>CM060921.1:592925751-594125751 GCA_030737875.1 Allium sativum | reverse complement strand
AGTGGAGCATCATATAAAAAGTTTTGAAACTTTCACAACATCGTGAAAGATCATCCATACATCATAGGAAACATCAAAGCCTGTACATGAAGCCTCACTACAATCACTCATAAAGCAACACAAACAGCGGAAACAGAAATACTAATTAGTAATAAAAATGGTACGTAAGCCTCTAGCTCGCCATCGAACAACATCATCGTCCCCACTAAGGTATCACCTGTCACCTACTTCTCAGTCTTCCCATCTACAACCGGATGAACAGCCCAAGGTAATAAGAGGTAAACATAAAATCTTGAGTCAGACAACAGTCTTAGTAAGCGATAAAACAACTAACAAACATCAAAAATAAAGTACATGAGAATTGGTAGATTAACAAACCAATCTACTAACACCAGAGAGGAACCCAAACCTGTCTTCCCCACATCCGACAATGATAGCCTTTACAAAACATGTAATTGGGAACAACCTTTCATCCATGGAAATAAAAGAACAACCAACAACCAAACATCCATGGTAACCAGGAGTAACCTAACTATAACAACTAGAAACTAGTTATATCTCACGTAAACCATCCGAATCGAGATCAATATCCCACAAGCACAAGCCCCAGAGGCCTAAACAAATATCAGTCAAGCACCCAAGGTATATCTCCTTCAACCTCAGACAACTTAAGTGAGACGGTACACACAAAACAATCGAATACTCATGACTGACTCTGGCTATCACCACCAATCATGCTTCGAAACTATCGTTAATTATATGACGGCCGACCTTGCCATATGTCAAGGGCTAATGGTAACCCCAATTCTAGCTCAAACTCCATACACCTTTGAAAGATACGTATGTTTGTCCAACCTTGACGACTTGTCCCTTCACGACTGCCTAGGGTACTCGACCAATAACCTTCTAGTCTTTTAGGTTCCCTT
Organism: Allium sativum; assembly: GCA_030737875.1. Taxonomy (NCBI): domain Eukaryota; kingdom Viridiplantae; phylum Streptophyta; class Magnoliopsida; order Asparagales; family Amaryllidaceae; genus Allium; species Allium sativum. The sequence continues at coordinate 594,124,825 of CM060921.1, read as the reverse complement.
ATTATACCCCTGCTTTGAGTTCACTAAAACTTACGACAATGATAATCTCTCAGCCTTCACATCTCTAGTCATCCAACCGGATGACCATAGCTCAAGCAACCTTATCGAGCAACCATTATCCATCAACTCACTACTAGGAGTTGTATCCCAAGCAACCTTCTCGAGCAACTTCACCACAAACTCACTACCTTGAGTTGTCTTCACATTCATTGCATACGACGAACAACGAACACATCGCAACACTTCGACATTCTCACTTGAGCTCTTGTCGAGGCCACGTTCATCTCTCAAATGAACCGACCAATCAATCGGAGTCCGACCGATCCATGCTTGCAACTGATCGATCCATACCCTTGGGTCCTGACCAACCATTCATCTTGAACCCGACCTGTCGCCTTGAGCCCGAACCGACCCATCGCCTTGAGCCCGACCCGACCCATCACCATAACCTTTCACCTTGACCGATCCATCATTTTCCCTTCATGACCGATCCTTATATGATAGACCTCGACCCACCATCTTGAGCCCAACCCGACCCATCATCTTGAGCCCGACCCGGCCCATTATTTTGAGACCGACCAATCCATTTTTTTGAGCCCGACCCGACCGTTTAATTTGAGCCCGACCCAACCCATTATTTTGAGACCGACCGATCCATTATTTTGAGCCTGACCCGACTCATTATGTCATGTTCCCCAAGACATGAACTCGACCGATCCATAACTTCCCGATCGATCGATACTACTCTAGATCCGATCCATCACCATTTCAACCCAAAATTCGACCAAAACTTCGCCAAACGACGAATTCAACGAAACCAACTAATGCAATTCATCCGATACGACCATAAACACAATATGAAACCACTAACAACTCGAAATTTGCTATTTTCGTTAATAATTCAACAAAATCAAGATAAATGAATATATGGTCTAAAATTATGGATCTAACTTGCATAAACATATGAAATAACATAGAAATTACCGGTTTTAAGTTGCTAGGTTAGATACTATGATGATTCACATGAAAATATACTTACCACGATGTAGATCTAGGAGAAACACTTGAAAATAAGGAAATTATATACTCAAACAACTCATATACTTGATTGAATCCATGTGAGAGATGCATATCACTCACCAAATCTCTAAAACAACCCAAAAACACTTAGATCTAGATCCAGACAGCGAAGAATTTGCTCTAAACTCTTCGATTCAATGAACTCTCTCTTGGAATGGCGTAGATCTAGCTTCAAACGATGTAGATCTTCGATTCTCTGATGTATATTTAAGTTCTAATGGTGGAAAGGTGTAAAAGATGGAGAAATGGAGGACCGCTAGCTCTTCGAAATGAGGGAATAGAGGAAGTAAACTATTCTCCATGCCTCTTATCCTCTATTTATAGCTTTCCACCAACCCATTAATGGGCATCTCCAAATTAGCACATTATGGCTTGCCAAACCTGATCATCAAACTGTAAAACCTTAAAACAGCGATTTCTCTCAAACCGATGAGCCAAAACTTTAATGTGACCAATCTACAGAATGGGAATCATCATCTCCTTTCCAATGAGACCGATCTTAGCACTTGATTCAATCCGAGTCAAAAGTTGTTCCCTATACAAGACTGATAGGGGTAAAATGGTCACAAACAAAATTGGTAAAAATTATGGACATGTCTCACATCCGCATAAATAACATATTAAAATATGAGAATGATCCAACCCTCAGGGAATAAAATAAAAATATATTTTATGATTCTCCGATACGTAAAATGCGGGCTGTTAGCAGCTTCGTCTATGAACTACATCCACTTTCCTTTTACACAATTCATAGGTTTTTGGATTATTCGTATGGAGTTTGATTCATACTGTAATGAATAGCTATTTGATTTTTCTGCTACGATCACATACCTTGGTGCGTTTCTCTTACATACGTGGTACAAAGCATACACATCCTAAAAAAATACACTACTCCTCAAATTAGATATGGTTGAGTATAGGTTTGCTGCAATTCAATGAGGTATTTTACTTGTAAACCGGAGCTGGGGGTCTCACACTCGCCTTCATCAAGTTGATACTCATGCATTATCTAATCCGTTCTTGAACCGTGGGGTGCTCTTCCTCCGTAGTAAACTAGCGTTTTCTTTGTTCCAATGCTTTTTTTAGAATATACTTTCCTATATATCCTTGCCGGTAGCCTTCCAATATCCAACTTGCGTTTCCTGGTTTGTTTTCGACCCATTGGGGTACAAAAACTGCCATGGGGATGTAAATAAAAACGAGATTCGAAAAAGATAGGCCAACAAAAAAAGGAAAGGGAAAAAGGCAGAGAATGAAATTAGGCGTGAGAAGATAAGGTGGGAAGAGCCAAAAAGGAGATTTGAAGATAAGAAGACAAGGCGGAAACCTAGCCTCCATTTTAGATCTACATTTCTAAGATTTGGGAATGGGGAAGCGGCAGAACTTTAATTCAGCGTAATGCGGGCATGGCGAAATTTAATGGTTAGCCACCAAAAATTTCAGCTGATGCTTCTTTTTCACATGTTTAACCATTAACTCTTTTGTTTAGTTGTTACTAACAAACATAATTACAACTCCATATTTCGGTGTTTTTCTACATCCTACATAATATTATTTATTATATTAATCGGTTAACTAATCTCAACAATCTAATCGATTATGATGTCATAGATTGTGTTGGTTAAGTCACTTAAATATTCATTCTGACTTTGAAGTTCAATCACCGTAAGAAATAAAAGAAAATTTAATTCTAAAATTTCGCAAAAAGTGGGAACAAACAAGTTTTTGAAAATTTGAATATTTTATAAAATATCAAATTCATTTAACTTTTTATTAGTTTATGAAAATTTCAGTATTTCATACTTCTTAATTATTAAAGATTAATTATTAATCATTAGTTTTTAACAATTAATTAGTAAACAGTAATTATTAAATATAGTCTTAATTAATAATTATTGCTCCTTAATTATAAATATAAATCATTAATTATTTATGATCGACATTAATAACTAAATTTTAATTATTATATTTTATTTATTTAATAGTAATTAATTAATATTAACTATTAATTAGTTATTATATTTTTATTGATTCTTTCTTCTTAATAACTGATGATTAATTAATATTACTGATTGAATATTAATATTAATTATTACTTCTAATTGATTATCAGTAGTAATTATCAGTTATTAATTAATCAATATTAAGCGTTAAATACTAATTATTAGCTGTTAATTATATTTAACAATAATAATTTAACATTAGTTACTAATTACTTAGTATTAGTTATTAATTATATTTTTATTAATAATTACTACTTTATTACTAAATTATATTATAAATTATTACAACTGTCAGGAAAAAAAGGTGGTAATAGGTATCTATTACAACTGTCAAAATAATGTTGTTGAAAATAAGTTTATTAGAACTTTCCTGAAAAAATATTTGTAAAAAACTTTATTAGAACTTGCATTTTGTGACAGTTATAAAAGTACAGTTATAAAAAGGCAATTTTGTTGTAACACCAATGCTCTGATACCAATTTTCGTTGAGAATTTCGACTTAAGATCGCTCAAATCAAATTCCAAAACACAGCGGAAGACGAGATCATTGTAAAAGTGTAAAAATTAACAATCAATTTTTCAAAATAATCCCAACTCTGTCTGGTAACCAATCACAATCACCAAACAAAGAAATAATAACACAATTAAGAAAAGTAAATACAAGAAACTAAATACAATGATAAAAATTCACAATGAAATTAATTTTGTGGATATAAAAATTGAAGAAGATTATGATTTTTCGAAACCATAATTTGTTAGAGAATAAACACTGAATATATCTTAGCCATCCTCTAGGTGTCCTTTTGTCTAAATCTGAAAAATAACTTACATGGGGAGAGACATTTCTTTGGCAGTTTCCCTCGAATTGCTCGTTGAACCTTCACAAATTAACTTATTGATTTCAAAACTAGAAATAGCTCCAGAAGTTGCCTTAGACGTCTAACGTTTTGGCCAGACGTCTGCTTCTAGCATCCTAATTTTTTTTCCTGTAAGTTCATACGTCTAGCTCATTTTTTCAGACATTTGAAGTGCCCTGAGCTTCAGTTCGGACATTTGACGAAAAAGTCAGATGCCTAGCTCAACTCTTTGGTCACAAAACGTCTTACTTTTCTGCCAGATGTATGTCCCCCTTTTAGCTGAAACTTCCTCCACCTTTTCACTTGCAACTTCCGAACTTTGATTTGCGAACCGTCTTCTCAGTTACGAAGCTCCTTCCAAACACTTCAATTCTACCATATATTGTCATCAAATTCAACTTTGAAATATCTAGTTTGTTTGTCGGTTTGTTCTCAACCTAGGATAGGATTGTAAACGAATGTTTTCTGTTACGGATAGTGCCATATCTGTATCTGAAGTTATTTTCGGATATCAGATATCTGTATCTGCTTAATTTTCAGATATCTGTATCTGCTTAATTTTTGGATACGGACGGACATCGAATATTTATCTGCTCTGCCAGTAGTTAATATGTTTAAAAGTATAAATAAAAATGTTTGGATCAACATAAAATAATTTTTGTACTAATGTTTATAAAAACCAAAAAATAAAGAAATGTGATGATGAAACATTGTTTTATACTAATATCCATAAGCATATCCAAAAAAATTCCAAAATTGGGCACTAAAACTATCATTTTTATGGACAAACATTTATATTTTATATTAAGCACTAAAACTACCATTTTTATGGACAAGAATTTATATTTTAGTAACATCCAATAGTTATAAAATAATTATTAACTCTATTTTTCTGTTTTGACTTATATATATTACATCAATTAGTCATACATATATTTTTTGGATACGGATACCAATATAACCATATCCGTACCCGAAAAGCTTTTTGGATATCGAATGTCCGTATCCGCTTTGCGGATAATGCCGAATAACAGATATTTTTCATATTTTCGGATATGGATTCGGATGAATATCGGATTTTTTGGGTATCCACTGATAGCCCTAACCTTTGATACGCAAAAAATAAAAATAAATAAAGTCCAAATTAATCAATGCACCAGTACGTATTTAAGCCAAACTCGTTGTACTGATGATTCACAATAACTTAATAAGCATAGATATGTACTATAACTGTCGGTGTACATTTAATATGTGCTTCTCATTAATATTATATATATATATATATATATATATATATATATATATATATATATATATATATATATATATATATATATATCAAAACCCAAGTACATATAATATATACCTGTCGTTAATATTGTATACATAATATCAAAACTCAATTTGTTGAGGAAGAAGAAAGAAAGCCAGAGATCAAATAAACTGAAAATGTTATTAGGACTGGGAATGTTGGTCATACCTTTCACATTCGTTCTTGCACCATTAAGGCGGTTGGTGATAGTAGTTTCAAGAATTCAGGAAGTTTATGTAGCTTTTGGTGGCAGTGAATACAACTATAGAGATTTATGGAGCACCCTTGCAAGTATCAACTCCATGAATTAACCAAGGTTTAAGTTGGACGACGAGTGTCGTTATATGATATGAACCACTTCTTGTTGTGAAGTTTTCTTTGTTTTATTAAATTTCTTGGTACCTGAATTGCTATAGATACTTCTATGTATGTGATGGAGGTAGCCTAGAAGGTCACTTATTGCTGTCTTCTCTCATTTTCGTTTTCTTCTATAATATATTTCAAAAATGTGTAGTATACTTCTTCTTTTTTTGGGCAAACCATTCATGTTTAACATAACACACAATAGTTTTAATTACTTCAATGTAGAAGTAGTGGAGCATGAGTTCTATAGCTACTACACTTTTTTTTGATGTAAATGATCAGATATATTATTGTACAATACATACTGTTTCGGTGTTTCCTAGTTATAAGTAAATCTGAAAATACAATGAGAAGGGGTTTGACCAGTAATTCTTATGCATGTTATTAATTATAATTTGAATCTAACTTCACATTTAAACTGAAAAAACAGGAGTAAGTAATAACTATGAACTACCAACACAATTCATTCGGTCGGACTGTTAAACTACTAGAATCTATGACCATGCACCAACAAGTTTCCATCTGTTGTTCAATCTTCGAAAGTATGGTTGAACCAGTTATAGTTCTACTGTCCTATATTTTTGATAGCTTTTTTTTTTTTTTTTCATTTATTTTCTATTAATTTCTCTCCTATATTTTTTGTTCCCTCCCTTTATTTTATTCTCATCCGCTTCTGAAGTAATACTATAAAACATCACTAGCAACATTATTTAATATCTACAGATTAAAGAAAAAAAAGGTATCAGGATCTGCAGTGGCCAAAAAAGCACAACAATAGTTGGTCGGACTTACCAAACCCAATATTTGGTGGGCTACTCACTCTACCGACCTAAGCATAATAACATCAGTATCCATTGACCACGCGCAATAATTGTAAAACAACTAGTTTGACTGAACAACCATATGTCTTCTACTTTAATTAAATAAGTAATGCTAGGCAGACCTAATAAAATTCGGTCTAATCATGAAAAATAAAGAGAAAAAGATGGGGTTTCACCTCCTACTTTTAAGACGTAATTCATGGGGTCCTACTTATTTATCTCTCCTCCGTCTTAACCGACGTAAAATCCTTCCATTCGATTAGCTTTATTGTAATTAAATATACATACTAACTGAGCAAAAATAAATAAACAAAGATCAAAAAAATATAAAAATATTATACATATGCATGTATTGTAGATGTTGGCGTGGACCTACATGGCTACATCAATTAAGGTAATTTTTATATCTATCCACAATTTGGATCAGTTAATCCGCATCTAAGTTCATCCACATAATTTTGGTTAGTTAATCCACATGTGGATTAACTGATCAATAAACTAAAGGTTATGTTTTAGTTTCTTATTTTCTTTTATTAATACATACTTTTGTGAGTCAAGAGAAATACTATTACTGTATAAAACATGAATGAGAAAAATGAATCTAAAAGCTAAATAATTTGTTGGCTATTAATATTTATTTATAGTTATTAGCCATAACGTAAGTCCAAATATGACATTAGCTCTCCACAAAATCATACATTTTTTATTAGCTCTCTACAATATCATGTATTTGGTGAGCTTAGCTCATTTAAAACTTTTAAATCTAAATTATTTGTTATTGCTACTTCTCGCTACTTCTCCGAATTGACATTTTCTTCTCTGCGCATCAAAGGTTCTTAAGTAATTTCACGACCCTAGTTTAAATTATCGACTGTTCATTTGTTTTAAAGATGATGAGTTTCGTATGTACTACAAGAAAATTCAAAAATAGTGATGCAACCATCTATGATGAAGCCTCATTCTTTCAGAAAAGATTAACTGGTTTCAGAAAATAAAAAGAAACTTTTCATATCAAATATAAAAATAATTCATTGATTGTTTTTGACATTTTTGAGAAATATGATTAAATCATGTTCAAGGAAAAACTTTAACCACATATTGTTGACCGTTGTTGTTGATACCTAATATAATTAGAGATGCATGTTAATCGATATTTTATATTTGGCAGCACATACAAAGTGCTGGTAGTTTCAGGAAAAGATAACTACTTATGGACAAAACAACAATAACACGGTGGATAAAGAGAATAAATTTCAACTTAGTGCAAAAAACAAACTATGTTTAAAAGTAGCGTGGATGAACTGAATGATATAATGGATGTAAACAAAAATTACCATCAATTAATTGTACGAAATAACTGTTGAGAAACAAAATTTCTGCCATTAATATTAGACATATGTCACATATCAACCCATAATCCGTAGGAGGAAGGAAGTAAAAGTAAAAGGTCGAACAAATTGCTGAAGATGTTATTGCTAGAATTGGGCATATGGGTGATCATGCCTTTCACATTTGTTCTTGCACCGATGAGGCGGTTGGTGATTCTAGTGTCCAAAGTTCAAGAATTTTATGCAAGAGCTATTGGCGGTGGATATAACTATAGAGACTTGTGGAGCAACATTGCAAGTCTCCACTCCATGAACTATTCTAGTTTCAGCATGGCATGACTGTATTTTGTATGAAGAGCTGCTTCTTGTAAAATTTCTCTTATGGCTTTCTTGATCATATATATAAACTTCAATGGATCCACCGCTGATGGTTAAGAAGAGCGAAACCAGAGACTTCTGGTGGCCTTCTGTCCTTTTTTTTTCCCTACTGCAATACAGAGCAAAAATGCATAGCAAAGTGTAATTGTGAGATGTAAATATGATGTAGAGATGAAAAGGTATTAATGTCCTTTTATTCTTCTATTCTATGTTTGATTGTTATTGGTTTGGATAAGCTCATTTATTCTGGTGCTTCTATTACATCTAAGTTATATATGATTTTGTAGCTTTTATGACTTCAGTCTGAATGCAACGAAAGATCGGTTCTGCCTTTGGACTTAGGCAGGAAAACAACGGTCAATGCAGCTTGCAAGCATTTACTAACGTTAAGTTACAGAATTTCTATCATTCTATAAATGGCACAAAAAACAGTAAACACCCCAATAGCCCTTTTATAGAAACTAAGGGTGCATCCGCAGGCTTTTTTTGCCATGCTTTCGTTTGTGGTCGCATCCGACACGTCGGACATCCGAACGTGGCCCACCACGCTCCCAACGATGGAAATTGCCTCTTGGCGTCGGACGCGTCCGACGTAAAGCCATTAATTTGTCTAATCCTATTTGATAATAAAAGAATTCATCGGTTGGTTGGTAAGTGCACATGGTTTGTTGGAAAGTGACTAGAGTTCAATCCCCACTTACACCCAATTTTTTTAGAGTTTTGTTGTATATCGTTTATTAATGCTTAACGCCTACTGTAGGCTTTGTTAATGCTTAATGTCATTTTTTTTTCGTTATAGACTGTTAATGCTTAATGCTATTATAATGTATTTGCATCAATTATATCGTTATTTAAAATAGTTTTAACACATTCACATTAGATTTAACGGTCCATTTAAAAATTATTATTTAATTAATTCATAACAATTAATTTAACAATTAGATACTCCGCTCAGATAACACGCTCAAATACCCCGTTCTTAGCTAAAAACACATTCCTCATTCGCTACAGTACCACGCTCAAATACCTCGCTCAAATACACCACTCAAATACCCCACTTTCGTTCGCCAAGAACGCACCCTAAATATTTATATTAGTTTAAGTTAGTTTCAGGTGAGAGAATTAGGGGGAGGAGAGAGAAACAATATATGTAGTTGAAATCAAAGGGCATTTTTGGGTGCCACAATGTTTCGGGTGTCATTGAATGCTCGCCTTCTATAATATAACATTAATACATTGTGACACAATGGAAAGATGCACTTTGCTAGATCAACAACAAATCCAGGTTCGGGTCTTGTCTTGTAAGCGCTCCTAAAAAAAAAAGAAAAAAAAAAGAAGGGTATACAGAGGTTATAGGTGCCAGAGCTTATCAATCAGTCAGGTTCTTCTACAATGTATGCAAAAAAAGAACATTAATACATATAAGGGCTGTTTCGCATGTTAAAAGTTTAAACGACTATTTGAAATTGAAATGGTCCCGCATTGCTAAAGAAATTGGAAAAATGGTGTATAAATTTAAGTAGACACATAATATTAGAAACTTATTTTGTTACAACAAACTATATGTCAACTCGTATGCATATATCTTGGTCCGGTTATTGTTACATAACATCTTTATCCGTGTTGTCCTTCTGTACCATAAAAAACTTATGGATATTCGTTTTGAAGGAAAAAATTGTTTTTTTTTCGTTATTTCAAAAGACAATCAAATTTTGTTATCTATATCAAGAACAACTTTCAAGTTTTAATTGGACAAAATCCAAACATAATGACATATGTTAACATTTTACAAATAATAAAATTTAATTACAAAATCATTTTTCTATGAATATAAGATCAAAATAAAATGAAAATTAATAAGGAAATATTTTTTTTGTGAGCGTGGATAAAAAGTATATGAGAAAGCATTATTTTTGCAAAGTTTTCTCCAAATGTTAAATGAGACTTATCTTACAAATGACTTAGTTCTATGTTTTAGATATCTAATATAAAGCTATTTTCAATTCTTAGAAATAATAAAGTAATACATTATACATTTCTGTCTATTACTTAAACATAATAATAGTAAGAAAATCCCCCGTACCCAAAATCTCTATCTCCCTATATCCAACTAATCAGAACCCCCTAAACTCCACATTTTTTGCAATTAAGCCCTCCTTTTCTTTCTGACTTAATTGCAAAAAAGTGAAAATTAGAAGTGTTATGCTAATCTCCTGTTGACGTGGACACTCTCCGCATCTCTCAACCTTGTCATACTGAACTGTAGCGCATTCCGTAAATTTTTAACTTCAAAATTAAATTCCCTCATTCCGCACGTGACTGGGAAATTACCTTTCCATTGCCTTTCTGGTTCACTCTTCATCGTCCACTATTATTTTCATCCTCATTTCCTTAATTGCTCCATCCCCTAAATAAAAAAAAAGAGCAATTTTCATTTCTGACCTATTTTTTTCCCCGTTTTTAGCCTACTTTTGCAAAATATTGCAACTATAGCCCCCTTTTGCCACGTAGGAGAACTTGTATCTGATCAATTATATCGGCGCAATCAAAGATTGCACCAATATGAACAAACCTTTGGGGCGCAATCCTTGATTGCACCCCGATAGATTTGTTTTTAAAAAAAAAGCAGTCAAAGAGGACACTGTTGTGTCTGATCGTACGATCACAGCTACTCTGCTTTTGCTTTTTTGACCAAAACCATTTACACCTTTATATATTACCTCATTCTCTTATATCTCTTCATTCTATCACCTCATACACTTATCTCGCCTCATACAAAATGGTTTCCTTGCCATCATCCGCAGACTCCGACGAGGATGCGTATGAAGAGATGAGACAACAACAGCTCGCAGACGAACTCGAGTTCCTACTGGAACTTGAGGAACGATCACCGATCCAACGGGCGAACGTACAACATCAACATGAAGATCAAGTGCCACAAGTTCAACTCTCATACAAACAGACGGTCACTCAACCATTGCTCGAAGTTGAGGCATATCGAGTACCATATGTTGATCCTTATCCACTCCGTTACTATTGCGGTTATACCGTTGAAGTTGCGGTTCGTGCGGAAGGCAACAATATAGGTCGGCGCATGCAGACATGTCCAGCCTGTCCAAATGGGTGCAATTACACAGAATGGATAGACGAACCATAGTGCCCAAGGGCAGTAGTATATGCAAACGAGCTCGAACGAGAGATTCGACGTCTCGAAAATTTTATTGAACAATTGCGGTTTGGGGGTAATTAGTAGTTTGTTTGTCTCAAGTGCAATGGTGTACTAATTTTAGGTCGTTTGAATGGTTGGAATTAACGTATTTGCAATTGTAATGAATGGTTGGAATTAATGTATTTTGAGCTTGCCTTGATTTGTTGAGAAGTGGGCAATTTCTTTTCTGATTGTAGATGAGTCGAGAGCCAAGCCGATGCCAAATTTATATCTCGGATTCATATTGTAGAAAAACAGGGAGCCAAATTGTTCTCGACATTTCTTGGCGCAATCAATAATTGCGCCAAGAGATGCCGAGAGCAATTTCATGTTGCAAAACCTCCTGGGGCGCAATTAAGGATTGCGCCGCAGGAGGTTTGCAACATGAATTTTCTCTCGGCATCTCTTGGCGCGATTATTGATTGCGCCAAGAAATGTCGAGAACAATTTCATGTTGCAAAACCTCCTGGAGCGCAATTAAGGATTGCGCCACAGGAGGTTTGCAACATGAATTTGCTCTCGGCATCTGTTGGCACGATTATTGATTGCGCCAAGAAATGTCGAGAGCAATTTCATGTTGCAAAACCTCCTGGGGCGCAATTAAGGATTGCACCCCAGGAGGTTTGCAACATGAAATTCACTAACACAAGGACAAAAACAAACATTACCATAACTCAAACAAACAACATCACTGCGAATATGTAAATTAGTTGAACCACTACCATTCAACACAAACAAACAATATCATAAGTCCAACCAATTACAACACTAACACAAACAAGTATTCAACACAAACAATACCATTCAACACTAACACAAACAAGCATTCAACACAAACAATACCATTCAACACTAATACAAACAAGCATTCAACACAAACAAACAATACCATAAGTCCAACTAATTACAACCAAATCAACATTAGTTCAAACATGCTACCACCACAAATACATTCAAAACGACCACAAAATTAGTTTGAAGTACAAGCCAAAATGTAAAGTTAAAACAAATCAAAATACAACGACTAATTTCATCTTCCCTTTGGCACTCCTACTTTCTTTCTTGTACCACTGCGAGTCGTGGGAGTTGGATCCTGCAAATGGGTTGGTTGAGAAGGACCGGGCATGACTTCCGTTTGCAAAGGCTGAGAAGATGAAGCTAAAGCCCTTTTCCCCTTACGAATGGCCTTCCGAGTGGACCTACGAGAAGGACGTGCAGATGGAGGCGGTGGAGGTCGTGCAAGCTTGTTCTTCCTTAAAATCGTCTGGAGAATGCGTTTGATGCCCAAGCACTTTGACTTCGATGGCTCCGGCACCTCCGCCACTATCGTCAACCAACTCGGCCGCATGGTAAATTCCATTAGTCTGTAATACAAAAATTATAATCATGTCAGTTTATATACTGTTTGATGTTAAACAAAATGTACATACCAGACTTCGCTCAAGCGGCGCTTTAGGGATGTATGGTTCTGCGCCTTGAGGAACATCTAAAGGCGGGTCTACGGGAATAACAATATAACGACGCGTGCTGTCCAAAGATCGATAGAAGCAACACATAATGGAGGTAGATGAGGAAATGCCTCGGTGTAGGGGGTCCATGAAACAGCATCGTAATCGAGTACATCGAACTCGTTACGATAGAACTTAACATTGTGTCTAGACGTCGACAACGAGATCTTCGGGCCGACAAAACTATTTAAAACATTTAAGATTTATTACCACAATTTAAAAAATAACTATCTTCAATCTATAATTCTTGTAATAATACCTTGAAGCAAAAGGCAAAGAAACATCAATTTGCGGCCTCTTCATTGTTATTCTCCACACCGGGAAATACGACCAAGACCAAGTCTGCAAATAAGTATACATATAATAAAACATAAGATGCATATATGTATAATAGAACATAAGATGCATACGTCTAATAAAATATAAGATGTAATACCTGCACCAATGTAAGACAACCTCCAATGGAATCGCCCCGCCCTAAAGTCAACCGTGATAGCTCCGCATACGTGTAGCCAAGCACGGCGCTGCCCCAAGCATGCTGCCAACATACATAAAAATCCTCCAAGTAATGTAGCCATCTAAGCCACACCCGAGATTTCGAATGGTCACATACCAAATGTGACGTGATAATGTGAATTATAATCGCACGCGCACGCTGCTCCACCTATACTTGCGAAGCATCCTATGGAATGTCCGCCGCTAGTTGTGCTCTAAACCACTTCATAGTAATCATCTCGGGCCCCCACCACGCATCTTCTGGAGGAGATAATCCTAGAAGTCTCTCGCACATCTCGGCATAATCAACTGGTTCAGGTAGGGTGAATGGATGTCCATCGATTGGTATGCCAAGCAGAACCGCTACGTCCTCTAATGTGATCGTCATTTCACCGCATCTGAGGTGAAACGACGATGTCTCAGGTCTCCATCGATCAATCAAAGCCATTATGAGACGGCGTTCAATTTGGATCCAAGTCAATGTATCAAAAGAAAGCCCGCTCGTTCAAGAAGTGCTAACACATCGACATGATTTGAAGTGATCGACTTTAACGAAGACGAGTGCTCTATGGTTTCAACAGGGTCTTTGCCCTGCCACACAATAACAAAATTGATTTTTTTAACTAGTTTAAAACACACAATAACAACGAAGGGATGAGTGCTCTATGCTTACCGACATCAATTCCATGTTGTTTGAACGATGTTGAGACTGTAAATATAAGACACTCCAGTCTACGAGTCCGACCAACATCTCCGCGTAATCTACATAATTCAATGCTAACAAATTTAGTATTATGTTTCTCCAAAACAAGTATATGAATACTAGTCTTCAATTCCACACAAAATCAGTATAATGAGATCATCTAGAAATCTTCAATTCTACGAAACTACCATGACATTTCAATTTCTGTGAGTACCCACAACCCTAGCACCTAAACCTAATTTCTTCGATTCTCAATAAAACTATCATGAAATCAACAATTGTATATATTAGACAACAATAGATCATCATTAACTAGCAATGAATCAATCGTGCACAAAATCCCAAGGATAATTAAAAAACCCTAAATCCAATTTTTGAAAGAACAAGACAAAATTAAAAGAGATTATTACCTAAAGCTTGTTCTTGTTTTGAAGAGCTTGCCATTTTAATTGTGAACTGGAATTTAGTTGAAGAAATTTGGGTTTTGATTTAACTGAGGTATTGGGTTTTTGGGTTGTAAGTGAAAGAGTTTGAGAAATGAGGATGAAAGGGTACGTCGGCTTTGTTTTTTGATTTAATCGTGCACATCTCGGCATGATCAGTCAAAGGAACTTGGGTGAAAGGATATAACTGATCAGATATAAGTTCTCCTACATGGCCAAAAAGGGGCTATATTTGCAATATTTTGCAAAAGGAGGCTAATAGCGGGGAAAAAAAGAGAGGCCAAAAACGAAAAATGCTCAAAAAAAAGAAGAAGAAGGTTAACATCAGCTCAATGTACCACTCGATCACCCAAGTTCCTTTGACTTTGTCGTCATCTACAATCCTTAATTTCTTTGCTTCACGTTTTCTTCGATCGATTCCCATTGTCGTTGCTTAAGGTAAGATATTATTTTTCAATAAGCTTGAAATTCCTCTACCAATGTTTTTGTTTTTTATCCGATTTTCAGGTTTCTTCTACCTTTATGAAATTATTGGGAATTAATCGCTGTGTTGAATTGTACCACCGAACCGTCGTCCCTGTCTCCGTTACCTACGTCACGTTTTGGTTACTATGCGAACCGGTCATCTAACCTCTTTCCTACTATATAGCTTTCTGCCTCAATTTAACCGTTTCTAGTTTTTTTTTTTGTTACCTACCACAACTTTTATTACACTGTCATTAACACTTTTGTCCTGCCAAAATTCATTCATGTTTACATGCATGGGTTTAATTCCTTTGAAGCATGCTATTGGTTAAGGCCATGATAGCCTTCAAATGATTTTTGGTTCTGTACCAAAATTGGACAACTACAATTGTTGCCTTATCAAACTCTATATCTCATTTTGAAGCTAAATGAAATGAATAATTGTAGAGGTTCTATACCAATGAACTTTACCTAGAAGACCATCAACATCATTTTAGTGTTAGGGAATGCGGAATGGATCGTTAAGGCAAAGCAAACACTAGAAGGGGGAGGGGTGAATAGTATTTGTAAGAATTTAAACAAAATCTAAAACTAATGCGAACTACGGGATGAATCAAACACCACAAACACAATCACAGATACAGATTCAAACACAAATGCAAAATAAACAGAAATAAAGATGCAGAAAAGGAAAGAACACACTGAATTTTATACTGGTTCAGATTGCTCCTACGCCCAATCTCGCACAACGCTAGATTGCGTAGAGTTTTATTACTATTTCCAATAGTTAAGTACAACCTCCTTGATTTCACGGCTCACAAGGAGACACTGATTCCTAATTCCTTGATTTCACGGCTCATAAGGACACACTGACTCCTATTTACTTGATTTCACGGCTACAAGGACACACCGATTCCTCTTTGATTCAACACAAACGATGTTTACTCAACCCAAGCAATTACAAACATCCCTATAACTCTTCAATAACACTTGATTCAGAGAGTAGAGAGTGTAGAGAGAAGAAGTTTGATCAAAACAGAGTTGAATTCGGCAGATTATAAGTGTAAAAACCATAAAAATGATTAAGAATAATGGTGTAGAGAAAGAGTATGAAGTTAGAGAAGAAGAGATGATAAAAAATTCGGTTTTAACCCCTTTTTATAGAGTATGAAAGGTTGCAATGGTTTTGAATCATTTCAAATAGTGAAAAGACACTTCCTTTCAAAATTGAAAAAAATGACAGTTGTATGTCGACATGGTGTTTTTGGTATGTCGACATACCCTTGTATATTTTTTATTTTTAAAGCATTTTTCAAATGTTTTGATATGAAAATAATTCTAGAAATTCTTGAGTAAAAATCTAGTGTTGTAAATTAATATTATATGATAGAAAAACACATGAAAACATAAATATAACTATAAAAATATATTTATAAAATTATAAGGTTTTAAACTATATGAAGTATAAATATAAAGTATATAAATATATAAAACTAAAGTTTGAAAAACATAGAAGAATAGAAACAAATAGAAAAATAAAATAGAGAGGACTGAGGATAGAATTGAAAATCAGAATTTGAAAATTAGAATTAGAATTTGAACCTGGAGTGCTATTTAGAGTCTTATAAAATCTAGACTCTATAACTATATTAATGTTGAACTCTCGAACTCTTGAAATCTTGATTACCCATGAGTCTTGAAATTTCTCTGATCTTTGAATCTCTATCATCTTTAAAACTGTACAGTCTTCAGTAATATTTCCTGTATATAATTCCTTCATATATATATATATATATATATATATATATATATATATATATATATTCTATACAAAAAGTGTTAGTATATATTTTATAATCAATGATAATTTAAATAAAGTTGTTGTCATCAAAACTCCATTCTCCAACATTCTCCCCCTTTTTGATGATGACAACCTTAGTTTATAAAATATCATACCTGTATGTACCTGTTTGATGATGTTCCTTCTATACTCTGCCTATCTGTAAGAATCCTATAAACTATGCCTATATTTTAAAATTTCTCCCCCTTTGGCATTATCAAAAAGAAATCCTAAAGATACTCCCCCTAAATTATATAATTCTCTGAATAGAACATATGTAACTATCCAACAATACTCCCAATTAATTAATCATTCTTTATATTTTAAAAGAGAGAAAACTAATTATAAATAACAATTTTATTAGACACAACTTTGTACAACTATATAGATTTATACACATACGATACATCGTAAAAACGTAATACAACGAGAATCGAAAAGAACCTTAATCACTAATTATTTTTAACAATGGGAGATTTGTAAATTGGACAGTTTGGAAAATGAAGACAAAATTCTCCATTCTTTTCAATCACATTCCCATTTTCGTCAAATAGAATCTCTCTTACGAATTAAACGTTATCATCTTCGTCTGTAATCATTGGTTGTATCTCTTGTTGTTCTTCCTCCTTCATCGTTTCTTCTTCCTCTTCTAGTTCTTCTTCATGTTCTTCCTCCTCTTCCATGGTTTGATTTTCATCATCAATGATAATCGGATTAGTCTCGTTATCCATTACAAATTTTAAGAGACTTCACATTACTTTCCCTTGCCTATTTTGCTTTTAACTAATCCTAATCTGGAGTACTTGCATTTCAGCCACATTTGCAATAGATACTCCATTTTTTCTTCAATTTTGATCACCCTAGATAGCGTAGATCATTGAAACGGACCCTCAGATGGTCCAACGTATGAATAAGAGTTGATTTGAGTATTTGGATTAGTGGAGGTCATTGTAATTTTCAATTCAGAGATTTTACAGAGAAGAAGAATGAATATGAAGAAGAAAAGTCGAAATAAAAGGTTTAAATAGTTGAAATAACTAACTTTTGGTGGGAATTAAATTCTAAATTTTTGGCAGTTATATGTCGACATACCAAAAACTCTATGTCGACATAGTATTATTTTAAATTTTATTATTTTGATTTCTTATTTTATATATATATATATAACTATATTTAATTATTCTAACTCACTTAATGAACGTATGCCTAATTATCTCCTAAATTTAGTGAATGTTGCTTCATTTAAAGGTTTAGTTAATATGTCTGCAATTTGTTTATCTGTTTCTATAAATTCTAGTGAAATCTTTTCTTTACTCACGTTATCTCTTAGAAAATGATGTCTCACATCAATATGTTTAGTTCTCGAATGATGAGTTGAATTCTTAGAAATATTTATAGCGCTTGTATTATTGCAGTATATAGGTGATTTATTTATACTTAAACCAAAATCGTTTAAAGTTTGTTGCATATATATTACTTGTGAATAAGCCAAAGCAGCAGATATATATTTTGCTTCAGTTGTTGACAAAGATACAGTATTCTACTTTTTATTGAACCCTGATACAAGAGAATGTCCTAAGAAGTGACATGTCCACTAGTACTTTTACGATCGAATTTGCATCCTGCATAATCAGCGTCACAGTACGAAACTAAATTGAATGAATCATTCTTAGGATAGAATAATACAAAATCTAATGTGTGCTTTACATATCTCAGAATACGTTTTATGGCTGTTAAATGAGTTTCCTTAGGTTGCGATTGATATCTTGCACAGAGACATACACTATGCATTATATATGGTCTGCTAGCGGTTGTATATAATAATGATCCTATCACACCTCTATATAGTTTTTAATCAACATCTTTTGATGTATCATCTTTACTTAAAGCAATTTTAGTTGCCATAGGTGTTGGTCTACCATTTATTGTTGTTAAATTGTATATACTAATTAAATCTCTTGCATATTTTTCTTGACTAATAAATATTCCATTCTTTAATTGTCGTATTTGTAAACCTAAAAAGAATGATAATTCTCCCATATGGCTCATTTCAAATTCTTTGGTCATAATATTTGAAAATTCTTTGTTCATTTTTTCATTTGTTGACCCAAAGATTATATCATCAACATATATTTGTACTAGTTGTATATCTTTGTTATTCTTCTTGATAAACAAAGTGTTATCTAATTTTCCTATTTCAAAGTTCAATAATTTCGTAATCTATCATACCAAGCCCTAGGAGCCTGTTTTAATCCATATAATGCTGTCTTCAACTTATATACGTGATCTGGTAATTTTTCATCTTCAAATAGGGGGTGGTTGCTCTACATATACGTCTTCCTTGACAAATCCATTTAGAAAGGCACTCTTGACATCCATTTGATATAATTTGAAATTCTTATAGTTCGCAAAAGCTAGTAAAATTTTAATAGCCTCTAGTCTTGCTACGGGGGCTAAAGTTTCATCGTAATCTATTCCTTCTTCTTGAATATAACCTTATGCTACTAGTTGTGCCTTATTTCTTACTACCTGACCATGTTCGTTCTTTTTATTTTTATAGACTCATTTTGTCCCTATTATTGTTTTATCCTATGGTCTAGGAAGAAGTTCCCATACTTCATTTCTAGTAAACTGATTCAGTTCTTCTTGCATAGCAAGTATCCTCGAATCATCGAAAAAGCTTCCTTTGGATTTTTGGGTTCAATAGTTGATATAAATGCAGTATTACTCATATTATTTAATTGATTACGATTTCTAACAATAGATTCAATATCTTCTAAGATATTTTCTACAGGATGGTCTTTAAGCAATCTCATTCTTTTATTTGGTTAATGATCTTCACAATTTATTTCATTAATTTCATTTTCATAATCGTCTTCGTTGTTTTGAATTATACTTTTATAGTTTTCATCGAAAGACAAGTTTAATGTTTCTTTTATAGTGTGTGTTCGAGTATTGAAAACTCTATAAGCTATGCTTCTTTCTGAATATCCAATAAAAATTCCTTTATCGGATTTTGAACCAAATTTTTCTAAATTATCTTTTGTGTTTAGTATAAAACATTTACTTCCAAATATTTTAAAATATGATACTTTTGGTTTCTTGTTATACAAAAGTTCATAGGGTGTTTTATGAGTTAAAGGTCTAATTGAAATTCTATTAATAATATAGCAAGCTGTTGCAACTGCCTCAACCCAAAAATTCTTTGGTAAATTACTATCGGATAACATAGTTGTTGCACATTCTTGTATTGTTCTATTTTTCCGTTCAACTACTCCATTTTGTTGAGGAGTTCTTGGAATTGAAAATTTGTGGGTAATTCCCTTTTTATTACAATATTTTTCGAAATTCTCATTTTCGAATTCTCCGCCATGATCACTATGTATTATTTTAATTTTTAGTGATAATAAATTTTGAATCCTATTAGAAAAAGTTTTAAATTGATTGAAAGCATCACTTTTATTTTTAAGAAACAAAGTCCAAGTGAATCTAGAAAAATCGTCAACTATTACATACACATATCTGTTATGATTTATTGATTGAACTTGGGATGGTCCAAATAAATCCATGTGTATTGACTCTAATGGTTTTGAAGTGGTAATTTCTTCTTTTGATTTAAATGAACTCTTCTTTAATTTTCTAAATTGACAAGCATCGCATAAGTCATCAACTTTAAATTACATTTTGGATAATCTTCTCACTGAATCTAATTTAGAAATCCTAGAAATATGTTTGAAATCCGTATGACCGAATCTCTTATGCCAGATCCAGGGAACACCTGTATTGGCCATAAGATATAAATTATCGCTGGATATTTTCATACTGAATATATAAATATTTTTCTTTCTATCTCCTTTGAATATGACTTTTGAATCCCTATCTTATATGAAACATTTATTCTTTTCAAAATTTATTTTATAACTTTTATCGCAAAGTTGACTTGTACTTAGCAAGTTATGTTTTAAATTCCTAACTAGTAAAACATCAGAAATAGTAGGAGTTTCAGGATTACCGACATTGTCGATTCCAATGATGTATCCTTTAGAATTATCTCCGAAGTTCACCAATCCACCATCTTCATACTTCAGATTATTGAGTAGTTCTGGATTTCCAGTCATATGTCTCTAACAGCCACTATCCAGTATCCATTTATCCTTTTTCATTTCCACTAACTGCTTTCTAGAATTTGAATTTTCAACAGCCATGTAACACACCAGTTCAAGATTTGAATTTCCAACAACAACCTTTTCAGAATTTGAATTGCTAACAGACAATTTACTCATTTTTTAAACTTTTGAATTTTCAAAGCCATAGATCTCATCCTTTTTTGAATTATACATTATTTCAATAGATTACATGCTTCTTTAAAATTATTATATGCAGACTCTTTCAACATTGATACAATGCATGAATTGACACTAATATTAACAGAGTTTCCGAAATTTGCCATTTTACCAAAATTTCAAAAATCAGATTATGATTTTTTTGAAAGACCTTGCTCTGATACCAATTGTTAGGGAATGCGGAATGGATCATTAAGGCAAAGAAAACACTAGAGGAGGGGGTGAATAGTGTTTGCAAAAATTTAAACAAAATCTAAAACTAATGTGAACTAAGGGATGAACTAAACACCACAAACATAATCACAGATACAGATTCAAACACAAATGCAAAATAAGCAGAAATAAAGATGCAGAAAAGGAAAGAATACACCGGATTTTATACTGGTTCGGATTGCTTCTACGTCCAGGCCCACACAATGCTGGATTGCGCAGAGTTTTATTACTATTTCCAATAGTCAAGTACAACCTTCTTAATTTCACGACTCACAAGGAGACACCGATTCCTACTTTCTTGATTTCACGGCTCATACGGACACACCGACTCCTATTTCCTTGATTTCATGGCTACAAGGACACACCGATTCCTCTTTGATTCAACACAAACAATGTTTAGTCAACCCAACCAATTACAAACAACCCTATAACTCTTCAATAACACTTGATTCAGAGAGTAGAGAGTGCAGAGAGAAAAAGTTTGATCAAGACAGAATTGAATTCGGCAGAGTATAAGTGTAAAAACCATAAAAATGATTAAGAATAATGGTGTAGAGAAAGAGGATAAAGTTAAATAAGAAGAGATGATAAAAAAATCGGTTTTAACCCCTTTTCATAGAGTATGAAAGGTTGCAACGGTTCTGAATCGTTTCAAATAGTGAAAAGACACTTCCTTTCAAAATTGAAAAGAAATGACAGTTGTATGTCGACATGGTGTTTTTGGTATGTCGACATACCCTTGTATATTTTTGATTATTAAAGCATTTTTCAAGTGTTTTGTTATGAAAATAATTCTGGAAATTCCTGAGTAAAAATCTAGTGTTGTAAAATAATATTATATGATAGAAAAACATTTGAAAACATAAATATAATTATATAAATATATTTATAAAATTATAAGGTTTTAAACTACATGAAGTATAAATATAGAGTATATAAATATATAAAACTTAAGTTTGAAAAACAAAGAAGAATAGAAACAAATTGAAAAATAAAATAGAGAGGATTAAGAATAGAATTGAAAATCAGAATTTGAACCTGGAGTGCTATTTATAGTCTTACAAAATCTAGACTCTATAACTATATTAATCTTGAAATCTTGATTACTCATGTGTCTTGAAATTTCTCTGATCTTTGAATTTCTATCATCTTTAAAACTGTACAGTCTTCAGTAATATTTCCTGCATATATATATTCTATACAAAAAGTGTTAGTATATATTTTATAATCAATGATAATTGAAATAAGGTTGTTGTAATCAAAACTCCTTTCTCCAACATTTTGCACTTACTTAGCTGCTTTGAACATTTTTGGACATAGAAGCATATCTCAAATATATTGGACTTGGGAAGATAGCAATGACTATAGGGAATTCACAAGGACATTGTAATTCTCACTTTTCAACTTTGTAACTTAATGTCTTGACTCGATAAAACTTGTAACTGTAATGGTGATGATAAATATTCATGACAAAGTAGGCGTAGGCATTTGTGCCGAACCACTATAAATTCTGTATGTCCCTTTACTTACTTGCATATTTTACTTGGATTTACTACTTTACCAATCACACTCGGGTGTTGGCATGGTTGACACCCCACGTCAACATTTTGGCATGCCAGGTAGGGGCATGTTAAAATACCTATGGATTACATTTAGAAACAGAGATTGTAACACCCCAAAAATTAATACATTATAAACCATACAGTAAAGACAATAAAATGAATATAATATAATTAAATATTCAGAATTAAGTAAAACTGACTTTACCGTTGCATTTATCTCGGAATTCTTGTTCAGATAGACCTCGAGTTTACATAAATCGGATAACGTATGAGAAAGATATGGACCTATGAAGATTGTATATATATACATATGTATAGCGAATATATATTAATAAAAATTCAAACAAAAAAATTAGTGAGGAACCAACGGTCATGGGACGACCCATCCCGACATGGGTCGACCCATGTTCAAGAGGGGTCGACCCATGGGTCGACATGGTAGATAAGGGTCTACCAATCCACATGCAGGTCTAATTCTGGATGATGTATTTGGACGTTTTAATATATTAGGTTCGTTGGATGAGTTGTATGGCTAGATTTAAAACCCTAAAATCTAATGATTAAGAATTAGCTCGGTTAATCTACAAATAGGGGCTCTCTCTCCCATTTTGTCTACATACAACTATTCTTAACCTCTCTCTACCTCCATGACTATATTCTAAATTAATTAATAAAATGGGGAGATGCTGCTAGAAGTTAGATTAACAGTGAAAATTCAAGATCTGCAATCAACATGCAACCGTTTTCAAGAACTAATTATGAACTCTAATACATATCTCTGCGATTTCAAGTTACTTTCAGATCTTGTATCTAGAAATGTATTATGATAGTAAATAAAATTGGATCTAGAACATACAGTACCTATAAGTTGTTTTCTTTGTTGTTCTTTTACTGTTATTTATCTATGCAGTTGTTACCGTAATATATGTTCTTTTACTGTCAGTTGATTAAGCAGTTATTTTCACACATATCTAACTTCCTTATCCTTATTCTGCTGTTTAATTTATTTCCAGTCTTGTTTACATGTCTATTTTATACAATTTGGTTTGATTCAGTTCTTCTCTTTCTACTTTTCCCTTTTATTTACGCTGAGCCTAGGCCATCAAGAGCCTAGGCATTTTCGATTTAAAATTGTGTATAATTGACTTTGGGATAATATGAAATGATAATGAAAAAGGAGAATTTGGGCATATTATAAATTGAGGACTTT
Organism: Allium sativum; assembly: GCA_030737875.1. Lineage (NCBI taxonomy): Eukaryota > Viridiplantae > Streptophyta > Magnoliopsida > Asparagales > Amaryllidaceae > Allium > Allium sativum. Next base: position 594,100,693 of record CM060921.1, on the reverse strand, counting down.
TGACGGTAAATTAGGAATATAATCAAAAGGAAGAATGTGCATATATTTATACATGTTAGATTAGACTTAATATATAATTAAGTAAGAACAAATTAAGAAAATGTAAGTACCAGATGTAGGTTAAGTAAACTGAATTACTGTAGTGTATATATACATCTGGGCAGGTGCTTGTTTTGTGGAAGAGGGTTGTACACATAATAACATTTATAGAAAAATGCCATATTACAACTATGCTTATTAATGAACTAAAAGCTGCTAAGTTAGACCTGATTATTAATAAGCAAAGAGATCCCTCATTCTATTGTTGTATCAGTTTTCGGGACTCTTAAATCCTAGTTACTTGGGGGCATAAGCTTAGGAGGTTTGGCTTGTGATAATCTTATAGTGTGGAACCCATATCAGTAAGTATCCCTGTTGGTGTCTTGTTAAAGGACCTCCCACTAGGTAGGAGCCATGACACACTTTACTGATTTAGATAGTAAGAGGTTCAAAAGGAGGAAGGTGGGTACGAGCGCGTTTCGGCAGAGTCATGAGCATGCATTGGCCCGATTAGGGAAACTAAGACATTGTAACACCAGTCAATAGGTCTGTGTTCTATAAGTGTTGGGTTAGTGAGTGATACACCCTACCATCGGGGCTGACACAGGGTAATTACGTAGTGGGGAGCAGATCGCATGGGAAGTTATTAGGGTAACACATAATCCTGTTATGTAATTTGGGTAACACCTAATCCTGTTATGTAATTAGGGTAACACCTAATCCTGATATGTAATTAAGGTAATGCCTAATCCTGTTATACTAGTATTAGTGCAGAGAAAACTTATTCTTAGGATATAAATTAGAAGCTTTACTCGATCCTTGTTTTATCTTGTTGTTTTGTACTTATATGCTAATGCACTTTCTCATTCAGTCTTATTTATCTGACTTGATACCTTTATTTTATGCATATACTAAAAATCACTGGAACTTTCCAGGCTTTATGTCTGACCTATTTTGTTTCGCTTCTTTATCTTCCTTTCCCCTCTCAGGTCCTCAGAGTGGTAGCACCCCGCAGTGATTAGGATTTTCTTTCAGCTTGGATCTGGACTTCTTCCAATTTGATTTGTCGCTTTGATTATCTTTCTACTTTGCTGTGGCTTATAAAAAGGGATATGGTTTTCCATTATTGTACCCTGATGTTTGGCATTATAAGACATATGGTTTTATTTGAAGTATTTGGTATTTGATGATGTAACTGGTTTGGAATAAAGTTTTACTTTCATTAATAAAAGTTACTTTTATGCTGCCTATTTGTATCTGACTTGTGTTGTTACTGTTTACATATTGCGCTTCATGAAACTTAATGCATTCTCTTGTGAGTGACATTAACGGACGTGGGGTGCCACATTTGGTACCAGAGCTTAAGGTTACAAGATCAGAGAAAAGTTTGAAAAATGGTTTTCAAAAAGCAAAGTTTTTTCAGATAAAAACCTATTTTAAGAAAACATATCCCCTCAAGCCATATTCAGTACTTTTTCAATCTCTTTTTGAATCTTTGTTTCTTCTCTTTTCAGCATGTCTGGGGCACCCAATATTCCTGAGGGCATTCCACTATCGACATTGTTCCATAGGTATTTAGAGGCTACAACACATGTCGGAGTTCAAGGAGATGCCCACCACCAGCTGCAGCCGCAGTAGCCCCACCTCCTCTTGTAGTCAACTTTTCTAAGCTTTGTAGGGATTTCCTCACAATGGGAGGCAAGCTGTTTCATGGTACCGAGAGTTTTTTTGAGGCACGTAGTTGGCTTAGAGAAACAAAGATGTGTATGGTCCTTTTGAGCTCGATGATAGGAGGAAGATACAGTTGGCCACTTGCCAACTGAAGGAATAACTTCATACTGGTGGGTGATGACACAGGCGGGACAACCGGTAGTTACTTGGGAAGATTTCAGATAGAGATTTGAGATGAAGTTCTTATCTCAGGCAGAAGAAGGAATGCAGATGGAGAAATTTTTGGTTCTAAAGCAAGGAAGTATGTCTATTAAGGAATATGTTAACAAGTTTAATCAGTTAGCAAGATTCGGGTTGGACTTGGTGAATATTCCCCATAAGAAGGCTCTTAGGTTTGCCAGAGGGTTGAATCAACCTCTCAAAGGACTGGAACTATCACATATACCGATGGGGGCGACTTTTGAGAGGCGTGTTGATGTTACTTTGATGCTTGGATGAGAAGAAAGAAGTCAAGACTGAGGAGACACAGCCCAAGGCTGAGAAAAAAAATGGTGGCCCAAGAAGGGAATGCAAAAGAAAGGAGGAAAACCTGATAAGGCTCAGATCAAGACAGAGGTTAAGTGCCATGTTTGCGGAGCTTTGGGTCATTTTGTGAAAGACTGTAGAAAGACAAATAAAGATTGTTTCAATTGTGGTCAAGTTGGACATTTCACTAAGCAATGCCCTAGCAAGCAAGGACAATGGGCAAGATCTTTTGGAGGATAAGTGCATGCTCTTGAGGCTAGTGGACCTGATCGAGGTGGGAAAGTCATAGTTGAAGGTTTAATTTTCCTTTTTGACTACCCTATTAGGACTCTCTTTGATTCTGGTGATTCTCATTCATTTATATCCAATTCTTTGGTAGATAATTTGCACCTAAATAGTAGTATTGTTTCTGATTCTGTTGTAGTCTCAAACCCCATAGGAGGTACAACTCACTTATCCATGATATGTTGGGGTTTGAGAATTTATATCTTGGGGATCGAGTTCGAATATGACACGCATATTCTTGGCTTTATGGGTTATGGATTGATTCTAGGAATGGATTGGCTAGTCATGTATGGTGCCATTCTGGACTGTGAAAAGAGGATTGTTAGGCTTATGACGTGCCAAGGGAGAACTCTTGAGATTTTGTGTGACACACTTGGGTCAGTTATGCTCAGTTTCCCACATTCGCTCAATGTTTCTATTGACAATTTGCAATCAGTACCCATAGTCAGAGATTATCCGGACGTGTTGGATGAGGTTAGGTGATTACCTCCGAGGCGTGAGATAGACTTCCGGATTTACTAGGTAGAAAATGCAAAGCCAGACGCTTTATCGGTGTGCCACATGGCTCCTAAGGAGAGGAGGGAGAGGAGGGAGCTCAGGAAGCAAGTATGGGAGCTATTCGAGATCCATTAGACGGGGCATATCAGATTGGGGAGCTCCAGTCATCTTTGCAACTAAGGCAGATGACTCACTTCGCCTATGCGTGGAATATAGAGAACTGAATAAGCTCACCAAGAAGAATTGGCACCCACTTCCGATGATTGATGACTTGTTTGATCAGCTAGTAGGCGCATCAGTTTTCTTGAAAATGGATTTTGCTACGGGATTTCATCAGTTGAGGGTGGCAGAGGACAGTATTGATAAGACTGCTTTCAGAACTCCAAATGGTTTCTTTGAGTGGTTGGTCATGCATTTTGGGATGACCAATGCACCCACACATTTTTTGGACTTGATAAGTAGGGTGTTTAAGAAGGTTCTAAACAAGTTTGTGGTGGTCTTTATGGATGATATTCCGATCTTCTCAAAGAACGAGGAGGAGCATGCCCTACACTTAGGAGAGGTTCTACACATTCTTGGATCATATCAGCTTAAGGCAAAAAAATCTAATTGTCACTTTTGGAGAAAGGAAGTAAGGTTCTTAGGGCACGTAGTATCCAAGGACGAGATAGCAGTAGACCCCACTAAGGTCGTCACAGTTCAAGATTGGAAGGTTCTGAAGAATGCAAGGGAGGTGAGGAATCTCCTAGGTTTGGCGGGATGTTATAGGAAGTTCATCAAAGACTTTGCAAGGGTATCTGCCCTGCTCACCTGATTGACGAAGAAAAACTTGGCTTTTTCTTAGAGCATTGATTGTGATGATGCTATTTAGAGATTGAAGAGGGTTCTGACATCAACCCTGGTTCTGACTCTCCCCGATGGAAGCAAGGTGTTTACAGTCTACACATATGCTTGTGGAAAAGGACTTGGTGTCGTGTTGATGCAAGAAGGTGGGGTATTATTCTACGGTAGTAGATAGTTAAGAGTTTACGAGAAGAAATACCGTACCCATGACCTAGAATTGGCTGCTATAGTGTTCGCATTGAAGTCTTGGCAATGTTATCTACTTGGAGAGAGATTTGAGCTATACACGGATCATAAGTCGCTCAAATATTTATTCTCATAGAAGGATCTCAACCTAAGGCAGCAACGATGGATGGAATTCCTAGCATCCTATGACTTTGAGATATCTTATACCCCAGGAAAGAGGAATGTAGTGGTGGACGCGTTGAGTAGGCAGAGAATGACCTTGAGTCCTATATTCGTATAGATACGGAGCTTGGAGTTTATATTGACTTTTGATTTTATGCCATCTACGGATTTTACACCTGGTTTGTTAGCGTCATTGAAAGTACAACTTACTTTTATGGAGCGCACTGGATCCACCCAGCGAGAGGACCCACGGATAGCAGACGTCATGGACAGGCATAGTAAAGAAGAGACCTCTAGTCACCTAAGTAGATACTCCATAGATGATAAAGGGTGGCTACGAGGAGATGGAAGGCTTTGTGTTCCCCGAGATAGAGATTTGTTGAGGACAGTCCTTTAGGAGGCTCATCATTATCAGATGACTATCCATCCGGGTGAAGACAAGATGTACCAAGACATGAAGAGAGTTTTCTTTTGGACTGGTATGAAGAAGGACATGGTAGAATTTGTGGCCCGGTGTTTAACTTGGCAGCGAGTAAAGGTTGAACAAAGGAAACCAGACGGATTGCTTCAGCCCTTGGATTTCCCACAATGAAAGTGGGAGAGCGTCTCTATGGACTTTATTGATGGACTTCCCAGATCGAGGAAGGGCATCACCATTTGGTGATAGTAGAAAGACTTACGAAGAGCGCTCACTTTGTTCCAGTCAAAAGCAAGAGGATGGCAGCTTGGCTAGCATCGTGTACCTTTGAGAGATGGTCCAACTTCATGGGGGTACCTTCCAGTATAGTAAGCGACCGTGACCCCATCTTCACTAGTGAGTTTTGGAAAAGTGTTAACACCAAAATTTGCACTAGCCAAATATAAAGAAGTAGAAGGACAAGAAAAAGGGTTTTGGGTAGTGAAGCCGGAACCAAGTGGGAAAAGCTACGGAAGCATGCTTCGAAGGTTGCAGAATCAACACCGAGAGCAAGAAAGAAGATTTAGTACACTCACTACAATAATTAAGATGGAATCATCATGATTCGAATCTTACTTGATTGAAGCCATCTTCTGGCACATCCAGGTTAGTGCTTAATGTAGAACCACTCAGGCTTTATATCGCCCAAATTGCTATACCCTTCATTGAGAATCTTTCTCTTGGGTAATGACTCGAAGTAGAGAAAAGTAGTTGTTTCCTTTAAATGATGCTTGAAGTGGTAGTAGAAGTTTACATCTTAAAAAGTGGGCTCTATGCCCAAAAGTACCATGTATGCTATATATAATGTGTACAGATATCAATATGCAATAGGCTGGAGTTGCATGAGAGGAATCCACATTCATCTCAAAAAAACGACGACGAATGGTGGAAATAGAGGAATAACTCCCACTGTGCACATCAGTCGACTAGCAACCATATTTCCCTCCGGAGGATTATGAGGTATGTCTTTGTTAGTTGCAACTTTGATTTCTTCCTAGAGAATCCCATGCCTCAGAACTATTCGCCTAAGTCTAGCTTCATCAGTTGTCGAAGCCATGGAATCACCGAGTGCATCTAGAATGGTTGCACTCTTGAATTCGTCGGGATTCCGGTTGTCTCCTACTCCTCCTTTCGCTTCTTCATCTACTGAGACCTCTCCTCCAGATGACTCTGCACTCTCATGAAGGTCGATCTCGAAGTCAGAGCCTTTATTGTCCTAATCTGGATCTGAATTTGATGAAAGAACATCAATATCGGGATTGCCAGATGATTCTAGAACATTATCCTTGTCTGACTTAGAGAATATCCTTGGATACCTTCCATACATGTTGATTGAGCTATCTAAGAAATATCAAGGATTAGAGTATAGTTTCCCATTCCCCGTATATCTGTGCGTTTGTGTGTTAGTGTGTGTCAGTTTGTGCAATGCAAATGTAAGAAAAGCATAAAAAGTAGACAATTAATCGATATGCAATAAATTGTCAAATAGTTTTATGTTCGTCAAGTTCAGAATTTTCAATTTCCAAGGCGCTATCCTAACTTTCAATTTGTTTGGTTAGGCTATATGCAAACATGATATAAGGATTCGGGCTGTCAAAGCCCTCGCTTAGTCAAGTTCAACAATATGCAGAAGGGTACAAGCGTTGGGCCAAGTATGAGAGGTACGGGTCGAAATTTTCTAACCGAGCACCACGGGTCGGATCTCTGACTCGGGTCGGGTGGAAACCAGGTCAAAATAACTCAACTCGACCCGGTCTCAGTAACAGATCCGCCCCTTCTCCAATCTTTCCTTCTGATCTTCCATACGCCTCTTTGATATATCAGTCCCATTGTTTATCCTCCTATCCTTTCCAAATATCCTATCTTCTCCGATGCCCTCGATCCAATGAAGCGTCAGGGTAAAGTCATAGTTCAGCCAGCGTCACAAAGGACTGGCGCTACAGATGCCACCATCAGTGGCGAATTCGAGTTGGCAGTGGAGGCAGCTACATTGAGAATTGGAAGATCAGCACAACGATGATTAATCAAAGAAATTGGGCGAGTTTGTGAATTGAAATAAGAATCAAAGCAGTGAACATAATGATTGGTGATTACCTATTTGATTGGATTCAAGATTTGATAGGAGCTCGATAATGGCAGAATTAGGGTTTCGTGTAGCTTAGAATCGGTGGCGGTAAAAGTAAAGCGGATAAGGGTAAAGTGATGTATAAACTAAATGGAAGGGGCCGTTCGTATTCTTTAGATTTGATGGCCCAATCCGATCCAGTGCGTAGCGCGAATGATGGAAGGGAAGCAAACCCTGACGGGTCAAATATGATAACGGGTCGAGATCATTCGACCCAATCCAATGCACAACCTTCGGTCCCAAAATTTTATCGTCAAGTCATGTCAAACAAGAGCAAGAAAAATTGAAGGAGATCACTAAAGATCGTGCATACATATGTGAAGAGAAGTTAACAAAGTAATATAGATTCGATCAGATAATTTTAATTTTTTGATTCGAAAAAAGATCAAAATTTTACCTGGAAACATTCTGCTCGAAAGCTCCAACTTGCTGAGAATAGCGAAGACAATTGTGGATTAGGCCTTATATTTATACTTGATGCAGAAATAAGGAAACAGATTTTATAAAACATCACGACTTCACAGATAAACGCGACTATTGACAATCACCAATTCAAGAATGGACAGATTGATAGCTCCAAAGCACGTCTCATCTTCCATAAGACGTATTCAAAGGGGGAAATGTTGGCCTATTTTGCGACCAGGCCACACAAAGTCTAGATGTTATGATTATCTATGCTAAGGGTAAGAGACATAGCCATTCCATCGGTAAAGAGACCGGGCCGGATATAGAGAAGAGGTGGTATCGGGTCGGATAGGAGTTGACACCTCAAATTCCACGAAGCTTACGAATCAGACTGAAACACACAGGGTCGGGTGATCTCGACTCGACCAGAATACTTCCAATGCATGGTGACCGAACTCGTTCTGTTCGGATCGGAGAAGTACCGATCCGATCCCATGTCACTCTAGCTAAAGTGGATACCCGTTCAAACAATGCCCCATTCCGATACCTATAAAAGCGTATCGGTAGCCGCCTTGGTACCCACGATCCATAGTGTTGTCTCCATTCTCCCATGTTCAAATCCGATATCCCAACATAGCTTGCCATATGGCATTCGACCTGCTCCCCTTCCATGCCTACAAATACACCAGAACATGACAATTTGAAGGATCTTTTGACACTCTACACACTTGAGCTCCACCATTATCAATATTTCTCCTTTTTATTCAGATTTTACTCTAGATTTTTGAGTATAATAATATAAATCTTGAGAGCTAATTGATTGTATCAGTGAGATTAAGTGATTATCAACATTGTACTTGTAATTTGTTACTCAATCAAAGAACTATAAAGTGGACATAGGCTCGTTAACCCTGAACTACTATAAATCTTGTGTGTTGATTACTTTTTCTCTGCTTTTAGATTATTATTCTTCATTATTCTCTACGAAATCTTGTCAATTGGGTGTTAGTGCAATTTTTTGGTCTAATGTTGACTGTTTGGTTATTTGATCTATCAGGATATGGACACATTCTTTTTATATGACCTGGTTTGTTGCAATTGTAGCATCTATCGTCATTTTTTCCCGAACTTCCTTGATTATTTTTCTAAAAGTTATTTCTCATTTTATATATAAGAAAATTTTGAAATTCCTTATTATTAAGGCAATCTCTTCATCATCCTCACTGCTAGAGAATTAAGGATTTTTCTGACTTGATCTTCTTACGAATAAGTTTTTCCCAAAGCCATTAATGAATGCACTATTTCCTAAAACCTGCAGTGCATATCAGAGGCAGATTCATTCGGATTTTCATTTAAATAACTCAAATTGATTAGTTAACATTGGTATCTTTGTCTGTTTAACTTTTTTTGTTCCTTCATGAGTAACTTGCAAGGTTTTCCATATACTATGAGCAGATTTATAAACATACACTCTATTAAATTCGTTTCTATTTAATGAACATAATAGCATATTCATAGTCTTAGAATTACTTTGTGCAGAGATCTTTTGCCCATTAGTCCATTGTGCAAAATTAGTAGTGGGTTCAACATATTTAGTTTATGTGATATTCTAAGTGTCTAATCCGATATATTGCAAATATATTTTCATTCTACATGCCCAATAAGAATAATTATTGTCATTAAATAATGGTGGTCTAACGGTGTACTGACCCTTACAAAAGAACTGTTATTACTAGTAATTCCAGTGTTGGTTGCTATTTAATATTTCAAAAAATTCAAATGATGAAAATTTGAAATCTTACGCTCCAATACCAATTATTAGAGATGAGGATCATGGATCTTAAGGCAAAACTAACACTAGAGGGGGATGAATACTGTTTTACAGAACTTCTAGAAATCTTAACCAATTAACTATTATTCAAATACCTATACGAATCACAAAATGAATATCACAACAGAAACAATCACAGATGCAAATATAAACAAAAATAAAATGCAGAAAAGGAAAGAGCACTTTGGATTTTACTGGTTCAGATTACTCCTACATCTAGTCCCACGCAATGCTAGATTGTGCAGAGTTTTATTAATGTAAGTATCCAATTACAATCCCCTTGATTCCACGGCTACAAGGCTAATAGTGATTCAACACTCTTGATTTCATGACTACATGGTTAACACCACTCATTTTCCTTGATATACGGGCTACAAGGAACACACCCTTCCTATCTTTGATTACAGTTGCCCTAGAACTCTTGGGAAGCACTTCCAAACTGAGAGTATTTGATAGAGATTGAGAATAGAAGAAGAATGATAAAATTTGTATTGAAATCGGCAGAGTGTAAGTGTAGAAACTTAGAAAATTAAGAAGAGCAACAGTGGTTGATAAAGGAGGAAGAAAGAGGAGATATATATTGAAAAAGTTCGAAATTAGATGCTTTATATAGGGACACAACCATTTCTGGACCGTTTTAAATATGAAGACACATCTTTTTAAATTTAAATTTTGTGACAGTTATATGTCGACATGTCAAAACATGCATGTCGATATATATATATATATATATATATATATATATATATATATATATATATATATATATATTTGTGTGTGTGTGTGTGTGTGTGTGTGTGTGTGTGTGAATTTTAAATTATTTTTTCAAGTATTTAAACCAATATACATATTCTAGAAATTCGTGAAACAAAACTAGTTGTTTAAATATACTTTCTAAAGTATAAAAAACACATAAAATATTATTTAACCATACGATATAAAAACTATATAATATAATTATGAACACATATATTATATAATTATACAACTTTGTAATAAACTATATAAGAAACTTATATAAAATTGAAATCATAAGTAAAAAAATCTGTGGATGATTTAAAATCATTTTGAAATAATTTAAAATCAATTTTAAAAGGAAAAATTGAAAACAGAATTTTGAAAACAGAATTTAAGAGTGCTAATCAGAGTTTTACATACTAACTAGACTCTATTACTATGATAATCTTGATCTCTTGAAATCTTAATATCTTGATAGTCATGAGCCTTGAATCTCCTTTTAAATCTTGAATCTCTTAAACTATACAGTCTTCAATATTTATTTCCTACATATAAATCATGCATATTTTTCTTTTAAAAATTGGTACGTTTTTATTAACTTAGAAAATACAAGTACAAAGCACGAGTGAACTAAAATAGAAATGCAGAACACAAAAGATACATAAAACCGAAATACCAGCAAATATAAATGCTAACTAAACTAAATTGACCCATGATCAGGCCGTCTTCAAGGCTTTAAGAGGCGTCCCACTTCCTGCGACTCTGTTGCGCACAAGTACCAAGATAAGATCATCTCACTTTGCTCATGTGCCATAAACCAAAAAAAAAAAAAAAAAAAAAAAAAAAACATGTGATACCTTGCACCACTAACTCCACATATTAAGAAACACATTATCCTACTTCATCTGCTAAATATTTTCAACAATTTTAGCACTATAAACACTTCTTACTTCCAATGTAATCTGTTGTTTTCAGTGTGGAGCTTGATGGACGAAAATGTTTTTAGCTTAATGGATGAAAATCTAATATGAGATCAACATACGAACAACTTTATGAAACTCCTTCCCAAACCCATAGGAGGGTACCCATGATTAGGCCATCATCAATGCCTTAAGAGGCGTCCCACATCCTGCGACTCTGTTGCACATAATTGCTAAGATAAAATCATCTCACTTTGCTCATGTGCCATAAACCAAAAATAACATGTGATACACTTGCACCACTAATTCCACATATTAAGAAACACGTTATCCCACTTCATCGCTAAATATTTCCAACAATTTTAGCACTATAAACACTTCTTACTTCCAATGTAATCTGTTGTTTTCAGTGTGGAGCTTGATGGACGAAAATGTTTTTAGCTTAATGGATGAAAATCTAATATGAGATCAACATACCAACAACTTTCTGAAACACCTTCCCAAACCCATAGGAGGGTTCACATGAATTTACAAAGGAGAACTATAAGTCATTATGAATGGTTTTTGCTGGGTTGCTTCTCCAATAACCGAACAACAGAAAAAAGTTGTGCATCTTACTTCCATGCTATTTGCAATCTGTTGAAATTAGCTTTCTCACTAACCTGCTACTGTGCATGGTCTATAAAACAGCACCACAATCATCTGAAGCGCAGCACGTTTTCTATAAAAAAGCACCCATGAGTTACTCAAGTAAAAAACAATTGCATGGATGGACAGATAACCCCACGTTTTGTAGCTTGAGGAACTTCTGTCATATTGATGAAATTCGATTCATATTAAATATGAGAACTTGAGAAATACAAAAGAAAAATCCAATCGCACATCTTAAAGGAACTTCAGGATAAACACATATGAACTAGACAGGCTGACTGACATCCCATTTCTTTATATCACTTTCGTGGGTATCACTTCCTGATGATTCATGAAGTGGACCACATATTAATCAAGTATAGGATGCTGTTAGCAAACTGTTCCAGATGTTTAGAAACCGCGTATTCAAATGAAAAACTTGTGAAGCTGTTTTCAGTTCCAAATCATGTTCTATATCTCCTATGCCAACTCAAGGTCTACACGGTTAGAATCATGCAAATATCTTGATAATTGGATGAACAGTTAGACTGCGTCAATTGGTTTGTAACTACCCAGTAAATAACACCTGAGACCAAGCATATACGAAACTAATCATCCGCAACTCCTCCAAATTTTGTTCAAAACCCGTAAAAAGGGTACGCATGAATTCCGCAAACTAATTTGGAAAACGTAATGGAAATTCGGTTTTTCTTTAAAATCCATTCAGGACGTAAGATAGGATGTTTAGAAGCTTTGGTAGAAAGCAATTTTAGGATTTGATTACTTTGAATCGTTCGTTCCCTAATGTGTTTGCGATATATCAGAGATCTGACTATGAATTGTAAATGAAAGATAGAATATAAGTAGGCTTATCAACCAAACAAATATATCTCGTTGAAGGTTTGCAAATGTACTGAAGCTGCAAGCGGTTTACGTTTTGTTTCGGATCGTCTTTCCTCTCTCCAGAGAAAGGATCCTTAAATCCTGCATATATATATATATATATATATATATATATATATATATATATACATACATACATATATATATATATATACATACATACATATACACACAAATTTGTAAATCTCTCCATAGAAGGATCCCTAAATCCTGCGTAGCGCCGCTGCGTAACTACTTACAAATAGCAAGATAATCCGAGAATATCAAATAGCAAGATGGCAACATCTAGTATCCTTCCAAGAGCCATGAGCCCTTCACCCAGAATTATCTTATAACTAACATTAATCATTAGACATTAATTACTGAAAGTTAAATATAAAATATCAAACATTAATCCTACCCCCGCTTAAACACATTGCTTCCTTCTCACAATCATGAATGGCTGTATAATAAGATAACCAGTCAATACCCTCGAAACGCCTATATCCCTGAAAAAGAAGAAAACATGACTTACAAATGGAGAGATTTGTTGTTGGGGGGGGGGGGGGGGGGGAGGAGGGGATGCACCTTGGTGTTGAGGTCGGATCTCCATAGCTGTTAGGTGAAGTTACCAAGGAATTTTTGGAGATATCGACTAATATTTATCGAATTAGCTTATAAGTTTAGTTTTTCATAGGCATGACGGTCTAATAAGAACCATCGTATATTAAGTATATTAAGAAGTTGCAGTAGACTAAAATCTTTTACAACTGTGTTAAACGATGCAACTAACTGTTGTCATATATTCTATTACAACGGCTATACACCATTATAATTAAAGCTACTACAACTATCATGCACTGTTGTGATTACGTGATTTTTATAACTATTTATGATAGTTGTAATACACGTTATTACAACTATAATTGACAATTACATTTTAAATTTCATAACCATAAATTTGATAATAATATAATTAAAATTAATATTTCATTAGTAACAACTATAATCATTTATGTTACTTGAATCAACATAACCATTCACATTCATATAATAAAAAACAATCCAAGTTTACGTAAGTTTTTGAATTCATGACTGTAACTAAATCCATTACACATAACAATAAAAAAGTATATACACTTACTAACCAAAAAATTAAACTGCTTATACAAAGCAATCTAAACCTAAATCTTTCAAGTATCTGCTCTTAATGGTAAATGATGCACTAACAGTAAGATCAGTAGATGCAATTATTGCTTCTACTCCAATGTGTGTACAATTAAAATTAATATAAAATGATAATAACACGCAAAAAGTTTGATTTTCAACTGCCACAAACCAACTTATAGTAGTAGTAAAATAGAGGCATAAGCATAGTTAAAAAAAAAAATGATTTTCAACTACTATAAGCCAAGGCCAGGGTTATAGTAGGGTCATGTGTTATAAACAAAAAATGAGGTTGAAACGCTTTCTTTAGAAGCAGGTGGAGAATGACATAGGTTTGTAAGTTAGACGGTAACCAAAAGCTATAAAATCCGGTAGTAGAAATAAGGTAAAACAAGTTTGCATCATGCTATAAAATATTCTATTTTTTCTTCATAATCAAGAGAAAATGTGCATAAGATGTCGTACCACATAACACGGTAATAAAATCCAATTTAACCAGGAGGCCAGTTCAATTGTTGTCCCCCAATCACATGAATGTGAAGATGATAAACAAACTGACATCCACTAGGTCTATCGTTGATAACAACCCAATAGCCATCATCTAGTACTTCCTACTTAACAACTAGTTTGGCAACGTAAAGCAGATAGCTCGGTATCTCAATATGTCTCTCTTCTACCTTTGAGATCCCCATCAGCCCATCTCTTTAGGAATGACTAGTATGTGTATTGGCGCTCAAACATGCTGAAACACATTAACAACTAACACTTATTAAGATTGTTGACAAGTACCAGCCAAAAAAATCACTATAACTAGACCAAATGCATCACTTATCTAACACTTTTATTTTACCCAAAAATAATATAACATGTACCTATAACAACATGGCATGTATGATACATTAAGACAATCAAGGCCTAAGACTTCAATTTTCTAATGAAAATGCATCATTGTAACCTGAAAGTACAGAGTATTAACCAGAAAACTAGTGCCACAATTAAATAACTCTTGAATGCAAAAAGAATCACAAACGCAACAGCTTGCCACCACCAAGCAAAAGCTCGAAAATATAAGCAAGATAAGAAAGGTTTTTCGAATCCAAATTGCATGCATTATCTAGACCACAAAGATAAAGGTAATGGAAGAACTATATACAACATGTTGCAAGCACCATGGAACTACTTTTTTTCACAAACAACCTCACACTAACAATAAACAGGGCATTATCATATGACAAATAGTTGCAAAGTAGTCCTACAAAGTAAAATAACCCACTAAATTTGATCACCATGCAAAGTGTACGACTGGTGTTTCTCACAAAATATATGTTAAATTTTTGAAAAGATGTTTTTTCTTGCAAAAAATAAACACGAAACAATTTTGATCTTTGTTAAATTGATACTATCAATAAAAATTTAGAAACTCTGTCAAAAAATTATACCTCCGCTGGCACATAAGGAAAACTGGAACTATCTTGAAAAGGAGAGGCTTTATCATCAAATGCAGCTTCGTCTATGAACTACATCCACTTTCCTTTTACACAATTCATAATTTTTTAGATTATTCGTGAGGAGTTTGATTCATACTGTAATGAATAGCTATTTCATTTTTCTGCTATGATCACAGGCCTTGGTGCATTTCTCTCAAATCCTAAAAAAATACGCTACTCGTAAAATTATCAAATCCATTCTTGAGCCATAGGGTGATATCCCTCTGTAGTAAACTAGCGTTTTCTGTTGGAAATATAATTTGAAATGTTGACTTATTAAATAATTAATATTTGCATTTTATTGAGAGAGGTTTTAATGTTGTTATTAATTAGGAAAAGATAATTATCCATTTATTCCTAGAATATTGCAAATCTAGAATGTTCTATTGTATGTTATAAATAAGAGTTATCTCCTCATTTGTATGAATGAAGGAAAAAGAGAAGAGAAATAAAAGCAATTAAAGTTTTCCTCTTTTACAAATATTCTTTTTTCTCATAATCTATTCCTCTTCCTCCTCTAAATTCTAACAAAGTAGTACCAGAGCCTAGTTGAAAGTATGGCGCATCCGCATCTATTTTTTCCATCGTTTCTTCTCACTGTTCTCACAAAAGAAAATTTTGAAGAATGGAGTAATAAGAAGAAAGAAGAGATGATTTCCAAAGGGTTATGGGAAATCGTTGAAAATGGCTGCGAATGGCCAAAAGATAGAAATGTGACGGAGAAAGAGAGAAAATCATTTGTAAGTTGGAGAAGGAAAGATCTTCAAGCTCGTGCTGTAATGAGTGAGAACATCGATGAAGAAGCATATCGTCGTATTTATGGACAAAGAACTGCAAAAGGTTCATGGAAATTATTAAAAGAATTGTATGCAAAAGATGACACAGAATTGATAGAAGAAGACAATTTGATTGTTGACAAAGAGAACGCGAAGAATATTTTGAAGGAGAAAAATGGTGATGAAGATGATGATGTATACCTCAAAGAGGATTTGGAAAATGAAAACGATGCTAACAAAGAGGAAGAGAACAACATTGCACAAGATTTGAAAAATGAGAATGTCACAAACAATGGTAAGGAAGCAGGAGAACAAAGCAATCCAGAAGAGGATGATGTGGAGATGGCGAACATAAAAGACAACAATAATGATACAAAAAAGGGCAAACAAAGAGAAGGTTGCAGTGAAATAAAAGAGGACGCAGAAATAGAAGACAAAAGCGATAACAAAAAATGAGGATATCGAGATGAGTGACCCTGACGATGCTAGGGTCGATGATGATTCAATAAAAAAAGGATGCTTGTAAAAGTGAGAAGAAGGTAGATGAATACAAAGAAGATCTTGATGGTGTTCTTAATGTGATCTCTGGTTTTGGCTCCATAGCTGGTGCAGCTTTTGTTAGTCACATGTATCAACAAGCTTGCTTTCACCGGATCGTCTGAAACCAGTAAAATGGTACTCGGAATGGCTGCAAAATGCAACCTTAAGCCTATTACATTGGGACAATGTTGTTGTGCTGGTTCTCGTACCTTTGTGCATGAAAAATATACAATGAGTTCATGGAGAAGTCAAAAGCTCGTGGTTTGAGTCGTGTAATCGGTGATCCTTTTAAGAAAGGTGTGGAGCAAGGTCTTCAGATTGATGGTGAGAAATTCAATAAGATCCTGCATTACATAAAATTAGGAGTTGAAGGTGGTGCTTCCCTTGTTAATGGGGGTAAGAGAATTGAAAGTAAAGGGTACAATATCCAACCCACTGTTTTCTCAGATTTCAAGGATGATATGGTCATTGTGAAAGAAGAGATATTTGGACCACTCCAGTCCATTATCAAGTTCAATGATTTGAACGAAGTGATTAGATATGCAAACGCATCACCCTTTGGACTAGCAACTGGCGTTTTCATAAGCAACATTGATAAAGCAAACCATAAAAAGGAAAAAGGAAAAAAGAGCTTGATTGGAAAGAAGATACAACCTATGATACTCGAGCCAATCAATCGAAAAAGAGTAAGAAAGAAAATTTCAAATTAGGAGGGAGTATTGGAAATATAATTTGAAATGTTGACTTATTAAATAATTAATATTTGCATTTTATTGAGAGAGGTTTTAATGAGGGGTTTTAATGTTGCTATTAATTAGGAAAAGATAATTATCCATTTATTCCTAGAATATTGCAAATTTAGAATGTTCTATTCTATGTTATAAATAAGAGCTATCTCCTCATTTGTATGAATGAAGGAAAAAATAGAAGAGAAATAAAAGCAATTAAAGTTTTCCTCTTTTACAAATATTCTTTTTTCTCATAATCTATTCCTCTTCCTCCTCTAAATTCTAACATTTTCTTTGCACCAATGCTTCTTTTTTGAGAATATTCTTTCTTATCTTTGCTGGTAGCCTTCCAATATCCAGCTTGTGTTGCTTGGTTTGTTCTCGACCCATTAGGGTACAAAAAGAGCATAGGGATGTAAAAAAAGGAGATTCGAAAAAGATAGGCTAACAAGAAAGGGAAAGGGAAAAAACGTAGAGGATGAAATTAGGCATGAGGAGATAGGGCGGGAAGAGCCAAAAGGAGATCTGAAGAGAAGAAAACAGGGCGAAAACCTAGCCTTCATTTTAGATCTACATTTCTAAGATTTGGTAATGGGGAAGTGGCATAAATTTAATTCAGCTTAAAGTGGGCATGGTGAAATATAATGGTTAGCCGCCAAAAATTTCAGGTAGCACTTCTTTTTCACACGTTTAACTTTTTTGTTTACTTGTTACTAACGAACATAATTACAGCTCTATATTTTGGTGTTTTTCGACATTCTTCATAATATTATTTATCATATTAATCGGTTAACTAATCTCTACAATCAAATCAATTCTGTTGTCATAGATTGTGTTGGTTAAGTCGCTTAACTATTCATTCGTTCATTCATCGTAAGAAATAGAAGAAAACTTAATGCTAAAATTTAGCAAAAAAGGGAAGAAGTTTTTGGAAATTTAAATATCTTATAAAGTATTAAATTTATTTAACTTTTTATTTATTTATGAACATTTCAATATTTTATAATTCTTAATTATCAAAGATTAATTATTAATCATTAGTTTTTAATTTAATTAGTAAATAGTAATTATTAAATATAGTTTTAATTATTAGTTATTTATTCTTAATTATAAATAGAAATCATTATTTATTTATGATCAACATTAATTATTAAATATTAATTATTATAGTTTAATTATTAATTATTTAATAATAATTAATTACTATTAACAATTAATTAGTTATTATATTTTTATTAATTCTTCTTCTTAATAATGAGGATTAATTCGTATTACTGACTGAATATTAATATGAATTATTACTTCTAATTGATTATTAATAGTAATTATCAGTTATTAATTGTAAATAATCAATATTATGTACTAATTATTAGTTGTTAATTATATTTAACAGTAATAATTTAATATTAGCTATTAATACTTAGTACCGGTTATTAATTCTATTCTTATTAATAATTACTTCTTTATTACTAAATTATATTATCAATTATTATAAATGTCAGAAAACAAAGTTGGTGATAGGCACATATTAAATTGTCAAAATAATGTTGTTGTTGCAAATAAATTTTTTTCAATTTTCTTGAAAAAAGAGTTATAAAAAACTTTATTACAAGTGCCATTTCATGACAATTGTAAAAGTACAGTTATAAAAAGGCATTTTTTTTGTAGTGTATGTACCAATACTGATGCACTGATACCAATTTTCGTGGAGAATTTTGAATCAAGATCGCTCAAATCAAATTTCAAAACACAGCGTAAGACGAGATCGTTGTAAAAGTGCAAAAACGAACAATCGATTTCTCAAAACAATCTCAACCCAGCCTAGTAACCAATCACAGACACCAAACAAAACATATAATAACACAATTATGAAAAGTAAATCACATAACAATTTATAATGGTTCCACTAACATCTTTTTAGTATATGTCCACTTTGAGAGAGAACCTTTATCAATTCTAATGGAAGAGTACAAGAAAATGAAAACAATGATCAAAATTCACAATGAATTTTATTTTGTGGAGATAAAAATTGAAGAAGTTTAGAATTTTCAAAAACAAAATTTGTTCGAGAATAAACACTGAATAAATCTTAGCCATCCTCTAGGTGTCATTTTATCAAAATTTGAAAAAATAGCTTACATGGGGAGAGACATTTCTTTGGCAGTTTCCGGAATTGCTCCTTGAACCTTCGCAAATCAACTTATTGAGTTCAAAACTCAAAATAGCTCCAGAAGTAGCCTTAGACGTCTAACGTTTTGGCCAGACGTCTGCCTCTAGCATCATACACTACAAGTGGCAGCTGAAAATGCAACGAACATGGGCAACTACTAAAAAATGCGGTCGTCGCAAACCATTGCACGACCTGTACATATCAATACGCCGAGACCTTTCTTCCTCATTATATTTTTTCCCCAAATTATTTCCCAAACCCTTAAACCTGTCACCCCCTTGCTGCTCCAATTTCAATGCTTCAAACTCGCTTCCAAGCTTCTGATTTCGTTCCGGTATGTCTTCTAACTCTAGTTTATGGTTAATTAGAGGCCTTAGTTTCTTATTTATATGGGTTTGCAAAATTGAATGTTTATGGGTATGAAATTGGTTATCTTGAGGGGTGCTTATGATTATGGTTGTGCTGTAAGTTGATTTAGGAATAAATGTAACTAATTAGGAGGGTGAAAACGATAATTATCAGGTATATAATTGATTTAGGAGGTTAAAAATGATGATTATCACATATTTACTTGGGCTTACGATGATTGTGTTGTAAGTTGATTTGGGAATAAATATAATTATTTAATGGACGTTGTAAATGCGAAATAGTTAAGGCCCTAAGGCGAAAGTGTTGAAACTTGGATTTTCTATGCCCCTTCATATGAGTATGGCTTTTTTGATGGAAAAGAAACTGCATAAAAGTTACTACTATAAATCGATGAATTTAGTGTTGATAAACATTTTATTTATAGTGATATAAAGTTAGTAAAATACTTTATTTACTATAATTTTGATTTTGATATTTATTCTTTTAACTATTTATTGTTCGTTCAACTATTTAAATATCTTATTAAACCACTTTATTAACTAAAAATTAAGTTTGATCATATTTCATATATTTTTTAAGTACTTAAATATTTTTATTGAACAACTTTATTAACTAAATATTAAATTAAATCATATTTTATCATTGATTTAACTATTTTAAATTTTTTTAAACTACTCTGTGTTCTAAAATTTAAATTAAGTCATATTTTATAGAATATTTAACTATTCACATATTTTATTTAACAACCTTATGAAGTTAAATTAAAATATTACTATTTCGTTAAAGTTAAGAATTCAAAATACAATTTAATGCACTAAAATTTAAATGAAAATCATATTTATAACTTAACTCTTTAAATTTTAAATTAAAATCATATTTATAACTTAACTCTTAAAATTTTAAATGAAATTAAATAATTAACTTGAAAGCTTAGTTTATCTTTCAAATATAAAAACTAACTAAAATTAATTTCATAATTTATACTTCAAACTAAAATTAGCTAAAACTAACTAAAACTAATTTATACTTTATTTTAACGATATCTCTCATCAACACTGGAGATCGGTCTACGAAAGTGGACCTAAGGGGAAAAAAATGTTTACTTAGCTTTTACGAGTTTGAGTTAGTTCACCATTTCCTAGATATCAAGGTTTTGAGTCCGAAAGGATAGTCACTCTTCCCTTAATGGGGTGAGCATCACGCTCAAATGACTCAAAAACTAGCAGTTATCTTGGGATAAGGCTTTCCTAATTACAACCCTCTTTAAGGGATAAATGGCTCATTGGAAGGGGTTCAACACTAATTTTGCAAAAGGGTTTAGGCTTGGGCAAGAACTTGTAAGCATGTAGAAAGCATACCACATATAACACCGGCAATAATAACAAATTACATGAGAAACTCATAAGAAAATTTTCTAAGAATTGATCTTTGATTTAGAAAATACAAGTGATTACAACCAAAATCCCCAATTTGATTTAGGAATTAGGGTTTACTATGAAGAAAAGAGTATAAGAATGAGAATGTTAAAATCGCCCCCAAAATGATACCCATGGGGTCTTATTTATAGACAAATCAGGGCCCATTTTGTTATTGGGCCAGCAATACCCCATGTGGTTCGCTTTTCCATTTGGTTCCAGAAATACTGGTTCTCGGCTACCTTTTCTTTAGGTTTTGAAGGCTTTGTTAACGGTTTCTTGAGGTGTCGGTTGTGTCTCTCGGAGGGATGGTCCCGATCTTCAAAGCTTTTGGCTAATGTCACGTCTATCTTCTTTGTATTGCTGATGAGCCTGGTAGTGTGAATAGCTTTCGGAAGCTCTCTACTTCCGGATGAGGGCTTCCGGTCATGGGTTCCCAGTCTTTCCGTTGACATTTTATGGAGCTTGCATTCGTGATTCAGGTGAAAGGTTGTCGGGTCAACCACATCTCCTGGTATCGACACTAAGAGGATTGGTGTGGATAACATGTCTTTCTTTAGGGGTTCGGGTTTGCCTGTTGGTAGACTTCGTAGTGTACCCTTGCCTTTTCGAGAGGTTGTTAGTGGTGCTTTGCAAGTTACCTGTTAGAGTATTTTCTCAAGAATCAGCTGATGGGGTCTCGGAAGTTGATTTCAGATAATCCTCATATGCTTTAAACTCTGTGTCTTTGGTGCTTTCATCTCCTTATGTATCGGTATTAAGCGAGTTAATACTGATAGCCCCTTCGTCCCCATGAGTCCCGATTGGTAGGATTCTTAGTTTCTCTCTTCGTTGGCTTTCGGTCTATGGGTGACCTTTTACTAATTGTGCCGGCACCACCCTGCTAGTACTTCCTTTTGTATAAATTTAGAGCTCTGTCCTCCCATGATGGAGTCAGTTTTATATCTCCCGGAGTATTCCCTTATACTGCGGGCTTCTTCTTATGTCGGGCATTGTTGATAAGAGACTTTTTTCTTCTTGAGGTGATCTGTTACCCGTTCATCGTCATGCTGTTCCAGATGCTTTATTTTGGTATTAACACTATGTAATTTAAACTAATCAATTAACTTGAAAGCTTAGTGGCCGATATGAAATTTTCTTTCCATCCGAAGCATTTCCAACTCCTTTGGACCATCATACTGTAACACCTCGTATTTTCTATGAACGTATAAGTAATAAATCAGAGGATAATTACTTCTTAAAATAAGAATCAAGGGAAACGGGTTGTGCCATTGCGTTCGTCTCGGAATTCTGCTTGGAAACGAGTCCGAGTTTGCGAGAATCGGAGTCCGTATGAGGGAGATATGACCCTCCGAAGTTTCAGAAATATTCAGAGTTCAAAACAGCTCGAAATTCGAATTCAAAATTCGAATTCAAACCCAGAAGCTGGCTGGACGGGAAATTTCCCGCCCAGGACCCAGGTCGACTGGGGAGTCGACTGGGTAGTCGACCCCCCAGTACCAGTCGACCCCCCCCCCCGACCAGGTCGACTGGGCAGTCGACCTGGGGGTCGACCTAGTCCCCGAACCTGGTTTTGGGCCTGGGTGCATTCTTATGTATCTGGTCTCGTTTTCTGCCTAGATTCATCTGCCTAACCCTATATAAACAGCCCCAAACCTAGCCTTCTCTACACACAATTCTATTCTGCTTCTTCTCTGCCTCTGTTCTAAATAAAAATAAAAATGGCGTCGCTACTCTGCTGGAATCAAAACTAGAAGCTAATCAACATCAACCTAAGCAACTCAATTCAAATTGGAGATTAAAGCTTCTGCAACGATTCTACAACAATTAAAGTTCTTTCTTTAATCCAACCAAGGCAAGTACAGTTATTTTCCGATATAAACGTTAATTTTGATTGTGACATGAATTGTAAATCTGAATCTGAGGTTGTATCTATTCTGTTCTGATTAGATTTATCTTATTCTGTATCGCTTTCCTCTTTCTGTTCTATAGCCAGGCTACCACGAGCCTGAGCCAATCTCATAAGAGATTAACATACGCTAAAATGTTTGGGACAGTAAAATGAATGATGCATGAATTGGGCATGACCAATAGGTGACTGATTTGAGGAAAGAACATGAACTGTAGCTAGAACATAAATCTGAGACATTTGACTGGACATGTTATATTTATAACATAAAGGGTAGGGAACATATGATTTGTGGACACGGCATAAAAAGGTATATAATTGGACATAAATATAGACTGTATTGAACATATGATTTGGGATAAAAAGAATATGGCTTAGGTATAAAGATTTACATGAAAGTAGGATATCTAGTAATGTAAATAAAAACCTAAGTAAGGGACCTTTGGGATATATGACATGCATAGTAATCTATGGCTATATTTTGTATAAATTATATATGGATCTTCTGTACTATGCAAGTTTAATAAAAATTGAAGCACATGATATATGGTAAATTATGACCATAATTTGTGCTATGTAAATTTAGTGCAAACATGGGGTATATGATCATAGTGTGAATCATGACTATTATTTATGCATGTGAACTTAGGCAAGATTTATATTTAGGCAAGATATGTTTGTGAAACTTTAAGGAATGATTAAATCTGTTATATTTGCCTAATTTGCTTGTTCTGCTATATTTGTCTAATCTGCTAGTTCTGTTGTATTGCCTAATCTACTGCCTAGTCTGCTAGATCTGTTCATCTGCCAAATCTGCCATCTACTAAGTCTGTTGAAAATGCCAAACTAAATCTGTTGAGATGCCTAATCAGTTATCTGCTAAATCTGCTAGTTGCTTAATCTGCTGAATCCGTTAAGTCACCTAAATCTGTTATCTGCTATGTCTGTTAAGTTGATATATTCAGTCTGTTATTGACATAATCTGAATTTACTAAGAATAACTGACATGTATATTAGGCGTGGGCAAAAATGGTAAATCATTAATTAATTGGCCGCAAAGATAAACATGGCTAACTCGAGGTTAGAATGAGTTTGCGGCGTAATTCTGCCCGTAACTGCCCGGCATATTCCAGTGGCCGCAAACAATAGGTTCTAATGTGAGAATTTAGTCATAACGTGCTTGAAACCTGAGGTTAGACTCAGTTTGCGACAGAAACCTGCCCGGAACCAACCGGCCTAACCAGTAGCCGCAAACTGTCAGTCTAATATGAGAGGTCTGGGCATTAATATTTAATTAATGAAAATCTGAGATAAATATGATGACTAAAACGTGTTGGGTGGGTAAGGTTAAACCAATTGGACCAATGAATCTGATAAACCCATTTCGTGAATCTGTAGGCCCAATACAAAGTTAGACAATGTAGCCAGTTAATCTGTAACCAGTAAATCTGTAAGTCTGTTAATCTGTGAACTAGTTAATCTAAACTCTGTATGTCTGAAACTTGTAAACAAGTTAATCTGAAAATCTGTTAGTCTGGGGACACAAGGTAAGGAGGAGAATTACTTGTGTCATCTATTGTTTGGGACCCATATTAGTCAGTAACCCTTTCTAGTATCAAAACTTTGACCCAACAGTAGGTAGGGTCCGGGCACACTTACTGAACTAATTATAAGCGGTTCATTCTGATAATGGCGAGGGGTGTTGATGGTGCGTTCCAACCGGGTCATGTGCGTGCATGGATCCCGGTCTGCCTCTGAGGATGTAAGATGCCGTGACATCTGTAAATAGGTCTGTGCCAATTGGTTGTCACTTTAGGGAGTGATACACCCTACTGTGGGGCCGACACAAAGGAATTTATGTATTAGGGAGTCGATCGCTTGGGGTAGGGTTTTAGGGTACACTTAGTTCTGTCTGTTTCTGTTGGGTGGCAACACCTGTCTGTTTCTGCGTGGTACCGTCTGTTCGGGTGGTAAAGGCCCAATTACTAGTGTAAACCTTATGCTACATTCTGCTTCTGTCTGTTTCTGATCGGGTGGTAAAGGCCCATTACCGGCGTGGAAATTATTCTGTACCCGTTTCTGTTTCAGTTTAGACATTAGGGTGACACCTAATTCTGTTATACTACTATTAGTGCATAGAAGTGTAAAGAAATAGCTTATGTCATTCTGTTCTTCTGTTGTATCCGCTGCACCTGTTACAGTTATTTCTCATCCAGTTTTATGTTCATGTCATGTTATTATTATCTGTTCATAACTGAAAATCACTGGACTTGCTAGACTTTTTGTCTGACCCTTGTTGTTTCGCCTCCTTTCTTCCGTTCCCCCTAGGTTTTATAGAAGGGAATACTCTAGCTTGATCCAGATTTCTTCCGCTTGAAGTGCTTAAAGTATGGCTTGTCTTCTTCCGTGGGGATTATGATTTTAAACTATGCATTCTGAAGGCTTTTGTACAAGACTGATATTTTGTACTTGAATTCTGATACTGTGATTTGAAAGGATGTAACCAAGCTTATTCCGGTTTCTGTTGTAATAAAGTTATAAAATTTTCAAGTACTGTTTACTAAAATGCTCCATCAAAGTTAAGACATTCCCTTTTTGAGTGACCTTAACGGAGGTGGGGTGTTACACATACAGTTTGTGTCAAATCCCTTTTCATAAGACTGGGATTCCAGTTTATTATATAATGTGCTTTATTTAATGTGAATCCCTTAGAGATTTTTGGCCACGTCCGACAAGTGTTGTATATGATCGTTATATAGATATTCGGTTTTACACAAAACAGACATCTATGTTCATCTGATACAATGTTCGTTGGATTCGTCCCAGTATTGGACAAGTTACAAATATAATAAAGCAAGCATATTTTATCAGTCATTTCTTTTTAAACGGTTAACGAAAATTTGATGGCACTTCCTTTTTGTTCCCTGTGTGCACGCATTTGTGTACGATACAAGGATCAAAGGGAAGTGCTGCTGAAATTTTGTTGTACCGTTTAACCTGAAATGATTTATAAAATATGCTTACGTTATTATATTTGTAATGGGAAGTAGGTTGACGGCTGTCAAAGTAAAGAGAAATAATGTAATAAACCGAAAACATAAAGTAGTTATAAATGAAATTTTACATGACTTTAAGTAATATAAAGTGTTTGATCGAATTTTCTAACATATTTGTTGCAAATTAGGAAAATCTTTGATTATTTTGTTGATTGCAGTTGGACGTATGAATCCCGAACCGGTAAGAAAGGGTCGATAAAGGAACATTTTGTAATGGTGCCCAAGAATTTATTAGATTTGCTAAATCTAATAATCGAAGTAATGTAGACATTCTTTGTCCGTGTAGTGAGTGCAGACATCTAAAGCATTGGAAGCCAGATGTAGTAGAAGTACATCTGCATAAATTTGGTTTTCTACCGAGCTATTACTTATGGGATCGTCGTGGGGAACTTGTTCAACCTACGTCCGATCATGTAGTGTTAGAGGATGATAATGCAAGGATAAACGATAATATATTGATGAATTCAATAGAAAATATGGTGCAAGATGCAGTACAATTAATGTTTCCTACTATTGATCAAGGCGATGATGAGAACGAAAATGTTGAAGAAACAATGGCGGAAGCGATTTTTTTTATGATTTATTGAATTATGTTAAGAGGCCATTGTGGGAAGGGTGTATAAGCGAAATCGAATTATCTGTAACTGCTGAATTTATCAGTACGAAATCAAATTTCAATCTTACAGAAGCTGCATTTACAACAGTTGTACAAACTGCAAAACGACACATGCCGCCCAATATTTTGATGTGTGATAGTCATTATAACGTTAAAAAACTTATGTCTACTTTTGGACTACCGTATCAGAAGATGGATACATGTGTAAAAGGTTGCACGTTGTATTGGAAAGAAGACGCTCACCTTATAAAATGCAGATTTTGCAACGAAGATAGATGTAAACCAAGAAAAAGAAAGGAAAAGAAGTTCCATATAAAAGAATGCATTATCTACCCATAACTCCCAGACTTAACAGCTATATACATCATCTACTACAACATGTCATATGCGATGGAATAGCGTGAGAACACCAGAAGAAGGAACTTTGATACATCCATCTGCTGGTGAAGCATGGAAACACTTTGATAGGACTTATCCTGAATTTACTGCAGAGAGCCGTAATGTTAGGCTCGGTACGGATGGATTTTCACCATTTTCTCAATTTGGTTGTAAATATTCATCATGGTATATCATTGTTACTCCTTATAGCTTACCTTCATGGATGTGCGAAAAATCCATATATGTTTCTAACGATCGTCGTCCCCGGTCCCAATGATTTGACACAAGGAATTGATGTTGATCGACAACGGCTGATTGAAGAGTTGAAAACACTATGGCATGAAGGAGTCAAAACATACGACATTTTGAGAAATGAAATTTTTGTATGTTTTCTTATTTATTATGGACTATTAGTGATTTCCCCGTGTGTGGCATGCTTATAGGTTGGAGCACAGCTGGACGTCTAGTTTGTCATCACTGTATGGTTGAGACACAAGCATTTTCATTAAAGTTAAAAAAACAATTTTTGATTTGACTGTCATCGGTGCTTTCTGCATATTAATCATAAATTTAGAAAGGATAAAAAGAACTTTAAAGCTAACAAAGTAAAGGCTACGCTACTGCCTAAAGTTGGGACATGCAAAAAGATATATGAAACAGTAAAAGACTATCCACAGATACATGAAATGGGGAGCAGGTTGAAATTCTAGGTAAATCAGACATTCATAAATTGGTGCAAGCAAAGTATATTTTGGGAGTTACCTTACCAGAAAAATCTACTACTTTGGCAAAATATTGACGTCATGCACAATGAAAAAAAACGTTTTTGATAACATTGTTAATGCAGTTTTGAATGTAAAGGGGAAACCCAACGACGATGTGAATTCGAGACGTGATATAATACACTTTAGTAAACGACCGGAGCTTCACTTGTACGACGATAATAAAATACCCAAAGCATGCTATGAGCTAGACAACAGGCAAGCCAAACTCGTGCTAAAGTAGGTAGAAGGATTAAGATGTCCTGATGGTATTTTCTCTAACCTCCGTAGATGTGTGGACTTGGAGTAAATTGAGTGGGATGAAAAGTCATGACTACCATATCATGATGGAATATTTTTACCTATGATTTTCAAGGAACCATTGCCTACAAAAATATGGAGTGTTATAACAGAATTAAATATGTTTTATTAACAACTTTGTTCAACGACGTTAAAGGTGGATCGTCTACATAAAATTAAAGTTGAAATCCTTGTACTTCTCCGCAAACTCGAGAAAATATTTCCATCATTTTTTTTAATGTAATCGAGCACTAACCTATTCATCTTTCGTCCAAAGCACTCCTTCGAGGTCTTGTGCAATATGGATGGATGTATCCATTTGAGAGGTAATTTTGTATATATTCAATAATCTTGATAGGTTAGAACCAACATATAAATTTAATTATTCTTTTTGTAGGTACTTGAATAATTTAAAGAAAAAAATTAGGCAAAAAGCGCAAGTAGAAGGTTCGATTTGCAAATCGTACCTTGAAAAAGAAGCTTCATTTTTTTTCTTCCATTACTTTAACGAAGATGTGAACTTATCTTTTGTAAATGTTCCCCGTAATGAAGAAGCCGTTGAACATGAGTCTTCTCAAACAATGTTATCTATTTTTGGACAACACGGAAGACTTGCTGGAAAATTTGTGGAAATATGGTTAAACGATAAAGATTATCATGTGGCACACACATATGTTCTTTTAAATTATGTGGAAGTTGCACCTTTTGTTAGGTAATACTGAATTCATGTACAATTCAATTATATACTTATTTATTTATATTAATAAAAAGGAACATAACACATATTTGCAGCATATATGAATCACAACATCCATCCGGTGATCTTTGTAAAGAATTTACTTATGGTTTTCATACTATGTTCATGATCCCAAAAAATATGTTATTAATGAAAGAATACGACATATTTCTAACGGACTAAAAAGAAATATCAAAACTTATCAAATATACTTCGTCAATGGATTTAAATTCAATACCAATGATTACAGAGCTGAAAAATTAACATATATCCGCAACATATTTGTCAAAGGTAGTGATGATCCAGAGGAGCATATAAAAGATTTTTACGTCATCTTAATGCAATTTTTAGAGTTGACATATTATGTACAGTCCACAGAGAAAAAATTTCTATTCAAACGCAACAAGTTTATCAACGTTCATGTTTCTGAAATTAACGTGCACAAAGATTATAAACTAATTGAAATAAGGCATACATCGCATTACTATAAGTATGATCCGTTCGTGTTAGCTAAGCATGCATTACAAGTCCATATTGCTCTGTATCCGTCCTTAAAAAAAGATAAAGCAGATTGGTGGGTTGTTTTTAAAACAAAAGCGAGATTTACATTTGATGGAAATAATATTCCAGACGAAGCAGCGTATCAAGCTGATCTTGAGCCAAAACTGAAATAATAACAGTTGATGACATTGATGTAGGGTCGTTGAATGATGAAGCAAATGTATTAGATGCATTTGTAAGTACTGAAGAAAACGATATAGAGTATGAAATTGAGTCTGGATCAGAAGAAGATGAAGACTGATGTTATGTACTATTATGAGCTATGTACAGTAAATGTTATGTACTATTCTGATTTATGTAATGATAATGATGACTATATATGTAATGAATTAAGAAGAGTTATGCATTGTTCTTCTCATGTACAATTTACGTAATGATAATGATGAATGATGTTAATAATTCCAGTTATTTTGTATGCATTATATGATTGTGACAGATATGTTTCTAATCGAAGACAATCAAGGAGTACATCTCAACCGACTCCTGCATCATCTCTTACATCAGGAGCAGGTCCGAGCAGCTCGGAGCGAGATATGCACCAAGATGAAGAGATTGTTCCGAAGAGTGTGGGAGTAAATATCAAATTTATTTCAGTTTACATTATTTAAAATATATGAAATATCTATGTCAACATGTACACAGGGGCTTTGAGAATGAGCCATCAGATTTCATTTTAGACGTATCGAGGGAGTCTTACATGGGCAGAATGACTGGGCTTGGCCGAATTGGGATAGTATCCCGCCCCATATCAAGAACGCTATTCTAGCTAATTTGTTGGCAAGTATTTTTTTTATATTACCATCGAAAATTAATATACTATAAATAATTCAAAATAAATTTAATATGCAGGTCGTTGTACGTATGGAGCCACATGACATGAATTTTTTTTGGCTCATTGGAATATGAAGATGCGTAAAAATTACCGAGAGACAATTTCAAAGGCGAAGACATCTAGTAAAAAACCTCCATGGATAGCAGATGATGTTTAGGCTTCATTTCTAGCATACTGGAATACGGAAGAAGCTAAAACAAGATATAATGAAAATATTCACATTTATATTGATTGCATTATTAATTAATTGTGTATCAAATTTAACAGAAAGTAGCATCAAGATATAAGGCAAATAGAGTAAAGAATCCTGCTTTACACCATGGGGGCTCGAAATCATTCCAACATCATAGAAGAGAATTGATATAAATTTTCAATATTTTTAGCATATGTTCACGTAAAAAATTAGTGTATATCATTCATTCTTATTTTCAATAATTTCATTACTGTATATATATACTTAGGTCACAAAACTAAGAAGGGAGCCGTCGATGGCAGATGTTTTCAGACATACCCATGCGGTGGAGCATACTGACGAAGAAGAGAACGTTACGTATGATTACGCGGACGACAAGGCTGCGGGTATATTGGTAAATATGCTTATCCGTAATTAAAATATTTTATATTCATTTATATCACAGTATAAGCATTTGTGTTAAAATTATATTGCCATTATAGGCAAGATATGACGTAGAGTTGGATAGAGTGACACAGGCTACTAGATGAGAAGAGCTTACGATTGCAGAGTCCGATCATATATGAAATTCTATTATTGATCAGCCTACTCGTAATAGGCGATATGGCTTCGACAACTAGGAGGTAAACCTTTTTTAGACTCGTAAAATAACATCATGAATATAAATTGAATTACTAACTTTAATGTGAATTTGAATTATTTCGCAGGTTATTGCTTGTCAACGAGGTTATAAAAGGTCCATGGAGGAAGAGACTATAGCTCGAATGCAATATAAGTTGGATGAGATGAAAGATTGGCGAAGAAGCCATATGACCCAGTAAATAGATGAGCACATTGCAACGTATTATCAAGAGCATAGGTCGATGCCTGGGGAGGGAGATGCTGCTGCTAAAGGCGAAGACGAAGAAGACGATGACAAGGAGGAGGAAGATTAGTTTGGTTGTTCTTATGCTTAGGTATGTACATATACTTGGTTTTTTATATGCTAGATGCACGTACGATGATATGTGACAACGGTATGGTGTGTTTGGATATGTGACGATGATATGTGATGATTGTACGACGATATGTGACGATGGTATAGTGTTTTGGATGTATGACGATGATATGTTATGATGGTGTTTTGAATTTAGTTGTTTTTTTGATATATTATGATTTAGTGAATTGATTTTTGATGACTATTGGTGAATTGATAGAATGATGGTGGTGTGATAGTAAGTATTGATTATACCGGACTAATATTAGAATGATATTGTTGTTGTGTGGATTGAGAGAAAGGAATAGCAATGTAGGGCAGAAAATATATTCCAGATTTGTAATACAAGATTCAGATTTGCGAAGGCTAGTAATGGCTAGCGACAACTTATAGGTTTTAGATTTACGACGACTAGCGGCTGCTCCCCCGAGAAACAAACTATTTGCCACGTGAACAAGTTTCCTTTGCAAGCCATTGCAAATTAAGTGACGAAGTCGTCGCATTTTCTGTTGGCCATGAATTAAATTACAATGACTAGCGACAGTCGCCGATACTTTTTTGCCATGACAAATCAACAAAAGTTTTCCTTTAAGTTCAGATGTCTAGCCCTTTTTTCAAACGTCTGAAGTGTCCCGAGCTTCAGTTCAGACATTTGACAAAAAAGTTAGATACCAAGCTCAACTCATTGGACACTAAACGTCTTAGTTTTCTGCCATATGTCTGACCCCCCTTTTAGTTGAAACTTCCTTCACTCTTTCACTTGCAACTTCCAAACTTTGATTTGCAAACCGTCTTCTCATTTATGAAGCTACTTCTCAAATATTTCAAATATTCTACCATATATCGTCGTCAAATTCAACGTATGAAATATCTAGTTTGTTTGTCAGTTTGGATAGAATTGTTTAAAGGATGAAGGCTAAAAAAAAAGAGATAGAGTTTATTTTTGTCCAAATTAATCAATGCACCAGTACTTATTTTAGCCGCCCTCATTTTACCGATGATTCACAGTTATATGCATATATGCGTACTATAATTGTCAATGTACATTTAATATATACCTATCATTAATATTATATACATTTCAAAATCCAAGTACATATTATATGTACCTGCCATTAATATTGTATGCATATAAAAACTCAATTTGTTGAGGAAGAAGAAAGAAAGCCAGAGATCAAATATAATGAAGATGTTAATGTTGGTAATACCTTTCATATTCGTTCTTTCACCATTGAGGCGATTGGTGATAGTAGTTTCAAGAATTAAAGAAGTTTATGCAACTCTTGCTGACATTGAATACAACTATATTGATTTATGGAGCACCCTATCATGTATTAACTCCATGAATTAACCATGGTTCATGTTGGATGATGACCATGGTTATATGATATGAACCACTTCTTGTTGTGAAGTTTTCTCTATTGTATTGAATTTCTTGGTACTTGAATCGCAATGTATGTTATGTAGGTGCATAGAAGATCACCTATAGTTGTCTCCTCTCATTTTCTTTTTCTTCAATAATACATGGAAAAAATGCATAGTATACTTTTTCTTAGTTTTTTGGTAAACCATTCATGTTCAACATAGCGCATAATAGTTTTATTACTTCAATTTAGAAGTAGAAAACAAAAGTTCTACAGCTACAACCCTTTTTTTGGATATAAATGATCAAACATATTATTGTACAATGTACACTGTTTCCTAATTGTAAGTAAATCGAAAAATACAAGGGTTTGACTAGTATTTCTTAGATAACCATAAGGAGGCTAGTTATAAAGAGAATGGCTTGTAATGGTTACTATGATGTAAAATCAGGTAATGAGTCTAGTTGTTGTTTTGTTTGTTGTACTATTAATGTTATATCAACTCCTCAATCGCCTGTTTTTTCTTGGAAAAGAAATAATGATATATTTTCAAAGCTTCCAGAGATCAGATTTGTTTCTTATATGAGATGCCTAGTATTTCTATGTTGATAACTGATTTTAAACTCATATCATATGATTAGATGTAAAAGATATTGCTAACTTATTAATATATGTTGAAACCATAAACCCCTTTCAACTAACAACACCCCCCTCCAAGCGAACCCCAATTTATCGCGTAACAAAATTAATAAAAATTCCTTAATTGTAACGCTACAACCAGAATAATTGAATTATCTTATCAACTTTGAATGATATAAGAGTTTATTAGCATAAATTCCAATAACTACTAATTGAGTCGAGCTTCTTTTATTCCAAAAAGGAAGAAAGTTACGTATTTATGCTACAGAAAACGCTACTGTCTTTTATGAAATATTTGTTATTAAATATTCAAAAACAAACTATTGTTCATATATTAATTAATAATTTTAATCCTAACGTGAAGTGAATTAGCTAATGTTACAGTTAAATTGAAAAAATAGGAATAACAATCAACACAGTTCAAACGATCGGACCGTTAAAACTACTAGAACCTAAAACCATACACTAACAAGTTTCCATCTGTTGTTTAGTCTTCAAAGTATGGTTGAACCAGTTATTATGGTGTCATGCATACCTTTAATAGCTTATTTTTTATTTATTTTCTATTAATTTCTCTGTTTCATTTCTTTTTTCTCTCATTATTTTAATATTCTCATGCGCTTCTAAAGTAATATAAAACATCTTTAGCAAAATTTAATATCTACAGATAAAAAAGAAGATATACATCAGGTAGAGCTGGACATTTTTACCACATTACCACTTACCAGACATTACTAACCGCTACCAATGAAAGTGGTACCGAACAATCGGAAACCAATTTGATTGGTATGGTATATCAAACCACATGAAAATGTGCAGTAAGGTAATGATAATTGAGCATTAACAATGGTAATTAGCATACCTATCACATATCGTAAATAAAATGTATGTATATTGTTACGGTACTAATTTAGAGGAAGGAGGATTTAGAGTATTAGAGAAGAAGAAGCCATAGAAATTGAAGAATAAAGTTAAATTTTCTAGTATGTCGTTTTCGCTCACGCACCAGCAATTATAAAGCTGCTACATCCATATAGATTTTGACACATGGCATCTAGAAGTTTCACAATTTGTTATGGCCACCACTACAAACAGAAAAAAAAAGGTGCTAGTAAAATAAATTTGTTATAATAACAGCTCTTGTTTTTAGGTGCAAGTTGTAGACTATTTTTATATCTTTCCTGATGCTAGCTGCAGCCCATAGTGAAGGAGTGCAGCCCGTCTGTCAGTGTCGTATCATTACCGACCCCTCGAAAATGACCTTGTCCTCAAGGTCGAAGATGCCCTCTATGATGAGTGTGCCACCAGGATCAAAGATGATAACTTTTCTTTCATATTTCAACTCTCTCATTTCAACAAATATAGTGGAAGCAGCAGCCCATTTCCGCTTTAGCTTCTTCATTTCACCAAACACGTTGTGTACATTATTCTCTTTCAGCTCAATATGCCATGAAAATTTTTATGTGGCACACACAATGCTTTGAAAAGTGCCGCTCTCGAGTAATAAACCTCTGACTGGTAATGAACACAATTTTTAGGCACAATATTAAAACAATGCGGTGGTGAAGAAGTTATATCCGAGTGGAATAAGGAGAAGATGGATGTCGTTGATGTCGGAGCAGTTTTGCTTGGTGATGTGAGAAGACATGGAAGGGTTCTGAAACCAGTTGTGCCGAGAACAAAAGATTTATTGGACTGGTTTGCAGTTGAGTCGATGTCAAAGCTAGCAGCACAAGGGCTCATAATTGAAGTTGTAACCGGTCGATGTGAAGCGGAGGAAGTAGTGGTAATGACAGAAGCAGCGACAGGAAGCGGAGTCAGAGATGTCAGAGAAAGAGGGAGAAGTGGTGGTAACGTGATTTCGAAGCCAAGTTTTGTGGCGATCTCGGATACGAAGTGAATGATATGGTTAATGGAGGTTCAGGTGTCGATGATGAGGGTTGCTTGAATGTCGATGAAGGCGATTTGATGTCGGGTAGTGATGTCATGGAGCTGTTGGATGGATTTTCCGGTAGTGTGGTTGTGGGTGATGGTTTCGTCCATGATTCAATCTTTTGAAATGACGAAGGGGATGAGATATTGATGAAAGAGGTGAGAACAAAAATGAAAACACCAATGTAACAGTACTAATTTAGAGGAAGGAGGATTTAGAGTATTAGATAAGAAGAAGCCATCGAAATTGAAGGAGAAAATTAAATTTTCCAGTCTGCCGTTTTCATTCATACACCAGCAATTATAAAGCTACTACATCCATATAAATTTTGACACATGTCATCTAGACATTTCACAATATGTTATGGCCACTACTAAAAATAGAAAAAGTAGAAAAGGAAGATGTTAGTAAAATAAATTTGTTATAACAGCAGCTCTTATATTTTTAGATGCAAGTTGTAGACTATTTTTATATCTTTCCTGATGCTAGTTGTATCCCATGGTGAAGGAGTGGAGCCCGTATGATAGTGCCGTATCAATATTCTTATATTTCAATATATTTGTTTATTACATAGCAACGGACTTCCAATATGTAATGATTTAATAAAATAACTAGGCAATAATTATTACGATACATGATTGAATGCAATTTTTATAATATATCTTAAAACAGTATAATTTATATGATATTTTCATTCATCCGTAATGTTTTCATGCATGTTTGACTACGCAAAATAAAATAGATAAATAATAATATAATAACAAAAAAATCAATTTTAATATTTAATATTTTATCGTGAAATATTGTAAACAAAAAGATCTCATACTAATGAATGGCAAAAATTTATTACCGACCTTTACATCCCATTACCACCCATAAATCGGACTATTGTAACCGATTTCTTTGGCTGGTAATGACATGATTTTTCTATTACCATATAAAATCAGTACGGTAATGGTTTTGAATACCAAGTTCCGGTACCGAACTGATTACACCCCTAATATCAGGGTCTATGGCCAAAAAAGCACAATAATAGTTGCATGGACTTGACTTACCAAACCCAATATTTGATGGGCTACTCTCTCTGCCAACCTGGCCATAATAACATCAGTATTCATTGACAATGCGTAATAATTATAAAATAACTAGTCTGACTGAATAAACAGGGGTCCTCTGCTTACCTCAATTAAATATACATACTAACTGAGCAAAAATAAATAAACAAAGAATTGAAAAAAACATATATACATATGCATGTATTGTAGCTGTTGGTGTATGTCCTGCATCAATTAACTGTGTAAAATAACAGTTGGGCGACAAAATATCTGCCATTAATATAAGACATATCAGACCACAATCAATAGGAGGAAGGAAGTGAAAATAAAAGGTTCAAAAAAATTGCTGAAGATGTTACTGCTAAAATTGGGTGTATGGGTCATACCTTTCACATTTGTTCTTGCACCGATAAGGCGGTAAGTGATTCTAGTGTCCAAAGTTCAAGAATTTTATGCAAGGGCTATTGGCGGTGGGTAACATAGAGACTTATGGAGCAACATTGCAAGTCTTCACTCCATGAATTATTCTAATTTTAGTATGGCATGACTATATCTTGTATGAAGAACTGCTTCTTGTAAAGTTTCTCTTATGGCTTTCTTGATGGTATGTAAACTTCAATGGATCCACCACTGATGGTTTAGGAGACCGAAACCAAAGACTTCTGGTAGTCTTTCCTTTTTTTTGCCATACTGTAATATAGAGCAAAATTATGATGTGATGATATTTTTATTACTAATTTGAGGCCCATGCTTCGCACATGGGGAATGTTGAAACAATGTGATGTGATGATGTTTTTATGGCAATATATTAGCATTTATTTCATTATATGTTTAGTTTGTGTACGGTAAGATATATGATTTGTGAAGGGCCTTAGAATGTCATAAGATTGCAAATAGTGTAAGTTTTATACATGTTTGGAAATTTTGACACAATTAATAGGTTTGTTAGACATAGACATGGTAGGTGACTGTTGCAATGAATGACTTCTTATGGACTACCAAACCTAAATCATTTCTGATGAGCATTTGAGTATCAGAAGTTCTATTCAAATTGAACGTGGTTTGGTCAAAAAATGCGAAGACAAATGTAAACTTAGGAGTTACCCACAGGAAGTAGAAGTATATTACAATCATACCCCCCTGAATTCAATTTTTCCTTCCTGTTTGCTGCAAGTAGAAGTAATTATACAACCACATTTGGAAATATCTAAAACATTGTATTTAGATCTTTACATTTCTTCGCCAATTTGATCTAGCGCATGGTGTGACACAAATCCATGTAGATTATTGAAAAATATTGTATGATGGTCATGCAAACTAGTACTTAGTGATTTACGAAGAGAAGCTTTGATGACCACATGTTGTGTTATTATTAACCTATCGATCATAATCAAATTTTGGATCAAATTTCCTTGAGATGAAGCCAAATATCTCATCAATGTTGAATGTTGAGTTTCCACTCTATTAGTTATACGACTTCCAATATGCCTCATATTGTTTGTCCATGTAGCCAATTTTTTTTCCTTAAATGGTACAATCCAATTATCCTTGTTATAACATATGAGGCCTTTTTGTGTAGCATTTTTACTTTTAAAATATATCCATGCTTCATTGATTGACTTCTCGGTAGGCTAATCAATCAATGTATGAAATTATTGAATGAAATCAACCCACTCTTCTATTGCTTTATAGTATTTTTCCCCTTTGCTTCAATGTTATTTGATATATGAAATGTACATAATAAATGGGAGGCAACAGGAAATATGACTTGAACGACATTCATTAAGGATATTTCTCGGTCAGTGATAATTACAGAAGGATTACAACTGGTTGGACAAAGAATTTCATTTAAACATTACAAAGCCCATGTGTAGTTGACAACCATTTCATGGTTAATAAATGCTTGTGCAACTATGAATGTTTTCCATATGGATATGACTCCTACTATCTCTAATAAAGGTCTACAATGACGGTTAGTTTTATAGGTACAATCCATAATCAAAACATATGGGAAACATCTAATAAGTGTTATGGAATAAGGACGTGCCAAAAATAAATCTAATACCTCTTCTGCATTTTTATCTCTCCGGTGAAATTCAATATACTAGTTTTCATCTAACATATACAACATCGTTACATATATGTCCTTTCTTCCAACTCAATAACTTGATGTTTAGCCTTAAATTGTAAATAGTTTGAATTATAGAGGCATTATTTGGGTTCTTTTCTTTGAGAATACAGAGCACTACCCTTGATTTTACACCACATGCACTTAATTTTATTACTTCGTTTTCTTCATTTGTGGCAAGTCATCTAACATATGAATGTCTTTCAAAATTTGTATTTTTCTTTCCACTAGATGATTCTGAAGTCCACATAAAACTTCTACTCTCCATTAATCAAGCATTTGCAATTTAACTCCTTTCAACAAGGAAGGGCGTCCACATTTTTTTGTTCCCATCTTTTTACCCTTCACCTATTTGTCAATAGATGTCTTTTTTTTAACCCCAACATAAAATCCACTTCTCACACACCAACAAGATATTCGACCTCTACGACAGTTTTTGGTATTTTCACATTGTTTAATAGTGACAACTACTCCACACGATTTTCCAACATTTTTGCACCATTCAATGAGTTCATCACATAAGTTAAAGATCCGAGCCATATATGAAAAATTAATTAATTATATATCCATTTTGTAATGTTAAAATAAAAAAATTTAACATACCTTATTAGTTCGGAATGCAAAAGTGCAATCCTATTCTAATACTAGATCTTTGGAGCAAAGTGGTAGACTATCCTAGATGACATAATATCAAAGTACGCATAAGAAAGCAAAATAAAACTTTATGTACAATAGCAAAAAAAATTCAATTTACCGTACTAAAAAAATGATTTTTCTAGATTCAATGTACACTGCTCCATAACATCATTGTTGAGTGTACCCTCGTTTCCTACTACAATTGCATTTACCCGCTCCTCGTCTGTCTTATTGCTTAAATCGTGAATACTCCAGCTACCGTTCACTTTCATTTGTACTAAAAAAGTTGATGTTTTCATTTGTATTAGACGAATTACTCTTTTCAGACATATTCCTGTTGAACATACATCAAATGTCATATAAAAAAGAAAAAGAAAAGGCAATTCTTTTTGCTTTTTTACTACATTTTTAGCGGTAAACATTGTAATTTTGTTTATATGTTTCATAGTACTTTGAATTGTTAATATATTAACAATTGATCTTATTTGGTGATATAACTTTGAAAAATAACTACTTTTATAATCAAAACACAAAGCAGAAAAAAAAAACATTTCTTCTACTTTCTATTTTGATTAAATTTTTAGAAGTAAACACTGTAGGTTTCACGATGCTTAGAATTGTCAATATTTCAACAATTGTCTTGCATCGTGATATTACTTTGACAACTAACTACACATCAAAAGACAAAAAAATTCTAACTTCCTTTTAGATTAAATTTTTAGAAAGAAACACTGTAGTTTGATGCAATTGTTCACATTGATTTGATATGTCAATAAATCAACAGTTGATTTTGCATGGGGATATTTTTTTAGAATCAATTACATCACAATCAGAGTTTTGTTGCATATAGAATCATCTCAAGGAAACAAATCCGTTTTGAGAAGAAGACATCTTACCTTAATCTTCTACTTTTCTATTTCAGATTTGCATTTAGTCCACTTTTTCACAGTACATTAAAACGAGAAAAATGAGAGATCAAATTTGGTAATTTTTGGTTTAAGTTTTTGATTCGTACGTAGGAAGAAAGAGAATGAAAGTCGAGAAAAAGATAAATTATACGTTGCGGATTAACTAATCAAATTTTAAATTTTTAAAAAACCCATAAAAATAGGTAGCATCCCTATAAATTAGGGTGGATTAACTTAAAATTTGGTGGATGCAAATAAAATTTCCTATAGATAAATTGGTTTGGATAATCTCATTTATTTTGGGGCATTTATTACATAAGTTATACTATATGCAGGGTCAGCCCACTGGTATTTGTTGCACCAGGCAAAACAAAATATGGTAAAGAGAAAAACATTATAATGATGAAAACGTGGCTGATGGGGATTGAAAACACCCGTTCCCATTTATCCCAAGAGTTTACACTACTGTACCACTACAAATTTCAATAATAAAATTCCCTGTCATCTTTTATATACCAATATTTTTAACACCACCTTGGTCACTACGTCGCCTCCTCCTCTACCACTGGTGGTGCTGCCCTAGGCGGCGACATTGGCCCACCCCTTGGGTCGGGTAGCTTTGTGACTTCAGTCTTAATAGAATGGAAAATCAATTCTGCCTCTGGACTTGAGCAGCAAAATAATGATAAATGCAACTTGCATGCGATTACTAACATTAAGTTATAAAAGGTTGTTGCAAATATAACATTTATACATCGTGACACAATGGAAATATGCACCTAGCTAGGTCTACAATAAATCCAGGTTCGGGTCATGTATTGTAAGCACTTCTCAATAAAAAAATATTCAAAAATTATAGGTGTAATGAGTTTATCATTCCATCGAGTTCTTCTATAGTATATACAAAAAAAAACATTAATACATATAAGGGTTGTTTCACATGTTAAAAGATGGAATGATGGTTTGAAATTGAAATAGTCCCACATCGCTATTTTTTTTTTTGGAAAAGTGGTATAAATTTAAGTAGACAGGCAACATTAGAGACTTATTTTGTTACAACAAACTATGCATCAACTCATATGCACATGTATTGTTGTTGTTTCATAACATCTTTGTCCATGTTGTCCTTTTGTGCCATAAAAAAATTATGGATATTTATTTGAATAACAAAATCGGTTTCTCCTTTATTTCGAAAGACAATCAAACTTTGTTATCTATATCAACATCAACTTTCAAGTTTTAATTGATAAAATCCAAACACAAAGATTTATGCTTACATTTTACAAACAATAAAATTCAATTACAAAATAGTTTTTCTATGAATATAAGATCAAAATAAAAATTAATAAAGAAATCTTTTTTTGTGAGTGTGGAGAAAAAGAATATAAGAAACCATTATCTTTGTAAAGCTTTTTCCCAAATATAAAATGAAGCTGTCTTACAAATGACTTAGTTCTATGTTTTTAATTATTCTTGAAATCAAAGGATTTTGGCGATCTAGCCTTTTCAGGCGATGAACTCTCCCCATGTCCACCGCTTTCTTCTACACTCCAACCCTTCAACTTCGTCCCTTCCTCACCTCTCATTTCCCTCTAACATCCCGCTGATGCCTCGTAAAAGAAAGAGTAAAACATCACAACTCCTGATAGAGCTAAATTCACAATTTGGTTGCTTTTTCGCACTTGTTGGCCCATCTTTTGGCAAGGTAGACACGCAGCGGATTTACAGTTATCAAAGTACTCTCAAATTGAGTATGAACTCATCAAAGTACACAACAATTTGGCCAAAATCACAAAGTGTTCAAATACATGGTAATGTGGCAAACTTCTCGGATCGGTACTTCCTTGGATGGGGATTTCGTATCCCATGAGTTTGTGAGATTTCGTATCTCACTTAGCATTGAGATCTAATAATGTAAAAAAATAAAACATCTAAGTAATTTCAATTTTATTATTATACATAATAATTATTGATGATAAACATTTACATTACTGTTATTTTTATATTTAGCATATTTCGAATTTACATTATTTATCTTAATTTTAAATATACATTGTTTATCTTATGTCTCGCATAGATCCGAAATGGAAATGGGTCGAATCGAATGAAAGGCGGTGATCGGATCAGTAAAAACAAAAATTTTAGCATGAAAAAACTCTTATCCAAATTGGGTTGGATTTAGCAAATTTTGTATCCCCTGGATACGAAATTAACGCATCATAAAAAGGCTTGCCCACGTCATGCAGATCAGCACAATGCAGGCTACACATCAGGGATTCAGAAAAACAGGGTATTCGATCCTTGGATTGGTATTTCTGCACATCTCTTTGCCTGGATAAGAGCAACTTAACAACACTGCCAAATACTTGCAGATCACGCAAGTTTATGGGTGTAACAATGTTGTTTTCGACTTGGAATTTGCATTCTGAATACGAAATGATGCCTGGATTTGGAAAATTCAGCAACCATGCCAAGCACGACTGAATCACCTCGATTTTGAGGATCAACACATGTTGATTACCTATTTTTGGTGTCCGACTCTGATATGAACATACATTTTGTATATGCAAATGCGGGGATTGACATGGAATGGTTTACACTAAATATTAGTGTAGGAAATAACATTTCGAATTGGCTTTTTGTATACGAAAGGAGAGGGTGGCTTGGTACGGTTTGGATTCGCTTCGAGTGAAGCACTAGGATTTTGGCTAACTCCAGGGATAGGTACTGATCCCGGGTACAAAATTTATGACTTTGGTCCACAAACATCACCTATAAATACCCCACTCATGTGACATTTGAGAGGGCTTTTTCGAACTATTCATTTTGCACACATGAAGCGCAGTTTTGAACCACTTTAATGGTTTCGCTCGTAGTTTTCATGGCTTTGAACATCCTTTTGGACAGTAAACTCTACCTAAAAGTCCATCAACTACATTTTAGCAGTTACTTGGCTACTTTGAACATTTTTGGACATAGAAGCATATCTCGAGTATATTGGACTTAAGAAGATGGAAATGGCTATAGGGAATTCACTAGGACACTGTAATTCTCACTTTACAACTTCGTAACTTAAAGTCTTGTATTCGATAAAACTTGTGATTGTAATATCTACGATGAATAGTCACGACAAAGTGGATGTAGGCATTTGTACAGAACCACTATAAATTCTATATGTCCCTTAACTTACTTGCACATTCTACTTGGATTTACTAATTTACCAATCACACTCGGGTATTGGCGTGGTTGACCAATTCCCCATGTCAACATTTTGGTGTACCAGGTAAGGGCACGTTAGAATACCTATGGATTACCTTTGGAAACAGAGATTTTGATTTCTCTCGAATTTGAAACTGTGGTTAACAGAAAACAAATTTCGTGCAGAAATAGAGGAGAGTCAAGAGGTTTCTTCTACCGCAAATCCCTCGAACTTCGTTACTTGAGAGGATATGGACGGGATGGTTAAGGATATGACCAAAGAGTTGACTTCGCATCTCGAATGACAAGAAGAACTCTTTAGACGACATTATGAAGCGTTGAAGGCTCAGATGGAAGGTATGTAAGGTCGTCGGGTTTAGGTAACATCATAGGACCAAGTACCGATATTCCTTAAAGTTTAGCTCGGGGTTTGGGGCCAATCCCTCGAAATCAGCAGAAGGTCGATATTGATCCTTGGGTTGGTACTGTTCCCGCTACACTCGAGGATAATACCCCTAACCCCAATGTAAGGACAGCTCAGGATGCTTTGGTTGGTCAGGTCGTCGATTCAGGTACTGACATAAGATCCAATACGTGAAGGTGTGGATGTTGGAAGTGCTCCTACAGTTCCGGGAGTTAGGTTTACATCGGTTGTTGGTCCTTAGATTCGAACTGAGACGAATGTTCTTATTGCGAATCAAATGGTGACTAATTTGGAATTAAATGTTGGAGGCACCAGTGTTGGTTTGAATGAATGGAGATAGTTTCTCGGGTCAGGAAATGAAAGTCAAATAGCTGACATGATTCGATGGTATACTTGGGACAGAGCGTCCTTGTTAGACTTAGACTGTATTACCCGCAGCCCGTTCTCTCGAGAGATAAGGAATTCTTAGAATCTACCGAAAATTCAAATTACTGGTGCTAGAGGCTTTTGATTGTAGAAGGGATCCTACCGCTCACTTAATGTGCTACATGCGCCATATGGAAGTACTTGCGGCTTGAGATAACATAATGGCGAAGTGCTACCCTCTCTATCTTACTGACATTGCTACTATGTGGTTTAGGGAATTAGAATCAGAATTTGTCAATAGTTGGAATGTCTTGGTCAAACAATTCATTGAACAGTTCAGGGTTCACATTGCTTGACACAAGAACATTATGACTTTAATGACAATTAAGTAAAGAACAGGCGAGACTCTACGTAAATTTTTGGAAAGATTCAATGTTGTGGTGGCTTCGGTAAACAGACTGAGCCCATCCATGGTTCTAATGGCTACAATTTCTAGCATTCTTGATAAAACTGACTTCAAAGTTTGCTGTAACGAGACCAGCCGAGGGACCTTGGAAAGTTTTACTATAAAGTAGAGAGATTTCTGCATGAAGAAGACTCCCAGGGCAAAAAAAAACAGGTTCATCGGGCTAATAAGGCAAGGGGCATAAGATCCTCCGACCCTAGAAAAGGAAAAAGAAAACCTTAGGGCGATCAGAATGTACGACCATGAAGGGTTGAAAATTTCCCCTTCTATAATAAACTCACTCAGGATTTTAAAAGAATTTATTTTGAGGTTCATGGAACTGCTCCTTTCTAGAAGCCCCTCAAGTGGGAACTGATTGAAAAACAAATGAACTCTGACA
This sequence comes from Allium sativum, assembly GCA_030737875.1. Lineage (NCBI taxonomy): Eukaryota > Viridiplantae > Streptophyta > Magnoliopsida > Asparagales > Amaryllidaceae > Allium > Allium sativum. The sequence continues at coordinate 594,056,030 of CM060921.1, read as the reverse complement.
AGTACTATGTATTCCATGAATTGGCAGGCCATGACACTGACCAGTGTAAGAAACTTTGCAATCAAATTGAACAAAGTGCTAGGCAAGGCAAGTTTGCACAGTACATCAAGAATCGGGTAACATCCACAGCGCAGAATCAGCCACCTACTACCTCTGAGGACAGAAGCGGGATAGGACCTAGCACCCGCGATGTCATAATCAACCGAACAGGCTTCTTGTACATTTTTGGCTTTTGAACTCTAGTCCATGACTTTTTTTTTTCGCGGTGGTTAAGTTAGCCTACAACATGTGAAAGACTAAGGCTTAATCTTCGGGTAAGCTTCGTACCTAATCTTAACCATCCAACTCTTTTAGTTTAACAACTTGTAATCAAAGGAAGCTACGTCTATTTAGACATGTACAGGGTTGGGCTGTGACCCCTAGGAGTTCTCTGAATTCGACTACAAATTGGTGTATCCCTTTGGCTTTATCAAAAATCCTAATCTTGGTCCACCAAGAACTTTGTGACGACCCATTCTCTCGATCCTCGAAAGAACAGATAGTCAATGGAATACAACACATTAACATAACAACATAAGATAAACATTGCATTACACAACATAATGTACATCAATTACATTAGAGGATAACATCAAAGTTTAATACAACATCGTAGGATCATAATTATTCATAGCAGTTTCAACAAGAAATAGATACACAGCGGAATTAAAAATAATCAACATAATAGAGTCTTGGAGAGTCAAGAAGAAACATCCAAATCCTGCTCTGGCTTTGGATCCAAAACCAAATTTGATACATGACTCTAAAAGAACTAAGCTTATGACCTATATATTAGACTGCCCATGTGAAAATATGGGTACTCGAGTTTTCATGGGCAAAACAAACTATGAGTCAGTCATAGGACATGTATGAGAAATCCTACAATTATTCTTAACTTAATTTAAAGTAAGGCATATCACGAGACCACGCCGTATAATATGGAATGGGTTTACTCTATACGAATGTCAGTCCATAAAACCATGTAATGGATTTTGAAAAATGAAGCCATTATAAAACTCAAGTCCCATCACACACTACAACGCAAACCGGAGGATATAGTTTTACCTTATAATGGACAAACATGCTTGATACAAGAAAATCATTTGATACTATTATTAGTGTTTAAGTGTTGAAAACAATTTCGAAAATAAATGTATCAATCTTAGATAGAATAATACCCCATCCTATAATGTCACCATATAGATTTACAAATGAAAACGCAAAGCTCGTATTGCAAATTGGATTCCATCAATGAACCAAGGCAAAGGTTCTTCCTTATCCGATTCGGAACCATCTCTAGCAAGATGTCCAGGATTCACACGCATGCGCACCTTAGGACAACAAAGTTGGCCCATCAATTCCCAGTGAGTTCGGGTTACTCCTGAATATAACGTTCCCCGGTCCTATTTGACTGTTGTCTCGGTCGTATTTGACCATCATTCGAGGTGCCTCGATTCCAATATCTACATAAGTAAATCTGCCTGGGCTCCATACCATGGAATAACTTTTAGCTAGAAGGGAATGTATGCACTTTCCCTGGCACCCATCATCCTATTTTCGCCTCATTTCGGGGTGTGAGGCCCTAGAATCAACGTCCACAAAGCTCTATTTTTCAACAAAAGCTTTGATCTATCTGCCAACAGCACTTGGCATGCCACATTGTCAATTTGCAAAATGATCAGTTTCTATTAATAATGTAACTTTTGAGTTCATATGTCTCAAAGAAGGGTGTTAAGCTAGGAGAATAAATTCTCCGCGACCATAGATATATCATTAATAGTAACTAATCATTATAATATGAAATACATCATCAGACACACATACATTTACAAGTTCGTTCTAGGACTGAACGAAATCGAAGGCACCTTATTCCTCGTCCAATTAAGGAGAGAGGCCCTTTCATATCCGAAAAGTTAACAAGTACATCCGTAACACTACCACTTTAACCCCTTCAAGGGAGCTACTCATATCTGGGGCATCAGCAAGAAGTCCATTCGATGTGAAGATTTCCGGTCTTCCACTATCTTCAGTGTTTTCGACTTCAGTTCGTCGTATAATTATTCAAAATGGGTTGAACCCGATATTTCGAATAGTTCGCGTCAAAACAAAAATTCTAGGTCTTCATACTACTAGGTCTTCATACTGCTTTGGGGATACCACCACACTCGAATCATGCACGAACTTCCATAGAAACGACACATGGAAAACATTATGCACAATTGACATCCTCTCGGGTAACCCCAATATATTTGCGAGCTTTCCAATTTGCTCGATTATCATAAATGGTCCAACAAATCTTAGAGATAACTTTTCTTTGCTTCCGAACCGAACAATATGCTTCAATGGCGAAATCTTTACGAATACCATATCGCCAACGTCAAATTCCAAATCTTTTCGATGCTTATGGGCATAACTCTTCTAACAGTCTTGGGCTGCTTTCATTCATTGTTGAATGATATCAATACAATATGATGTCTCCCTTATCATCTCTGGCCCAAGTACCACAGTTTCTAACCAACATGCCGGAGAAGTACACGGTCTACCAAACAACACCTTGTATGGAGCCATCCCAATGCTTGACTTGTAGCTATTATTATACGCAAACTCAACTAGATGTAGATGGTCTTCCCATGATCACCTAAAATCCAACATAAAAGCTCTTAGGAGACCTTCCAAAACTCGATTAACTCTCTTGGTTTGACCATTAGTTCGGGGATGATAAGACGTACTCAAACACAACTCGGTTCCCAAAGCCTCTTGCAAACTCTTCCAAAATCCACTTGTGAAAAATGGATCACGATCACCCACTATGCTCTTCGGAATACCGTGGAATTGAACTATCCATTTGATATAAAGCTCAGCCAACTTTGGTGCCTCTCTAGCTGATTTACCAGGAATAAACATTGCACTTTTGGTCAAGCGATCCATGATGACCCAAATTCCTTCATTTCCTGCCCTGGTTTGGTTCTAGGTAGTCCATCGATAAAATCCATCGATATCTGCTCCTACTTCCATGTAGTAACCTTCAATGGCTAAAGCAACCCACTCGGATTCATCTGTTCAGCTTTCACCAACTGACAGTTCAAGCACTTGGAAATAAACTTTCCAACATCTCTTTTCATCCCTTCCTAGTAGTAGACTCTCTTCATGTCTAGATACATCTTATTACCACCGGGATGAATTGTCAACTTCGAGTGATGACATTCCCTCAAAACCCCATCTCTCAATCCATCGATATCAGGAACAACCAGTCGTCCTTACTTTCTAAGCCACCCTTCTCGATCGACCTCGAACTCTTTATCCTTTGGTTCCAGTTCTTGGATAGATTTGACAAGCTTTACATCTTGCTTTTGGCTCTTGCCAATTCTTTCGATGAGAGTAGGTCTTATCGATAAGCTTGCAAACATTTCAAGTTCCAATTTACACCTTGGTCTGAAATTAGATCCTGCCAAGTACTCGAGGCTCTTCCATTCTAAAAATATCGCTCCCAAACTTGCGTGTCTTCGACTCAATGCATCTGTCACTGTGTTGCCTTTGTCAGGAGTGTATTATATACAAATATCATACGATGCTAGAAATTTAGCCACCTTTGCTGCCGAAGATTCAAATCCTTTTGGAAGAAAAGATACTTCACGATTTATGATCCGTGAGCAACTCGAATTGAACTCCCAACAAGTAATGTCTCCACATCTTCAGAGCAAACACGACCGCTTTCAACTCCAAATCATGAGTTGGATAGTTCCTTTCATGTGGCTTTAGCTGTCGACTCGCATAGGACACAACCTTGTCCTTCTGCATCGATACTGTTCCAAGCTCAGTACCACATACATCAGTGTATACCACCGTCTCCTCATTCCAACAAGGAATGGTCAAAACAGGAGCACTCATCAATCTTTTTTTGGGGATTCCAAAAGCTTGCTCGCACTTTGCATCCCATGCGAACACCTAATTCTTTTTCGTTAAGTCGGTCAATGGTGCATCTATCTTGGAGAAATCCTTGATAAACCATTGGTAATAACCAGCCAACCCAAGGAAACATCTCACATCCGTCACATTTTTAGGTCTATCCCAGTCCTGGATCACAACTACTTTGGTGGGGTCAACCGCTATCCCACTTCCAGAAACAATATTGCCTAAGAACCTCAATTCGCTCTTCCAGAAGTGATACTTCGAAAACTTAGCTCTTAACTGATGCTTTCATAAGATTTCCAAAACAACTTGCAAGTGCATCTTATGTTCTTCCTCGTACAAGGAGTAAACTAGAATATCATCCATGAACACAAGCACAAACTTGTTCAACTGACCTCTGAAAACTCCGTTTATAAGATCCACAAAATACGCTGGTGTGTTAGTCAACCCGAATGGCATCACCAACCATTCAAAGAAACCGGATGGTGTCCTAAAAGCGGTCTGTGGCACGCTATCCTTTGCCACTCTCAATTGGTGAAATCCCATGGCCCAATCCATTTGACAAATCACTTGACCTCATGAAGCTAATTGAGCAAGTCATCAATCCTCGGCAATGGATATTTGTTCTTCTTGGTCACCTTGTTCGGCTCATGAAGTCCACACACAATCTTGACGAGCCATCTTCCTTGGTTTTAAACACTACTGGTGCACCCTAGTCGGAAACACTTCTCCGAATGAATCCCTTTCCCAGAAGGTTATGAACTTGCACCTCTAATTCTAGATGTTCCATAGGCACCATCCGCCTGAGAGGCATAACGATTGGTCCAGCGCCCTCAACCAAATCGATCCTAAACTTGATCTCAGGATGCGGCAGCAAACCTTTAACTTCTTCAAAGACATCCTCATGCTAATTAGCGATCAGCACAGATGATAAGTCTTCTTGTGGAATCCCAAGCGAATATATATAGATATCTCACGAAGATCCCGTCTTTAGGCTAACATCTAATCAACACCTTTCACCCTTCCACATCCCCAACCCTTACCTCTAGCTTCTCGCAATTCACTCTTGCCCAAGATGATCCCAAACCCAGCGAAGTTCAAAACAAAGCAATCACACGCAAAAGAGCAATCATGACTCGACAACACTAGACCACAACACAACATGCACAAACTGGACGAACCCCCAACTGGATTAGTCACGATCAATGGTCTATCACAAATCTCGGGTTCCAAACCCAAGCTACACACTAACTCATTATAAATGAATGAATGCGATGCTCCAGTATCAAACAACACATAACTAAAACATCTCGGACAGAAAGAGTACCTTGGACGATGACACCCTTTCCCTTTTCCTCTACAGTAGGAGCTCTTGAAGAAGATGGCATGACTTACAATGCATATGCCTTCACAATCTGCTTTCCCTTAGTCAATTTTGGATAATTGTTCTTCTCATGCCCAGGATTTCCGCACTTGAATCACTTCTTCTCAGCTTTCGGATTCTTGCACTCTTTAGCAAAATGGCCTTTCTGTTGGCAGTTAAAGCAAACCACCTCACTCTTTGCCTTCTTCTGGCCATCCTTTCTGCTGTTGATGCTTCCTCTTCTTATTATTACCACCTTGCTGTGGTTTATGAACTTCCTTGGTTGCAGCGACAACATTTGCTTCCTTAGGAAACAAGCTTTCATGGCGAACAACTTTTTCCACAATCTTCTCAAATAGATCGTCAAGATGATCCACAAACAGGATTCCAATATAGGTATCCAAACCCATAATGAACTTTTCATTCTTCTGATAAGGAGAATCAGTGTACGAATGAGCATACTTCGACAAGGCCTCAAAATCTGAAACACAATCAAACACTGGCCTACTATTCTGTTTCAGCTTCACAAATTTCTTGAACAGAACGTACTTCTGAGAAGTTGAGATAAACTTCGTCTCGAACTTAACTTGGAACTGTTCCCAAGTTATTTCTTCCTCTAGAGTTTCGAGAGTGACAGAATTCAACCATTCCATGGTCCTGCCATGTAGCTGCCTTGATGCAAGCTTTCTTTTGGTTGCATCTTCTATATCCAAATCTCCAATGATACTAATACAAGCATCTAACCACCTTTGAACCTCTTCAGTTGGCTCAGTCCCTTTGAAGGGATTTCCTCCTAGGGATGTGAAGTCTTTACACAACTTTGCAAAATCCACAACCATAGATATTTGAAAGCACTACTACCAAACAGGTCAGTTGCTTCGGTTATTTACACCTTGTTGCTTCAGTTCTGCAACCGAAGCAACTGCAGCAGACGCAACAGACCAAAAAGTTGTTGCTTCTGACTAGCAACCGAAGCAATTATTCTTTTGTTGCTTCGGTTATTTTACGTTGTTGCTTCGGTTTAATATCAGAAGCAACTGAAGAGTAGGGAGCATATAATGGACTTCCTTGTTGCTTCGGTTGTAACCACAACCGAAGCAAAAAATTATCTTCGATAAAACAGCTTCCCGATATAAATCACCATTATTATCGATATATCAAAACAAATAATTAATGATATTCAAGCTATAAAACAATACATATTGAACAATACAGGAATAAATGTAATAATTTCATTAATGATGTTAATAATACACATATTTAATAGCAACAACACATTAATAAGAAAACAATAATTCATAGATAGTGTCAATAATCCGGTCTTTACTACAAGAAAGAACTAAATACAACCTATATAATTCGGTCATACTCCAAGAAAGAACCAAATACAACATATATAATCCAGTCTTACTAACTAAATCCCGACTTCAAAAACAAACCAATCGCCTCGTTGAATATCTGCTGCGCTATATATATCTACCTGCAAAATTTCAAAAACAAACTTTCAATAAACCGCAGTATTACAAAGAAATAACGGACTATGCAATTCTGGTTTTATATCGATGTAACAACCCGCCATTTTGACCGCTCCAAGTCGGTGATTAAACAAACTCGAAGCATTCCAAACAACGGATTGTTATTGGCTTATAGGATTTAAAACGAAATATAACACAGCATCATATAGTACAATAATTGCCATGGAATAAATATTTATATAAAAATATATTTGAGTTTACACAATATTTTCTGTAGTGGAAAAAGAATAATGTATATAAAATTAAAATGGAATTTTACAATTTTGACGAGCCTTGCGCGCGCATTCGCCTTCTCGTGCCTTTCCCCTTTAAGTGCTAAAATATTTGCCTCATTTCAAATTGTCAGTGTATAGGTTCAAAGTATACAACAGTACAAGGTTATAAAGGATAAAATTTTATAAATAACTTGCATGAATACTAACATCAGTTTACTAGAACAGTCAATGATAACAAAGCTAACAGCTATAATGAATTTGAAGTTAACAAGTATACAAAATTAAAGAACAAAAGCATCATATGTTTTAGCTTGTGAGATTAGCCCATGCAAGCAAATATTGAAACATAATACCAAGTCAATATACTACGAGTATTAGCATTCTAAGGGGTGTGTGTATGTGTGTATATATATATGTATGTATGTATGTATGTATATATATATATATATATATATATATATATATATGCTCTTCTACTTTTCTTTATATGCATTATACCCAAATGTCAGTCTTATCAACCACAGGACGTTGCCTGGTATACAGAAAGGTTCAGTTTTAAAACATTTGTATGGTGACAAATTTCCAGTTCTGCTGTCATATAAGTACATAATTCTTATATGTGTATATCCCGATAGTTTAGTTAACTTTTTAATTATGCAGCATTAAGCAGGAATATAACAAAAGATACCAATCTTTGAAATATATATACATTAGTAAAGTGACTCAATTTATTAGAGTTTTCTTTTACTAACAAATTTTCACGGGTTGTGAGGTTTATTAACTGAGTAATACTATTATTATTGTCAGAGTTTGCTTTTATTACACTTTTTTGACAACTTTAAATTTCCATGTATCCTCATTATATCATCTCTATTATGATGGGCCATAAATAAATGACTCATTAACATAAAAAAAACAGCTAATAGCATTCACTGAAAAATGAAAATCTTACTCAGTTACTGCCAGTTCAATGCAAATTTACATGTATCCTCATCTAAAACCAAAAATATTATAATATAAAAAAAATGGATCCTTGTTCATCGGAAACAATGGTGTACGTGAAACCATGCTCATATTTAGACCAGCACATGTATGTTTGAAGATTTAATACGTTGAGAATAAATAAAATTACATGAGTGCTTAATGATTTCACTCCCAGGTTACCACCTTTCTTTTAAAAGTGCATATACTCGTTTAAAACAATACATGCATTTACCCTGTACTAACACATTTAAAATCAGTATATGCAAAAACTATATATGCAATTGAATATTTATATCTGAAGCCTTTTCAATTTTGAAAGCATCGCCACATTTGAAATCATATATTTCACTGGAAAACTGTGCTTACAAATTATTATTTTCAATTACTTGAAATCATGTATAGTCAAATCTGGTACATTTTTGAAAACTTGGCATACTGTCCCTAAATATGGAACTCGTACCTTAAATTAATCTGCAAAGAAATTAAAATAAAAATAAAAATTGAAACCATGTTCTTTTTGGAGTCATTAACATGCTTTTGAACTTATTTATATACATACCAAATAAATATATGTTACAATAAACATGCAACAAGAATGTTTGGTGCTACCACCATCATAAATAGACATGCTACAAAACTGTGTAAAAGGCGTCTAATGCAATCAACGTCACAAAATAAATGTTTTGCACATGTTGGAAACTCTTAGTGTAAATTTTTGGTTTTAAATAGCATGAAATAGACATTAGTTTAAACAGTCAAAAAGGCTTTTATAGAGTGAGAAATGTAGTAAATGTATGTCAGCCAGAAAGCAATATGGGGTATAAAAACATTAATATTATAACCAGGGTTACATAAACTTAATAGCAGCAACAAATATATCACTAGAAATCCAAACTTTGGTGTTGTAGTACCAACAAATATCTTTACTCCATTCAAATTCACTAATATCTTATTCTCATTTTTGTAGCCTGTTAATCTCCCGACAACATCCAACAAAAAAGTCAAAAATAACTAGGTGGAATGAAAGTCTAGCATAGGAAAAAAAATAGAATATGAGTTTAAGAACAGGTTTAAAAACACTAGAAGCACAATAGAAAGAGTTCAGGAATTTGGAAACCATTACCTAAATTTTCTAGCATACATAAAAATAACTCTAAATTTAAAATAAAGGGCCAAAGATTGCCAAAGCCATTTAACATCACTACACATTAAACTGTTTCCAAAATTCGTTCCATCAGAGTAAGCAAGCAAAGTCCAAATTTTTGGGTTAAATATAACTTCGTATCCAACATAAACGGACTGGAACTGCTCATTCCACCCAAAAAGGCAGATGCCACAGATGCTTTCACAAATAATAATGATGATGATAAAACACACACTTCTCTATTTCGTACAAAAATTAATGAAAACGTATAACCATCCTATCAGCACTTATTAAGTTAAAACACTTACCGTGCTCATCCAAACCCCAAGATGCCATGCGAAATCAATCTCTCAAGTGCATGTAGGTGACCTTGCAAGGCACACTTTGGAAGTAATGGCAGTGTAGCTAGCAGATCTACTTTATCACGTTGTATTCCAGACACTGTGTAATCGCAAAAGAAAGAATGGAGGAGGCGGCGAGCTTCAGGGGTGGCGCAACGCTACGAAGAAGGCAGGGGTTGTCGACAGACTTGGATGTCAAAGGGGGCGGTTTGTTGAGCAACAGGCGGCAGAATTTGGCGAGAGCGTTGGGGATGGACGGACGAAGTTTAGGCAAACGAACAGAGCATGGTCGGTGATTTCAGTGCTGGAGAGAAGCGTCAGATGGCATCACGGCGGCGGCCCTGAATTTTTCAATTTGGGGATCAATTTATTTTATTTTCCCCCCTTTTTTCCCTTTTCTGTTTTTCTTTTTAGTTTTTGCGATCTGGTGAAAGTGAGATGGAGGCGAAGGAAATTAGGGTTATGTAAGCAGTGGGTCGGGCGGGTTTTGATCGTTATATAATATCCAGTTGAGGCCCAATATGATGAACGCATGAGCCAACTCCAGATCTGCAAGATATTGAATATCCCGTGTATGATATCTGAATTGATTATTAGATATAAAACATTAAGCATATATAATTTATGTGCCATTGCTTGTAGATGGTTTAGTATAATAAATTTTTAACTATAAAAAATAAAAAATTAAATATCATTATTATTTAGGTATTAGTACTTGTACATTGTTATTATTAAGTTATTAATTTTTTAAATATTAAATATAATTATTAATTATACTTGTAAAATATTAAATGCAAAATATTACATACCAATTATTAAAATATCTTATTAATTATAAATATAAAAAATTCTTTAAATTGATTATTTATTAATTACTTTTAGTAGTAATTATTAATAAATAGTTGTTTAGAATTAATTATAATATAAATGTCACTTGTTAAGTATAATTTTTTATAATTAACTACTAATTATTAAATATTTGTCGTAATTACTAGTAATTATTAATAATTAATGATTTAATAGTAATTATTAATTAATAACTAAATATTAAATATTAATCGTTAATTAATTATTTAATGATAATCAATAATTATCAAATATAGATTATTAATTATTCACTATTAATTAATTAATATTAATTATAGTAATTATCAATAGTCAACTATACCAAATCATTATATATAGGAAATAATAATTGCTTATTTATAATGCTTAGAAATTAGAAATTTCTTTTGATAAACATAAATTATAATAAATTGTATGCAATGATATATATATATATTAGCAATTGTTTATGATTATGAAATATTTCGATTGTAAATTATGAATTATTCAATATTTTTTGAATTATGATTATTTACTCATTATAAAAAATTACTAGTCGTCGTTAATTAATATTTATTTAAAATTAATTATCAAATGCTAAATATAAGTTCATAGGTTTAAAATTTAATTCTAAACATTATTTGCTTCGATGCATTTGCTTCAGTTCCTAAGAAACCGATGCAAATAATGTAATTTACTTCAGTTGTACAAACAACCGAAGCATATAGCATTATTTGCTTTGGTGCATTTGCTTCTGTTGCAAGCAGAACCGAAGCAAATTAACTATCTGCTTCAGTTGGGGGCACAACCGAAGCAGATAACCTTATTTGCTTATTTTCATTTGCTTCGGTTGTCTATACAACCGAAGCAAATAACAATAATTGCTTCGGTTGTGTGAACAACTGAAGCAAATGAGGCGAAGCAACAGGCTTACTTTGTAGTAGTGAAGCCTACATCTACCGTGGCTGCCACTGGAGCGGGTACCCTTCTCATGAATGCTTCCATCATGGCTTCAAACATGGTTGGGTAATCGGGTATACCTCCACATCCCCCTCCAGGCACAGTCTCCTTCCTACGAGTATGTCTTGAAGTACGTCCACTCATTTTAAATCTGCAAACTAGAATGATTAGCCACTTGAAAGAAAAACTGCTGATAGAGATTGAACGCACCTACATTATATACACTACATATTATACATCCATCAAAATCTACAAATACATCTCTCATACATATTTACGTCTTCGAACTTTGGCTAAAATCGTTAACCAAAGCTCTAATACCAAATGTGACGACTGCCCATAACCCCTGCACTAAACAAGAGGAATAATGCACTGAAAGACGTGCCAGGCAGCTGTGGACGATCATCTAGGTATGATAATACAACGGTACCTATCACAGAAATCACAATGCAAGGATAAAATATAATAGATCATGTACAACATGCATAAATAGTGGAGCATCATATAAAAAAGTTTTGAAACTTTCACAACATCGTGAAAGATCATCCATACATCCTAGGAAACATCAAAGCCTGTATATGAAGCCTCACTACAAAAGCAACACAAACAGCGGAAACGGAAATACTAGATAGTAATAAAAATGGTACGTAAGCCTCCAGCTCGCCATCGAACAACAAGATCGTCCTCACTAAGGTATCACCTATCACCTGCTTCTCAGTCTGCCCATCCACAACCGGATGAACAGCCCAAGTTAATAAGAGGTAAAAATAAAATCTTGAGTCAGACAACAGTCTTAGTAAGCGATAAAACCGGTAACAAACATCAAAAATAAAGTACATGAGAATAGATAAATTAACAAACCAATCTACCAACACCAGAGAGGAAATCAAACCTGTCTTCCCCACATCCGACATTGATAGCCTTTACAAAACATGTAATTGGGAAAAACCATTCATCCATGGAAATCAAAGAACAACCAACAACTAAACATCCATGGTAACCAGGAGTAGCCAAACTATAACAACCAGCAACTAGTTATATCTCACGTAAACCATCTGAATCAAGATCAATATCCCACAAGCACAAGCCCCAGAGGCCTAAACCAATAACAATCAAGCACCCAAGGAATATCTCCTTCGACCTCGGACAACTTAAGTGAGACGGTACACACAAAACAATCGAATACTCATGACTGACTCTGGCTATCACCACCAATCCTGCTTCGAAACTATCGTTAATCATATGACGGCCGACCTTGCCATATGTCAAGGGCTAATGGTAACCCCAATTCTAGCTCAAACTCCATACACCTTTGAAAGATACGTATGTTTGTCCAACCTTGACGACTAGGCCCTTCACGACTGCCTAGGGTACTCAACCAACAACCTTCAAGTCTTTTAGGTTCCCTTATTATACCCCTGCTTTGAGTTCGCTAAAACTTACGACAATGATAATTTCTCAGCCTTCACACCTCTAATCATCTAACCGGACGACCATAGCTCAAGCAACCTTATCGAGCAACCATTATCCATCAACTCACTACTTTGAGTTGTATCCCAAGCAACCTTCTCGAGCAACTTCACCATAAACTCACTACCTTGAGTTGTCTTCACATTCGTTGCATACGACGAACAACGAACACATCGCAACACTTCGACATTCTCACTTGAGCTCTTGTCGAGGCCACATTCATCTCTCAAATGAACCGACCGACCAATCAGAGTCCGATCGATCCATGCTTGCAACCGATCGATCCATACCCTTGGGTCCTGACCAACCCATCATCTTGAACCCGACCCGACCCATCGCCTTGAGCCCGACCCTATCCATCGCCTTGAGCCCTACCCGACCCATCACCATAACCTTTCACCCGGACCGATCCATCATTTTCCCTTCATGACCGATCCTTATATGACAAACCTCAACCCACCATCTTGAGCCCATCACGACCCATCATCTTGAGCCCGACACGGCCCGTTATTTTGAGACCGACCAATCCATTTTTTGAGCCCGACCTGACCGTTTAATTTGAGCCCGACCAGACCCATTATTTTGAGACCGACCGATCCATTATTTTGAGCCTGACCCGACTCATTATGTCGTGTTCCCCAAGACATGAACTCGATCGATCCATAACTTCCCGACTGATCGATACTACTCTAGATCTGATCCATCACAATTTCAACCCAAAATTCGACCAAAACTTCGCCAAACGATGAATTCGACAAAACCAACTAATGCAATTCATCCGATACGACCATAAACACAATATGAAACCGCTAACAACTTGAAATTTGCTATTTTCATTAATAATTCAACAAAATCATGATAAATGAATATACGGTCTAAAATTATGGATCTAACTTGCATAAACATATGAAATAACATAGAAATTACCAGTCTTAAGTTGCTAGGTTAGATTTTATGGTGATTCATATGAAAATATACTTACCACGATGTAGATCTAGGAGAAACACTTGAAAATAAGGAAATTATATACTCAAACAACTCATATACTTGATTGAATCCATGTGAGAGATGCATATCACTCACCAAATCTCTAAAACAACACATAAACACTTAGATCTAGATCCAGACAGCGAAGAATTTGCTCTAAACTCTTCGATTAACTGAACTCTCTCTTGGAATGGCGTAGATCTAGCTTCAAACGATGTAGATCTTCGATTCTCTGATGTATATTTAAGCTCTAATGGTGGAAAGGTGTAGAAGACGGAGAAATGGAGGACCGCTAGCTATTCCAAATGAGGGAATAGAGGAAGTAAACTATTTTCCATGCCCCTTATCCTCTATTTATAGCTTTCCACCAACCCATTAATGGGCTTCTCCAAATTAGCCCATTATGGCTTGCCAAACCTGATCATTAAACAGTAAAACCTTAAAACAATGTTTCCTCTCAAACCGATGAGCCAAAACTTTAATGTGACCAATCTACAGAATGGGAATCATCATCTCCTTTCCAATGAGACCGATCTTATCACTTGATTCAATTCAAGTCAAAAGTTATGTCCTGTACAAGACTGCTAGGGGTAAAATGGTTACAAACAAAATTGGTAAAAATTATGGACATGTCTCACATCCGCATAAATAACATATTAAAATATGAGAATGATCCAACCCTCAGAGAATAAAATAAAAAATATATTTTATGATTCTTCGGTACGTAAAATGCGGGTTGTTAGCAGCTTCGTCTATGAACTACATCCACTTTCCTTTTACACAATTCATAGGTTTTTGGATTATTCATAAGGAGTTTGATTCATACTGTAATGAATAGCTATTTGATTTTTCTGCTACGATCACATACCTTGGTGCATTTCTTTTACATATGCGGTACAAAGCATACACATCCTAAAAAAATAAACTACTCCTCAAATTAGATATGGTTGAGTATAGTTTTGCTGCAATTCAATGAGGTATTTTACTTGTAAACCGGAGCTGGGGGTTTCACACTCGCCTTCATAAAGTTGATACTCATGCATTATTTAATCCGTTCTTGAACTGTGGGGTGCTCTTCCTCTGTAGTAAACTAGCGTTTTCTTTGTTCCAATGCTTCTTTTTTAGAATATACTTTCCTATATATCCTTGCCGGTAGCCTTCCAATATCAAACTTGTGTTTCCCGGGTTGTTTTCGACCCGTTGGGGTACAAAAACAGCCATTGGGATGTAAATAAAAATGAGATTCGAAAAAGATAGGCTAGAAAAAAAGCAAAGGGAAAAAGGCAGAGGATGAAATTAGGCGTGAGAAGATAAGGTGGGAAGAGCCAAAAAGGAGATTTGAAGATAAGAAGACAAGGCGGAAACCAAGCCTCCATTTTAGATCTACATTTCTAAGATTTGGGAATGGGGAAGCGGCAGAACTTTAATTCAGCGTAATGCGGGCATGGCGAAATTTAATGGTTAGCCACCAAAAATTTCAGTTGATGCTTATTTTTCACATGTTTAACCATTAACTCTTTTGTTTAGTTGTTACTAACAAACATAATTACAACTCCATATTTCGTTGTTTTTCTACAGCCTACATAATATTATTTATTATATTAATCGGTTAACCAATCTCGATAATCAAATCGATTTTGATGTCATAGATTGCGTTGGTTAAGTCACTTAAATATTCATTCTGACATTGAAGTTCAATCACCGTAAGAAATAAAACAAAATGTAGTGCTAAAATTTTGCAAAAGAGGGAACAAACAAGTTTTGAAAATTTGAATATTTTATAAAGTATCAAATTCATTTAACTTTTTATTAGTTTATGAAAATTTCACTATTTTATACTTCTTAATCAATAAAGATTAATTATTAATCATTAGTTTTTAACAATTAATTAGTAAATAGTAATTATTAAATATAGTCTTAATTAATAATTATTGCTCCTTAATTATAAATATAAATCATTAATTATTTAAGATCGACATTAATTACTAAATATTAATTATTACATTTTAATTATTTAATAGTAATTAATTAATATTAACTATTAATTAGTTATTATATTTTTTATTGATTCTTTCTTCTTAATAACTGATGATTAATTAATATTACTGATTGAATATTAATATTAATTATTACTTCTAATTGATTATTAGTAGTAATTATCAGTTATTAATTAATCAATATTAAGCATTAAATACTAATTATTAGCTGTTAATTATATTTAACAATAACAATTCAATATTAGTTACTAATTACTTAGTATTAGTTATTAATTATATTTTTATTAATAATTACTTCTTTATTACTAAATTATATTATCAATTATTACAACTGTTAGGAAACAAAGGTGGTGATAGGCATCTATTACAACTGTCAAAATAATGTTGTTGAAAATAAGTTTATTAGAGTTTTCCTAAAAAAGAGTGGTAAAAAACTTTATTAGAACTTGCATTTTGTGACAGTTATAAAAGTACAGTTGTAAAAAAGCATTTTTGTTGTAACACCAATGCTCTGATACCAATTTTTGTTGAGAATTTCGACTCAAGATCGCTCAAATCAAATTCCAAAACACAGCAGAAGACGAGATCGTTATAAAAGTGCAAAAATTAACAATCAATTTTTCAAAATAATCCCAGCTCTATCTGGTAACCAATTACAATCACCAAACACAAGAAATAATAATACAATTAAGAAAAGTAAATCACACAGCGATTTATAATGGCTCCACTAACGTCTTGTTAGTATACGTCCACTATGAGAGAGAACCTTTATTATATACTAATAGAAGAGTACAAGAAACTAAATACAATGATCAAAATTCACAATGAAATTAATTTTGTGGATATAAAAATTGAAGAAGATTATGATTTTTCGAAACCATAATTTGCTAGAGAATAAACACTGAATATAACTTAGCCATCCTCTAGGTGTCCTTTTGTCTAAATTTGAAAAATAGCTTACATGGGGAGAGACATTTCTTTGGCAGTTTCCCTCGAATTGCTCCTTGAACCTTCACAAATCAACTTATTGAGTTCAAAACAAGAAATAGCTCCAGAAGTTGCCTTAGACGTCTAACGTTTTGGCCAGACGTCTGCCTCTAGCATCATAACTTTTTTTCTTGTAAGTTCATACGTCTAGCTCATTTTTTTAGACATCTGAAGTGTCCTGAGCTTCAGTTCGGACATTTGACGAAAAAGTCAGATGCCTAGCCCAACTCTTTGGTCACAAAACGTCTTACTTTTCTGCCAGATGTTTGTCCCCCTTTTAGCTGAAACTTCCTCCACCTTTTCACTTGCAACTTCTGAACTTTTGATTTGCGAACCGTCTTCTCAGTTACGAAGCTACTTCCAAACACTTTAATTCTACCATATATTGTCGTCAAATTCAACTTTGAAATATCTAGTTTGTTTGTCGGTTTGTTCTCAACCTAGGATAGGGATGTAAACGAATGCTTTCTGTTACGGATAGTGCCATATCTGTATCTGAAGTTATTTTCAGATATCAGATATCTGTATCTGCTTAATTTTCAGATATCTGTATCCGCTTAATTTTTGGATACGGACGGATATCGAATATTTATCTGCTCCGCCAGTAGTTAATATGTTTACGAGTATAAATAAAAATGTTTGGATCAACATAAAATAATTTTTATACTAATGTTTATAAAAACCAAAAAATCAAGAAATGTGATGATGAAACATTGTTTTATACTAATATCCATAAGCATATCCAAAAATATTCCAAAATTAGGCACTAAAACTACCATTTATATGGACAAAAATTTATATTTTATATTAAGCACTAAAACTACCATTTTTATGGACAAGAATTTATATTTTATATTAAGCACTAAAACTACCATTTTTATGGACAAGAATTTATATTTTAGTAACATCCAATAGTTACAAAATAATTATTAACTCTATTTTTTTGTTTTAAGTTATATATATTACATCAAATAGTCGTACATATATTTTTTGGATATGGATACCACTATAACCATATCCGTACCTGAAAAGCTTTTTGGATATCGAATGTCCTTATCCGCTTTTCGGATAATGCCGGATAACATATATTTTTCATATTTTCGGATATGGATTCTGATGAATATCAGATTTTTGGGGTATCCACTGACAGCCCTAACCTGGGATGTGAATGTTTAAAGGATCAAGGCTCGAATACGCAAAAAATAAAAATAAAGTCCAAATTAATCAATGCACCAGTACGTATTTAAGCCAAACTCGTTGTACTGATGATTCACAATAACTTAATAAGCATAGATATGTACTGTAATTGTCGGTGTACATTTAATATGTGCTTGTCATTAATATATATATATATATATATATATATATATATATATATATATATATATATATATATATCAAAACTCAAGTACATATAATATATACCTGCCCTTAATATTGTATACATAATATCAAAACTCAATTTGTTGAGGAAGAAGAAAGAAAGCCAGAGATCAAATAAACTGAAAATGTTATTAGGATTGGGAATGTTGATCATACCTTTCACATTCGTTCTTGCACCATTAAGGCGGTTGGTGATAGTAGTTTCAAGAATTCAGGAAGTTTATGTAGCTTTTGGTGGCAATGAATACAACTATAGAGATTTATGGAGCACCCTTGCAAGTATCAACTCCATGAATTAACCAAGGTTTAAGTTGGACGACGACGGTCGTTATATGATATGAACCACTTCTTGTTGTGAAGTTTTCTTTGTTTTATTAAATTTCTTGGTACCTGAATTGCTATAGATACTTCTATGTATGTGATGGAGGTAGCCTAGAAGGTCACTTATTGCTGTCTTCTCTCATTTTCGTTTTCTTCTATAATATATTTCAAAAATGCGTAGTATACTTCTTCTTTTTTTGGGCAAACCATTCATGTTTAACATAACACACAATAGTTTTAATTACTTCAATGTAGAAGTAGTGGAGCATGAGTTCTATAGCTACTACACTTTTTTTTGATGTAAACGATCAGATATATTATTGTACAATACATACTGTTTCGGTGTTTCCTAGTTATAAGTAAATCTGAAAATACAATGAGAAGGGGTTTGACCAGTAATTCTTATGCATGTTATTAATTATAATTTGAATCTAACTTCACATTTAAACTGAAAAAACAGGAATAAGTAATAACTATGAACTACCAACACAATTCATTCGGTCGGACTGTTAAACTACTAGAATCTATGACCATGCACCAACAAGTTTCCATCTGTTGTTCAATCTTCGAAAGTATGGTTGAACCAGTTATAGTTCTACTGTCCTATATTTTTGATAGCTTTTTCTTTTCATTTATTTTCTATTAATTTCTCTCCTATATTTTTTGTTCCCTCCCTTTATTTTATTCTCATCCGCTTCTGAAGTAATACTATAAAACATCACTAGCAAAATTATTTAATATCTACAGATTAAAGAAAAAAAGGTATCAGGATCTGCAGTGGCCAAAAAAGCACAACAATAGTTGGGCGGACTTACCAAACCCAATATTTGGTGGGCTACTCACTCTACCGACCTAAGCATAATAACATCAGTATCCATTGACCACGCGCAATAATTGTAAAACAACTAGTTTGACTGAACAACCATAGGTCTTGTAGTTTAATTAAATAAGTAATGCTAGGAAGACCTAACAAAATTCGGTATAATCATGGAAAATAGAGAGAAAAAGATGGGGTTCCACCTCCTACTTTTAAGGCGTAATTCATGGGGTCCTACTTATTTATCTCTCCTCCGTCTTAAGCGATGTAAAATCCTTCCATTCAATTAGCTTTATTGTAATTAAATATACATACTAACTGAGCAAAAATAAATAAACAAAGATCAAAAAAATATAAAAATATTATACATATGCATGTATTGTAGATGTTGGCGTGGACCTACATGGCTACATCAATTAAGGTAATTTTCATATCTATCCACAATTTGGATCAGTTAATCCGCATCTAAGTTCATCCACATAATTTTGGTTAGTTAATCCACATGTGGATTGGCTGATCAATAAACTAAAGGTTATGTTTTAGTTTCTTATTTTCTTTTATTAATACATACTTTTGTGAGTCAAGAGAAATACTATTACTGTATAAAAAATGAATGAGAAAAATGAATCTAAAAGCTAAATAATTTGTTGACTATTAATATTTATTTATAGTTATTAGCCATAACGTAAGTCCAAATATGACATTAGCTCTCCACAAAATCATACATTTTTTATTAGCTCTCTACAATATCATGTATTTGGTGAGCCTAGCTCATTTAAAACTTTTAAATCTAAATTATTTGTTATTGCTACTTCTCGCTACTTCTCCGAATTGACATTTTCTTCTCCGCGCATCAAAGGTTCTTAAGTAATTACACGACCCTAGTTTAAATTATCGACTGTTCATTTGTTTTAAAGATGATGAGTTTCGTATGTACTACAAGAAAATTCAAAAATAGTGATGCAACCATCTATGATGAAGCCTCATTCTTTCAGAAAAGATTAACTGGTTTCAGAAAATAAAAAGAAACTTTTCATATTAAATATAAAAATAATTCATTGATTGTTTTTGACATTTTTGAGAAATATGATTAAATCATGTTCAAGGAAAAACTTTAACCACATATTGTTGACCGTTGTTGTTGATACCTAATATAATTAGAGATGCATGTTAATCGATATTTTATATTTGGCAGCACATACAAAGTGCTGGTAGTTTCAGGAAAAAATAACTACTTATGGACAAAACAACAATAACACGGTGGATAAAGAGAATAAATTTCAACTTAGTGCAAAAAACAAACTATGTTTAAAAGTAGCGTGGATGAACTGAATGATACAATGGATGTAAACAAAAATTACCATCAATTAATTGTACGAAATAACTGTTGAGAAACAAAATTTCTGCCATTAATATTAGACATATGTCACATATCAACCCATAATCCGTAGGAGGAAGGAACATTGCAACATTGCAATAGCTATACGAAATAACGTTTATTCTTGCACCGATAAGGCGGTTGGTGATTCTAGTGTCCAAAGTTCAAGAATTTTATGCAAGAGCTATTGGCGGTGGATATAACTACAGAGACTTGTGGAGCAACATTGCAAGTCTTCACTCCATGAATTATTCTAGTTTCGGCATGGCATGACTGTATTTTGTATGAAGAGCTGCTTCTTGTAAAATTTCTCTTATGGCTTTCTTGATCATATATATAAACTTCAATGGATCCACCGCTGATGGTTAAGAAGAACGAAAACCAGAGACTTCTGGTGGCCTTCTGTCCTTTTTTTTCCCTACTGCAATACAGAGCAAAAATGCATAGCAAAGTGTAATTGTGAGATGTAAATATGATGTAGAGATGAAAAGGTATTAATGTCCTTTTATTCTCCTGTTCTATGTTTGATTGTTATTGGTTTGGATAAGCTCATTTATTCTGGTGCTTCTATTACATGTAAGTTATATATGATTTTGTAGCTTTTATGACTTCAGTCTGAATGCAACGTAAGATCGGTTCTGCCTTCGGACTTAGGCAGGAAAACAACGGTCTATGCAGCTTGCAAGCATTTACTAACGTTAAGTTACAGAATTTCTATCATTCTATAACACAAAAAACAGTAAACACACCAATAGCCCTTTTATGGAAACTAAGGGTGCGTTCGCAGGCTTTTTTTGCCATGCTTTCGTTTATGGTCGCATCCGACGCGTCGGACGCCCGAACGTGGCTCACCATGCTCCCAACCACGGTTTGACAACGATGGAAATTACCTCTTGACGTCTGACGCGTCCGACCCAAAGTCATTAATTTGTCTACTCCTATTTAATAATAAAAGCATTCATAGGTTGGTTGGTAAGTGCATATGGTTTGTTGGAAAGTGACTAGAGTTCAACCTCCTCTTACACCCAATTTTTTTAGAGTTTTGTTGCATATCGTTTATTAACGCTTAATACCTCCTGTAGGCTTTGTTAATGCTTAATGTCATTTTTTAATTTTTTTTTTCCGTTATAGACTGTTAATGCTTAATGCTATTATAATGTATTTGCATCAATTATATCATTATTTAAAATAGTTTCAACACATTCACATTAGATTTAACGGTCCATTTAAAAATTATTATTTAATTAATTCATAACAATTAATTTAACAATTAAATATCCCGCTCAAATACTCCGTTCGTAGCTAAAAACACATTCCACATTCGCTACAGTACCACGCTCAAATACCTCGCTCAAATACACCACTCAAATACCCCGCTTCTGTTCGCCAAGAACACACCCTAAATATTTATATTAGTTTAAGTTAGTGAAAGGTGAGAGAATTAGGGGGAGGAGAGAGAAATAATATATGCAGTTGAAATCAAAGGGCATTTTTGGATGCCATAATGTTTCGGGTGTCATTGAATGCTCGTCTTCTATAATATAACATTAATACATTGTGGCACAATGGAAAGATGCACTTAGCTAGATCAACAACAAATCCAGGTTCGGGTCTTGTCTTGTAAGCGCTCCTAAAAAAAAAGGAAAAAAGAAGAAGGGTATACAAGGGTTATAGGTGCCAGAGCTTATCAATCAGTCAGGTTCTTCTACAACGTATGCAAAAAAAGAACATTAATACATATAAGAGCTGTTTCGCATGTTAAAAGTTGTTACTATTTGAAATTGAAATAGTCTCGCATTGCTAAAGAAATTGGAAAAATGGTGTATAAATTTAAGTAGACACATAATATTAGAAACTTATTTTGTTACAACAAACTATATGTCAACTCGTATGCATATATCTTGGTCCGGTTATTGTTGCATAACATCTTTATCCGTGTTGTCCTTATGGATATTCGTTTTGAAGAAAAAAATTGTTTTTTTCTGTTATTTCAAAAGACAATCAAATTTTGTTATCTATATCAAGAACAACTTTCAAGTTTTAATTGGATAAAATCCAAACATAAAGACATATGTTAACATTTTGCAAATAATAAAATTTAATTACAAAATCGTTTTTCTGTGAATATAAAATCAAAATAATATAAAAATTAATAAGGAAATATTTTTTTGTGAGCGTGGATAAAAAGTATATGAGAAAGCATTATTTTTGCAAAATTTTCTCCAAATGTTAAATGAGACTTATCTTACAAATGACATAGTTCTATGTTTTAGATATCTAATATAAAGCTATTTTCAATTCTTATAAATAATAAAGTAATACATTATACATTTCTATCTATTTCTTAAACATAATAATAGAAAGAAAATCCCCCGTACCCAAAATCTCTATCCCCCGTACCCAAAATCTCAGGGACCCCTAAACTCCACCTTTTTGCAATTAAGCCCTCCTTTTCTTTCTGACTTAATTGCAAAAAAGTGAAAATCAGGAGTGTTATGCTAATCTCCTATTGATGTGGACACTCTCCGCATCTCTCAACCTTGTCATACTGAACTGTAGTGCATTCCGTAAATTTTTAACTTCAAAATTAAATTCCCTCATTCCGCACGTGACTGGGAAATTACCTTTCCCTTGCCTTTCTGGTTCACTCTTCATCCTCCACTATTATTTTCATCCTCATTTCCTTAACTGCTCCATCCCCTAAATTAAAAAAAAGAGCATTTTTTTCCCGTTTTTAGCCTACTTTTGCAAAATATTGCAAATATAGCCCCATTTTGCCATGTAGGAGAACTTGTATCTGATCAGTTATATCGGCGCAATCAAATATTAAGCCAATATGAACAAACCTTTGGGGCGCAATGCTTGATTGCGCCCCGATAGATTTGTTTTTTTTTTTAAAAAAGAAGTCAAAGAGGACACTGTTGTGTCTGATCGTACGATCACAACTACTCTACTTTTGCTTTTTTGACCAAAACCATTTACACCTTTATATATTACCTCTTTCTCTAATATCTCTTCATTCTATCATCTCATACACTTATCTCGCATCATACAAAATGGTTTCTTTGCCATCGTCCGCAGACTCCGACGCGGATGCGTATGAAGAATGAGACAACAACAACTCGCGGACGAACTCGAGTTCCTACTGGAACTTGAGGAACGATCACCGATCCAACGGGCGAACATACAACATCAACATGAAGATCAAGTGCCACAAGTTCAACTCTCGTACAAACAGACGGTCACTCAATCATTGCTCGAAGTTGAGGCATATCGAGTACCATATGTTGATCCTTATCCAGTCCGTTACTATTGCGGTTATACCGTTGAAGTTGCGGTTCGCGCGGAAGGCAACAATATAGGTCGGCGCATGCGGGCATGTCCAACCTATCCAAATGGGTGCAATTACACAGAATGGATAGACGAACCGTTGTGCACAAGGGCAGTAGTATATGCAAACGAGCTCAAACGAGAGATTCGACGTCTCGAAAATGTTATTGAACAATTGCGGTTTGAGGCTAATTAGTAGTTTGTTTGTCTCAAGTGCAATGGCGTACTAATTTTAGTTCGTTAGAATGGTTGGAATTAACGTATTTGGAATTGTAATGAATGGTTGGAACTAATGTATTTTGAGCTTGCCTTGATTTGTTGAGAAGTGGGCAATT
Organism: Allium sativum; assembly: GCA_030737875.1. Taxonomy (NCBI): domain Eukaryota; kingdom Viridiplantae; phylum Streptophyta; class Magnoliopsida; order Asparagales; family Amaryllidaceae; genus Allium; species Allium sativum. The sequence goes on along the minus strand of CM060921.1, from coordinate 594,031,710 downwards.
TCTTTTTTGATTGTAGATGAGTCGAGAGCCAAGCTGATGCCAAATTTATATCTTTGATTCATATTGTAGACAAACAGGGAGCCAAATTGTTCTCGACATTTCTTGGCGCAATCAATAATCGCGCCAAGAGATGCCGAGAGTAATTTCATATTGCAAAACCTCCTGGGGAGCAATTAAGGATTGCGTCGCAGGAGTTTTGCAACTTGAATTTGCTCTTGGCATCTCTTGGCGCGATTATTGATTGCGCCATGAAATGTCGAGAACAATTTCATGTTGCAAAACCTTCTGTGGCGCAATTAAGGATTACGCCATAGGAGGTTTGCAACATGAATTTGCTCTCGGCATTTGTTGGCGCGATTATTGATTGCGCCGAGAAATGTCGAGAGCAATTTCATGTTGCAAAACCTCCTGGGGCGCAATTAATGATTCCACCCCAGAAGGTTTGCAACACGAAATTCACCAACATAAGGACAAAAACAAACATTACCTTAACTCAAACAGACAATATCACTACGAATATGTAAATTAGTTGTACCAATACCATTCAACACAAACAAACAATATCATAAGTACAACCAATTACAACACTAACACAAGCAAGTATTCAACACTAACACAAACAAACATTCAACACAAACAATACCATTCAATACTAACAGAAACAAGCATTCAACACAAACCATAAGTCCAACCAATTACAACCAAATCAACATTAGTTCAAATGTGCTACCACCACAAATACTTTCAAAACGACCACAAAATTAGTTTGAAGTACAAGCCAAAATGTAAAGTTAAAACAAATCAAAATACAGCGACTAATTTCATCTTCCCTTTGGCACTTCTACTTTCTTTCTTGTACCACTGCGAGTCATGGGAGTTGGATCCTGCAACTGGGTTGGTTGAGAAGGACTGGGCACGACTTCCGTTTGCAAAGGCTGAGAAGATGAAGCTAAAGCCCTTTTCCCCTTACGAATGGCCTTTCGAGTGGACCTACGAAAAGGACGTGCAGATGGAGGCGGGTGGAGGTCATGCAAGTTTGTTCTTCCTTAAAATCGTCTGGAGAATGCGTTTGATGCCCAAGCACTTTGACTTCGATGGTTCCGGCACCTCCGCCACTATCGTCAACCAACTCGGCCGCATGGTAAATTCCATTAGTCTGTAATACAAAAATTATAATCATGTCAATTTATATACGGTTTGATGTTAAACAAAATGTACATACCAGACTTCGCTCAAGCGGCGCTCTAGGGATGTATGGTTCTGCGCCTTGAGGAACATCTAAAGACGGGTCTACGAGAATAACAATATAACGATGCATGCTGTCCAAAGCTCGATAGAAGCAACACATAATGGAGGTAGATGAGGAAATGCCTCGGTGTAGGGGGTCCATGAAATAGCATCGTAATCGAGTACATGGAACTCGTTACGATAGAACTTAACATTGTGTCTGGACGTCGACAACTAGCTCTTCCGACCGACAAAACTATTTAAAACATTTAAGATTTATTACCAAAATTTAAAAAATAACTATCTGCAGTCTATAATTCTAGTAATAATACTTCGAAGCAAAAGGCAAAGAAACATCAATTTGCGGCCTCTTCATTGTTATTCTCCACACCGGGAAATACGACCAAGACCAAGTCTGCAAATAAGTATACGTATAATAAAACATAAGATGCATATATGTATAATAGAACATAAGATGCATACGTCTAATAAAACATAAGATGTAATATCTGCACCAATGTAAGACAACCTCCAATGGAATCGCCCCGCCCTAAAGTCAACCGTGATAGCTCCGCATACGTGTAGCCAAGCACGGCGCTGCCCCAAGCATGCTGCCAACATACATAAAAATCCTCCAAGTAATGTAGCCATCTAAGCCACACCTGAGATTTCGAATGGTCACATACCAAATGTGACGTGATAATGTGAATTATAATCGCACGCGCACGCTGCTCCACCTATACTTGCGAAGCATCCAGTGGAATGTCCGCCGCTAGTTGTGCTCTAAACCACTTCATAGTAATCATCTCGGGCCCCTACCACGCATCTCCTAGAGGAGATAATCCTAGCAGTCTCTCACACATCTCGGCATAATCAACTGGTTCTGGTAGGGTGAATGGATGTCCATTGATTGGTATGTCAAGCAGAACTGCTACGTCCTCTAATATGATCGTCATTTCACCGCATCTGAGGTGAAACGACGATGTCTCAGGTCTCCATCGATCAATCAAAGACGTTATGAGATGGCGTTAAATTTGGATCCAAGTCAATGTATCAAAAGAAAGCCCGCTCGTTCAAAAAGTGCTGACACATCGACACGATTTGAAGTGACCGACTTTAGCGAAGACGAGTGCTCTATGGTTTCAACAGGGTCTTTGCCCTGCCACACAATTACAAAATTGATTTTTTTTACATAGTTTAAAACACACAATAACAACGAAGGGATGAGTGCTCTATGCTTACCGACATCAATTCCACGTTGTTTGAACGATTTTGAGACTGTAAATATAAGACACTCCAGTCTACGGGTCCGACCAACATCTCCACGTAATCTACATAATTCAATGCTAACAAATTTAGTATTATGTTTCTCCAAAACAAGTATATGAATACAAATCTTCAATTCCACACAAACTCAGTATAATGAGATCATCTAGCAACCTTCAATTATACGAAACTACCATGACGTTTCAATTTCTGTGAGTACCCACAACCCTAGCTCCTAAACCTAATTTCTTCGATTCTCAATAAAACTATCATGAAATCAACAATTGTATATATTAGACAACAATAGATCATCATTAACTAGCAATGAATCAATCGTTCACAAAATCTCAAGGATAATTAAAAAACCCTAAATCCAGTTTCTAAAAGATCAAGACAAAATTAAAAGAGATTATTACCTAAAGCTTGTTCTTGTGTCGAAGAGCTTGCCATTTTAATTGTGAACTGGAAGTTAGTTGAAGAAATTTGGGTTTTGATTTAACTGAGGTATTGGGTTTTGGGTTTTAAGTGAAAGAGTTTGAGAAATGAGGATGAAAGGGTACGTCGGCTGATTTTTTTAAAAGAAACAAATCTATCGAGGCGCAATCAAGGATTGCGCCCCAAAGGATATAACTGATCAGATATAAGTTCTCCTACATGGCTAAAAAGGGGCAATATTTGCAATATTTTGCAAAAGGAGGCTAAAAGAGGGGAAAAAAAGAGGCCAAAAACGAAAAATGCTCAAAAAAAAAAAAAGGTTAACATCAGCTCCATGTACCACTCGATCACCCAAGTTCCTTTGACTTTGTCGTCATCTACAATCCTTAATTTCTTCGCTCCATGTTCTCTTCAATCGATTCCCATTGTCGTTACTTAAGCTAACGATATTATTTTTCAATAAGGTTGAAATTTCTCTACCAATGTTTTTGATTTTTATGCGATTTTCAGGTTTCTTCTACCTTTATGAAATTATTGGGAATTCATCGCTGTGTTGAACTGTACCACCGAACCGTCGTCCCTGTCTCCGTTATCTACGTCACGTTTTGGTTACTATGTGACTGGTCACCTAACCTCTTTCATACTATATAGCTTTCTGCCTCAATTCAACCGTTTCCTGTTTTTTTTTTGTTACCCACCACAACTTTTATTACACTGTCATTAACACTTTTGTCCTGCCAAAATTCATTCATGTTTACATGCATGGGTTTAATTCCTTTAAAGCGTGCTATTGGTTAAGGCCATGATAGCCTTCAAATGATTTTTGGTTCTGTACCAAATTTGGACAACTACAATTGTTGCCTTATCAAACTCTATATCTCATTTTGAAGCTAAATGAAATGAATAATTGTAGAGGTTCTATACCAATGAACTTTACCTAGAAGACCATCAACATCATTTTAGTGTTAGGGAATGCAGAATGGATCGTTAAGGCAAAGCAAACACTAGAAGGGGGAGGGGTGAATAGTATTTTAAGAATTTAAACGAAATCTAAAACTAATGCGAACTACGGGATGAATCAAACACCACAAACACAATCACAGATACAGATTCAAACACAAATGCAAAATAAACACAAATAAAGATGCAGAAAAGGAAAGAATATACCGAATTTTATACTGGTTCAGATTGCTCCTACGTCCAATCTCGTACAACGCTGGATTGCGTAGAGTTTTATTACTATTTCCAATAGTCAAGTACAACCTCCTTGATTTCACGGCTCACAAGGAGACACTGATTCCTACTTCCTTGATTTCACGGCTCATAAGGACACACCAACTCCTATTTACTTGATTTCACGGCTACAAGGACACACCGATTCCTCTTGATTCAACACAAACGATGTTTACTCAACCCAAGCAATTACAAACATCCCTATAACTCTTCAATAATACTTGATTCAGAGAGTGGAGAGTGTAGAGAGAAGAAGTTTGATCAAAACAGAGTTGAATTCGGCATATTATAAGTGTAAAAACCATAAAAATGATTAAGAATAATGGTGTAGAGAAAGAGGATGAAGTTAGAGAAGAAGAGATGATAAAAAATTTGGTTTTAACCCCTTTTTATGGAGTATGAAAGGTTGCAACGGTTTTGAATCGTTTCAAATAGTGAAAAGACACTTCCTTTCAAAATTGAAAAAAAAGACAGTTGTATGTCGACATGGTGTTTTTGGTATGTCGACATACCCTTGTATATTTTTTATTTTTAAAGCATTTTTCAAATGTTTTGATATGAAAATAATTCCGGAAATTCTTGAGTAAAAATCTAGTGTTGTAAATTAATATTATATGATAGAAAAACATATGAAAACATAAATATAACTATAAAAATATATTTATAAAATTATAAGGTTTTAAACTATATGAAGTATAAATATAAAATATATAAATATATAAAACTTAAGTTTGAAAAACAAAGAAGAATAGAAACAAATAGAAAAATAAAATAGAGAGGACTGAGGATAGAATAGAAAATCAGAATTTGAAAATTAGAATTTGAATTTAAACCTGGAGTGCTATTTAGAGTCTTATAAAATCTAGACTCTATAACTATGTTAATGTTGAACTCTCGAACTCTAGAAATCTAGATTACCCATGAGTCTTGAAATTTCTCTGATCTTTGAATCTCTATCATCTTTAAAACTGTACAGTCTTCAGTAATATTTCCTGTATATAATTCCTGCATATATATATATATATATTCTATACAAAAAGTGTTAGTATATATTTTATAATCAATGATAATTTAAATAAAGTTGTCGTCATCAAAACTCCATTCTCCAACATTCTCCCCCTTTTTGATGATGACAGCCTTAGTTTATAAAATATCATACCTGTATATACCTATTTGATGATGTTCCTTCTATACTTCGCCTATCTGTAAGAATCCTATAAACTATGCCTATACTTTAAAATTTCTTCCCCTTTGGCATTACCAAAAAGAAATCCTAAAGATACTCCCCCTAAATTATATAATTCTCTGAATAGAACATATGTAACTATCCACCAATACTCCCCATTAATTAATCATTCTTTATATTTTAAAAGAGGGAAAACTAATTATCAATGACAATTTTATTAGACACAACTTTGTACAACTATATAGATTTATACACATACGATACATCGTAAAAACGTAATATAACGAGAATCGAAAAGAACCTTAATCACTAATTATTTTTAACAATGGGAGATTTGTAAATTGGACTGTTTGGATAATGAAGACAAAATTCTCCATTCTTTTCAATCACATTCCCATTTTCGCCAAATAGAATCTCTCGTACGAATTAAACGTTATCATCTTCGTCCGTAATCATTGGTTGTATCTCTTGTTGTTCTTCCTCCTCCATTATTTCTTCTTCCTCTTCTAGTTCTTCTTCATGTTCTTCCTCCTCTTCCATGGTTTGATTTTCATCATCAATGATAATCGGATTAGTCTCGTTATCCATTACAAATTTTAAGAGACTTCTCATTACTTTCCCTTGCCTATTTTGCTTTTAACTAATCCTAATCTGGAGTACTTGCATTTCAGCAACATTTGCAGTAGATGCTCCATTTTTTCTTCAATTTTGATCACCCCAGATAGCGTAGATCATTGAAACGAACCCTCATTTGGTCCAGCGTATAAATCAATGTTGATTTGAGTATTTGGATTAGTGGAGGCCATTGTATTTTCAATTCAGAGTTTTTACAGAGAAGAAGAATGAATATGAAGAAGAAAAGTCGAAATAAAAGGTTTAAATAGTTGAAATAACTAACTTTTGGTGGGAATTAAATTCTAAATTTTTGGCAGTTATATGTCGACATACCAAAACCTCTATGTCGACATAGTATTGTTTTAAATTTTATTATTTTGATTTCTTATTTTATATATATATATATATATATAATTATATTTAATTATTCTAACTCACTTAATGAATGTATGCCTAATTATCTCCTAAATTTAGTGAATGTTGCTTCATTTAAAGGTTTAGTTAATATGTCTGCAATTTGTTTATCTGTTTCTATAAATTCTAGTGAAAATTTTTCTTTACTCATGTTATCTCTTAGAAAATGATGTCTCACATCAATATGTTTAGTTCTCGAATGATGAGTTGAATTCTTAGAAATATTTATAGGGCTTGTATTATCGCAGTATATAGGTGATTTATTTGTACTTAAACCAAAATCGTTTAAAGTTTGTTGCATATATATTACTTGTAAATAAGCCAAAGCGGCAGATATATATTTTGCTTCAGTTGTTGACAAAGATACGGTATTCTACTTTTTACTGAACCATGATACAAGAGAATGTCCTAAGAAGTGACACGTTCCACTAGTACTTTTACAATCGAATTTGCATCCTGCGTAATCAGCGTCAAAGTACGAAAATGAATTGAATGAATCATTCTTAGGATAGAATAATACAAAATCTAATGTGTACTTTACATATTTCAGAATACGTTTTGTGGCTGTTAAATGAGTTTCCTTAGGTTGCGATTGATATCTTGCACAGAGACATACACTATGCATTATATATGGTCTACTAGCGGTTGTATATAATAATGATCCTATCACACCTCTATATAGTTTTTAATCAACATCTTTTGATGTATCATCTTTACTTAAAGCAATATTAGTTGCCATAGGTGTTGGTCTACCATTTATTGTTGTTAAATTGTATATATTAATTAAATCTCTTGCATATTTTTCTTGATTAATAAATATTCCATTCTTTAATTGTCAAATTTGTAAACCTAAAAAGAATGATAATTTTCACATATGCCTCATTTTAATTTCTTTGGTCATAATATTTGAAAGTTCTTTGTTCATTTTTTCATTTTTTGACCCAAAGATTATATCATCAACATATATTTGTACTAGTTGTATATCTTTGTTATTCTTCTTGATAAACAAAGTGTTATCTAATTTTCCTATTTCAAAGTTCGATTGTAATAAATAATTTCATAATCTATCATACCAAGCCTAGGAGCCTGTTTTAATCCATATAATGCTTTCTTCAACTTATATACGTGACCTGGTAATTTTTCATCTTCAAATAGGGGGTGGTTGCTCTACATATACGTCTTCCTTGACAAATCCATTTAGAAAGGCACTCTTTACATCCATTTGATATAATTTGAAATTCTTGTAATTCGCAAAAGCAAGTAAAATTTTAATAGCCTCTAGTCTTGCTACGGGGGAAAAAGTTTCATTGTAATCTATTCCTTCTTCTTGAATATAACCTTATGCTACTAGTTGTGCCTTATTTCTTACTACCTCACCATGTTCGTTCTTTTTATTTTTATAGTCTCGTTTTGTTCCTATTATTGTTTTATCCTATGGTCTAGGAAGAAGTTCCCATACTTCATTTCTAGTAAACTGATTCAGTTCTTCTTGCATAGCAAGTATCCATGAATCATCGAAAGAAGCTTCCTTTGGATTTTTGGGTTTAGTAGTTGATATAAATGCGGTATTACTCATATTATTTAATTGATTACGAGTTCTAATGATAGATTCAATATCTTCTAAAATATTTTCTATAAGATGGTCTTTAAGCAATCTCATTCTTTTATTTGGTTGATGATCTTCATAATTTATTTCATTAATTTCATTTTCATAATCGTCTTCATTGTTTTGAATTATACTTTTATAGTTTTCATCGAAAGACAAGTTTAATGTTTCTTTTATAGTGTGTGTTCGAGTATTGAAAACTCTATAAGCCTTGCTTCTTTCTGAATATCCAATAAAAATTCCTTTATCGCATTTGAACCAAATTTGTCTAAATTATCTTTTGTGTTTAGTATAAAAACATTTACTTCCAAATATTTTAAAATATGATACTTTTGGTTTCTTGTTATACAAAAGTTCATAGGGTGTTTTATGAGTTAAAGGTCTAATTGAAATTCTATTAATAATATAACAAGCTATTGCAACTGCCTCAACCCAAAAAAATCCTCGGTAAATTACTATCGGATAACGTAGTTCTTGCACATTCTTGTATTGCTCTATTTTTCTGTTCAACTACTCCATTTTGTTGAGGAGTTCTTGGAATTGAAAATTTGTGGGTAATTCCCTTTTTATTACAATATTTTTCGAAATTCTCATTTTTGAATTCTCTGCCATGATCACTATGTATTATTTTATATTTTAGTGATAATAAATTTTGAATCCTTTTAGAAAAAGTTTTAAATTGATCGAAAGCATCACTTTTATTTTTAAGAAACAAAGTCCAAGTGAATCTAGAAAAACGTCAACTATTACATACACATATTTGTTATGATTTATTGATTGAACTTGGGATGGTCCAAATAAATCCATGTGTATTAACTCTAATGGTTTTGAAGTGGTAATTTCTTCTTTTGATTTAAATGAACTCTTCTATAATTTTTCTGAATTGAAAAGCATCACATAAGTCATTAACTTTAAATTACATTTTGGATAATCTTCTAACTGAATCTAATTTAGAATTCCTAGAAATGTGTTTGAAATTCGTATGACCGAATCTCTTATGCCAGATCCGGGGAACACCTGTATTGGCCATAAGACATAAATTATCGCTGGATATTTTCATACTGAATATATAAATATTTTTCTTTCTATCTCCTTTGAATATGACTTTTGAATCCCTATCTTATATGAAACATTTATTCTTTTCAAAATTTATTTTACAACCTTTATTGCAAAGTTGAATTGTACTTAGCAAGTTGTGTTTTAAATTCCTAACTAGTAAAACATCAGAAATAGTAGGAGTTTCAGGATTACCGACATTGTCGATTCCAATGATGTATCCTTTAGAATTATCTCCGAAGTTCACCAATCCATCATCTTCATACTTCAGATTATTGAGTAGTTCTGGATTTCCAGTCATATGTCTCCAACAGCCACTATCCAGTATCCATTTGTCCTTTTTCATTTCCACTAACTGCTTTCCAGAATTTGAATTTTCAACAGCCATGTAACATACCAGTTCAAGATTTGAATTTCCAACAACCACCTTTTCAGAATTTGAATTGCTAACAGATAATTTACTCATTTTTTAAACTTTTGAATTTTCAAAATCCATAGATCTCATCCTTTTCTGAATTGAACATTATTTCAATAGATTACATGCTTCTTTAAAATTATTATATGCAGACTCTTTCAACATTGATACAATGCATGAATTGACACTAATATTAACAGAATTTCCAAAATTTGCCATTTTACCAAAATTTCAAAAATCAGATTATGAATTTTTTTGAAAGACCTTGCTCTGATACCAATTGTTAGGGAATGCGGAATGGATCATTAACACTAGAGAAGAGGGTGGATAGTGTTTGTAAAAATTTAAACAAAATCTAAAACCAATGTAAACTACGGGATGAACTAAACACCACAAACACAATCACATATACAGATTCAAACACAAATGCAAAATAAGCAGAAATAAAGATGCAGAAAAGGAAAGAATACACCGGATTTTATACTAGTTCGGACTGCTTCTATGTCCAGTCCCACACAACGCTGGATTGCGCAGAGTTTAATTACTATTTCCAATAGTCAAGTACAACCTCCTTGATTTCACGGCTCACAAGGAGACACCGATTCCTACTTTCTTGATTTCACGGCTCATACGGACACACCGACTCCTATTTCCTTGATTTCACAGCTACAAGGACACACCGATTCCTCTTTGATTTGACACAAATAATGTTTAGTCAAACCAACCAATTACAAACAATAACTCTTCAATAACACTTGATTCAGAGAGTAGAGAGTGCAGAGAGAAAAAGTTTGATCAAAACAGAATTGAATTCAGTAGAGTATAAGTGTAAAAACCATAAAAATGATTAAGAATAATGGTGTAGAGAAAGAGGATAAAGTTAAAGAAGAAGAGATGATAAAAAAATCGGTTTTAACCCCTTTTCATAGAGTATGGAAGGTTGCAACGGTTCTGAATCGTTTCAGATAGTGAAAAGACACTTCCTTTCAAAATTGAAAAGAAATGACAGTTGTATGTCGGCATGGTATTTTTGGTATGTCGAATACCCTTGTATATTTTTGATTATTAAAGCATTTTTCAAGTGTTTTGTTATGAAAATAATTCTGGAAATTCTTGAGTAAAAATCTAGTATTGTTAATTAATATTATATGATAGAAAAACATATGAAAAAATAATTATAATTATATAAATATAATTATAATTATAAAATTATAAGGTTTTAAACTACATGAAGTATAAATATAGAGTATATAAATATATAAAACTTAAGTTTGAAAAACAAAGAAGAATAGAAACAAATTGAAAAATAAAATAGAGAGGATTAAGGATATAATTGAAAATCAGAATTTGAACCTGGAGTGCTATTTATAGTCTTACAAAATCTAGATGATATAACTATATTAATCTTGAAATCTTGATTACTCATGTGTCTTGAAATTTCTCTGATCTTTGAATTTCTATCATCTTTAAAACTGTACAGTCTTCAGTAATATTTTCTGCATATAATTTCTGCATATATATATATTCTATACAAAAAGTGTTAGTATATATTTTATAATCAATGATAATTGAAATAAGGTTGTTGTAATCAAAACTCCTTTTTCCAACATTTTGCACTTACTTCGCTGCTTTGAACATTTTTGGACATAGAAGCATATCTCAAATATATTGAACTTGGGAAGATAGCAATGACTATAGGGAATTCACAAGGACATTGTAATTCTCACTCTACAACTTTGTAACTTAATGTCTTGACTCGATAAAACTTGTAACTGTAATGGTGATGATAAATATTCATTACAAAGTAGGCGTAGGCATTTGTGCCGAACCACTAGAAATTCTGTGTGTCCCTTTACTTACATGCATATTCTACTTGGATTTACTACTTTACCCATCACACTTGGGTGTTGGCATGGTTGACCCCCCACGTCAACATTTTGGCGTGCCAGGTAGGGGCATGTTAAAATACCTATGGAGTACATTTAGAAACAGAGATTGTAACACCCTAAAAATTAATACATTATAAACCATACAGTAAAGACAATAAAATGAATATAATTAAATATTCATAATTAAGTAAAACTGACTTTACCGTTGCGTTTATCTCGGAATTCTTATTCAGATAGACCTCGAGTTTACGTAAATCGGATAACGTATGAGAAAGATATGGACCTATGAAGATTGTATATATATACATATGTATAGCGAATATATATTAATAAAAATTCAAACAAAAAAATTAGTGAGGAACCAACGGTCATGGGACGACCCATCCAGACCTGGGTCGACCCATGTGCAAGAGGGGTCGACCCTTGGGTCGACATGGTAGATAAGGGTCGACCAATCCACATGCAGGTCTAATTCTGGATGATGTATTTGGACTTTTTTATATATTAGGTTCGTTGGATGAGTTGTATGGCTAGATTTAAAATCCTAAAATCTAATGATTAAGAATTAGCTCGATTAATATACAAATAGGGGCTCTCTCTCCCATTTTGTCTACATACAACTATTCTTAACCTCTCTCTACCTCCATGACTATATTCTAAATTAATTAATAAAATGGGGAGATGCTGCTGAAGTTAGATTAACAGAGAAAATTCAAGATCTGCAATCAACATACAACCGTTTTCAAGAACTAATTATGAACTCTAATGCCTATCCCTATGAGTTCAAGTTACTTTCATGGTATCTAGAAATGTATTATGATAGTAAATAAAATTGGATCTAGAACATACAGTACCTATAAGTTGTTTTCTATATTGTTCTTTTACTGTTATTTATCTATGCAGTTGTTACTGTAATGTATGTTCTTTTACTCTTGGTCGATTAAGCAGTTATTTTCACACATATCTATCTTCCTTATCCTTATTCTGCTGTTTAATTTATTTCCAGTCTTGTTTACATGCCTATTTTATACAATTTGGTTTGATTCAGTTCTTCTCTTTCTACTTTTCCCTTTTATTTACGCTGAGCCTAGGCCATCAAGAGCCTAGGCATTTTCGATTTAAGATTGTGTATAATTGAATTTGGGATAATATGAAATGATAATGAAAAAGGAGAATTTGGGCATATTATAAATTGAGGACTTTTGACGGTAAATTAGGAATATAATCAAAAGGAAGAATGTGCATATATTTATACATGTTAGATTAAACTTAATATAGAATTAAGTAAGAACATGTTAAGAAAATGTCAGTACCAGTTATAGGTTAAGTAAACTGAATTACTGTAGTGTATATATACATCTGGGCAGGTGCTTGTTTTGTGGAAGAGGGTTGTACACATAATAACATTTATAGAAAAATGCCATATTACAACTATGCTTATTAATGAACTAAAAGCTGCTAAGTTAGACCTGATTATTAATAAGCAAAGAGATCCCTCATTCTGTTGTTTTATCGGGTTTTCGGGACTCTTAAATCCTAGTTACTTGGGTGCATAAGCTTAGGGGGTTTGGCTTGTGATAATTTTATAGTGTGGAACCCATATCAGTAAGTATCCTGGTTGGTGTCTTGTTAAAGGACCTCCCACTAGGCAGGAGCCATGACACACTTTACTGATTTAGATAGTAAAAGGTTCAAAAAGAGGAAGGTGGGTACGAGCGCATTCTGGTAGAGTCATGAGCGTGCATTGGCCCATTAGGGAAACTAAGATGTTGTAACACCAGTAAATAGGTCTTTGTTCTATAAGTGTTGGGTTAGTGAGTGATACACCCTACTGTCGGGGCTAACACAGGGTAACTACATAGTGGGGAACTGATCGCATGGGAAGTTATTAGGGTGTAACACCTAATCCTGTTATGTAATTTGAGTAACACCTAATCCTGTTATGTAATTACGGTAACACCTAATCCTGATATGTAATTAAGGTAATGCCTAATCCTGTTATATTAGTATTAGTGCAGAAAAAACTTATTCTTGGGATATAAATTAGAAGCTTTGCTCGATCCTTGTTTTATCTTGTTGTTTTGTACTTATATGCTAATGTACTTTCTCATTCAGTCTTATTTATCTGACTTGATACCTTTATTTTATGCATATACTAAAAATCACTGGAACTTTCTAGGCTTTATGTCTGACCTATTTTTTTTCCGCTTCTTTCTCTTTCTTTCCCCTCTCAGGTGCTCGGAGTGGTAGCACCCCGCAGTGATTAGGATTTTCTTTCATCTTGGATCTGGAATTCTTCCAATTTGATGTGTCGCTTTGATTATCTTTCTACTTTGCTATGGCTTATAAAAAGGGATATGGTTTTCCATTATTGTACCCTGATGTTTGGCATTATAAGACATATGGTTTTATTTGAAGTATTTGGTATTTGATGATGTAACTGGTTTGGAATAAAGTTTTACTTTCATTAATAAAAGTTAATTTTTTGCTGCCTATTTGTATCTGACTTGTGTGGTTGTTGTTTACATATTGCGCTTCATGAAACTTAATGCATTCTCTTGTGAGTGACATTAGCGGACGTGGGGTGCCACATTTGTTACCAGAGCTGAAGGTTACAGGATCAGAGAAAAGTTTTGAAAAATGGTTTTCAAAAAGCAAAGTTTTTTCAGATAAAAACCTATTTTAAGAAAGCATATCCCCTCAAGCCATATTCAGTACTTTTTCAATCTCCTTTTGAATCTTTGTTTCTTCTCTTTTCAGCATGTCTGGGGCACCCAATCTTCCTGAGGGCATTCCACTATCGACATTGTTCCATAGGTATTTAGAGGCTATAACACATGTCAGAGTTCAAGGAGATGCCCCACCACCAGCTGCAGCCGCAGTAGCCCCACCTCCTCTTGTAGTCAACTTTTCTAAGCTTTGTAGGGATTTCCTCACAATTGGAGGCAAGCCGTTTCATGGTACCGAGATTTTTGTTGAGGCATGCAGTTGGCTTAGAGAAACAAAGAATGTGTATGGTCCTTTTGAGCTCGATGATATGAGGAAGATATAGTTGGCCACTTGCCAACTGAAGGAAGAGCTTCATACTGGTGGGTGATGACACAGGCGGGACAACCGGTAGTTACTTGGGAAGATTTCAAATAGAGATTTGAGATGAAGTTCTTATCTCAGGCAGAAGAAGGAATGCAGATAGAGAAATTTTTGGTTCTAAAGCAAGGAAGTATGTCTATTAAGGAATATGTTAACAAGTTTAATCAGTTAGCAAGATTCGGGTTGGACATTGTGAATATTCCCCATAAGAAGGCTTTTTGGTTTGCCAGAGGGTTGAATCAACGTCTCAAAGGACTGGAACTATCACATATACCGATGGGGGTGACTTTTGAGAGGCTTGTTGACGTGACCTTGATGCTAGGATGAGAAGAAAGAATTCAAGACTGAGGAGACACAGCCCAAGGCTGAGAAAAAAAATGGTGGCCCAAGAATGGAACGCAAAAGAAAGGAGGAAACCTGATAAGGCTCAGATCAGGACAGAGGTTAAGTGCCATGTTTGCGGAGCTTTGGGTCATTTTGTGAAAGACTGTAGAAAGACAAATAAAGATTGTTTCAGTTGTGGTCAAGTTGGACATTTCACTAAGCAATGCCCTAGCAAGCAAGGACAATGGGCACGATCTTTTGGAGGACAAGTGCATGCTCTTAAGGCTAGTGGACCTGATCGAGGTGGGAAAGTCATAGTTGAAGGTTTAAGTTTCCTTTTTGACTACCCTATTAGGACTCTCTTTGATTCTGGTGATTCTCATTCATTTATATCCAATTCTTTGGTAGATAATTTGCACCTAAATAGTAGTATTGTTTCTAATCCTGTTGTAGTCTCAAACCCCATAGGAGGTACAAATCAATTATCCATGATATGTTGGGGGTTTGAGAATTTATATCTTGGGGATCGAGTTCGAATATGACACACATATTCTTGGTTTTATGGGTTATGGATTGATTCTAGGAATGGATTGGCTAGCCACGTATGGTGCCATTCTGGACTGTGAAAAGAAGATTGTTAGGCTTACGACTTGCCAAGGGAGAACTCTTGAGATTTTGTGTGACCCACGAGGGCCAGTTATGCTCAGTTTACCACATTCGCTCGATGTTTCTATTGACAATTTGCAATCAATACCCATAGTCAGAGACTATTTGGGCGTGCTGGACGAGGTTAGGGGATTACCTCCGAGGCTTGAGATAGACTTTCGGATTTACTAGATAGAAAATGCAAAGCCAGACGCTTTACCGGTGCACCACATGGATCCTAAGGAGAGGAGGGAGAGGAGGGAGCTCAGGAAGCAAGTATGGGAGCTATTCGAGATCCATTAGACGAGGCATATCAGAGTGGGGAGCTCCAGTCATCTTTGCGACTAAGTCAGATGACTCACTTCGCCTATGCGTGGACTATAGGTAACTGAATAAGCTCACCATGAAGAATTGGCACCCACTTCTGATGATTGACGACTTGTTTGATCAGCTAGTAGGCGCATCAGTTTTCTTGAAAATGGATTTTGCTACGGGATTTCATCAGTTGAGGGTGGCAGAGGACAGTATTGATAAGACTGCTTTCATAACTCCAAACGTTTTCATTGAGTGGTTGGTCATGCCTTTTGGGCTGACCAATGCACCCATACATTTTTTGGACTTGATAAGTAGGGTGTTTAAAAATGTTCTAAACCAGTTTGTGGTGGTCTTTATGGATGATATTCCGATCTTCTCAAAGAATGAGGAGGAGCATGCCCTACACTTAGGAGAGGTTCTACGTATTCTCGGATCGTATCAACTTAAGGCAAAAATTTCTAAGTGTCACTTTTGGAGAAAGGAAGTAAGGTTCTTAGGGAACGTAGTCTCCAAGGACGAGATAGCGATAGACCCCACTAAGGTCGTCACAGTTCAAGATTGGAAGGTTCTGAAGAATGCAAGGGAGGTGAGGAATCTCCTAGGTTTGGCGGGATGTTATAGGAAATTCATCAATGACTTTGCAAGGGTATCCGCTCTGCTCACCTGACTGACGAAGAAAAACTTGGCTTTTTCTTAGAGCATTGATTGTGATGATGCTATTTAGAGATTGAAGAGGGTTCTGACATCAACCCTGGTTCTAACTCTCCCCGATGGAAGCAAGGTGTTTACGATCTACACAGATGCTTGTGGAAAAGGACTTAGTGTCATGTTGATGCAAGAAGGTGGGGTATTTTTCAACGGTAGTAGATAGTTGAGAGTTTACGAGAAGAATTACCGTACCCATGACGTAGAATTGGCTGCTATAGTGTTCGCATTGAAGTCTTGGCAATGTTATCTACTTGGAGAGAGATTTGAGCTATACACGGATCATAAGTCACTCAAATATTTATTCTCACAGAAGGATATCAACCTTAGGCAGCAATGATGGATGGAATTCCTAGCATCCTATGACTTCGAGATATCTTATATCCCAGGAAAGAGGAATGTAGTGGTCGACGTGTTGAGTAAGCAGAGGATGACCTTGAGTCCTATACTCGTATAGAGATGGGGCTTGGAGTTTATATTGACTTTCGATTTTATGCCAACTACGGATTTTACACCTAGTTTGTTAGCATCATTGAAAGTACAACTTACTTTTATGGAGCGCACTGGATCCACCCAACGAGAGGACCCATAGATAGCAGACCTCATGGACAGGCTTAGTAAAGAAGAGATCTCTGGTCACCTAAGTAGATACTCCATAGATGATAAAGGGTGGCTACGAGGAGATGGAAGGCTCTGTGTTCCCCGAGATAGAGATTTGTTGAGGACAGTCCTTTAGGAGGCTCATCGTTATCGGATGACTATCCATCCGGGCAAAGACAAGATGTACCAAGACATGAAGAGAGTTCTCTTTTGGACTGGTATGAAGAAGGACGTGGTAGAATTTCTGGCCCAGTGTTTAACTTGGCAGCGAGTAAAGGTTGAACAAAGGAAATCAGACGAATTGCTTTAGCCCTTGGATTTCCCACAATGAAAGTGGGAGAGTGTCTCCATGGACTTCATTGATGGACTTCCCAGATCGAGGAAGGGAATCACCATTTAGTGATAGTAGACAGACTTACGAAGAGCGCTCACTTTATTCCAGTCAAAAGCAAGAGGATAGCAGCTTGGTTACCATCGTGTACCTTCGAGAGATAGTCCGACTTCATGGGGGTAGCTTCCAGTATAGTAAGCGACCGTGACCCCATCTTCACTAGTGAGTTTTGGAAAAGTGTTAACACCAAAATGTGCACTTGCCAAATATAAAGAAATAGAAGGACAAGAAAAAGGGTTTTGGGTAGTGAAGCCAGAACCAAGTGGGAAAAGCTCCGGAAGCATGATTCGAAGGTTGCAGAATCAACACCGAGAGCAAGAAAGAAGAGTTAGTACACTCACTACTATAATTAAGATGGAATCATCAAGATTCGAATCTTACTTGATTGAAGCCATCTTCTGGCACATCCAGGTTGGTGCTTAATGTAGAACCACTTAGGCTTTATGTCGCCCAAATTGCTATACCCTTCATTGAGAATCTTTCTCTTGGGTAATGACTCAAAGTAGAGAAAAGTAGCAGTTTCCTATAAATGATGCTTGAAGTGGTAGTAGAAGTTTACATCCTAAAAAGTGCCCTCTATGCCCAAAAGTACCATGTATGCTATATATAATGTGTATAGATATCAATATGCAGTAGGCTGGAGTTGCATGAGAGGAATCCGCATTCGTCTCAAAAAATCGACGACGAATGGTGGAAATAGAGGAATAGCTCCCACTGTGCACATCAGTCGACTAACAACCATATTTCCCTCTGGAGGATTATGAGGTATGTCCATGTTAGTTGCAACTTTGATTTCTTCCCAGAGAATCCCATGCCTCAGAACTATTCGCCTAAGTCTAGCTTCA
This sequence comes from Allium sativum, assembly GCA_030737875.1. NCBI lineage: Eukaryota > Viridiplantae > Streptophyta > Magnoliopsida > Asparagales > Amaryllidaceae > Allium > Allium sativum. The sequence continues at coordinate 594,013,453 of CM060921.1, read as the reverse complement.
TCAGTTGTCGAAGCCATGGAATCACCGAGTGCATCTAGAATGGTTGCACTCTTGAATTCGTCGGGATCCCGGTTGTCTCCTACTCCTCCTTTCGCTTCTTCATCTACTGAGACCTCTCCTCCAGATGACTCTGCACTCTCATGAAGGTGATCTCGAAGTCAGATTCTTTATTGTCCCAATCTGGATCTGAGTTTGATGAAAGAACGTCAATATCGGGATTGCCAGATGATTCTGGAACATTATCCTTGTCTGACTTAGAGAATATCTTTGGATACCTTCCAGACATGTTGGTTGAGCTATCTAAGAAATATCAAGGATTAGAGTATAGTTTCCCATTCCCCATGTATCTGTGCATTTATGTGTTAGTGTGTGCCAGTTTGTGCAATGCAAATGTAAGAAAAGCATAAAAAGTAGACAATTGATCGATATGCAATAAATTGTCAAATAGTTTTATGTTCGTCAAGTTCAGAATTTTCAATTTCCAAGGCGCTATCCTAACTTTTAGCAAGTTCATAAGTTGTAATTAATTTGGTTAGGCTATGTGCAAATATGATATAAGGATTCGGGCTGTCAAAGCCCTCGCTTAGTCAAGTTCAACAATATGCAGAAGGGTACAAGTGTTGGGCCAAGTACGAGGGGTACAGGCCGAAATTTTCTAACCGAGCACCGCAAGTCGGAACTCTGACTCGGGTCGGGTGGACACCAGGTCGAAATAACTCAACTCGACCCGGTCTCAGTAACAGATCCGCCCCTTCTCCAATCTTTCCTTCTGATCTTCCATACGCCTCTTTGATATATGAGCCCCATTGTTTATCCTCTTATCCTTTCCAAATATCCTATCTTCTCCGATGCCCTCGATCCAATAAAGCGTCAGGGTAAAGTCATAGTTCAGCTAGCGTCACCAAAGGACTGGTGCTACGGATGCCACCATCAGTGGCGAATTCGAGCTGGTGATGGAGGCAGCTACATTGAGAATTGGAAGATCAGCACAACGATGATTAATCAAAGAAATTGGGCGAGTTTGTGAATTGAAATAAGAATCAAAGCAGAGAACATAATGATTGGCGATTACCTATTTGATTGGATTCAAGATTTGATAGGAGCTCGATAATGGCAGAATTAGGGTTTCGCGTAGCTTAGAATCAGTGGCAGTAAAACTAAAGCGGATAAGGGTAAAGTGATGTATAAACTAAATGGAAGGGGCCGTTCGTATTCTTTCGATTTGATGGTCCAATCTGATCCAGTGCGTAGCACGAATGATGGAAGGGAAGCAAACCCTGACGGGTCAAATATGGTAACGGGTCGAGATCATTCGACCCAATCCAATGCACAACCTCCGGTCCTAAAATTTTATTGTCAAGTCATGTCAAACAAGAGCAAGAAAAATTGAAGGAGATCATTATAGATCGTGCATACATATGTGAAGAGAAGTTAACAAAGTAATATAGATTCGATCAGATAATTTTAATTTTTTGATTCGAAAAAAGATCAAAATTTAACCTGGAAACATTCTGCTCGAAAGCTCCAACTTGCTGAGAATCACGAAGACAATTGTGGATTAGGCCTTATATTTATACTTGATGCAAAAATAAGGAAACACGACTTTATAAAGCATCACGACATCACAGATAAACGCGACTATTGACAATCACCAATTCAAGAATGGACAGATTGATAGCTCCAAAGCACGCCTCATCTTCCATAAGATGTATTTAAGGGGGGAAATGTTGGCCTATTTTGCGACCAGGCCACACAAAGTCTAGATGTTATGATTATTTGTGCTAAGGGTAAGAGACATAGCCATTCCATCAGTTAAGAGACCGGGCCGGATATGGAGAAGAGGTGGTATCGGGTCGAATAAGAGTTGACACCTCAAATTCCATGAAGCTTAGGAATCAGACTGAAACAAACCGGGTCAGGTGAGCTCGACTCGACCAGAATACTTCCAATGCATGGTGACCGAACTCGTTCTGTTCGGATTGGAGAAGTACCGATCCGATCCCATGTCACTCTAGCTAAAGTGGATACCCGTTCAAACAATGCGCCATTCCGATACCTATAAAAGCGTATCGGTAGCCGCTTGGTACCCACGATCCATAGTGTTGTCCCCATTCTCCCATGTTCAAATCCGATATCCCAACATAGCTTGCCATATGGCATTTGACCTGCTCCCCTTCCATGCCTACAAATACACCAGAACATGTGTAACACCCCGTAATTTTATAACATTAAAATTCACAAATTAAAGTATACTTAATTTTTAGAAAAGAATTAAGTGAAATGGGTTGCACAGAGAAATATATATATTGATATATATATATATATATATATATAAATTAAAAATTAAATAAATAAATTTGCGAAAAAGTTCAAAACAGCGAATTGGGAGGGGGAATAACCGAACCGGCCCATTTTTGAGGTCGACCCGAGCCTCGCTGGGTCGACTAGGGGTTAATCCAGGGTGTTTGGCTGTCAACCCGTGGGCCGATTCGCTCAAATGCAGATTTTGCATTTGATTGGTTCTCATGGTTCAGGGTTAATCTAATGGTCCTAAATAACTTCCTACACCTATAAATACATCCTAATGCTAACCCTAAACCTAATTAAAATAGAATAGTTACCGTCGCCATGGAAATCAATGGAGCCGCCGCCAACTAAGAAAGAAGAAAAGCAAATTCAATTCTAATTCTCTCAACCCTAAACCAAAGCAAAACTCTCTCTTTTCTTCTCTAAATTGTGAGTATGATGATCTTAACAAGATTATTATCATTTTTATTAGGTTGGGTTATGAATGGATTATGAGTAGATGATGTGAATTATCATCATGTATATTGTAAATCCAATGTTATGTGATGATGATATCTTATATGTTGTAAATCATGCTATGATGATGTTATGTATGTTGAAAGTTTCTATGCTAAGTTGTGATGAATCATACATGTTAAAAAGCCATGATGTTACCATTTATGCTAGTTAGTTCATATTAATTAAATCATCATGTTTGGGTTATGTTGATCTATATGACAAGTCACATATGCAAGTTAGATTGATTAGAAAAGTTATGAACATATGCCAAGACATCTATTATGACATCTAGAATTATGCTATGACATATGTGATATCCTATGCTAGTTCACACCATCATTATGTTGCCTAAAAACCCCATATGCAAGTTTATGTATAGATTTGGGCTATGATCATATCATGTAAATTGAGACATTCAACAAGTTGACACCTTTTGATCCTTAACATGTGTAGTTTATGCAAGTTTCACCCCTATTATGATTAGATTTATTTTAATTGTCTATATGTTGTGATAATTTATCTTTGTGCTAGGTGTTAGACTATACAAGTCTAGCCTATATTATGCGTTGAATAAGCGAACGTATAAACGTGGGGTAGGGGTAATATTAAGGATTTAATATTAAAAAGTTGGGGTGTAATTGATATGATTTTGCATGCCATAATTGGATGGCCATAATTGAGTCAATTATGGACATCATTAAAAGTTGACTTAATTAATAATTTGAATAGGGAATTATTAAAACTGGGGTAAAAGATTTTAAGTGTTAATCAATGCTTAGGACACGAGGTTGGACTCGTTTGTGACGTAAACCTGCCCGGACCCGCCCGACAAATCCAGTGGTCACAAATGTCAGCCCAATGTGAGAGGTCCTAGGCCTAAACTAAAGCATAACGGTTGTAAAGACACGAGGTTAGACTCTTTTATGGTGTAAGACTGCCCGGACCCGCCCGGCAAATCCAGCTGCCATAAATGCCAGTCTAATGTGAGAGGTCTTTATGAGGTTATGGCCTGAATGAATTAAGAAATACTTAACCAGATAAACATGTAAGGTGGGACATGGGGGTTAAGTAGGTGCTTTGGGTGGCATGAGGAATCTAAGGGGTGCCCTTAGTGGCATGTGAAATACGATTAGTAAGACTTAACCAAACGCACATGTAAATGAACATGACTAAGAGGGTTAAGTGGGATATACTAGTGACAAGCTTAGGTGGGTAGCTTGTGGGGGCCCATTTCGACCAGTATCCCAAACGTATCTTTGTGGGCTTGAACCAAGTCGAGGACGGGACACGCATGCTGGGTTCGACTGTAAGAGGCCAAAACGGGGAGCGGTGGCAACGCAAGTCCAACGGGTTTCATATGCGTGTGTGGACCCGGGCTAGTAGATAAGACGTTGTTGCATCGTGTAGGTATAAGCCGTGCATTCTCAAGTTGTATCAGGTTGCCACTTTAGGGGAGTGATACACCCCACTGTGGGGCCAGCACGGGTATCTACGAGTAGGGAGCCGATCGAAAGTGGGTAGTAGGGTACACCTAGTGGAGATAGGGGCATACGACACCTATGTAGTCAGCTAGGGGTACGTAAGGCTATTTATAAAGTTTCTGTGTGAAGCAAGTGGGATCAAACAATAGGGTGACTGGTGTGGTGCAGTGTAGTAATATGCGGTGCAGTGTAGTAATCATTCGTTAGTAATTAGGTGTGCCTTTACCGTTATCTTTAACGTTATCTTAAACGCTATATTTATCTTCCTAAGAGTTCATATACATTTACTTGTCTTCCAGCTTATACCTTAGTCTAGTTATTTTGATAATAGTATTGTTAGAATTATCATACTCGCCAGACTTTATGTCTGACCCCCTTTATTTCTATCCTTTTTCCCCCTCCAGGTCCTCAGGTTGGGCCCAGCTCTAGTGGAGTTTGATTGAATTGCTTCGTCTCTCTTTGGAAAGCTTGGACCGTTGAAGTAAAGTCCAGCTTGTTATCTTTTTAATGGCTATTTATGTAATGGGATTATGTATTTTGTTTTTATGAAGATGGATATTGTACTTGGTTATGATCTATGGTTTTATGATGTAACAAACATGTTTAATTTCCGCTGCAATAAAATGAAGTTTTAGATTTCCAAGTACTATTTACTATCTGTCTTGTTGTAATTTTTCTGTTCTATATTCACTTATAACCTCCATGGAAGTTAATGCATTCCCTTCGTTAGTGACATTAATGGACGTGGGGTGTTACACGTGGTATCAGAGCTTAAGGTTACCAGAACAGATAAAAATACTTTAGAAAAATAGTTATTTTTGGAAGAAGTGCTTTCAAAAACATGTTTTAACGAGAAATTTAAAGAGAAAAGTTTTTAAGAAAAAAAAAACATAATCCCCAATAGCCCATATCTTTATCTTTCGAATTCTCCATTCTGAATCTTTCCTTTTTTGTTTCAGCATGGCTGAAGATCTTAATCTACCCGACGGTGTAACGATACCAGGATGGTATAGGAGGTTATTAGAGGCTAGGGCCGCTGCAGGTCCAGCCAATGTTCCTCCACCACCAGTTGCACCCGTTCCTCCTCCTCCTCCTCGTGTAGATACTTTTGCAAAGACGTGCAAGGAATTCAAGGCTATGGGTGGAAAACCATTTCAAGGGTCAGAAACGTTTGTGGAAGCTAGAGATTGGCTTAAGGAGGTGGAAGAATTGCTAGAAATCTTTGAAGTAGAAGAAGGGAGGAGAGTTCGTTTAGCAGCTTGGTTGATGAAGGGAGAGGCCTCGTTTTGGTGGGAGGTCACTAATGGGGAGCGTCCTGTTGACTCTTGGGCGGATTTCAGACGTAGGTTCGAGGCGAAGTTTCTCTCAAGGGAGGAAGAAAATCTATATACGGAAAGGTTCTTGACATTGAAGCAAGGAAGCTCATCAGTGAAAGAATATGTCAATAAATTTAATCAGTTAGCAAGGTTTGGCTTGGACTTAGTGAACACGCCGGAGAAGAAGGCGCTGAGGTTCGTGAATGGCTTGAATGAACCATTGCAAGGGTTGGCTATGACCCACATCCCTATGGGGGCCACCTTTGAGAAGTTAGTAGAAATGGCGCTTATGCATGAGGAGAAAAGCGCTAAAGCTGATAAGGCACCCGAGAAGAAGGGGGATCAGAAGAAACCACAACAACAAAACAAGAAGGGTGGTAAAGACAATAACAGCAAGAAAAAGAAGAAATGTTTTAACTGTGGGACACCAGGCCATCTCAGCAAGGATTGCCGAAAGAAAAAGAAGACAGGCTGTTTTCATTGTGGCAATGCGGGACATTTAGTGAAGGACTGCCCAAAAAAGGGGCAGAGGGCAGGAGCTACCTCGGGAGGACAGGTGCAGGCTCTTATGGCACCAGGGCAGGCAAGGGGACAAGTTCAGGCTCTCGCAGTCCCACCGCTGCAAGAACGAGGTAGAACCATTTCTGTTGAAAGCTTAGTTTTTCTGTTTGATCATCTTGTCCATACCTTATTCGATTCGGGCGCATCACATTCATTTATCTCTACGTCATTAGTTGAATCACTGCACTTAAACACCAGTTTAGTAGAGGATCCCTTAGTTGTTTCGAATCCAATTGGGGGCTCAGCTTATTTGTCTATGATGTGTTTGGATTTGAAAATTTCTATACTTAGCGTTGAGTTTAGATGTGATGCTTATGTGTTGGGCTTCACGGGCTATGGGCTAATTTTAGGAATGGATTGGTTATCCAGAAATGGAGCCGTTCTTGATTGTGAAAGGAGAGTAGTTAGGCTCGTGACTCGCCTTGGCAACACTCTCGAAATCTTTTGTAATCCCATAAATTCGGTTATGCTAAGTTATCTAGAATCGCTTGACGCGTCTGAGGAAAATCTACGATCTGTTAGAGTGGTCCGAGAATATTCGGATGTGTTTGAGAAGGTGAAGGGCTTGCCTCCGAAGCGGGAGATAGATTTTTGAATATTTCTTGTGGATAATGCGAAACCAGTATCTTTGCCAGTATGCCACATGGCTCCACGTGAAAGGAGGGAACTCGGTAAGCAAGTGAAGGAGTTGCTTGAGAAGGGGTTCATAAGACGAAGTATATCGGAGTGGGGTGCTCCAGTAGTATTTGCCACGAAGACGGATGGGTCCCTTAGACTTTTTGTGGACTATAGAGAACTTAATAAGCTTACTATGAAGAACAAACACCCACTGCCGAGGATTGACGATCTCTTCGATCAGTTAGTTGGCGCCTCAGTGTTTTCGCAGTTGGACATAGCCACTGGGTTCCATCAATTGAGAGTGGCTGAGGATAGCATAGACAAGACTGCCTTTAGGACTCCGGACGGTTTCTATGAATGGCTAGTGATGCCCTTCGGTTTGACAAACGCCCCAGCATATTTTGTTGATTTGATGAGTAGGGTGTTTAGGGAGTACCTTAACAAATTCGTGGTAGTCTTTGTAGATGACATCTTGATCTTTTCTAAGGATGAAGAAGAGCATGCCCTACATCTTAGGGAAGTGTTGGAGACCCTACGAGCGCATAGCCTTAAGGCTAAATTTTCTAAGTGTCACTTCTGGAGGAAGGAAGAACGGTTCTTGGGGCACGTGGTTTCCAAAGAAGGGATAGCTGTAGATCCCGCGAAGGTGGTGGCCATCCAAGATTGGAAGGTTCCTAAAATTGCTACCGAAGTGAGAAGTTTCTTGGGGTTGGCTGGCTACTATAGGAAGTTTATCAAAGACTTCGCAAAGATATCATCTCCATTGACACACTTGACGAAGAAGAACCTAGTTTTCACATGGGACGTAGATTGTGATGATGCGTTCCAACGTTTGAAGAGAGCTTTGACTTCAGCCTCAGTCTTAGTATTGCCAGACGGGAGTAAGCCGTTTACCGTTTATACTGACGCTTGTGGGACAGGACTAGGCGCAGTTTTAATGCAAGAGGGCAGGGTAATAGCCTATGGTGGAAGGCAGTTGAGAGCGCATGAGAAGAATTACCCCACACATGACCTAGAGTTGGCCGCTATTGTTTTCGCGCTTAAGTCTTGGCGTCATTATCTTCTTGGCGAGAAATTCGAATTATTCACTGACCACAAATCTTTAAAATACCTATTCTCTCAAAAGGACTTGAACTTAAGGCAGCAAAGGTGGATGGAGTTCTTAGCGTCCTACGACTTTGAGATAGCATATACCCCTGGCAAGGGTAATGTGGTGGCCGATGCCTTAAGTAGAAAAAGATTATCCTTAAGTCCTTTGTTTGTTGAGCGGCAAAGTTTAGAATTCATTTCGATGTTTGACTTTAGACCTTCCGTTGACTTCGTACCCGGTTTGCTAGCATCCTTGGAGGTCAGACCTACGCTTTTGGGACGGATTGGCGAGGCACAGCGAGATGACCCACAGTTAGTTGAGTTAGTAGAAAAGCTCAAAGGAGGGGAGTCATCAAGCTATCTCCGTAGGTATACCCTAGATGATAAGGGTTGGTTACGTAGGGACGGTAGACTTTGTGTACCAAAAGACGATGACCTAAGGAAGACTATTCTTGACGAAGCACATCGTTCGAAGATGACCATTCATCCCGGCGGGGACAAGATGTACAAAGACATGAAGAGAGTTTACTTTTGGGCCGGCATGAAGAAAGACGTGGCCGAGTATGTCGCTAGATGCTTGGTATGCCAACAAGTAAAAGCGGAGCAAAAGAAACCCGGTGGGTTGCTTCACCCATTGGAGGTTCCACTATGGAAATGGGAAAGCATCTCGATGGATTTTGTGGATGGATTACCGCGATCGAGGAAGGGTCAAACGGGAATTTGGGTTATAGTAGATAGACTTACTAAGAGCGCCCATTTTATTCCCGTGAAGAGTAAGAGGACTGCTCCATGGTTAGCTTCTGTATACGTTCGAGAGATAGTTCGTTTGCACGGTGTTCCTTCTAGCATAGTGAGCGACCGCGATCCTATTTTCACTAGCGAATTTTGGAGAAGCTTACAAGAGGCGGTAGGGACTCAGTTATGTTTGAGCACCGCATATCATCCTCAGACGGACGGCCAGACTGAGAGGGTGAATCGCATTCTAGAGGATCTGTTGAGGCTATGTATCCTAGACTTTGGGGGTACATGGGAAGAGCATCTTCCATTGGTTGAGTTCGCATATAATAATAGCTTTCAGTCCAGCATTGGTATGGCACCATTCGAAGCTCTATATGGACGACCTTGTCGTTCACCTACATGTTGGTGGGAATCTATGGATAAGATCTCACTTGGGCCCGATATGATTAGGGAGACTTCGGAGAAGATTGACTTGATTCGAAGGAGGATGAAAGTAGCGCAAGATAGGCAGAAATCTTATGCGGATAAGAAGAGGACAGATCTCGAGTTTGAAGTTGGGGACATGGTCTTTGTCAAAGTGTCTCCATTACGAAACGTTGTTCGCTTTGGGTCCGTTGGGAAATTAGCACCAAGGTTTGTAGGGCCGTTTCCTATTAAGGTGAGGATTGGACGGATGGCGTATAGAGTGGAGTTGCCCGAGAGACTTAGTGGTGTACATGACGTATTCCATGTGTCACATTTGAGGAAGTGCTTGCACGAGACCGCGGAAGTGGTAGAGCCGAGCTTGCTTAGAGAGGTGGAGATAGAGCGTGATGCGACAATTCGACGAGCTCCTACGCGCATTCTTGGGTCGGAGATCAAGAGGTTGAGGAATCGAGAGGTCAGACTAGTCAAAGTGCAATGCGGAGATGATGAGAGCAACGCTACTTGGGAGACGGAAGAGAAAATGCGTTCACGATACCCTTTTCTTTTTGATGGTATGTCCTTTAATTTCTCCTTTATCGCTTAGCTTGTACTTATCTTATCTTTAGTATATCCTCTCGCTAGTATCTTTGACCTTTAGTTAGGATAATCCTATGGTTGAAACATGTGTTTGAGACATGTTATGTATGGTGGATGCAAAGTGGATGCAAGTGTTTGCTAGTGGTTGCTCGTGGATGCATATACACACACTATTCGGCACCAGATCGGCTCAGTCACTTCATATTGCATATTGCATATATATGGATGTATTTAGTAAAATGGATGTATAATGGTTGTATTATCATATAGTTGCTGCATTCGGGTGGATGGTTGTGCACGCATATAGAATTAATATGTATCATTAGGAATCTTTTGCATACATATTGGACGCATGGCACTATCATGAATTGCATTAAGGAGGTCGACTGAATCAGTAGATCGCCTAATTTTGCATTAGATATGAACATATACACACACTGTGCATATAAACATTAAAGCATTAGAAGTCTTTTAAGGACAATGGATGCTGGTGTTTGATGGTTGAGTAGATGGACGATTAGATGGTAGGATATACATTCTTCTTGCCTTGGAGATTTCGGGGACAAAATCCTTTAAGGAGGGGAGAATGTAACACCCCGTAATTTTATAACATTAAAATTCACAAATTAAAGTAAACTTAATTTTTAGAAAAGAATTAAGTGAAATGGGTTGCACAGAGAAATATATATATTGATATATATAAAAAAAATATTAAAAATTAAATAAATAAATATGCGAAAAAGTTCTAAACAGCGAATTGGGGGGGGGGGGGGAATAACCGAACTGGCCCATTTTTGAGGTCGACCCGAGCCTCGCTGGGTCGACTAGGGGTTAATCCAGGGTGTTTGGCTGTCAACCCGTGGGCCGATTCGCTCAAATGCATATTTTGCATTTGATTGGTTCTCATGGTTCAGGGTTAATCTAATGGTCCTAAATAACTTCCTACACCTATAAATACATCCTAATGCTAACCCTAAACCTAATTAAAATAGAATAGTTACCGTCGCCATGGAAATCAATGGAGCCGCCGCCAACTAAGAAAGAAGAAAAGCAAATTCAATTCTAATTCTCTCAACCCTAAACCAAAGCAAAACTCTCTCTTTTCTTCTCTAAATTGTGAGTATGATGATCTTAACAAGATTATTATCATTTTAATTAGGTTGGGTTATGAATGGATTATGAGTAGATGATGTGAATTATCATCATGTATATTGTAAATCCAATGTTATGTGATGATGATATCTTATATGTTGTAAATCATGCTATGATGATGTTATGTATGTTGAAAGTTTCTATGCTAAGTTGTGATGAATCATACATGTTAAAAAGTCATGATGTTACCATCTATGCTAGTTAGTTCGTATTAATTAAATCATCATGTTTGGGTTATGTTGATCTATATGACAAGTCACATATGCAAGTTAGATTGATTAGAAAAGTTATGAACATATGCCAAGACATCTATCATGACATCTAGAATTATGCTATGACATATGTGATATCCTATGCTAGTTCACACCATCATTATGTTGCCTAAAAACCCGATATGCAAGTTTATGTATAGATTTGGGCTATGATCATATCATGTAAATTGAGACATTTAACAAGTTGACACCTTTTGATCCTTAACATGTGTAGTTTATGCAAGTTTCACCCCTATTATGATTAGATTTATTTTAATTGTCTATATGTTGTGATAATTTATCTTTGTGCTAGGTGTTAGACTATACAAGTCTAGCCTATATTATGCGTTGAATAAGCGAACGTATAAACGTGGGGTAGGGGTAATATTAAGGATGTAATATTAAAAAGTTGGGGTGCAATTGATATGATTTTGCATGCCATAAGTGGATGGCCATAATTGAGTCAATTATGGACATCATTAAAAGTTGACTTAATTAATAATTTGAATAGGGAATTATTAAAACTGGGGTAAAAGATTTTAAGTGTTAATCAATGCTTAGGACACGAGGTTGGACTCGTTTGTGACGTAAACCTGCCCGGACCTGCCCGACAAATCCAGTGGTCACAAATGTCAGCCCAATGTGAGAGGTCCTAGGCCTAAACTAATGCATAACGGTTGTAAAGACACGAGGTTAGACTCTTTTATGGTGTAAGACTGCCCGGACCCGCCCGACAAATCCAGCTGCCATAAATGCCAGTCTAATGTGAGAGGTCTTTATGAGGTTATGGCCTGAATGAATTAAGAAATACTTAACCAGATAAACATGTAAGGTGGGACATGGGGGTTAAGTAGGTGTCTTGGGTGGCATGAGGAATCTAGGGGGTGCCCTTAGTGGCATGTGAAATACGATTAGTAAGACTTAACCAAACACACATGTAAATGAACATGACTAAGAGGGTTAAGTGGGATATACTAGTGACAAGCTTAGGTGGGTAGCTTGTGGGGGCCCATTTCTACCAGTATCCCAAACGTATCTTTGTGGGCTCGACCCGAGTCGAGGACGGGACACGCATGCTGGGTTCGACTGTAAGAGGCCAAAACGGGGAGCGGTGGCAACACAAGTCCAACGGGTTTCATATGCGTGTGCGGACCCGGGTTGGTAGATAAGACGTTGTTGCATCGTGTAGGTATAAGCCGTGCATTCTCAAGTTGTATCGGGTTGCCACTTTAGGGGAGTGATACACCCCACTGTGGGGCCAGCACGGGTATCTACGAGTAGGGAGCCGACCGAAAGTGGGTAGTGGGGTACACCTAGTGGAGATAGGGGCAGACGGCACCTATGTAGTCAGCTAGGGGTACGTAAGGCTATTTATAAAGTTTCTGTGTGAAGCAAGTGGGATCAAACAATAGGGTGACTGGTGTGGTATAGTGTAGTAATGTGCGGTGCAGTGTAGTAATCATTCGTTAGTAATTAGGTGTGCCTTTACCGTTATCTTTAACGTTATCTTAAACGCTATCTTTATCTTCCTAAGAGTTCATAGACATTTACATGTCTTCCAGCTTATACCTTAGTCTAGTTATTTTGATAATAGTATTGTTAGAATTATCATACTCGCCAGACTTTATGTCTGACCCCCTCTATTTCTATCCTTTTTCCCCCTCCAGGTCCTCAGGTTGGGCCCAGCTCTAGTGGAGTTTGATTGAATTGCTTCATCTCTCTTTGGAAAGCTTGGACCGTTGAAGTAAAGTCCAGCTTGTTATCTTTTTAATGGCTATTTATGTAATGGGATTATGTATTTTGTTTTTATGAAGATGGATATTGTACTTGGTTATGATCTATGGTTTTATGATGTAACAAACATGTTTAATTTCCGCTGCAATAAAATGAAGTTTTAGATTTCCAAGTACTATTTACTATCTGTCTTGTTGTAATTTTTCTGTTCTATATTCACTTATAACCTCCATGGAAGTTAATGCATTCCCTTCGTGAGTGACATTAATGGACGTGGGGTGTTACAACATGACAATTTGAAGGATCTTTTGACACTCTACACACTTGAGCTCCACCATTATCAATATTTCTCCTTTTTATTCAGATTTTACTCTAGATTTTTGAGTATAATTATATAAATCTTGAGAGCTAATTGATTGTATCAGTGAGATTGAGTGATTATCAACGTTGTACTTGTAATTTGTTACTCAATCAAAGAACTATAAAGTGGACGTAGGCTCGTTAACCCTGAACTACTATAAATTTTGTGTGTTGATTACTTTTTCTCTGCTTTTAGATTATTATTCTTCATTATTCTCTACGAAATCTTGTCAATTGGGTGTTAGTGCCATTTTTTGGTCTAATGTTGACTGTTTGGTTATTTGATCTATCAGGATATGGACACATTCTTTTTATGTGACCTGGTTTGTTGCAATTATAGCATTTATCGTCATTTTTCCCGAACTTCCTTGATTATTTTTCTAAAAGTTATTTCTCATTTTGTATCTAAGAAAATTTTTAAAATACTTATTATTAAGGAAATCTCTTCATCATACTCACTGCTAGAGAGTTAAGGATTTTTCTGACTTGGTCTTCTTACGAATAAGTTTTTCCCAAAGCCATTAATGAATGCACTATTTCCTGAAACCTGCAGTGCATATCAGAGGCGGATTCATTCAGATTTTAATTTAAATAACTCAAATTGATTAGTTAACATTGGTATCTTTGTCTGTTTAACTTTTTTTGTTACTTCATGAGTAACTTGCAAGGTTTTCCATATACTATGAGCAGATTTATAAACAGACACTCTATTAAATTCATTTCTATTTAATGAACAGAATAGCATATTCATAGCCTTAGAATTACTTTGTGCAGAGGTCTTTTGCTCATTAGTCCATTGTGCAAAATTAGTAGTGGGTTCAACATATTTAGTTTATGTGATATTCTATGTGTCTAATCCGATATATTGCAAATATATTTTCATTCTACATGCCCAATAGGAATAATTATTGCCATTAAATAATGGTGGCCTAACGGTGTACTGACCCTTACAAAAGAACTGTTATTACTAGTAATTCCAGTGTTGGTTGCTATTTAATATTTCCAAAAATTCAAATGATGAAAATTTGAAATCTTACGCTTCAATACCAATTATTAGGGATGAGGATCAAGGATCTTAAGGCAAAACTAACACTATAGGGGGATGAATACTGTTTTAAAGAACTTATAGAAATCTTAACCAATTAACTATTATTCAAATACCTATACGAATCACAAAATGAATATCACAACAGAAACAATCACAGATGCAAATATAAACAGAAATAAAATGAAGAAAATGAAAGAACACTTTGGATTTTACTGGTTCAGATTACTCCTACATCTAGTCCCATGCAATGCTAGATTGTGCAGAGTTTTATTAATATAAGTATCCAATTACAATTCCCTTGATTCCACGGCTACAAGGTCAATAGTGATTCAACACTCTTGATTTCATGACTACATTGTTAACACCACTCATTTTCCTTGATATACGGGCTATAAGGAACACACCTTTCCTATATTTTATTACAATTGCCCTAGAACTCTTGGGAAGCACTTCCAAACAGAGAGTAATTGATAGAGATTGAGAATAGAAGAAGAATGATAAAATTTGTATTAAAATCGGCAGAGTGTAAGTGTAGAAACTTAGGAAATTAAGAAGAGCAACAGTGGTTGATAAAGGAGGAAGAAAGAGGAGATATATATTGAAAAAGTTCGAAATCAGATGCTTTATATAGGGACATAACCATTCCTGGACCGTTTTAAATATGAAGACACATCATTTTAAATTTAAATTTTGTGACAGTTATATGTCGACATGTCAAAACATGCATGTCGATATATATATATATATATATATATATATGTGTGTGTGTGTGTGTGTGTGTGTGTGAATTTTAAATCATTTTTTCAAGTATTTAAACCAATATACATATTCTAGAAATTCGTGAAACAAAACTAGTTGTTTAAATATACTTTCTAAAGTATAAAAAACACATAAAATATTATTTAACCATACGATATAAAAACTATATAATATAATTATGAACACATATATTATATAATTATACAACTTTGTAATAAACTATATAAGAAACTTATATAAAATTGAAATCATAAGTAAAAAAATCTTTGGATGATTTAAAATCATTTTGAAATAATTTAAAATCAATTTTAAAAGGAAAAATTGAAAACAGAATTTAAGAGTGCTAATCAGAGTTTTACATACTAACTAGACTCTATTACTATGATAATCTTGATCTCTTGAAATCTTAATATCTTGATAGTCATGAGCCTTGAATCTACTTTTAAATCTTGAATCTCTTAAACTATACAGTCTTCAATATTTATTTCCTACATATAAATCCTGCATATTTTTCTTTTAAAAATTGGTACGTTTTTATTAACTTAGAAAATACAAGTACAAAGCACGAGTGAACTAAAATAGAAATGCAGAACAAAAAAGATACATAAAACCGAAATACCAGCAAATATAAATGCTAACTAAACTAAATTGACCCATGATCAGGCCCTCTTCAACGCCTTAAGAGGCGTCACACTTCCTGCGACTCTGTTGCGCATAAGTACCAAGATAAAATCATCTCACTTTTCTCATGTGCCATAAAAAAAAAAAAAACATGTGATACCCTTGCACCACTAACTCCACATATTAAGAAACACATTATCCTACTTCATCTGCTAAATATTTTCAACAATTTTAGCACTATAAACACTTCTTACTTCCAATGTAATCTGTTGTTTTCAGTGTGGAGCTTGATGGACGAAAATGTTTTTAGCTTAATGGATGAAAATCTAATATGAGATCAACATACGAACAACTTTCTGAAACTCCTTCCCAAACCCATAGGAGGGTACGCATGAATTTACAAAGGAGAACCATAAGTCATTATGAATTGTTTTTGCTGGGTTGCTTCTCCAATAACCAAACAACAGGAAAAAAGTTGTGCATCTTACTTGCATGCTATATGCAATCTATTGAAATTAGCTTTCTCACCAACCCACTATTGTGCATTGTCTATAAAACAACACCACAATCATCTGAAGCGCAACACGTTTTCTATAAAATGCACCCATGAGTTACTCAAGTAAAAAACAATTGCATGGATGGACAGATAACCCCACGTTTTCTAGCTTGAGTAACTTCTGTCATATTGATGAAATTCGATTCATATTACATATGAGAACTTGAGAAATACAAAACAAACATCCAATCGCACATCTTAAAGGAACTTCCGAATAAACACATATGAACTTCCGGATAAATCCTATATGGCTTGATCTTTCGTACTAAAAAAAGTCCTTTCATTCCATATTCGATTAGGAAGTGGGAAGGATGGTTACCTGGCGAGGCGATGATGATGCGAACATTGTTGATTTGGATTGGATTTCTGGCGATGTGAAGCTCTGGTTGAAAGCCCATTTTAGGATTTGATTACTGTGAATCGTTAGTTCCTTAATGCATTTTCGATATATCTGAGATCTGGATATGAAGTGTAAATTAAAGATGGAACATAAGTAGGCTTATCAACGAAACAAATTTATCTCGTTGAAGGTTTGCAAATGTACTGAAACTGTAAGCGGTTTGCGCTTTTTTTGATCACCTTTCCTCTCTCCATTCGAGCAACTCCAATAGACTTGCGGGTCCTAACATTACGATCCGTAAGATTCAGAGGGGTTTGGGGAGATGGTACCAACAGGGACGAACCGACTTAATAGGCTCACCATATGGCAAGCCGATTAAATCGGCTCGTCCCCTCTCATAGTTAATCATTATTAAAGTCCCCCTTTTCCAACACTATAGATGATACAATCAACGACGACCTGGTAATAATCACACAGAAACAAGTGGTTATGATCAAAATGATTCAACTAGTATTCCACGTAACAATAAGCATACAAATACAATCGGTCATTAAAGATACAACAACTAATACTAGTACAACCCAACTAAAACATCAAATCAAAGTACATGTTATACGTTCAATCTCAAGGGAGTCTCATTACGTTCAGTCGCAACTGTTCAATATAATTTTGGAGATGCCTAATCTCTCGTTCGAGTTCGTTTGCATATACTATTCCCCTTGGGAACAACGGTTCGTCAATCCATTCCATGTAACCGCATCCATTTCGATAGGATGGACATTTCTGCATGCGCCGACCAATATTGTTGCCCTCTGCTCGAACCACAACTTCAACCGCATAACCGCAATAGCAAAGTACTAGACAAGAATCAACTTTATGTTCATACGGTGGTACTCGATAGAACTCTACTTCTTATTGCGGTTGAGCGAGCGCCTGTTCGTACGATAGTTGAATATATGGTACTTGAGCTTCTTGTGGAAGATGTACGTTCCCCTGTTCATGCGATGGTTCATCCTGGGGTCTTATTTGATTTAGAAACTGGAATTCGTCATCGAGCTCCTAAAGTCCTATTTGTTTGTACGCCTGTTCATCGGAGTCTGTAGCTGATGGCCAAGAAGGCATTTTGATTGAGTGATAAAAGGAGGAGGAAGTACAAGAATGAGAACGAAGTTGTTTGAGTGAGGTAAGATGTGAGTAAATTGACAGAAAATATATAGCTATGTAGTGTACAAATCAATAAAATAAATAATGATGTTACCGGTCACTGTTACGACTGTGCTTTACGCACTGTCCGACACTGTTTCGCCTGACGTAATACTATAGGGAATCTGCTTTTCGTACTCTCATGATGCGAATGGTAACTGGTTCCGCTTTGCTTTACGTGATGCGATTTCCAAAGCATTTGTCAGCACTAATGCTCAAGTGAATGAGAACGACCCTATTTTTTAACTCCTTTGTGTATTGAAATGATTAATTTAAACGGGGACGACCCTAGTTGTTTGAGCGAGATAAGTAGTGAGTCAGCTGACAGAAATTTATATTTGTGTAGTGGACAAATCAATAAAATAAATAATGATGGTACAGGTCACTGTTACGATTGTGCTTTACGTGCTGCCCGACACTGTTTCGACTGACATAATACTAGAGGGAATCTTTTTTGAAGAGGTCCATAATAGTGGATGAGCACGACCCAGTTCTTTAACTCCTTTGTGCATTGAAATGTTTTATTTAAATGGGGACGACTCGAGATAACTATTTTGCAGTCGTAAATATATATAATACCTTTTAACTTGCGTACAAACTACATTCAATATAGAAAAATACAAAGATAAATGTATGCAGTGGATGTTCGATACAACATACAACTATGATACAGTGCCACATAACGTGGAACACAATACAGAGAAATAAGACATAGCACGATATAGCTAGACCCTAGTTTCCGGACGCATGGTGGAACCCATACAACATTTCAGCCTTTGCTGCAACAATCACCCTTTCAAGGCGAACTACCTCTGCTTGCATCTCTAGAGCGTACGTGACACCCCTCTCCGTAAGTGGTGAATCGATCCATGAGAAAAAATTACAACGTTCCACCCCTTGTCGATTAAGTGCAATAATGTACGCTTTAAAACCATAAAAGCGCCAACCTGCGTTGCTTTGGATTTTACAAACAACCACATTACATTCTACTCCGCAGTAGCAAAGTACTGAACGACCCGTCATGCTGGAGCTTGACCTATCTGGGTTCTCCCGAGCAATTACTTCCCTCAACCGAGCATTGTGGGTTTTTTGAAGTGGTCCAATATGTTGGACGACAACTTTCGGTTGCATGGCACTGAAGAGCTCAGACTCCACTTCTTCAGCTTCCACTTGATCATCCAATTGTGTTTTGGGCACAATTTCGACTGGTTGCTTATTTCTTTCACATTGATCATACATTTGGACCATGGTTTCATCATCGTATTCCCAAGCAGACATGTTTAACTAGTTGAAAAGTGGTAGGGAGATAAAATAAATAATTTGACAGCCTAAGTCTTCGAGAGTGCTGAATGTAAAGGTAGAGGGCTAAGTGGTTGTAAAGGTTGACAAGTCCTCGGATTTCGTGTTTTGCTTTATTAAAGCAGTGGACATGTCATGTTATTAAAGGTTGCAACGTGTAGTAACATCAACTGTTTACGGCAGAGCCAAAGCAACTCAATTGTTGAGGACATAGTGTAGTCATGTCAGATGTCTCGATGCTACAGCTCAAGTAATGATGACAGAGCTTTATCAACAATCACCCCCACTTTGTTAAATAGTTCATACTTCGTCTCTCAACCATAAATATTATTTTTGCTTTCTACATCAACCACGACATTAAGGTGAGAAACCACTACTCTTTTTGTTTTTACGGGTTCAAGTACTTCTTTGTATTAGACAATACGTTTTTTGTTTCCGTGTAGCTTAAATGGATGATCGGGAAATCAGTGATGAACTAATGAATAAAATGTTTGATGAGTATGAACAGAACAAGGAGGAGGAGAAAGAGGGTGGATTCGTTCCAGATGCACAAGTAGTTGAAGTTAATAAACCCGAAACACGTCCACGAAAAAACACAGCGAGGCAAATGGTTAACCATAATCGTCACAATCGAAGTAATGCTAGCTCTAGTGCTACTACAGCCGAATTCTCTCCTAAAGACTTACTTATACTCCTGAAATCCTATATCGAAGTTGATAAAAGAGATTTGCTACTGATGCAAAATGGAGGAGGTCTAACCCATGAAGAATTTTGGTCCATGTTAACAAGATTACATAACAACCATCATACCTGTACTACTACATGAACGTCTATTGAAATTCATATGGCTCATCGGTGGTTCATTGAAGCTTGTGAATGATACTAGAAGATTATACAGACAGTTGAAGACAAAGACACATTTAAAATGACTAAGGAAACTTTTGATTCTCATTACCTTGTAGAGTACGACACTAATTTTATTGGCCATGAGGCCTATAAACTACACTATAGTTGGCTAACCCGATATGGTGCTGAATAGGCTAATGGTTTTGTTTACTTGTTGTTGAATCTTTCATTTATTTGATGATCCTATGGAAAAAAAATTGAAGTTCTTCTATTTTTTTTACTTTAGTACACATTATAAAACAATCAGACTAAGATATGAATAGGAAAATAAATAAAGCACACATTGCATTAATAAGAAAACCATTGCTACAATGGAAATAAAACGTTACTACATCAACATAATACAAGCAACTACTAATACATATAGTGGTCACTGATCTACTTATAACTGCAGAAACCTTGACGTTAGAATACGATGTTTCATCCTCATCCAAAATTCCATCTCCAGTGCAGACATTCCAGTCAGATCTTTGTCCATGATAGCATTCTCTTCTTGTTCTTTCTTATACGCATATTGCTCTTTCTTAAACGCATCTTGCACTTTCTTGTGCGCTAAGTCATCCGCAAGAATTTGTAGCTTCTTCTCTTCCAGATCAGCAAACCTTTTCATAACTTCTGTTCTTTCCTTGGCTTCTACAAGTCTTTTTTCCGCTCTACGACTGTGTTCTTCATGGCGTGCGTTCACTTTTCCTTCAAGCTCAATAGTTATTTTTCCCCTTCTTTTCGCAGCCTTGGCTCCCTTGGGTTTAAAATCTTCGTCAATCATGGTATTGAACTCGTCAAGTAGGTTTTCCCCTTCACATTAAGAAATATTGGCGGTTGATCCGCCTGGACTAGAAGAATACCCAGATTTTGAACTTTTTTCTTGTTTTTGCTAGCTGTTTGAACATCGCGGAGGCTCTTAGGAAGTCCTGAGTTCCACTTTGGTTGACTAGTAAGCAGATCATAACAATGTATAAATTGATAATACTATTTCCTTTTCGTTCCATTTTCTCTAGAAAAAGCTTCTTGAACTCCTCATTTGCCAGTCATTTCTAATCAAAAAAAGGAATATGTGTCAAAACAAGCTAATAACCACTATCGTAAGTACAAATAAAAATATACCAGATTATCTTCCCCTTCCATGCCGCTTGGATTCGCTATCTTTTTTTGTACACTTGTGACTCATAAAATTGGGTTTGACGGCATATCTTGCCAAAACGGCCTAGAATCGCCGATAACGTCCTTAGGCAATCTAGATGCTTCTGAACTAACTCGTTCTTAACTTTTTTCCAAAACGTGACGGTTGAGTGGTCGTTCCTCGTTGCCGGATCTTGCGAGAAATAACAATAGATTTTGCATATATCGATGTCCTCTTAGTCTATCCACGGAATGGTTCCTTGCCTGGTTGACTGAGTTCTAAATAAATTGCTCGTGTTGCCTTGGGAAAATTGGCTTCCGTCTATCGTCGGATGTGAAAAATCTCCGAATGGTGATGACATTATATGGCAAGAGTTTGTTTAGAGTAAAGAGATAGAAAAGAATTATGAATATGTTGTAATGTTCAGTGGTGAAATGGAACCAATTTATAACTGAAAATAAAGTCATTTGAAAAGTTTTGACCGTTTCATAGCCGTTGGGAAATAGAACCCTAAGTGGAAATAGCCGTGAAAGAGACGTTGGGAATATAGTTATGGGAATGGTGAGCCAATTTTATCGGCGTACGACGATAAAATCGGCTTGCCAGATGACGAGCCAAAAAAATTGTCTTGTCGGGCTAATTCATGATTCTAAATTAGCCCCATAATATTCCCATGAATATTCAGGGGAATATGAACTGTTAGCTACCCAATTCATGATTCAGACCATGAATTGGTAGCTGTTGGAGATGCTCTTAGAGAAAGGAAGGATCCATAAATCCTGCATATATATATATATATACATATATATATTTGTAAATCTCTTCATAGAAGGATCCCTAAATCCTGTGTAGCGCCGCCGCGTCGTGTAGCCGCGTAGCTACTTACAAATAGCAGGATAGTCCAAGAATATCAAATAGCAAGATGGCAACGTCTAGGATCCTTCCCAGAGCCATGACCCCTTCATCCAGAATTATCATGTAACTAACATTAATCATTATATATTAATTACTAAAAGTTAAATATAAATTATCAAACATTAATCCTACCCTCGCTTAAACGCATTGCTTCCTTCTCACAATCATGAATGGCTGTATAATAAGATAACCAGTCGATAGCCCAGATAAGCCCATATCCCTGAAAAAGAAGAAAATATTATTTACAAATGGAGAGATTTTTGCGGGGATGCACCTTGGTGTTGAGGTCGGATCTTCATAGTTGTTAAGTGAAGTTACCTCGGAGTTTCGGGAGATATTGAGTAATATTCATCGAATTAGTTTATAAGTTTAGTTTCACATAGGCATGACGGTCTAATAAGAACCGTTGTATATTAAGAAGTTGTAGTAGACTAAAATCTTTTACATCTGTGTTAGACGATGCAACTAATTGTTGTCATATATTCTATTACAACGGCTATACACGGTGGTAATTAAAGCTACTACAATTGTCATGCACCGTTGTGATTACATAATTTTTACAACTATTAATAATAGTTGTAATACATGTTATTACAACTATAATTGACAGTTGCATTTTAAATCTCATAACCATAAATTTGATAATAATATAATTAAAATTAATATTTCATTAATAATAACTATAATCATTTATGTTACTTGAATCAACATAGCCATTCACATTCATATAATAAAAATAATCCAAGTTTACATAAGTTTTTGAATTCATGACTCTATTACAAAACATAACTAAATCCATTACATATATCAATAAAAGTATATACACTTACTAACAAAAAAAAATAAACTGCTTATACAAAGCAACCTAAACCTAAATCTTTCAAGCATCTGCTCCTAATGGTAAATGATGCACTAACAGTAAGATCAGTAGATGCAATTGTTGCTTCTACTCAAATGTGTCTGCAAAAAAGACAAGCAATTAACCACACCACAGTTAACAACTAAAATTAATATAAAATGATAATAACACACAAAAAGTTTGATTTTCTACTACCACAAGCCAACTCATAGTAGTAGCAAAAAAGAGGCATAAGCCTGGTTAAAAATAATTGATTTTCAACTACGATAAGCCCACTACAACAAAAACACCATATTACAACTTTAATTTTACAACGGTGCATAAAGCACTGTTGTAATAGATCCTTTTTTACAACGGTGCAAAACGCACTGTTGTAATAAATGTTTTTTACAACGGGAAAATAATCACTGTTGTAAAGAACATATATATTACCATATCACAACTTTAATTTTTACAACGGTGCATTAAGCACCGTTGTAATAGATTCTTTTTTACAACGGTGCAATAATCACTGTTGTAAAGAACATATATATTACCATATTACAACTTTAATTTTACAACGGTGCAAAAGCACCGTTGTAATAGATCAAGTCTGAGCTCTTTAGCTCTCCAATGGTTCCTTTAGGATTCATTTTCACTTCAAGGATCCTGAAACAAAGAGCTTCCCGCATCCTTTTGGGCAACAGAACTATTGTTGATTTTTTAAAATTCGCAACATGTAAATTTGAACAAAAAAAAAAAAGAAATAGTACGTGCTTCTAATTTTGTTTCAATTGGGCTACCTTTTCGAGATGGTCCCTTTTCAACGCTCGAGGCTGATTCGAATTTAGTTGCTTAAAAAAAGCACTATAGTTTCCATGGTTAGCGTTTGGAATTCAATTCGGTTGGTCAACTCATGTTAATTTCCTTTGAATTTCGAACGTTATACCGCCAAGTGGACACCTAGGAATTGAATATACCTACCTGTTTTAAACACAAGTTTCCCTGTATGGAATGGTTTTGCGATGTTCCTTCTATTTACAATCTCGAAATTGAGGGTTTTCTTATTTAAAACAGAGTCTTATTCTTCCATGCCATCATTTTCTGTTCATACGGGGGCCTCAACTACCATCATTTTCTGGTCCTATTTAAATTTCTCTAAGACTTATCACTGACCCACGAGAGGGGTACCCCATAATCGTCAAAGTGGAAATGCCTCATAGTATATGTCTGCAATTCGAAAACCCATAAGAGAATTTAGAGCTACCATCGAGAGACAAGTATGCCAATAGGCTGCCACCTAGCTATACCTCTTGTCATCTCTTTATGTACTCGACTCGTGTCGTATCTCCGTTTAGTGGATTTTTGTAAACGGTTCTAAGCATAATGTTAACAATAAAAATTAAATACAAATATATAATAATTAATAACTAAGACAAAATAATAATTATTAATTTGAAATGTGGCACAATTCAAAGCATAATGTTGAAAACTTAGTGATTTCACACCCCTACACTTAACAATTTCCCTGTTTCAATTATTCTTCCCACTGGTTGAAACGTTGTGCCTTTTGACATCGGTTCACAAACATTTCAATCGTATTCCATCGTATGCCTTTTCCATCCATTCACAATTCCTTTTCCATCGTTTCATAGTATTCCTTTTCCATCATATTCCACCGAAACCTTAATTCCCCTTTCGATAATCAGGTCGTTGCTGCTCAATCGCCGTTGCTCGATCGTCGCTCTTGCCTTCGGTCTCAATCGCCGCTGCTCAATCGTTGCTGCTCGATCGTCGCTCTTGCCTGCTCAATCATGATTGTAATTTTCTTCTTTCTTCTCAGAATATTTTGCTTCAATTCACTTTGTATTCAGGTTTACGTTGCTTTGTTTTGAAGAAAATAAAGGATACATGATGGTTTTTTTTCTTTTCAATTTCCCCTGAATTGAAACCATGCTAGCTACCCTACCCTGTTGATAAAACTTAAACACATTTGATTCATCTCGTGCCCTGCTGTTACACTATTAAAATCTAAAGTGGAGATGTGTGTTTGGGAACACATATACTTTGTATACACCCAGTTTATTTAGTGTTCATATAATGAATAGCTTTCGGCCATTTATCCTTAACTTGGCTGTGTTACAAAACTGGAAACCCTGTTCTTGCACCTTGAGTATGTGAGTTTTGAACATGTTGTACCTTATCTGAAACCGTATGTTAGTAGATATACAAACCAAAAATGTTTGCACAGATGTGCCCTCACTTATAGTTTTAGAAGTAAACCTGAAAGGAAGTTTCCCTTGCTAGTGATAAATAATTGCTAAGTGATAAATAAATTACATTTCAATTACCAGCTTGAGCGAAATATACTCTGATTAAATCCATAGTTGCCTATGTTATACTTGTAATATTTTTCTTAAACCATGAGTCTTTCTTTAAATTCTTGAAATAATAAATGGGTTCTTTTGTTGTCTAAAATTGCTTACTGTTTTCCTGGCAAAAAATTTTCTTGCCATGAGTTGCCCCCTTTGAAATAAATAATTGGTTGAATTCCTGGGAATAAAATGCAAGATGCCATGCGAGATGAAATTCTCCATGCTCATGTCATTGCCGAGTCTACTTGTGCACATTAAAATTTTCCAGTCTTCTTGCATTCCAGTTACTGATGTGTCATTCCATTCTCTATTATGAACATGCCTGATTCATGCAAATAAATACATGTTGCCATGTGTGATGGTCTTTTATTTGTATTTATTTTGATGATATATATATTATTATGCAAATACGTTGTTTTAGAGGGTGGGTCGAAGTATGATAAGTGATGCATACACACTTGCCTACTCAATCGTGATTGTAATTTTCTTCTTTCTTCTCAGAATATTTTGCTTCATTATTTCTGAAACCGGATCTTCGTTCTGACCAGTATCTTGCTTCATTATTTCTGAAACCGGATCTTCGTTCTCAGAATATTTTGCTTCATTATACCTAAATCGATATTTCATCACACTTTTTATTTGTTTGATACTGGCTCTAGTTCCTGCTCATATATAAAAAGCTAAAATTGATAAACAAAATAAATAATAAATATATTAGATAGGCAGTGTGTTGGTTTGTATGCTGATCTGGCGGAGCAGTTTTGGTTTAGTTCCCTTGGAGCTGGTCATCTTGGTGGTGATAGGGTGATCAGTGGGTTGGTTGCCATTGAGTTATCTCTAGTATGTGATGTACGTTGCGTACACTTTCCAGTAGGTCAATGGGTTGGTTGACATGGAGTTATCTCTAGTATGTGATGAACTGTTGAACCATATATGATCATTTGAGATATAAAATTCTAACAAATATATAAGTTAATATTTGTTACATAAGAGGGGTAATCTACCAAGGTGGGTGCGTATAACCAAGTTGTACAATAATGTTGAGCATAATTCTTTATAGTAGGTCTGAAAATTAGAGGCGTTGTTTTACCAAGATGGACAAAGCATGGGTCAATCTACCAAGGTTTCATCATTTTGGCTATTACTTTCATAGTTATAAGTAGTGTGATGCTAAGGGAACGTCATTTTCCTCTTACTGATACCACGAATAAAAATAATAAGTACAATAAATTTATGTACTTCCTAATACCATTATAAACAAATATAAGTATTTATGAATGAGTTTGGTGTTAGGAAGAATGTAGTATAAAATTTTGGTATTAGCAAGAAGAAAACGAGGTGCCCTAGCATCACACTATAAGTATTTAAGAATGAGTATTAATACATTTTTTGTTTTGTAGAATGACAAGCGAATATAGGCAAGCTGTGGAAAATTTTGTATATGGGCATGTTGCGAGTGAAGGGAATCCCGAAAAAATTAGATGCCCATGTCGTGATTGTAGGAATCTAATTTGGCAAACATCAAGGGAAGTTGTGTCACACTTGATTTGTTTTGGAATGGACCCAACCTATGATATATGGATTTTTCATAGAGAAAAACGGCCATCACAAAATAAAAGTGAGACAGATACTTATAGAATGTATGTTGATGCGCAAATCTATGATGAGGAGGTAGAAGCCAATGTTGAAGCAAGACATGGGGAAGGTATTGAGGAAATGATGGAGAATGCCGAAATTCCTTTGTATCCCGGTTGTGCAAGCCACACAAAGTTGTCTGCTACAGTACTTCTTTTCAAGCACAAAGCGCGAAATGGTATATCGGACACGACTTTTACAGAGCTTCTTAAACTTCTAAAGGATATGTTGCCTAAAGAAAACATGCTTCCTGATTCTACATATGCAACAAAGAAGTTGCTTAAGTCATTTGGTTTAGGCTATAAGCAAATACATGCATGTGTAAATGATTGTTGTTTATTTAGAAAAGAGCTTGCAAATAGTGATTTCTGTCCTAAGTGTGGTAAGTCTCGCTGGAAAAAAAAACAAGACTACTAAAGATGGGAAGCAAACCAAAATACCTATGAAGGTTTTGAGATACTTCCTACTGATACCAAGATTGAGAAGAATGTTTGCGTCCCCAGAAACATCAGAACAACTAAGATGGCATAGCAGTCATAAGAGTGAAGATTGTAAATTGTGTCATCCAGTGGATTCTACTCAGTGGGCTACGATTGATAGAATGTATCATTCTTTTGCTTCCGATCCACGAAATTTAAGGCTTGGCATTACATCTGATGGCTTTAATCCTTTTGGTGATTGGAATTGGGGATATAGTTGTTGGCCAGTGTTTCTTGTTGCTTACAACTTTCCTCCGTGGCTTTGTATGCACAAAGATAATATGATGCTATCTTTGTTAATTCCTTGGCAACAACAACCGGGAAATGACATTGATGTATACTTGCAACCACTTATTGAAGATTTGAAAAAATTGTGGGATAAAGGGGTGAAAGCGTACGACGCTTATAGTCGTAGTGAATTTAGATTACATGTTATTCTTATGTGGACAATCAATGATTTTCCAGCTTACGGAAATTTAGCTGGTTGCCCTGTAAAAGGTAAGAGAGCATGTCCAGTTAGTGGTGTCAATAACTGCTCAATCTGGCTACCATTTAGTAAAAAGTGTGCATACATGGGTCATAGACGATTCCTTGAATCTAACCATGAGTATCGTCAACGGAAAAACTTATTTGATGGAACTATAGAGAATAGAGAAAGGCCTCAAATACAAACTGGTGTTCAAATCTTTGATGATGTTCAAGATATTATTAATGATTGGGGGAAAAAATTAAAAAAGGAAGAGAAAGGTGAAAGGAAAAGGAAAAGGAAAACTATGATGAAAAAAGGATGTACAATGTGGAAGAAGAGGTCCATTTTCTTTGACTTGCCTTATTGGAAGGTGAAATTTAACTAGAAACACATTGCTTTTCATTTTCTATTCATGTTTGCTACTTAGTACTTAATTAGTTGTGTTTTGTCAATTTTTAGGCACTTCCTTTGCGGCATAATCTAGATGTGATGCATATTGAGAAAAATATTGGTGAAAGTATTATTGGTACATTGCTTGATATCAAAGGAAAATCAAAAGATGGTGAAACGACCCGAACTTCCGTACCCTTTGAGTCGACTAATCATACCACACATCCAACCCAAATTGCACAGAATTACGAATCATTTTTAGAAAGAAGTTAGAGGATGAGAAATAGAAAGAAAGAAATGTTAGAATAGAAGAAAACGAATATCACAAACTCACAGCGGAATGAATAAAATATATTAGATCACATAAACCTTTGAAATACAAATCAGTAACTGTATACACATACCATTTATCAGAGCACAACGGTTATCCCTGGAACAGTTATAAACACCTGTTTCCAGATAAAACACAATACATAGCGGAAAATATGATAGCCTATAGCGAACTGGTGAAGCCTCCTACTTCGAGCTTCTCCAAGCGAATCTGTAAAATCCCGACTACTTGACTGCCCGTACATATTTTGGGCACCCAAGAGTTTAGGGAAACAAAACAAAATAAACTCTGGGTCAGTCATGGGACTGGTGTGAGTAAACTCTAACCATTGGTTTAACTTTCAAAATCCTTTCGAAAGAAATGATAATCGTAAGACCGATCCACACATAAACACGGATGGTTTTTACCTTACGATAACCAAAATATTTTGATATCAAATCCAGTGATATTATGATAATGTCTACATCAAATAAATAGAATCTAGCGGAACGCTTGCATCTCACGCTCCATATATAATATAAAATCAAAAACCGCAGGGCGTTTATTGGAGATTGGATTTCCAACATGACAAGGTATGGGACCAACTGCCTACAGTGTATCTCTAGAGACGAATACACTGGGTTCAACAAGAACTTCTTGCAACCCGGCCCACACATGACCGACCACTCATTTCCCTTGAGCGTATCGAATGTATATCACCGACGGTTGGGATCAGCAACCGTCTCCCGAAAGGGACAGCATCGATAGATTAAAGAACAAAATGGAATTTCTCTAGATAGGTGATTATACATCCTAATGGGTGCGACCCACATAGCCATGCTGCCTGCCCGATTTTTGTCAATTCTCGGTTATGAAGCTTGAGGTTTGAATTATCTTCCAGAACATCTGGCCACCATTCTCTTTGAATGCCACATCGTCAGATCCATCGGAAATCACTAATTGATTCCCATAAAAATACTCAGATTGTTAGGCTAAAGAAGTTTCCCTTCTATGCCACCAACTTCGTACGTTGAAGAAACCAACGTACGTAATCCCTTTGGAAATACTCTGTCAGACACTCGTCCATACAAGTTGTCCTGGGTCTGGACAAACCGAAGGCACTATCCCGTAAACAGGAAAGCCCTTGCATAACTCCGTCTTCAATTATTTTCATCATAAGATGAGTCATAACGTTTATACCAATACAGAGTGGTTTTCAGATATTAAATCTGATCCCGGTCTCTCGATATTGATAACGAAGGTATAAAATAAAACAAAACTTTGATAGTCGGTAATTTAACTATCAAAGAAACATCCATTCAATCAACGGTCCTATTTCCAAATGGAAATTCTACCGATCAAGCATCAAACAACACTGGGCCCCTTTTAATTTAAATTTTCTTATTAAATTATCATTTCCAATTCCTGTCTCTTAATTCCTCGTTGGCAATTCATTTCATTTTCTATGTGTAGAAAATATCCCTCCTTTTATTTGGGAAAACATTTCAAATTAACGCGATGTTATAAAACATCGTTATTATAACTCAACCCACTAATCATTTATTAGCTAACCATATTGCTTAACCAAATTCCACCATCGAACCTTAACCATTCCTCCATCGATCATGAAGTCAATCAAGTTGGGGTATATTTACCTCTCAGACCTTAATTGAACCACATTCTCAACTTTGAAATAGTCAAAGCTTACAATTTAAAACAACACATCGCTTAAGCGACTCTCGGATTCGATCTAAGAACACACCTCCTTTTCATAAAAATATTGATTATAACGGTAGTGTTATAATCGCTGTCTCCAAATATTTGATTTATAAAACATTGCTTTTAACAACAGAGTTACAACCGCTGTCTAGAATCATAGAACATTTATTATAACCATAGCGGTAAGATCGCATTATAACGACAGCGTTAGAATCGCTGTTTAGAATTTACAAAACATTTATTATAGCAGCAGTGTTATAATCGCTGTATAAATTTACAAAACCATTTATTATAACGGCAGCGTTAAAAATCGTTGTTTCCAAATATAATTTGTACTTATAAATTTCAATAAATAAATTAATAAGTAAATAGATAAATAATTAAATTTGATTCAAACCGGAAGTAAAAATACTACTTCCCTCAATTCAATGTAATCGAATCTCTAACAAATAACTCTCATTCGAATACTCTATATTCGATTTATATTCCGAACTTCAATTTTAATCTATCATTTTAGTTTAACTCAATTTCACTGATAACTATACCCATTTGCAAACTGTTTGCTTTCAAATTGTTTATTCACTTCCAAATATAATTATCATTCCTTAATTGAAATCTAGACTAGTTTATCAGCTCAACCTAATTTTTATTGGAAAATACCAATTCAGATTCAAATCGAGTTACGTTATAACTCTCTGTCATATTTATAAATTCCATTTATATAACTATTTCTGACCCCTTTCCTTTTTATATAAAACAACTCAAATTTTCTTTTAAAATATATATACAACTATACATTTCATAACATCTGAAAGCAAATATATTTGATTTCTACAAATTCTCTTCTCGTTCAATGATTCTAATAAAAATAACAATAACTTATCTCAAAACATATAATTTTATTTAAATAGCCATAACCATTTAAGTATTAGTTCTTAACTTATTTTAATTATAGATTCACACTAGACAGAGTTTAAATATCTTTTCTAAAATAAACCATTTTAATAATATTCATCATAGTCGAATTCCAAATATAAATCACTAAGGATTTATTTCAATTTATTTTACATTCCAACTTTGGGATAAAACCCATCATTTCCTTCTGAAAACAATTCCTCATTTCCCTTATTCAAATTTCCATTTGAATTTATTTTTCCCAACTCAAATCTCTTCTATAATTACTGCGTTTAAATTCCACTTCCAATATCGATGTCAACTACTTTCCACTTTAATTATACAAAATCAACTTGAATTTATATTTTTAATTTATCCTATGATAAACATGTATTTAAATTATAAACATCGTTATAATCAACTTCTTGTTTAATCCACTTAACAAGTTCCTATTTCCAGTTCATTTGAAATCTAATTTTTATTTTGAAAAATAAAATTCCTTTTTAAAAACCCAAATCCCTTCTCTACATCTGAAATATTTTACAGTATTTAAAATACCAAATTTCTAGGGTCAGGGAATTCAACACAACATAATTTATCACAGTAAACAATAGTATAAATGTTGAGGAACCCAGTTGGGTCCCTCCAACCTGTTTCCCTGCATCCACAGATGTTAATCAGCATCAATAATATTATTTCACATCAATATGAAATATCATAACTAATCATCGATCAACGATGTAAACATATCAACCAATTTTATCAATCACTTCAACCAAGCAACCATTTCACAGTATAAAAATCAATTTAAAATTCGTTTATATAAAAATATAAACGAAGCAGAGTTGGTGAGTTTACTCACCTTGTTTTGCAGTCGACGAATCTTCTTTTGTTTCTAAAATCAAACAGTGTTTGATTTTATCACAAAATTCAAGTTGTTCCGTTCTCAACCACGTCCATTCCATAAGGTAGACCTCGTCGTCACGATTTCAACGTGACCGGTTTGGTCCAATTCTGTCAACGAATGAATTAGACGCAACTGTTACTACAACCGTAACATTTGATTTAAAATAATTATGTTTAATATATATATTATACTATTGAACCTTAATTACCCTTTTTCCGTAACTAACCCGCTTGAAACATCAATTAGTACTTCTTCTCTCCTCACTGAAATGCGCAGACCACAAATACGGTGCACCATTCATTATGACAGGGAGCTTCACATTTGTATTTGGACAGCACTCTTTGGTACCCAATTTACCTTCAGACAAAACATGAAGCCTTCACTTCATCATTCATACTGTACGATTGTGTGTGAACCCACCATGCTATCCAACCTTAACGCAACTTCCTTTCATCAGAGTTATCACAGTACCACTCCCATGTACATAGTAAACCGCAACTAAACTTGCCCCAACCGAGACCATGTACTTACACCATTTTCCAATCACCCCTTAAATTGCAGTATTCATAATCCCTCCTCAATATCACGTCCCCCCACCAACTCAAATACCTACCCACTTTTCCAATAACTTCTACTTCCTGCGCATCCCATCCCAACTGCCTTAACCACCGTTGCACCCATTACCACAAAACCACATTGTTAACGTTAATTATGTCATTAACGAAATCAATCCCCCTGTCAACCCCACTGTTTCTCATTTCCAAGCAAATGGTCTTGAGTCGCAATAAGTTCCTCTCACAACCAAACTTCCTCACCCTTACCCGCTCAATAAAACTGCACCCTCTTGTTCTTAGAATTTGATCTTGCTACCTCCAGTAAGGAACCCAAAAGCACCGAACCAAAACAGAGAATACCTGACACAAAGACCCCTCCTTTCAACAATGACTGCGTCGCCGCCCATTCACCAGAGGTCATCGGCCTATCATTGCTCCGACCACCCCTGTCTCAACGCCCAAGGCTTGCTTCGATCGACACCAATCTCCCTCGTTTTTGCACAATGATCGAACCCTAGAGTTGCTAGAAAATTGTCGAGACCCGACTACCTGATTGCGCGCAGAAAAATCTCCGTGAGGCTGAAGCTTTCACCTATAGAAACTCATAAGATCGAACAGTCTTACGTGCGTTGTGTCTTGGATTTAATCAGAATTCTTTTTTTTTAATTGAATTTGTGAAATACTGTTAAAACGAGGATGGGAAAATGAAGTTGGGGCTTAGGGATTTACCGTAGTGAATGGCAAAGTGGGATTATTGTAATCACAAACGCTTTGTTTCCTATTTTTAATGGATTTAGAAAGTTGGATAATTTCCTCCCTTTTTCTTTGAGAACGAGAGGACCGATATTTATAGAAGAACCTTGGGGGTCACGGCTATACATAGGTTTGTAGGTCTGCTTCTCCAATTCCTTTGTCGGCAAGGAAAATAAACATAGCTGTCAATCTTCTCCCTCAAAACCATTTATTTACTTTATTAATTAACATCTATCGCTGAGGCATACTTTAAAGCTATAGGTGATTTGAGAATGGTGGTTACATAGGAGATTTTATTAATATTTTATTTTAACGAAACTTCGTGGTGAAGTATCAAGTAAAACTTACAACAAACTAACCACAGTCGACTTCTGTTTACTGATAAAAAAGCTTATCTTGGTGTAAAAAGGTATTCTGAACCCAATGGGACAAGTTTCGTCGAATTCCGACATCGTTTGAAAAAAATTCCTTTATAAAACCAAAAATAAGCACGCGTTTAAATTTTTCACGATCACCAGATAAATCTAATCAACTTGAAACTTTGAAATCTAGCAATAATTAATCGATACGAACCTAACGGCACCAGTTTCGTCGCATTCTGAGAC
This sequence comes from Allium sativum, assembly GCA_030737875.1. Lineage (NCBI taxonomy): Eukaryota > Viridiplantae > Streptophyta > Magnoliopsida > Asparagales > Amaryllidaceae > Allium > Allium sativum. Next base: position 593,979,651 of record CM060921.1, on the reverse strand, counting down.
TGTTTCCCCGGTAGGCTATTATTACGCGCACCGCAATGCCATTTTTAACGCCAAATTACCCGGTCTTCAAAAATAACAAACTATATAGCTATCCTGGCTCTAATCGACGATACAAACTCAACGGGACTGGTTTCGTGGCCTAATTCGATCGTCTGCTCAAGTTATGCCCAATTATCGCTTTATTAAATTAATTACACGTTATAGAAAATAAATGGACGTTTTCGGCTACCGTGGTCACATACGACATCGGTTTATCACGCAACTCAACACCGTACAATAATTTAACGCTACGGTCCCAATGAAACTGATATCGTCGAAATCTGAGTCCGTTTGCAAAACGACTATTTTAAAGACCAATATTTAAATAGCGATTTTCATGGCGACTTTGTCAAATTTTGATTTGGCCATAACTAACAAATTATAATACGAAATCTGAATTTTTCTCTTCCATATGAAAATTATAATCAATACGGTTCAAACGTTTCTCGTTTCACAGAAATCCGACTTATATCGGATCCCGTATTCTTAGTTGTAGTTCAAAACCCCATATTACGAACTGCCGCGCGATTTCGAACTCGTTTTATAATTATATTATAAATTATACGTTCAAACTTCATTTTATAAATAAATTCGTTATAAAATCCTTTATATAATTCAATTAAAATATTTAAACCAATTTAAATATTCAGAGTTCAACGGCTGAAAATCTGGGTCGTTACATTCCTTCCCCCCTTAAAATAATTTCGTCCTCGAAATTGTTAAGGTAGGAAAAGATGTTAAATTCTCTATTAACTAGGACCAAAAATACCTTTTGTTCACTTCTTAACTTCAGTTTAACTGGACCAATCCATTTCAATTAAAATATTAATTTATCCTTACTGACGAAAATTTTCGAAAATTTTCTAACACTTTAAATTCTGAAAATTTTCGACAGCATCTCCTCTGTACGGCTCAATCGGTACAACCACAACTCGCCTTTCTAGGCCTTCTCCAATCCAAAAGAAAATCAAAAAGCCAAGCGGCTTGCCTCATCGGCTCATAAAATCATCAAACCCAAACAATATTGTAAACATGTACCTTTTTGTCGGGCATATATCTACCTCTTGCATCTGCTTCCATTCAATACCTGCTCAACATACATATATCGATTTCCAACGGGGTTTTCATCAATCTAACTTTTGACTTTTCATTTCACTAATCAATTTCCTGATTAGTTCATTTTCAGTTTCAAATTCAAATATCAAACATTTCTCTTTTACTCCATATTCGACTTCATTTGAGTTTATCACTAGTTCAATCCAACTTTTACTTAACCTAAGTTAAGTTTCATTTCATTTTATTCGCTTTTACCATTTCAATTTACTTAACTTACACCAGTTAAACTTTAATTTCAAGATTCAAATTCCCGGGTTTTATTTCAAATTAGTTTGAAATCATATATATTTATATATATTATAATCAACTCAATTTAAAACATTTGAATTTCTAAAACATCTTGTCCTTTCCAAACAAAATTTTCATTTCCCAATTTACTATGGTAGCAATCCATCACTTAGAAACTCGAAAATGAATATCGATAATGTCGCGATCCATTATCGGAATTATTTTCTCGCCACTGAAGTGATTTCAGTGCTTAATACCTTTAAAATCCATTTAAAATCATTCTTATCCAAAAATTCTTCAAAGTAATATTTTATTACTTTTTTTAAAAAATACTTTAGAAAACATTTCCTAAATATCCGGAATTTAAATCCACACTTCTGATCTGAACCCAATTCTAGTTCAACTTATTTATATATTCTATTCTTATACAAATTCAATTTGGTTTATATAACCAATTCAATATTTTATAATTCCATTTGATTGTAATAACAATCAACACATTTGATAATTTCATAAAATTATCACTTTTATATCAAAATATCCTTTGGGCAAAATTATATTGCTTACCCATCTTTAAAACAATACCATGTCGAATTGTTTTGTTCGAGAATTTAGATACCCCTATCGATACTGTTGTACTTCCTATATCGACCAGAATTCATAAACCAGTCAACACAATATAAAACAATTTTTATATCAAGTCTACAAATACGCGCTCATATATATATACATTCAAACTCAATCTAGGGTACCACTAACCCCATCTCTATTGAGTCACGCCACAGAGCCAAGGTAATCCCTTAACCTGGCTCTGATACCAAATGAAATGACCCGAACTTCCGTACCCTTTGAGTCGACTAATCATACCACACGTCCAACCCAAATTGCATAGAATTACGAATCATTTTTAGAAAGAAGTTAGAGGATGTGAAATAGAAAGAAAGAAATGTTAGAATAGAAGAAAACGAATATCACAAACTCACAGCGGAATGAATAAAATATATTAGATCACATAAACCTTTGAAATACAAATCAGTAACTGTATACACATACCATTTATCAGAGCACAACGGTTATCCCTGGTACAGTTATAAACACCTGTTTCCAGATAAAACACAATACACAGCGGAAAATATGATAGCCTATAGCGAACTGGTGAAGCCTCCTGCTTCGAGCTTCTCCAAGCGAATATGTAAAATCCCGACTACTTGACTGCCCGTACATATTTTGGGCACCCAAGAGTTTAGGGAAAACAAAACAAAATAAACTCTGGGTCATTCATGGGACTGGTGTGAGTAAACTCTAACCATTAGTTTAACTTTCAAAATCCTTTCGAAAGAAATGATAATCGTAAGACCGATCCACACATAAACACGGATGGTTTTTACCTTACGATAACCAAAATATTTTGATATCAAATCCAGTGATATTATGATAATGTCTACATCAAATAAATAGAATCTAGCGGAACCCTTGCATCTCACGCTCCATATATAATATAAAATCAAAAACCGCAGGGCGCTTATTGGAGATTGGATTTCAACCATGACAAGGTATGGGACCACCTGCCTATAGTGTATCTCTAGAGACGACTACACTGGGTTCAATAAGAACTTCTTGCAACCCGGCCCACACATGACCGACCACTCATTTCCCTTGAGCGTATCGAATGTATATCACCGATGGTTGGGATCAACAACCGTCTCCCGAAAGGGACAACATCGATAGATTAAAGAACAAAATGGAATTTCTCTAGATAGGTGATTATACATCCTAATGGGTGCGACCCACATAGCCATGCTGCCTGCCCGATTTTTGCCAATTCTCGGTTGTGAGGCTTGAGGTTTGAATTATCTTCCAGAACATCTGGCCACCATTCTCTTTGAATGCCATATCGTCAGATCCATCGGAAATCACTAATTGATTCCCACAAAAATACTCAGATTGTTAGGCTAAAGAAGTTTGCCTTCTATGCCACCAACTTCGTACGTTGAAGAAACCAACGTACGTAATCCCTTTGGAAATACTCTGTCAGACACTCGTCCATACAAGTTGTCCTGGGTCTGGACAAACCGAAGGCACTATCCCGTAAACAGGAAAGCCCTTGCATAACTCCGTCTTCAATTATTTTCATCATAAGATGACTCATAACGTTTATACCAATACAGAGTGGTTTTCAGATATTAAATCTGATCCCGGTCTCTCGATATTGATAACGAAGGTATAAAATGAAACAAAACTTTGATAGTCGGTAATTTAACTATCAAAGAAACATCCATTCAATCAACGGTCCTATTTCCAAATGGAAATTCTACCGATCAAGCATCAAACAACACTGGGCCCCTTTTAATTTAAATTTTCTTATTAAATTATCATTTCCAATTCCTGTCTCTTAATTCCTCGTTGGCAATTCATTTCATTTTCTATGTGTAGAAAATATCCCTCCTTTTATTTGGGAAAACATTTCAAATTAACGCGATGTTATAAAACATCGTTATTATAACTCAACCCACTAATCATTTATTAGCTAACCATATTGCTTAACCAAATTCCACCATCGAACCTTAACCATTCCTCCATCGATCATGAAGTCAATCAAGTTGGGGTATATTTACCTCTCAGACCTTAATTGAACCACATTCTCAACTTTGAAATAGTCAAAGCTTACAATTTAAAACAACACATCGCTTAAGCGACTCTCGGATTCGATCTAAGAACACACCTCCTTTTCATAAAAATATTGATTATAACGGTAGTGTTATAATCGCTGTCTCCAAATATTTGATTTATAAAACATTGCTTTTAACAACAGAGTTACAACCGCTGTCTAGAATCATAGAACATTTATTATAACCATAGCGGTAAGATCGCATTATAACGACAGCGTTAGAATCGCTGTTTAGAATTTACAAAACATTTATTATAGCAGCAGTGTTATAATCGCTGTATAAATTTACAAAACCATTTATTATAACGGCAGCGTTAAAAATCGTTGTTTCCAAATATAATTTGTACTTATAAATTTCAATAAATAAATTAATAAGTAAACAGATAAATAATTAAATTTGATTCAAACCGGAAGTAAAAATACTACTTCCCTCAATTCAATGTAATCGAATCTCTAACAAATAACTCTCATTCGAATACTCTATATTCGATTTATATTCCGAACTTCAATTTTAATCTATCATTTTAGTTTAACTCAATTTCACTGATAACTATACCCATTTGCAAACTGTTTGCTTTCAAATTGTTTATTCACTTCCAAATATAATTATCATTCCTTAATTGAAATCTAGACTAGTTTATCAGCTCAACCTAATTTTTATTGGAAAATACCAATTCAGATTCAAATCGAGTTACGTTATAACTCTCTGTCATATTTATAAATTCCATTTATATAACTATTTCTGACCCCTTTCCTTTTTATATAAAACAACTCAAATTTTCTTTTAAAATATATATACAACTATACATTTCATAACATCTGAAAGCAAATATATTTGATTTCTACAAATTCTCTTCTCGTTCAATGATTCTAATAAAAATAACAATAACTTATCTCAAAACATATAATTTTATTTAAATAGCCATAACCATTTAAGTATTAGTTCTTAACTTATTTTAATTATAGATTCACACTAGACAGAGTTTAAATATCTTTTCTAAAATAAACCATTTTAATAATATTCATCATAGTCGAATTCCAAATATAAATCACTAAGGATTTATTTCAATTTATTTTACATTCCAACTTTGGGATAAAACCCATCATTTCCTTCTTAAAACAATTCCTCATTTCCCTTATTCAAATTTCCATTTGAATTTATTTTTCCCAACTCAAATCTCTTCTATAATTACTGCGTTTAAATTCCACTTCCAATATCGATGTCAACTACTTTCCACTTTAATTATACAAAATCAACTTGAATTTATATTTTTAATTTATCCTATGATAAACATGTATTTAAATTATAAACATCGTTATAATCAACTTCTTGTTTAATCCACTTAACAAGTTCCTATTTCCAGTTCATTTGAAATCTAATTTTTATTTTGAAAAATAAAATTCCTTTTTAAAAACCCAAATCCCTTCTCTACATCTGAAATATTTTACGGTATTTAAAATACCAAATTTCTAGGGTCAGGGAATTCAACACAACATAATTTATCACTGTAAACAATAGTATAAATGTTGAGGAATCCAGTTGGGTCCCTCCAACCTGTTTCCCTGCATCCACAGATGTTAATCAGCATCAATAATATTATTTCACATCAATATGAAATATCATAACTAATCATCGATCAACGATGTAAACATATCAACCAATTTTATCAACCACTTCAACCAAGCAACCATTTCACAGTATAAAAATCAATTTAAAATTCGTTTATATAAAAATATAAACGAAGCAGAGTTGGTGAGTTTACTCACCTTGTTTTGCAGTCGACGAATCTTCTTTTGTTTCTAAAATCAAACAGTGTTTGATTTTATCACAAAATTCAAGTTGTTCCGTTCTCAACCACGTCCATTCCATAAGGTAGACCTCGTCGTCACGATTTCAGCGTGACCGGTTTGGTCCAATTCTGTCAACGAATGAATTAGACGCAACTGTTACTACAACCGTAACATTTGATTTAAAATAATTATGTTTAATATATATTATACTATTGAACCTTAATTACCCTTTTTCCGTAACTAACCCACTTGAAACATCAGTTAGTACTTCTTCTCTCCTCACTGAAATGCGCAGACCACAAATACGGTGCACCATTCATTATGACAGGGAGCTTCACATTTGTATTTGGACAGCACTCTTTGGTACCCAATTTCCCTTCAGACAAAACATGAAGCCTTCACTTCATCATTCATACTGTACGGTTGTGTGTGAACCCACCATGCTATCCAACCTTAACGCAACTTCCTTTCATCACAGTTATCACAGTACCACTCCCATGTACATAGTAAACCGCAACTAAACTTGCCCCAACCAAGACCATGTACTTACACCATTTTCCAATCACCCCTTAAGTTGCAGTATTCATAATCCCTCCTCAATATCACGTCCCCCCACCAACTCAAATACCTACCCACTTTTCCAATAACTTCTACTTCCTGCGCATCCCATCCCAACTGCCTTAATCACCGTTGCACCCATTACCACAAAACCACATTGTTAACGTTAATTATGTCATTAACGAAATCAATCCCCCTGTCAACCCCACGGTTTCTCATTTCCAAGCAAAAGGTCTTGACTCGCAATAAGTTCCTCTTACAACCAAACTTCCTCACCCTTACCCGCTCAATAAAACTGCACCCTCTTGTTCTTAGAATTTGATCTTGCTACCTCCAGTAAGGAACCCAAAAGCACCGAACCAAAACAGAGAATAACTGACACAAAGACCCCTCCTTTCAACAATGACTGCGTCGCCGCCCATTCACCAGGGGTCATCGGCCTATCATTGCTCCGACCGCCCCTGTCTCAACGCCCAAGGCTTGCTTCGATCGACACCAATCTCCCTCGTTTTTGCACAATGATCGAACCCTAGAGTTGCTAGAAAATTATCGAGACCCGACTACCTGATTGCGCACAGAAAAATCTCCGTGAGGCTGAAGCTTTCACCTATAGAAACTCATAAGATCGAACAATCTTGCGTGCGTTGTGTCTTGGATTTAATCAGAATTCTCTCTTTCTTTCTTTTTCTTTTTTAATTGAATTTGTGAAATACTGTTAAAACGAGGATGGGAAAATGAAGTTGGGGCTTAGGGATTTACCGTAGTGAATGGCAAAGTGGGATTATTATAATCACAGACGCTTTGTTTCCTATTTTTAATGGATTTAGAAAGTTGGATAATTTCCTCCCTTTTTCTTTGAGAACGAGAGGACAGATATTTATAGAAGAATTACTTGCCTTGGGGGTCACGGCTATACATAGGATAGGTTTGTAGGTCTGCTTCTCCAATTCCTTTGTCGGCAAGGAAAATAAACATAGCTGTCAATCTTGTCCCTCAAAACCCTTTATTTACTTTGTTAATTAACATCTATCGCTGAGGCATACTTTAAAGCTATAGGTGATTTGAGAATGGTGGTTACATAGGAGATTTTATTAATATTTTATTTTAACGAAACTTCGTGATGAAGTATCAAGTAAAACTTACCGCAAACTAACCACAGTCGACTTCTGTTTACTGATAAAAAAGCTTATCTTGGTGTAAAAAGGTATTCTGAACCCAATGGGGCAAGTTTCGTCAAATTCCGACATCGTTTGAAAAAATTTCCTTTATAAAACCAGAAATAAACACTCGTTTAAATTTTTCACGATCACCAGATAAATCTAATCAACTTAAACTTTGAAATCTAGCAATAATTAATCGATACGAACCCAACGGCACCAGTTTCATCTTATTCTGAGACTGTTTCCCCGGTAGGCTATTATTACGCGCACCGCAATGCCATTTTTAACGCCAAATTACCCGGTCTTCAAAAATAACAAACTATATAGCTATCCTGGCTCTAATCGACGATACGAACTCAACGGGACTGGTTTCGTGGCCTAATTCGATCGTCTTCTCAAGTTATGCCCAATTATCCCTTTATTAAATTAATTACACGTTATAGAAAATAAATGGACGTTTACGGCTACCGTGGTAACATACGACATCGGTTTATCACGCAACTCAACACCGTACAATAATTTAACGCTACGGTCCCAATGAAACTGATATCGTCGAAATCTGAGTCCGTTTGCAAAACGACTATTTTAAAGGCCAATATTTAAATAGCGATTTCCATAGCGACTATGTCAAATTTTGATTTGGCCATAACTAACAAATTATAATACGAAATCTGAATTTTTCTCTTCCATATGAAAATTATAATCAATACGGTTCCAATGTTTCTCGTTTCGCAGAAATCCGACTTATATCGGATCCCGTATTCTCAGTTGAAGTTCAAAACCCCATATTACGAACTGTCGTGCGATTTCGAACTCGTTTTATAATTATATTATAAATTATACGTTCAAACTTCATTTTATAAATAAATTCTTTATAAAATCCTTTATATAATTCAATTAAAATATTTAAACCAATTTAAATATTCAGAGTTCAACGGTTGAAAATCTGGGTCGTTACAGATGGCCTCAATTCACGCCAAGATCTAGAAGCCATGGGCATTAGAAAAAAATTGCATCCTATAGACATTGGAAATAAAGTATTGCTCCTAGCCGCACCGTGCACCTTATCCGATCAAGAAAAAGAGATCTTTTATAGTAGAATGAAGAACTTGAAAGTGCCTGATGGATATAGCTCAAATATTGGAAAATGTTTTGCAAAAGAAGACAAGATATCAAACCTTAAGTCTCATGATTATCATGTTTTGATGCAACAACTATTGTCCGTTGCATTAAGAGGACTTCTACCTACAGGGATAAGGAATGCACTACTACGACTATGTTCATTTTATAATGACATATGCCAAAGAGTGCTTGAATGGGATAAATTAGAATTATGGAGTATCAAGTTGCATTAACACTATGTGATCTAGAGAGGTTCTTTCCCCCTTCCTTTTTCGATATCATGATTCACTTAACAATACATTTAGGGAGAGAAGCAAGAATTTGTGGGCGGGTCCAATATCGATGGATGTATCCATTTGAGTGGTAATATTTATTATAAACAATTGACGGTTAAAAGTATCTATAGTTATGAAAGTAACTTGTTTATTCATTTTGGTTATATATATATGAAAATATTAAAAGGGTACATTAAAAATCAAGCACGGCCTGAAGGGTGCATTGCTGAGCGCTATGTTGCCGAAGAATGTATGAAATATTGCTCTGGATATATTAAAGATGCATTACAAATTGGAGAGAGGAAAAACTGAAATGAAGTGGAACAAGATGATTTTATACTTGAGGGCGTCCTATGTCCAAAGGAAAACCTACTACAGTCGATGAGGAGGTGATTAATGCTGCTCATCGATACGTTTTGTTTGATACGGAAGAAGTAGAGCCGTATATAGAGTAAGTATAAGTCCAACTTAACTATGACATACAAAATAAATTAGATCCTTAATTACATTTATGTATGCAGAATGCACAAAGAGGTTCTAAAATGTTTGCATCCTCATCTTGCACAAGACGATTTGGAACTGTCAAAATTGCAATCGAAGACTTTTAGTTTTTGGTTCGGAAAAAAGGTTGATAGCTATATCTTAAAAAACTATTAATGATGAAAGTAATAGATCAACATAAATCTTTATTTAATATATTGTATTTGTCCAGGTTAGAGATGACAGACGTATATCCAATGTCTGCAACATAGTAAAATGGCTTTCATACGGACCTCATTCGCAAATAATTTCTTATTCAGGCTATATTGTTAATGGTCGACGTTTTCATACAAAAGACTTTGAGAAGGCGACACAAAATAGTGGTGTTTCCATTGAGTCAAGTACTATTTGTGTAGATGGGTCTATTGAAAAAATAATATATTATGGGGTCTTGCGTGATATTTTCTTGTTGGATTATCGTCAATTTCAAGTTGCCTTGTTTAAATGTGATTGGGCAAATATGTATCGTGGAGTCAAAGTTGAAGATGGATTTACATTGGTCAATTTGCATCAATTTCAAAATAAGTTTGAAAGCGACCCGTTTATCTTAGCAACACAAGCGGTTCAAGTGTTCTTCTCTAGAGAAGGTAGTTCTTCAAATTGGTATGTTGTGTTGAGAGCGCCCTCTAGAGGGTTTCATGAATTGGAAAAATACGACGAGGATGAAGAATCGACTAGTAAACCATTGGATGAGTCACAACTTGATGATAGAGACATAGATAATGGGGATGAAAGTTACGTAAGGGAGGGTTGTAACGGTATTTTGGTATGTTATAAGCATATTTTATTGATTTTTTATTTTATGCATGTTCATATATACCATAAAATGTGTTGTTCATATATACCATAAAATGTGTTGTTAGAATGAAAAAAAAAAAAGAAAAAAAAAATCTGATATAAGATTTACATCTTAGCGTGTATCAAAATAACTTTATTTTCTATTGTATATTCTTTGCATGTGTATTTTATTTTGTACGTGGTTGTTACAAAGTAGTGCTATATTTAGTGTGATGTTCTAATCCTTTGTAAATCGTTTTGTTTTTTTATAGGTCAACGAGGAAGATTGATCTTGTATTATCGACGAGGAAGATGGTGCTAGACGAAGGAGAGGTATTCAAGTTACATATTGCATTTTTTACCACATGTTTTTTTTACTTTAGCCTTATTTTGTTTCTTTTAGTACGACTGAAAACATACTCCTGAAATGTGTTTACAAATGTATATACTTTAAGTAAATATTATTAATGTGATCAAAAAATGTTTTGTTAAAAAATCAACTATTTATTCCATACAAGTTATACGAATATCTATACACAAGCATGTTGTCATATATCATCTTTTTAGGCCAAAAATCATTTCACTGTATAAAAGTGAATTTCGTTTGGAGTGGAATCATCGTAATTCTGCCTTCAAATATTTTGTAATAGAGGCACAATGCTTAATTTGCCTCAAGTACGTGCTCCTCGTACTCGTATTTTTAGTACAACATGTATGTTAAAATATTTCAATTTTATTTCATTGTTTCCAGATTTACTTTCAACGCAATTACGTCTATTTAGAATAATTCAACCATAATTAATTTGAAATTGAATGTGTATAAATGTTCAAACAGCGTATGCTAACAAAGAATTTTGGAGAGAATACTTGGTGGATAGAAAAAGATACATATAATACAGCCAAGTTCGGAATACAACTAAAAGTCACTTGTATTTTTCTAATCCATGTTTAAATAACTGCAGAGTTACAAACAACTAAAATACCTGCATTAGATGTGAACATTATGGAGATGTCAGCCCATTCAAATGCTCTTTCATGATGGAGGATGCATTGGATTTTATCTATCAGGGTAACATATAGTCATACGTTTAATGAAGAAAGTTAGACAAAATTTTTGGAAAAGGAAAGAGAGTTAAGACCTTACTTGATGTCAGCAAATTTTGGTTCCCTCATCGATCGGTTTCTTTTTCCTTCACTTGTCTTGGTTCTTGTTGCGTAACGGGTCAGAATGAGTCGCACCTTTGTCAAGCTCTTGTTAATTGTTGTATTTTTTAAGAATATGTTTATTTTTGCACTCTTATAAGTAGACTGGTTAAAGAAAAAAAGCGCACACTAAAATATTTTTACAACCATTAACAGACTATGATTGTAAAAGCAGTTTTGAAATCGGAAAAATCATTTGTGAACGACATCCACATAGTGATATAAATCAATAGCGAGAATAAGTATAAAACGATGAGTATGTTTGGTGGTCACAAGCGTTGAACTCCGGTAAAAAAAAAATCTCTTCTTCCTTCCATTTTAAGTGTAGTGTTGCTGAGCAGGCAATAAAATTTTCATTGTCAGTATTAAGATTGATTTATATAACGAATTATATAAATTGACATAGAAAATCATGAAAATTTCGAGTCAAACTTATAAATCTCTTTCTGTATCAGTCTGAGGCAGATGCGTTGTCCTACCGTTAACGGATAAACTGTCAGCTGCTTTCGTACTCTGCTCACCTGGAGTAGTCTAAGACATAATTTGTGATTTAATCATATGTTTTGATAGGACCGCTATTTTTTAAGCGAAATTTTTGCAGTTACATTATTCAAAGGAAATAGTGCTTATTAAATCAAATAACATTCAAACTCTGTCGTAGAAACAAACAATCATACATATCTATACACAATGTTATGCTTTCACTAAAAAATCAAGCATGTAGAAGAGCGTATTGAAACTGTAGTGCTCTTGCGTTTTCAGTAAAATCATATATATATATATATTTTATAGTAACACACCATAGTTAAACTTGGACTACAACGTTTTTAGCAGATCATTAAGCAAGGATGTGGATAAAATATAGTAACATGAAATTGGTGTTTACATGAAACATGTATAACTGTAGATTACATGTTATGCCAACATGATCATGTATAAACATATTGTGTTATATTCATGCACTTTTTCATTGCTTAACTGGTCTTATAACTCTTTTATCGCTACTCGTCAGTTTTTATCGCTATTGAAAACTGACTTAATTTTTTTGTTTTTTAGAGCTCAAAAATTGCAAACAAAAGAGCAAAAAAGCAAAGTTTAGCTGCACTTGCAGCTGTTCGTGCTGTTGATGAAAGACCGGTTGGGATTGGAATCAACGAACACCCAGATGGACCACTTCCGTTGCTTCGTGATTTAAATATTGCTATAAGAAGATCTCCTCGAAAACATGTTGAATACCCAATACGCACTACTCGCAAACCTGGAAGCAACCTTGGCCACACTACAAAAGGGATGCAGCCCCCTCCTCCTTCCAGTAGCATCCCCGTCGACACTACAAACCAGATTCAGCCCCCTCCTTCCAGTAACAGCCCCTTCGACAATACAAACCCAGCACAGCCCCCTTCCCGTCAACTACACTTCCAGGAAACTTCAGCCAACGATGATTCCAGTCCAAACGAAATTCAACCCGATTCTACTGAAGGTCAAAGATTGACGCAAGCTAGAAGAAAGAGAGGCAGAACGATGATGAAATCATTAGCTATGATACAGGATGAGAAGCCGGAAGTTGAATTTAATGAACGCGGACAAGCAATAGGTGCTAATTCCAAACATTTGTCGTCATATATTGGTACTCTAGCAAAGGAGATGGTGCCTTTTACAATTAGCACATGGAGGAACGTCGGTGACGATTTGAGGGATGATCTGTGGACTTGTATAGAGGTACGTACTGATATTTGACTTGTATACCATATGTTGGCGATAACATGAGCAAGTGAATAATAAATTCTGGCTTTCAGTTGTATTTAATTTTACTGATTCTATGTTATTTATGTTAGAGTACTTATATGTCTCAATATTAAAAGCAACATATTATATACCTGCTATAGTTCTCTTTATAATGACATATGCACATTGCATTTTGCAATACTGTTACATATTATATGTCTCAATATTCAAAGCAACATATTATATACCTGGTGTGGTACAACATTGCATTTTGCAATACTGTTAGAGACTAATCTGCAATTTTTTTTTTTTGTGTGTGTGTGTGTGTGCAGTCAAGATTCAAGGTAGATATGGTGTATAAGGAATTACTTGTTAATGATAATAGGACAGCGGTGGAAGGAGTCGAAATCAAGGTTAGTTGCAGCTATCAAAAAAGCGTCTCAAAATCCCGACTCTACCGATACTTTAGCAGGCCTAAAACCGTTAAATATAAAGAGCGATGACGAGTGGAATGCTTTTGTAACTGAAAATTTGTCAGAAAAGTTTGAGGTGGTTATTTTTGTCTTACTGATTTTAACTGTTAAATATATTACATTTTCCTATATCATATTTATTGAATTGATCTTATAGGCAACAAGCCAAAGATTCAAAAGTATTAGAGAAAAGAATAAAGTTCCACACACCATGAGCAGAAAAGGTTATGCAAGATTGGAAGAAGAATTGGTAAAAAAATATTGTTAAAGCAACTATTATTTGTTATCACTTGAACATTCTGAAGCTGTTAAGCTATTTTTGCAGAAAAGGGAAAAGTCAACATCTACTATCACTAGAGATGAATTGTGGTGCAAAGGCCACACTAGAAAAGATGGAAAACCTCCGAATTCAATTGCTGCCGAATGCATAGTAAGAATAAGTTCAAATATACAATATCAGAAACTGTTGCTATTGTTAAAGTAGTTTTAATTTTAATTTCTGAATATTGGTTGTTTTTGAATTTGTAGTCTAAGATAAACGAGCATCATAATGCCGCAAGTCAGGATTCTCATGGAGCAACATCAGTTACTCAAGATGGCGTGTCGAAGCTTTTTGGTCAGGAGCATGGAGGACGTGTAAGAGGGCTTGGTTTTGGGGTTGTACCATCTCAGCTTCGTATTCGGGGTAGCTCATCAGGTGAAGTACATGCATTGCGAAACCAAGTTAGTGGATTGGAGACCAAAGTACAGGAGCTTACTTCGATGTTGATGGTAAGTGTTAATTAGAAATTTATTTTAACGGCGATTTTTCCTGTTTTCCTGTTAATTAGAAACCAAGTTATTGTCGGTTTCCGGTTCCGTTCCGGATATTTCGGAATTTCCGGTAAATTTCCGGTTTGATAATTCCGGTGCGGTTTTTTATAAATATGCAAATAAACATTACTGATCAAGATTTAAAATTTTGTTTTCTGATTTATTTTCGGTTATACACAGAATATGTGTTTTGATATAAAGATGTACATAACAAAGATGTTTTATAAATACACAAATAAACATGCATCAAAAATTCTGCATTAAAAATTGTGTGTCCTTTTAAAAGAAAATGCTTGCCAATTTGCTAAAGACTGCAATCAATATGTATGGCTCCAGTCAATACTTTAGATGACATCTCGATTAAAGATCAGATTTGTATGAAGTTTCATGTTTCATATCACATAATGAACGGTTGCCTGAAATTTTGAGATCTAAAAGCATAATGCAATATATAGGCAAGGTTTGCAATTTTTTTCTCATAATGTGTATCATGTATTCAATAGAATGTTTAAATGTTTGTTCTTGGACATAACCCATTATGTCTCTACAATTGCAAAAAAAAAAAAAAAAAAAAAAAAAAAAAGAGAGAGAGCAAAGCAAAATGCCTTTTTTTTTGGGCACCAACTTGACTAGTTATTTTTTGATGTGCTTAATTCTACGAATAGAGTGGCTGAGCTTTTTTGTATTGTGCATAATTTTGTGTTTCATTACCATTTGTGAGCGAACCAAACAATGTTTCATTTGGATTCTTTAATGAGACCATTAATTATTTTGTAGGAAATACAAGTTACCGAAAAATCATATAGGAGAGTGAATTTTTTTTTTAGTAAAAAATATTATTACATATGTTGATTATTATTTATAAAAAGCTTTGAAATAATACAGACTCACGTAATCCTTTCGACTTTTGCACATAAATTTGGATGTTCTTAAAATTTGATCTGTGTTTAGCATATTACTTATCATTAGAAAACCCACGAAGTTTGTCGTTTAATGATGAATATGATTTTTCGTTTTGGCTTTCTGAAAAGATCTATCACACTCCTAAGATTGAAGGAAATAAGTTAGTGAAATTAGATACTCAACTTGTAAATACCATGAATTCCTTGTGTATATAATATGACAAGATTAAGGTCCTATAGTTTCATTAATAATACGGATACAAAAATTCAATGAAATTGAAGGTGGCTCTTGATTAGGATGCTCCTTCTTGCACGCAACCTAAATTCGTCTTCTCTCTTGTTCGTTCTTGTGTGGCTGCGGTTTATCCTCGTTCTCTCTCATGGCTCGACACAAGTTTCGGCATGTTATAGACATCGGAGCCTTTTGGGGTCTTCTTGGTTTGAACGGATTAGCAGGTCAAATGTCGGCTAGGTTTTATTCTGAACGATGCAGAAGCTAAGTGGAAATAATGGGTAATATTACAGGTTATGTGTGTATAGTAGGTCATGTAATATTACGGGTTATTGATATAAACCGCAGGCAACCAAAATGAGACTGATGTTTGATTATAAACCATTATATTGTTACATGAGTGAATATTAATTAAATATGCCAAAGTTATAAAAACAGGGAATTTAGTCCCCTGTTAATCTGCTATTATTCAAAATCTGATATTGTCATGATTAGGAAAATATGAATTGAAATTAAATGTTAAATTATTAAAATATTAATTAATTAAATGTTTGCATATTTATTTGTATATTTACTGGAATTGACAAACCGGAAATAAACTGGAATTTCCGGACCGGGATCGAAATTTTAAATTTTCTACGTGACCGGAACGGAATCGAAAACCGGGATTTCGAACCTTGGCCCAAATTTCATTATTTTATCCAAAATTGATCTCCCTCTCAACAGATTTTTTTTCCTGGTTTCTCCTTTATCCAAAATTCATCCTGTTTCATAAATACTCTAATTTATGTGGTAATTGTATAGCTGTTTTTAGCTGGCAGTCCGACTTTCCCATTAGTTTCATGCAAGCAATATACAATGAACCATACCTGTAGTAAACCATCATGTGAAAGGGAAATAAACTATTCTCAAATTTACGGCTTCCCAATTGTGCTAGTTTTATATGACCATAATCATATTTTGTGCTAATTTTATATGACCTATGTATATGCAATCTTTACAGGATCTAAAAGAAAAGCAAGCTAATGCGGGAAATCCAGCAACTCCTGATCCTAATACGCCTCAGGTACCCTTTTTTATTGGTACAATTGATAAAAAGATGTAACATTTCATGATCTACGTGATTGGAATATTGCTGTTAAAATGCGTCAACTTTTTTTTGACAATGCAAGTTTAATTCTTTGGTACAATGTTTGGTGATCATTGAAATGCTTTTACCGGAAATGTGAAATTTTAGGGTGATTTTAAGGACAGTAAATGGAGGGGGGTCGGGTACTGTTAAACTAAATTCCCGTGCATTAGAAGCTGAAGAAAATTTTAACGTAAACTAAATTCAATTTGGAATAACCTTTGTGTTTATACTGTTATCTAAAACATGCTAAAATTGGGGTACTTTATTTTTGAAAGTGAGGTGTTCATCTTTTATTATTATATTATTGTATTCATACAATAGTAAAGGAAATTTCTCATTTCTAGATCTTACTTCACATAGTTAATCACTTCCAGTCATATATAAGTGTAGTCAACTAATAATCTATCAAAGTACCAATATCTATACCCACACTAGATTAAATTCAGAGAGTTTGCACAGAGTTTATTCACAAAAGATCCACTGTTTTCCTTCACGTTTCAGCTGTTATTTTACTGGTTTGAAAATACCTTGTGCTCTGATTTAATCAGTTTATTCATCCATTGTCTCTAGATTGCTAATAAAGAATTCTATATTTGAAAAAAAATGAATGAACCTGTACATAGAAGTATAACCAAGCATCAAACACACAATACTGTCGTGAAAAATTTACACAAGATTTATAAAAGAAAGGAGGCATTCATTCAACATTTACTCAGGTATGGAATGCTCATTCAAGGCTTATAAATAGAAGAAATATTTACTGTATCCAAACAACAAGCGATTTAACTTATATTAGAATATTACTTATGGGTGATTTACTCACATAAGTGCTTACTGTCTTTTGTATTTAGTTCCATGTTTTTATTTGCCTCACTTTCTGTTTTTAGTTTCCAGTTCAGATTTTCTAGATTTTTTTTGTTTGCAGTCACACCGTGGAAGCAATACCTTGGCAGTTCAACTGTCTAAACAAAATGGAAAGCATGCACCTGAAAATGAAAAGCAATCAGCTGAAAATGAAAAGCATCCATCTGAAATTGACGGGAGCAAAACAAAAAAACAGTCTAAACAGAAAAATCCGGGCAGAAAAACAGCTGTGCAAGCTGATGAAAATGAGGGGAGAAAGTGTAAGATATTGAATTGGGAAAAACAAGTAGTTGCGGAAGGAAGATTGGCATCCACTGATCCAGAAGCTTTGGTACACTTTAAAAAACTTGGATCGCAAGGTTGGAAAGTTTGGATTGATGCGGCGGTGGATCTAGAAGCATTCTTGTGGAAGCCGAATTCCGCAATGACTACTATTGGAGAAGCTGTTGGATCAACTGTAGCCTGGAATAAAAATTACGTTGCCTTCAGCTAGAGTGCTTTCGTAGGGTATGCTTTTGTAGACATTCCATCTTTCTTATGTATATATTGGGTTAAATCATGCATGTATTATGAAACGATTATGTTTTTGGTGACGGGTTAAGTTGGTGATGTACTACGTACTTGTGTTTTATGTTGATCGAATATTATGTTAAGTAATATATATGAATGATTCCATGTACTAATATTTGTTGCATTGAAATGTGAATCATATTATCATTAATATATATGAATTTGTTTTACTAGTCAGGTCCATGTAAATTACAACAGAAAAAAAAGTTGTAATAAGTCATGTTACAACGGTGAGAAAATGTTGTAATATAAAGAAATTCACAACGGTGTAAAAATGTTGTAATATCAATGAAATCACAACGGTGTAGACATGTTGTTATATAAATGAACACAACATATTACGATATCTACAACAACGGGGATAAAAGTTGTAATATAGTTTATTACAACGGTGACATGTACCAGCCAAAAAACTCACTATAACTAGATCAAATGTATCACTTAACTAACACTCTTATTTTAGCCAAAAATAATATAGCATGTACGTATAACAACATGGCATGTATGATACATTAAGACAATCAAGGCCTAAGACTTCAATTTTCAAATGAAAATGCATCGTTGTAACCTGAAAGTACAGAATATTAACCAGAAAGCTAGTGCCACAATTAAATAATTCTAGAATGCAAAAAGAATCACAAATGCAACAGCTTGGTACCACCAAGCAAAAGCTCGAAAATATAAGCAAGATAACAAAGGTTTTTTAAATCCAAATTGCATGCATGATCTTGACCACAAAGATAAAGGTAATGGAAGAACTGTCGACAACATGGTGCAAGCACCATGGAACTACTTTTTTCACAAACAACTTAACACTAACACCAAGCAGGGCATTATCATATGAGAAATAGCCGCAAAGTAGCCCTACAAAATAAAATAACCCACTAAATTTGATCACCATGCAAAGTGTACAACTGATGTTTCTCATTAAATATATGTTAAATTTTTGAAAAGACGTTTTTTTCTTGCAAAAAGTAAATAAGAAAAAAATTTGATCTTTATTAAACCGATACTATCAATAAAAAATTAGGAACACTGTAAAAAAATTATACCTCCACCGGCACATAAGGAAAATTGGAACTATCTTGAAAAGGAGAGGCATTATCATCAAATGTAGCTTCATCTATGAACTACATCCACTTTCATTTTACACAATTCATAGGTTTTTGGATTATTCGTGAGGAGTTTGATTCATACTATAATGAATAGTTATCTCTTTTTTTTTATCACAGGCCCTGGTGAATTTCTCTTACATACATGGCACAAAGCATACACACCCTAAAAAGATACACTACTCATCAAATTAGATATAGTCGAGTATAATTTTGCAGCAATTGAATGAGGTACTTTACATGTAAACCGGAGCTGGGTGTTTCACACTCGCCTTCATCAAGTTAATACTCATGCATTATCCAATTCGTTCTTGAGCCGTGGGGTGCTCTTCCTCTGTAGTAAACTAGCGTTTTCTTCGCACCAATGCTTTTTTTGTGGAGAATATTCATTACTATCTTTGCCAGTAGCCTTCCAATATCCATCTTGTTTTGCCTGGTTTGTTCTCGACCCATTGGGGATACAAAAACTGCCATGGGGATGTAAAAAAAACGAGATTCGTAAAAGATAAGCTAACAAGAATGGGAAAGGAAAAAATGCAGAGGATGAAATTAGACATGAGGAGATAAGGTGAAATGAGCCAAAAAGGAGATCTGAAGAGAAGAAAACAAGGTGGAGACCTAGCCTTCATTTTAGATCTGCATTTCTAAGACTTGGGAATGGGGAAGTGACAGAAATTTAATTCAGCATTAAGTGGGCATGGTGAAATATAATGGTTAGCCGCCAAAAATTTCAACTAGCGCTTCTTTTTCACACATTTAACTCTTAACTCTTTTGTTTAGTTGTTACTAAGGAACATAATTACAACTGCATATTTCGGTGTTTTTCTACATCCTTCATAATATTATTTCTTATATTAATCGGTTAACTAATCTCAACCATCAAATCGAATATGTTGCCATAGATTGTGTTGGTTAAGTCACTTAAATATTCATTTTGACTTTACTTTGAAGTTTAATCACTATAAGAAATAAAAGAAAAGAAAATTGCCTTGCCAAAAAAAAAAAAATTAATGTTGAAATTTCGCAAAAGAGGGAACAAGTTTTTGACAATTTGAATATTTTATAAAGTATTAAAATTATTTAAATTTTTATTAATTTATGATAATTTCAATATTTTATACTTCTTAATTATTAAAGACTAATTATTAATCATTAGTTTTTAACAATTAATTAGTAAATAGTAATTATTAAATATAATCTTCATTATTAATTATTTCTTCTTAATTATAAATAGAAATCATTAATTATTTATGATCAACATTAATTATTATATTTTAATTATTAATTATTTAATAATAATTAATTAATATTAACAAGTAATTAGTTATTATATTTTTATTAATTCTTCTTCTTAATAACTAAGGATTAATTCATATTACTGACTGAATATTAATATGAATTATTACTTCTAATTGATTATTAATAATAATTATTAGTTATTAATTATAAATAATTAATATTATGTATTTAATACTAATTATTAGCTGTTAATTTTATTTAACAATAATAATTTTATATTAGCTATTAACTACTTAGTAGTAGTTATTAATTATATTTTTATTAATAATTACTTCTTTATTACTAAATTATATTATCAATTATTACAAATGTCAGAAAACAAAGGTGGTGATATAAAAAGGCATTTTGTGGTTGTTGAAAATAAGTTTATTACAACTTTCCTAAAAAAACAGTTGTAAAGAATTTATTACAACTAGCATTTTGTGACAGTTGTAAAAGTATAGTTATAAAAAGGCATTTTTGTTGTAGTGTATCTACCGACACCGATGCTCTAATACCAATTTTCGTGGAGAATTTCAAATCAAGATCGCTCAAGTCAAATTTCGAAACACAGCAGAAGACGAGAACGTTGTAAAAGTGAAAAAACGAACAATCAATTTCCCAAAACAATCTCAACCCAGCCCAATAACCAATCACAAGCACCAAACAAAAGATATAATTTCACAATTATGAAAAGTAAATCACATAGCGATTCATAATGGTTTCACTAACGTCTTTTTAGTATACGTCCACTTTGAGAGAGAACCTTTATTATATACTAATGGAAGAGTACAAGAAACTGAATACAATGATCAAAATTCACAATGAATTTAGTTCTATGGAGATAAAAATTGCAGAAGATTAGAATTTTCAAAACCATAATTTATCAGAGAATAAACACTGAATAAATCTTAGCCATCCTCTAGGTGTCCTTTTATCCAAATCTGAAAAATAGCTTACATGGAGAGAGACATTTCTTTGGCAGTTTCCCGAATTGCACCTTGAACCTTCACAAATCAACTTATTGAGTTCAAAACTCGAAATAGCTCCAAAAGTTGCCTTAGACGTCTAACGTTTTGGCCAGACGTCTGCCTCTAGCATCATACACTACACGAGGTAGCTAAAAATGCAACGAGCAGGGGCAAGGGCTAAAAAATGCGGCCGTCGCAAGCCGTTGCATGACCTGTAGATATCAATACGCCGAGACCATTCTTCCTCATTATATTTTTTTCCCCAAATTATTTCCCAAACCCTTAAACCCATCGCCCCCCTGCTGCTCCGATTCAATCGCTTCAAACTTGCTTCCAAGCTTCTGATTTCATTATGGTATGTCTTCTAACTCTAGTTAATGGTTAATTAGAGGCCTTAATTTCTTATTTATATGGATTTGCAAAATTGAATGTTTATGGGTATGAAATTGGTTGTCTTAAGGGATGCTTATGATTATGGTTGTGTTGTATGTTGATTTAGGAATATATGTAATTGATTAGGAGGGTGAAAACTATGATTATCATATATATAATTGATTTATGAGGTTGAAAACGACGATTATCACATATTTACTTGGGTGTACGATGATTGTGTTGTTGGTTGATTTGGGAATAAATGAAATAAATGTAATTGTTTAATGGACGTTGTAAATGCAAAATAGTTAAGGCCCTAAGGCGAAAGTGTTGAAACTTGGAATTTCTATGCTCCTTCATACGAGTATGGTTTTTTGACGTAAAAGAAACCGCAGAATAAATTACTACTATAAATTGATGAATTTAGTGTTGATAACATTTTATTTATAGTGACATTAAGTTAGTAAACTATTTTATTTACTATAATTCTGATTTTAAGTTGTATTCTTTTAACTATTTATAGTTCGTTCAACTATTTAAATATCTTATTAAACCACTTTATTAACTAAAAATTAAGTTTGATCATATTTCATATTTTATTTAATTACTTAAATATTTTTATTAAACAACTTTATTAACTAAATATTAAATTAAATCATATTTTATCATAGATTTAACTATTTTAATATATTTTTAGACTGTTCTATATACTAAAAATTAAATTAAGTCATATTTTGTACAATATTTAACTATTCACATATTTTATTTAACTGCTTTATGAAGCAACATTAAAATATTACTATTTCATTAAAGTTAAGAATTCAAAATACAATTTAATGAACAAAAAATTAAAATGAAAAATCATATTTATAACTTAACTCTTTTAATTTTAAATAAAAATCATATTTATAACTTAACTCTTTAAATTTTAAATGAAATTAGATAATTAAGTTGAAAGCTTAGTTTATCTTTCAAATACATAAACTAACTAAAATTAACTTCATTATTTATAATTTAAACTAAAATTAGCTAAAACTAACTAAAACTAATTTATACTTTATGTTAACGATATTTTTCGTCAACACCGGAGATAATTCTACGGAAGTGGACCTAAGGGGAAAATAGGTTTACTTAGCTTTTACGAGTTTGAGTTAGTTCACCAATTCCTAGATATTAAGGTTTTGAGTCCGAAAGGATGGTTACTCTTTCCTCAATGGGGTGAGAATCACGCTTAAGCAACTCAAAAACCAGCAGTTATCTTGGGATAAGGGTTTCCTAAGCACAACCCTCTTTAAGGTCTAAATGGCTCATTGGAAGGGGTTCGACACTAATTTTGCTGAAGGGTTTAGGCTTGAGAAAGAACTTGTAAGCATGTAGAAAGCATACCACATATAAAATCGGCAATAACTAACAAATCACATGAGAAACTCATAAGAAAATGTTCTAAGTATTGATCCACTCTTTATTAAATCTTTGATTTAGAATATACAAGTGATTACAACCAAAATCCCCAATTTGATTTAGGAATTATAGTGTGCTCTAGAGAAAAGAATACAAGAATGAGAATGAGAAAATCGCCCCAAAAATGAGACCCTTGGGGTCTTATTTTTAAACAAATCAGGGCCCCTTTTGCTATTGGGCCAACAATACCCCCTGTCGGTCGCTTTTCCCTTTGGTTCTGGATGTACTGGTTCTCAGCTGCCTTTTCTTTAGGTTTTGGAGGCTTTGTTAACGGTTTCTTAAGGTGTTAGCTGTATCTCTCGGGGGGATGGTCCCGGTCTTCAGAGCTTTTAGCTAATGTCACGTCTATCTTCTTTGTATTGCTGATGAGCCTAGCGGTGTGAAAAGCTTTCAGAAGCTCTCTGCTTCCGAATGGGGGCTTCCGGTTATGGGTTCCCGGTCTTGCCGTTGACACTTTGTGGAGCTTGCCTTTGTGATTCAGGTGAAAGGTTGTCAGGTCCGCCACCCCTGTCGGTATCAACACTAAGCGGATTAGTGTGGATATCATGTCTTTCTTTAGGGGTTCCGGTTTGCCTGTTGGTAGACTTCTGGAGTGTACCTTTGTCTTTCTGGGAGGTTGTTACTGGTGCTTTGCAAGTTACCTTATAGAGTATCTTCTCAAGAATCAACTTATGGAGGTCTCAGAAATTAGTTCTGGATAATCCTCATATGCTTTAAACTCTGTGTCTTTGGTGCTTTCGCCTCCTTATGCATCGGTATTAAGCGAGTTAATACTGATAGCCCCTTCATCCCTATGAGTCCCGGTTGGTAGGATTCTTTGTTTCTCTCTTCGTTGGCTTCTGGTCTATGGGTGACCTTTTAACAATCGTGCCAGCACCACCCTGTTGGTACTTCCTTTTGTATAAATTTTGACCTTTGTCCTCCCAAAATGTAGTCATTTTTATATATCCTGGAATATTCCCTTATGCTACCGGCTTCTTCTTGTGCTGGGCTTTGTTGATGGGAGACTTCATTCTTCTAGAGGTGACCTTTACCCTTCACCGTCATCCTGTTCCGGATGCTTTATTTTGGTAGTAACACTTTGTAATTTAAACTAAAATTAATCAATTAACTTGTAAACTTAGTGATCGATATGAAATTTTCTTTCCATCCGAAGCAATTCCAACTCCTTCAGACCATCATACAGTTTATGTCAAATCTCTTTTCATAAGACTAGGATTCCAGTTTATTATATAATGTGTTTTACTTAATGTGGACCCCTTAGAGATTTTTGGCTCCGTCCAACAAGAGTTGTATAAGATCGTTATATGGATGTTCATTTTTATATAAAACGGAAATCTATATTCATCTGATACAATATTCATTGGATTTGTCCCAGTACTGGACAAGTTACAAATATAATAACGTAAGAATATTTTATCAATCATTTTAGTTTAAAAGGTTAACAAAAACTCGATGGCACTTCCTTTTTGTTCCATGTGTACATGCATTTGTGTACGATACAGGAACCAAAGGGAAGTGCAGCCGAAATTTGGTTGAACCATTTAACCTAAAATGATGTATAAAATAATGGGAAGCAGGTTGACCGGCCGTTAAAGTAAAAAGAAATAAAGTAATAAACCGAAAAAATGAAGTAGTTATAAATGAAACTTTACAATAATTTAATTAATATAAAGTGTTTGATCGAATTTTCTAACATATTTGTTGCAAATCAGGAAAATGTTCGATTATTTTCTTGATCGCAGTTGGATATATGAATCCTGAACCGGTAAGAAAGGGTCGATAAATGAACATTTTTGTAATGGTGTCCAAGAATTTATTAGATTTGCTAAATATAATAATCGAAGTAACGTATACATTCTTTGTCCATGTAGTAAGTGGAAACATCTGAAGCATTGGAAGCCAGATGTAGTAGAAGTACATCTGTATAAATTTGGTTTTCTACCGAATTATTACTTATGGGATCATCATGAAGAACTTGTTCAAGCTACATCCAATTTTGTAGTGTTAGAGGACGATAATGCAATGATGAACGATAATACAACGGTGAATCCGATAGAAAATATGGTGCAAGATGCAGTACGATCAATGTTTCCTATCATTGATCAAGGCGACGATGAGAAAGAAAATGTTCAAGAACCAACGGCGGAATCTAATATTTTTTTAATGATTTATTGAATTCTGCTAAGAGGCCGTTGTGGGAAGGGTGTACAAGCGAAAGCGAATTATCTATAACTGCCGAATTCATCACTATGCAATCAAAATTCAATCTTACAGAAGCTGCATTTATAGCAGTTGTACAAACTGCAAAATGACACATACCACCCAATAATTCGATGTGCGATAGTAATTATAAAATGAAAAACCTTATATTTGCTTTTGGACTACTGTATCAGAAGATAGATACATGAGTAAAAGGTTGCATGTTGTATTGAATAGAAGACACTTACCTTAGAAAATGCAGATTTTGCAACGAAGATAGATATAAACTAAGAAAAAGAAAGGAAAAGAAGTTCCATATAAAAGAATGCATTATCTACCCATAACTCCCAGACTTCAACGGCTATATGCATCTTCTGCTACAACATGTCATATGCGATGGCATAGCATGAGAACACTAGAAGAAGGAACTGTGATACATTTGTTTGCTGGTGAAGCATGAAAACACCTTGATAGGACTTATCCTGAATTTACTGCAGAGAGCCGTAATTTTAGGCTCGGTTTATGTACGGATGGATCTTCGCCATTTTCTCAATTTGGTAGTAAATATTCATCATGGCCTATCATTGTTACTCCTTATAACTTATCTCCATGGATGCATATGAAAAATCCATACATGTTTCTAACGGTTGTCGTCCCCGGTCCCGATGATCTAAAACAAGGAATTGATGTTTATCTACCACCGCCGATTGAAGAGTTGAAAACACTGTGGCATGAAGGAGTCAAAACATACGACATTTCGAGAAAAAGGAATTTTCGTATGTTTGCTTCTTTATTATGGACTATTAGTGATTTTCCTACGTATGGCATGCTTTTAGGTTGGAGCATAATTGGACGTCTAGCTTGTCCTCACTGTATGGATGAGACACGAGCGTTTCCATTAAAGTTTGGAAAAAAACAATTCTTGGTTTGACTGTAATCGGTGCTTTCTGCATATTTATCATAAATTTAGAATGGATAAAAAGAACTTTAAAGCTAATAGAGTAGAGACTACGCTACTGCCTAAAGTTTGGACAAACGAAGAGATATATGAAATAATAAAAGAATATCCAAAGATACATGAAACTGGGGAGCAGATTGAAATTCCAGGTAAATCAGACATTCATAATTGGTGCAAGCAAAATATATTTTGAGAGTTACCTTACTGAAAAAATCTACTACTTCGGCATTATATCGATGTCATGCACAATGAAAAAAAACGTTTTTGATAACGTTGTTAATACGGTTTTGAACGTAAAGGGAAAACCAATGATGAAGCGAATTCGAGACGTGATATATTACACTTCTGTAAACGATCGGAGCTTCACTTATACGACGATAATAAAAAAACCTAAAGCATGCTATGAGCTAGAAAACAGGCAAGTAAAACTCGTGCTAAAGTGGATAGAAGGATTAAGTGTCATGATGGGATTTCTTCTAACCTCCGCAGATGTGTGGGCTTTAAAAGCAGCAAGTTGAGTGGGATGAAAAGCCATGAGTGCTATATCATGATGGTAACCTATGATTTTCAAGGAACCTTTGCCTACAAAAATATGGAGTGTTATAACAGAATTAAGTATGTTTTATAAACAACTCCATACAACGACGTTAAAGGTGGATCGTCTACGTAAGGTTGAAGTAGAAATCCCTCTACTTACATATTTCCACCAGTTTTTTTAATGTAATGGAGCACTAACCTATTTATCTTCCGTCCGAAGCACTCCTTCTAGGTCCTGCGCAATATGGATGGATGTATCCATTTAAGAGGTAATTTTGTATATATTCAATAATCTTGATAAGTTACAACCAACATATAAATTTAATTATTCTTATTATAGATACTTGAATCATTTAAAGAAAAAAATTAGGCAAAAAGCAAGAGTAGAAGGTTCGATTTGCAAATTGTACCTTGAAAAAGAAGCTTCATTTTTTTCTCCATTACTTTAGTGAAGATGTGAACTTATCTTTTGTAACTGTTCCCCATAATGAAGAAGTCGTTGAACATGAGTCTTCTTAAATAATGTTATCTATTTTTAGACAACACGGAAGACCTGCTGGAAAATGTGTGGAAATATGGTTAAGCGATAAAGACTACCATGTGGCATACACATATGTTCTTTTAAATTGTGTGAAAGTTGCACCATTTGTCAGGTAATACTAAATTCATGTACAATTCAATTATATACTTATTTATTTTTATTAATAAAAAGGAACATAACACATATTTGCAGAATATACGAATCACAACATCCATCCGGTGATCTCAATAAAGAATTTATTGGATGGTTTTCAAACTATGTTCATGATCCCAAAAACTGTGTTGTTAACCAAGGATTACGACATATTGCTATCGGACCAAAAAGAAATGTTAAAACTTATCCAATATACTTTGTCAATGCATTTAAATTCAACACCAATTATTACAGCTGAAAAATTAACATATAACAGTGACGTATTTGTCAAAGTTAGTGATGATCCAGAGGAGCATATAAAAGATTTTTACGACGTCTTAACGGAATTTTTAGAGTTGACATATTATGTACAGCCCACAGAGAAAAATTTTCTATTCAAAAGCAACTGGTTTAGCAATATACCTGCTTCTGGAATTACCGTGCACAAAGATTATAAGCTAACTGAAATAAGGCATACTTCCCATTACTATAAGTATGATCTTTTCATGTTAGCTAAGCAAGCATCACAAGTCTATTTTTCTCCGTATCTGTCCCTAAAAAAAGATTAAGCAGATTGGTGGGCTGTTTTTAAAACAAAAGTGAAATTTACATTTGATGGAAATAATATTCCAGACTAAGCAGCGTATCAAGCGAATCTTGGGCCAAATACTGAAATAATAATAGTTGATGACATTGATGTAGGGTCGCTGAATGATGAAGCGAATGTATTAGTAGATGCATTTGTAAGTACTGAAGAAAACGATATAAAGTATGAGATCGAGTCTGGATCAGTAGAAGATGAAGACTGATGTTATGTACTTATGTTATGTACAATTATGAGCTATTTATTGTATATGTTATAACTATTCTGATTTATGTAATGATAATGATGACTATATATGTAATGCACTATGAAGAGTTATGCATTGTTCTTCTCATGTACGATTTATGTAATGATAATGATGATTGATGTTAATAATTCAAGTTATTTTGTATGCATCATATGATTATGACAGATATGTCTGATCAAAGACAATCGAGAAGTACGTCTCAGCCGACTCCTGCACCATCTCCTACACTAGGAGAAGGTCCGAGCAGCTCGTAGCCAGATATGCGCCAAGTTGCAGAGATTGTTTTGAAGAGTGAGGGGTAAATATTAAATTTATTTCAATTTACATTATTTAAAATATATGAAATATCAACATGTACACAGGGGCTTTGAGATTGAGCCATCAAATTTCATCCTAGACGTATCGAGGGAGCCTTCAGGGGCAGAATGATTGGGGCTTGGCCGCATTGGGATAGTATCCCACCCCATATCAAGAACGCTATTCTAGCTGATTTGTTGGTAAGTATTTTTTTATATTATCATTGAAAATTAACATACTATAAATAATTCAAAATAAATTTATTATGTAGGTCGTTGTACATATGGAGCTACAGGACATGAAACTTTTTTGACTCATTGGAATATGAAGATGTGTAAAAATTGTCGAGAGGTAATTTAAAGGGCGAAGACATCTGGTAAAAAACCTCCATGGATGGAAAATGATGTTTGGGCTTCATTTCTAGCATATTGGGATACGGAAGAAGCTAAAGTAAGATATAATGAAAATATTCACAATTATGTTGATTGCATTATTTTAATCAATTGCGTATCAAATTTAACAGAAAGTAGCATCCAGAAATAAGGCTAATAGAGTTAAGAATCCTGCTTTACACCGCGACGGCTTGAAATCATTCCAACATCATAGAAGAGAATTGGTATAAATTTTCAATATTTATAGCATATGTTCACGTAAAAAATTAGTGTATATCATTCATTCTTATTTTCAATTATTTTATTAGTGTATATGTACTTAGGTCGCAATGTTAGGAAGGGAGCCGTCGATGGCAGATGTTTTCAAACATACACATGTGGTGGAGCATACTGACAAAGAAGGGAACGTTACGTATGAATGGGCGGACGACAAGGCTGCAGGTGTAATGGTAAGTATGCTTATCTGTAATTAAAATGTTTCATATTCGTTCATATCACAGTATATAAGTAAATTATATAGCATTTGTGTTAAAATTATATTGGTATTGTAAGCGAGATATGGCACAAAGTTGGGTAGAGTGACACCTGCTACTAGACGAGAGGAGCTTATAGTTGTGGATTCCGACTGTATATGGGATTCTATTATTGATCTGCCTACTCGTAATAGGTGATATGACTTCGGCAACCAGGAGGTAAACTTTTTTTAGACTCATAAAATAAGATTATGAATATAAATTGAATTATTAACTTTAATGTGAACTTGAATTATTTCGCAGGCTATTGCTTTTAATCGCGGTTACAATAGGTCCATGGAGGAAGAGACTATAGCTTAGATGCAGCAGCAGTTGGATGAGATGAATGATTGGCGAAGAAGCCAGCTGGCCCAACAAATAGACGATGACATTGCAGCGTACTATCAGGAGCATGGGTCGATGCCTGGGGAGGGAGATGCTACTGTTGAAGGCGAAGACGAAGAAGACGATGACGAGGAGGAGGAAGATTAGTTTGGTTGTTCTTATGCTTGGGTATGTACATATACTTGGTTTACTTTATGTTAGATGCACGTACGATGATATGTGACGATGGTATAGTGTGTTTGGATATATATGACGATAATATGTAACGATGGTACGACGATATGTGATGATGGTATAGTGTTTTGGATGTATGACGATAGTATGTTACGATGGTGTTTTGAATTTAGTTGTTTTTGATATATTATGATTTAGGTAATTGATTATTGATGAGTATTGGTGAATGATGGAATGATAGTGTTGTGATAGTCAGTATTGATTATACTGGACGAATATTAGAATGATATTGTTGTTGTGTGGATTGAGGGAAAGGAATAGTAGTGTAGCGCAGAAAATATGTTCCAGATTTACAACGGCTAGCTACGGTTTACAAGTTCCAGATTTGCGACTGTTAGCAACGGCTAGCGACAGCTTAATGGTTCCAGATTTGCGACGGCTATCAACTGCTCCCCCGGAAACAAACTACTTGCCACGTATGATGCCACATGGACAAATATTGTCGTTGCAAATTAAGTGACAGAGCCGTCGCTTTTTCCGTTGACGACGAAATAAATTGCGATGACTAGCGATGACCGCTGATGTTTTTTTTGCCATTGCAAATCACTGTGTTCTTTGTAAAGATAAGATTTTTCCTTTAAGTTCAGATGTCTAGCCCTTTTTTGGGACGTCTGAAGTGTCTTGAACTTCAGTTCAGACATTTGACAAAAAAGTTAGATGTCTAGCTCAACTCATTGGTCACAAAACATCTTACTTTTCCGCCATATGTCTAACCCCGCTTTTAGTTGAAACTTCCTCCACCATTTTACTTGCAACTTCCGAACTTTGAATTGCGAACCATCTTCTCAGTTATAGTTATGAAGCTACTTCTCAAACATTTCAATTATTCTACCATATATTGTCGTCAAATTCAACATTTGAAATATATAGTTTGGATGGAATTGTTTAAAGGAGGGAGGGAGGGAGGGAGGGAGCGAGAGAGAGAGAGAGAGAGAGAGAGAGAGATCTCCAAATCAATCAATGCACCAGTACTTATTTTACCCGACCTCATTGTACTGATGATTCACAATAATATGCATAGATATGTATTGTAACTGTCAATGTACATTTAATATATACTTGTCATTAATATCATATACATATCAAAACCAAGTACATATCATACATACCTGCCATTAGTATTGTATACATATCAAAACTCAATATGTTGAGGAAGAAGAAAGAAAGCCAGAGATCAAATAAACCGAAGACGCTAATGTTGGTCATACCTTCCATATTCGTTCTTTCACCACTGAGGCGGTTGGTGATAGTAGTTTCAAAAATTGAAGAAGTTTATGCAGCTCTTGCTGACAGTGAATACAACTATAGAGATTTATGGAGCACCCTTGCATGTATCAACTATAGAGATTTATGGACTACCATCGTTATATGAAATGAACCACTTTTTGTTGTGAAGTTTTATCTATTGTATTGAACTTCTTGGTACTTGAATTGCTATGTATGTTATGGAGGTGCCTAGAAGGTCACCTGTAGCTGTCTCCTCTCATTTTCTTTTTCTTTAATAATATATGGCAAAAATGCATAGTATACTTTTTCTTTGTTTTTTGGTAAACCATTCATGTTCAACATAGCACATAGTAGTTTTATTACTTCAATCTAGAAGCAGAGGAACATAAGTTCTACAGCTACAACCCTTTTTTTGGATGTAAATGACCAGATATATTATTGTACAATATACACTGTTTCCTAGTTGTATGTAAATCGAAAAATACAAAGAGAAGGGGTTTGACCAGTATTTCTTAGATAACCATAAGGAAGCTGGTTATAAAGAGAACGGCTTGTAATGGTTACTGCGATGTATAATCATATAATGAGTCTAATTATTGTGTTGTTTGTTGTACTAGTAATGTTATATCAACTACTCAATCGCCTGTTTTTTCCTGGAAAAGAAATAATGATATATTTTCAAAGCTTCCAGAAGTCAGATTTGTTACTTATATGAGATGCCTAGTATTTCTTCGTTGATAACTGAATTTAAACTCATATCCGTAAAAGATATTGCTAACTTATTAACATATGTTCAAACCACAAACCACTTTCAACTAACAGCACCCCTCTCCAAAGCAAACCCCAATTTTCTCCCATAACAAATTTAACAAAAAGTCCTTAATCATAGTTACAACCGGAATTATTGAATTATCTTATCAACTTTGAATGATATAAGAGTTTATTAGCATATATATTCCAATAATCACTGATTGAACTGAGCTTCTTTTATTCAAAAAAATAAGAAAGTTATGTGTTTATGCTATAGAAAACGCTACTATCTTTCATAAAATATTTGTTATTAAATATTCAAAAACAAACTTTTGTGCATGTTATTAATTAATAATTTGAATCCTAACTTGAAGTGAATTAGCTAACGTTACATTTAAACTGAAAAAACAGGAATAACAATCAACACGATTCACACGATCGGACCGTTAAAACTACTACAACCTATGACCATACACTAACAAGTTTCCACCTATTGTTCAGTCTTCAAAAGTATGGTTGAACCAGTTATTCTGGTGTCATATACCTTTGATAGCTTATTTTTCATTTATTTTCTATAAATTTCTCTGCTATGCTTCCTTTTTCTCCCATTAATTATTTAATATTCTCATTCGGTTATAAAGTAATATAAAACATCTTTAGCAAAATTTATTAATATATATATATATATATATATATATATATATATATATATATATATATATATATATATATATATATATATAGAGGCAGGTTCAATGGCACCCCAAATAGTGAGCACCCCTTTAGCCTACCATTTTTCCATTACACATTTACTCCCTCTCTCCTTCCACTAACTTCCTCACCTTCCACTCACATTAAAATAATATAAATAAGAGATGGAAATTAGGGAGGCTAACAGGGGGTGCAGAATAAGGGGTGCCATTGAACGCTCGTCTATATATATATATATTCTAGGGATCTGTGGCCAAAAAAGTGCCGACCTGAGCATAATAACATCAGTATTCAATGACCATACGTAATAATTGTAAAACAACTAGTTTGACTGATTAACAAGGGGTCTTGTTGAGATATTCAGAATGAGTTAATTAGGAATGATATTAATAATTGAGTTAATGTTGGAATAAAGACAAATAAATACTTTACCTTATATTCGGTATTGTATTAAGTGTGATTTATATTGGGTATTATTCAATTAGGCCAAATATTCCCTAGAATATGCTGTACTAGATTATTCCTCTCTTATATATAAGTAGAAGGATCTCTCTTGTAATAGAGATACAAATTAATAAAATGTAGTCTGCAATTGTTCATTGCTCTTCTCTCTCTTCTCTCTGATCTCAATTCTTTCATGGTATCAGAGCGGGTCAAAGGAAGGAGAGGTATATATATATATATATATTAAAAAAAAAAAGGGGAGTCGGCAGTCCCTAAAGCCATTGCAGCACCGTCGTGTGAAATCTTCAAAGCAAGCTGTCCCTCCGTTGAAGCCAATCACTGCTCCAATCTGAAGCCAATCACTGCGCCAACCTGAAGCCATCAAAGAAAACAAATAAAGCCAATCTACACTGCCGCCATTTGTCCACCCCCGCCACCGAAGTTCAAAACAGATCTCGCTGCCAGCCCAGATCCCTACACCGAATCCCTACAAACCGTCGATCCCACAATCCCAACAAAAATTTCGTACAGATCCCAACAAACCACCTACCCCCTCTCAACCAGTCAACGAAACCAAAACCAAATCAAAACCAAAACCAAAAACCATTGAGTGTGGTCCACTTTAAAAACCATTGAGTGTGGTCCACTTTAAAAACCATCAAAACCAAACCAAAACCAAAACCAAAAACCATTGAGTGTGGTCCACTTTAAAAAACCATCAAAACCAAACCAAAACCAAACCAAAACCAAAACCAAAAACCATTGAATGTGGTCCACTTTAAAAACCATTGAGTGTGGTCCACTTTAAAAACCATCAAAACCAAACCAAAACCAAAACCAAAACCAAAAATCAAAACCCAAAACAAAAAACCATTGAGTGTGGTCCACTTTAAAAACCATGAATATTGAGTGTGGTCCACTTTAAAAAACCATTATTGAGTGTGGTCCACTTTAAAAACCATTGAGTGGTTGGACCACTTTAAAAACCAATGAGTGGTTGGTCCACTTTAAAAACCATTTGTTAAAAGTGAAGAGTTGCTGATGGCGTATGGAAATTTGAAGCTGACTGTCATTTTGTTCGCGATGCAATCCAAGGTGCAATCCAAGATGGGCATTTGTGATCCGCATGCTCCATCTTGAGGGGGGTGTTGAGATATTCAGAATGAGTTAATTAGGAATGATATTAATAATTGAGTTAATGTTGGAAATAAAGACAAATAAATACTTTACCTTATATTCGGTATTGTATTAAGTGTGATTTATATTGGGTATTATTCAATTAGGCCAAATATTCCCTAGAATATGCTGTACTAGATTATTCCTCTCTTATATATAAGTAGAAGGATCTCTCTTGTAATAGAGATACAAATTAATAAAATGTAGTCTGCAATTGTTCATTGCTCTTCTCTCTCTTCTCTCTGATCTCAATTCTTTCAGGTCTTCTGCTTACTTTAATTAAATATACATACTAACTGACCATAAATAAATAAATAAAGAACAAAAAATAAAAAAGTTATACATATGCATGTATTGTAGCTATTTATGTATGACCTACATCAATTAATTGTGTGAAATAACGGTTGGAAAACAAAATATCTGCCATTAATATTAGACATATCAAACCACAATCCGTAGGAGGAAGGATGTGAAAATAAAAGGTTCAAACATATTGCTGAAGATGTTACTGCTAGAATTGGGTGTATGGGTCATACCTTTCACATTTGTTCTTGCACCGGTAAGGCGATTGGTGATTCTAGTGTCCAAAGTTCAAGAATTTTATGCAACAGCTATTGGCGGTGGATATAACTATAGAGACTTGTGGAGCAACATTGCAAGTCTTCACTCCATGAATTATTCTAGTTTCAGCATGGCATGACTGTATTTTGTATGAAGAGCTGCTTCTTGTAAAATTTCTCTTATGGCTTTCTTGATCATATATATAAACTTCAATGGATCCACCGCTGATGGTTAAGAAGAACGAAACCAGAGACTTCTGGTGGCCTTCTGTCCTTTTTTTTCCCTACTGCAATACAGAGCAAAAATGCATAGCAAAGTGTAATTGTGAGATGTAAATATGATGTAGAGATGAAAAAGCATTAATGTCCTTTTATTCTCCTGTTCTATGTTTGATTGTTATTGGTTTGGATAAGCTCATTTATTTTGGTGCTTCTATTACATGTAAGTTATATATGATTCTGTAGCTTTTATGACTTCAGTCTGGATGCAACAAAAGATCTGTTATGCCTTTGGACTTAGGCAGGAAAACAACGGTCAATGCAGCTTGCAAGCATTTACTAACGTTAAGTTACAGAATTTTATTCTTGCACCGATGAGGCGGTTGGTGATTCTAGTGTCCAAAGTTCAAGAATTTTATGCAACAGCTATTGGCGGTGGATATAACTATAGAGACTTGTGGAGCAACATTGCAAGTCTTCACTCCATGAATTATTCTAGTTTCATTATGACATGACTGTATTTTGTATGAAGAACTGCTTCTTGTAAAGTTTCTCTTATGGCTTTCTTGAACATATGTAAACTTCAATGGATCCATCGCTTATGGTTAAGAAGACTGAAACCGAAGTCTTCAGGTTGGCTTCTTTCCTTTTTTCCTTACTGCGATATAGTGCAATACAAAATAAAAATTAGCAATCGTTTTCAGATTTTGCTGAATTGCTTTTTCTTTTAGTTTTTACTTAGAAAAAGAAAAGAAATTTGTAATTATCAGAAGTAAATATGGTGTAGGGATGAGAAGGTATTACTATCTTTTTATTCTCCTTTTCTATGGTTGAATCAGTTGATTGTTATTGGTTTGGATAAGCTCATTTATTTTGGTGCTTTTGTTACATAAGTTATACATGATTCTGTAACTTTATGACTTCAGTCTGAACGGAATGGAAGATCGGTTCGGCCTCTGGACTTAGGCAGGAAAACAGCGTTCAATGCAACTTGCAGGCATTTACTAACATTAAGTTATAAAAGGTTGTTGCAATTTTCTGTCATTCTAATATTCTATGACATAACATTAATACATTGTGACACAATGGAAATATGCACTTAACTAGGTCTACAATAAATCAAGGTTCGGGTCATGGCTTTAATGCACTTCCCAAAAAAAAAAACATATTCAGATATTGTAGGTGTAATGAATTTATCAGTCCGTAAGGTAATGCAAAAAGAACATTAATTCATATAAGAGTTGTTTTGCATGTTAAAAGATAGAACATCTGTTTGAAATTGAAATAGTGGCTCATCGCTAAAAAAATTTAAAAGGAGGCATATAACTTTAAGTAGACACATAACATTAGAGACTTATTTTGTTACAACAAGTTGTGTGTCAACTCATATGCACACATCTTGTTGTTGTTTCATAACATCTTTGTCCATGTTGTCTCTCTGTACCATAAAAAAATAATGGATATTTGTTTGAATGACAAAATCGTTTTCTTCTTTATTTCAAAAGTCAATCAAATTTTGTTATCTATATCAACAACTTTCAAATTTTAATTGGATAAAATCCAATAACAAAGATATATGCTCATATTATTCTACAAATAATAAAATTTAATTATAAAATAGTTTTTCTGTGAATATAAGATCAAAATAAAAATTAATAAGGAAATATGTTTTTGTGAGCGTGGAGAAAAAGAATATAAGAAACCGTTATTTTTGTAAAAAAAATTCCCAAATGTTAAATGAGACTATCCTACAAATGACTTAGTTCTATGTTTTAGATGATATAATATAAAGCTATTTTCAATCCTTAGAGATAATAATAAACACTATACATTATTTTAATTAAACTTGAAATCAAAAGCTTTTGGTGATTTAGCCTTTTCAGGCGATGAACCCTCCCCTCGTCCACCACTTTCCTCTACGCTCCACCTCGTCAACTTCGTCCCCTCCACTCTAATGTAACATCCTGGAACTTTAGCAATTTAATTACGGTAAGCAGTAATTCCCTTTGGGTTGTTTGATTTTGCGTCTCGACGTTGTCCGTGATGGGTCCTTCGACTTTCTGGGTTTTCAATGTTTCTCCTTGGTTTATCGTCTAGTTAGTAGAATGCTGGTTTCGGGTTTGTGTTCTGGGGGATAAAGTAAATCTGGTGTTTGGTCGTCTTCTTGGATGAAGATGCTCATATCTTTTTTTCATGTTATCTCATATGTCATTGACTGTTTTTGGTCATGCTTTGTTGGGTAAAACTTGTGAATTATGGCAACTTCTTTGCTGTGTTTGTGGGTTTTCTTGCCTGCGTGTGTTGAAACCAGTTTGGTGACGTTATGAGGAAGTAAGCAATTGGTTATATTGTCATATCTGTGGTGATCAGGCATTGTTGAGTTTGTTTGTGTGCCGGCTTACTGTGTTGCATCGGAAGCCAGTAGTGACGAAGGTGAAGCTATATGCTCTCGACGTTGCTGGTGTTCTTTTGATGATTTTCGATGCCTTCTTCAAGCTTGATTCCTGGTTTTCTGCCACTTTTTATGTTACTAGCACGGTTTTGTGTGCATGGATCTCTGCTGCACTTTTGTGGAGCTCGGGACATCTACAGCCTGTAATATGGTTCGACAGTTGCTTCCTTATTGCAGACTGTTTTGCTATCCCATCGTATACCATAATTTTCTTATATCAGTCCTGGACTGTATTTTTTATTACATACCATATGTAATCTCTTGAGAAAAAAATATATGTAATGTACTCAATCTCAATCTCTCCCTACGCGGAGAGTTAGGAAATTGGTAGCCTAGTTAAATTGGCTAGCTCCTGTACTATAAACCTGTTAGGTAGAGTGGACAAAACACTATAAACTCCGTAGACGGTGGACGGTCCACCTTAAAAACCGAATTAGCTGACTGTCAACCACAGTCACTTGTACCTTTTGTATTTTTTTATTATTGGTTATAATAAAAACGTGTTTGCAATCACCTTAAAAACCGGTCGGATTTGCCAATTTTTTTTAAAATGATTTGAATTCAAATATTTTGAATATTTAAATAATATAAATAGTGGAATAATAATTTTAATTCCGAAATGGTCGGAATTAGTTGATTTTGCAATACTGTATAAATTAGATAATATAAGATATTTAATTCAGTTTAGAATTGAATTATATTAACGAAATTTATTTATAAACAACGACTGCACGTATTATTTATATTATAATTATAAACGTGCTTGTAACATCGTGGTAGTTCGTAAGTATATGTTTTAAACTTCAACTGAGTATATAAAATGCATTATAAGTCGGATTTCTTCAAAACAAGAAATGTTCAAATCTGTTGAGCTGTATTTTTCTAATGGAAGTGAAAAATCAAGATTTTGTGTTATAGATTGTAAGTTATGCCCAAATCAAATTTTCTAGAAAATCGCCATGGAATCGTTTATAAGCCATAACGATTTATTAAATATAATTAAATATTGGTTTTGAATTTGGACAAAATATTTAAGACGTATTTTTAATTTAATTTATAGAATCGTTCTGTAAATTTTATTTTGAAAAATATGCAACTTTCTGTTTAATATATTTTATACCCTATATTAGCGTCTTGGAATTTCACAGAGTAAGTCAACTTGTCTATTTATTATACTTTTGAGATCTTTACACATTGCCTATCACAACAGTATTTTTATTTTTGTCGATAGCGGTCCGTAAGTTAATAGAGTTTTAAGTAACAGATGTTGAACCTAAAACAACATAACCTTTTTCCAACGGTTATATCATCTTTGTCCTCAACCAAATATCCCTCATTTTTAGAGCGTCCCTATGCTTTCTCATATTTCCACCTAGAGCTTGCCTTACCAAAAACTCCACCCCACAAATAGAGCATGCATCCATGTGTTTTTGGTTTACAAGCTCACTTCCTTTTATACATGTAGAACAACGATTTGTAGTTTATTGATGCCTCGATATCCATCTCTTATTTTTACACAGTGCCAACACATTACATCTTTGGACAACAAAGATATTGTAATATCATGACAATAAGTTCTTGAGCGTGCTTATAACCCACCAACTTTCAGTCAGGATGCCTCCAACTTATGGTGTATGGAACATGCACTTGTAAACTTAATTAGCTTAACTTAAATTTAAGAATTTAATACACGGACCTTTCATGAGCTACTCTTCATCACGCACGCAGGAATGTCTCTTCAAATCAAGTTACCTACCCTAAAAACTTTACAACAACCGATGTTTTTTAAAATTCATTTAAAATCAATGAACGGAAAACCGACTATGTGAAATCTCATGGACTTCAATCAACTACAAAGCTATGACAAAGTTAATCACAATTTATAAAAGCTGCAACCTGGTGATGGAGGAACGTACACCCTAAAATGCCCTATTACTTGGCTATGAAGGTTCGCAGATCCATAACGCGATCGACGTCGACTTGTTCTTCTTCTTAAGGAAATGGATATCGAAGTTATATATTCCCATGGCTGAAATAAATCATAACATATCTAATCTTCACCGAAATTTTTCATAATAAATCTCCTTGAACTCAGCAAATCCAGGACTTCAGTTTCCTATCCTTTTCGTGTAGCTCGACATATTTTCTCGTGTTCCAACATTGGAGGCAGCAGCCTAAGGCTGGCGTATGCGAGAAATAGTGTAACAACCCGGAAATTCTGAACCAATTAATTAATTTTTTAGCTATTTTAATGGGTTTTGAATATTTAAAATGATTTATTTTAAATAATAATGACTAAAAATTTATTTTAAATGAATATAGAACATATAAATATATTTTAATTATAAAACTTACTCGAAATGGCGCGGCAGTTTGAAAATTCGATTTCTAATTTCAAATGAATGTACGAGATTCAAAATAAATCGGATTTCAATAAAACCAGAAACATTTGAATCTGTTTAATTATATCTTTCTAATGAATGTGAAAAACTGAGATTTAATAATATAAATTAAAAGTTATGTCTAGTTTAAAATTTAGAACAGTCGCTATGGAATTTATATATATATATATTATAATATAATATATAGCCCTTAAAAATAGTTGTTTTGCAAACAACCTCCGTTTTCGACGAAACCACTTTTGTTGGATCCGGAATGTAAAATTATTGTTAGCTTTCAAATTTCATAATTTTTGGAATTAATATGTGAGCGTGGTAAATTTAAACGTGTTTTGACAATTTAGTTTGAACTTAATCGACCTTGAAATTGGCCATTTTTCAAACGGTCTCCAAATTCAACGAAATTAGTTTTGTTAGAACCATATCGTCAAAACATAACTAAACTTATTTTTTTGGAATTTTTGGAGTCAATATGTGGCCCCGGTAAATTAAAGTTCATTGAAATTCAATATATATTGATTTATATTTTAATTTAAAGAAAAACTGATCTAAACAGTAGAATTGGCTTACGAACATATCCCATTGTGTCCGGAATAGGGGAATTTAGCTAGGGGCGACAGTCGTTGGGTTTGATTTGGAGTTCGTATGCAAAAACACATTTTTGAAATTAAAATAATATTGAAAATTATATATAAATAAACTATAAACCCTAAATTTCCGTCACAATTCTGAGCCGGCCCCAAAATCAGAAACCGACGGTGAAAATTCCTCCAATATTTTCTCTTTGATTTCTCCCAATCCCTAATGAATTAGAACATGGTTTGTAAACGAAAATCCAAGTGCTTCGAGAGATCTTTAAATCTATGTAACCATTATCATCTCTAGTGAGGCATGGCGTTCGATATGGGCTCGAGAAGGGCTGTCGTCCCACTATGATTTTTGGGTTCCATAGACGTGTGAGTTGCACGTGGACGGAGGTGGGGGTGGAGCACGCGACGGCGGTTCGAATGGGAGGTGGCGATCATGGTCTAGTGACAAGGGTAGCGATTGTATTCATGTATAAAAATATATAGAATGGTCAGTTTAGATTATTTTCAGTTTTAATCATTATAAATTGTATACGGTGCCTGTTAGCTCACCTCCCTTGTCTACAGACCATGGACGATTTAATTGGCTGTATTGTGTGTTGATTGTAATGTTGAAATCTTAAAATATTAAAAATAATTTAATATTATTTTGTGGTAGTTGAAATTAAATTATAAATATCCATTTATAATTTAAACAGTGAAAATTGGTTAATTAGAAAAATAACTCAAACTGAATTATAATTGGTTAAATTTGTTAATCAATAATTTATTTAAATTCACTATTGTTGTTTGAAAACCCCACATGGGTATTGGGATGATATTTGACATACACTAATCCCAATATTTATTTATATCTCAATCGATGGGTTGACAGACTATGATAAGCGTTATTTAATTATTTAATGCTTATATAGTTGTAAGTTGCACTCTGGATGTGAATTGACTGTTTGATGATTATTTATCATTATTGTTGAATACATGTGATGTATGAAATCCATATAACTGAAATTATATGGTAATTAATTGAGTTGCATTCCGATTCAGAAATAAAGAATAATTTAAAATAATGAATATTTCAAAATAACGAATATTTTGAAATAATATTCAGTGAAGAGTAAAAATATGATTTTGGTGTCCGATTTTGGATGGACACGAAAATATTGGATATATGAAGCCGAGTAAGTAGATATTCTCCATTTTAACCCGAACGGGTTTATCGATCGATTTTATTCATTTTATAATGAATATCGAAAAAGAATTGATTTCAATATTAGATATTTTGAAAATATTACCATTTTAATATTATAATGATATGGAACATTCAATTTTTATTTAAAAATTGAAAATTGTAGAGTCAAGATTTTCATAGAGTTTTGATTTCTAACAAAGAGATACGTCGTGATCGACAAAAAGAAGATATTCATTGGTATTATACATTAGAGGTTGATTATTTGGTATGTTAGTAGTGTTATTATGTTAAAATATATCCTCAAATAATCTCACACCTCTAATCTTTGAATATATATATTAGAATATATAAGTGCACATTAACTGTGCAATCTGGGCTAAACCGGTCGACCGGTTGAAAACCAAGCGGTCGACCATTTCTGCCCAGAATGCACAGTTAACGTGCACAAGGATACATAACGTATATGTATTTAAATTCCTGTCTACTGGTCCTTTTTGACCTGTCGACCGTTTTATTCCAGACAGCAACCTTTCGTATAGACACTTCCATTTCTTCAACGGTTGCTTCTCTTTCTCTTCTCCAATAAACATGACCGTTGTTTGTAACTGTTCATGAATGGTTACAACTGTTTATTCCTTATATAAACATCATGTGATCATCATTTCAAATCAATGATTCTATCAATCTAATCTCTATTCTCTTAATCTCAATCTTGAACTCTCAAGTGCTCGAATTGCTCATATTATGTCATATATCGTTTGAATCCTAGAATCTATTTAACATTCTTTTGATTCAATACGATATCCACTTCCAAATCTCCATATACACAAATATATTATTTGAGGATAAGATTATATGAAGTTTGTACTACAAGTGACAAAATCGTGTTATCAAGAACATATACTGTCAACAATAAAGTATATTCATCTTACTTGAAGTTCTCGGTGTTGTAAGAGGCACGTGTTCAAGTCCTCAGTGTTGTAAGAGGCGTGAAATCTCATTCGTCTGCTCGGGTGTTGTATACCTGTTCCTCCGGGTGAAGTGAGTTGGTTGTTATTGAAAATCTAGATAGAAGTCTGGGACGGGACGTAGGACGGTGCTCCGAACCAGTATAAAAATCCCTAGTGTGATTTTTCTAGTTTACTGCATCTACTGTTTTATATATATCTGTGATTAGCTATTATTTCATACTTGTGTGTTATACACCATATTACACGATCCGTGTGTATTATATTAGCAAGTACATGCATTTTCATTTGGTATCATAGCAAGGTTATCTTATAACCGTAACACAGTTATTTGATATATTCTTCTAATATGGCAAATAACGCAAGTATTGTCACTCAAAACACCACTTACACGGAAGGTCAATCGACACAAAGACCTCCATTCTTCAATGGTCTCAACTATTGATATTGGGCAACACGTATGTAATTCTTCATGCAGTCAAATAGCTATGATGCCTGGAATGCTACATAAAAAGAAATAGTGAATCCAACAACTGATTATTCAGAATGGACACCAGCT
The DNA here is from genome assembly GCA_030737875.1 of Allium sativum. NCBI lineage: Eukaryota > Viridiplantae > Streptophyta > Magnoliopsida > Asparagales > Amaryllidaceae > Allium > Allium sativum. The sequence goes on along the minus strand of CM060921.1, from coordinate 593,936,027 downwards.
GAGAAAACGGCAACAGCCGTAAATGCAAAAGCAATAAACATGTTGTTTTGTGCATTAGACCAAAATGAATATAACTATGTTAGTATCTGCACCACTGCCTATCAAATTTGGCAAACGCTGAAAACCACTCATGAAGGTACTAACAAGGTTAAACAAGCCAAAATAGCCATGCTGAAAAGTCAGTTTCAAAATGAAGCCGAATGAGACAATCAATGATATGTATTCACGGTTTCAAACTATTCACCATGCACTTATTGGTTTAGGACAAAAATATTCAGATTTTGATGTTGTTTTGAAAGTCCTACATTCTCTGACTAGTGAGTGGGAAGGAAAAGTATTAGCAATTGAAGAAGCTAATGACCTTTCCGTCATGAAATCAGATGAATTGATAGGAAATCTAATGTCCTATGAAGTTAATTTACAGGTTAGAAAGGAACAGAAAGAAGAAAATAAAAATGTAGCATTTCATGCAGAAAAAGATGAAGATGAATCAGATTTTGAAGATGAAGACCTAGCATTCATTGCAAAAGGTTTCAAAAAATTCTTGAAACGACGGATAGCTAGTCGATATAACAAAAAGAAAACTGGATCAAATAGACCATCTTCATCTTCTATAGAATGTTTCAACTGCCACAAAAAGGGGCACATGCACAAGGATTGTCTGAAGCAAAAGAAGAAGTCAAAAAATGAAAAATTCAGATACAAGAAGGACAAATAAAGAAACGAGCATTCTCAGTTACATGGGATGATTCAGACTCGTCTTCATCAGAAAGTGAAAGTGATATAGAAAATGAACAAGCAAACGTTTGTTTCATGGCAGTAGAAGATGAGGTACAAATTCCTACATTTGATGAAGTACTTGATATTAATGTCGAATTGATAGTTAAATATAAAGACATAAAACGACAATTAAAAGAAGCCAAAGCAGATTTGAGTAGAACAAAGTTTGAACGAGATATGTTAAAAGACGAGAAGAAAATATTAGAAGAAGAACTTGAAAAACTTTAAGAACATCATCTAATATTGACTCTCAATTATCTCTTTTGAGTCAAGAAATTGAAACTCAAAAAGAGAAAAATGATCTCTTACAACTAAAAATCATGAACTTAAGGCAAAAGTCAAAATTCTGGACCTAGAAAAGGCTAGTTTACAAACTAAGTTAGATGATATTACTCAAAATGTTTCTAACTTCAACAAAGGTAAAGAAAATTTGACAAAAATCATTGAAAGTTCACAACCTGCTTCAAACAAACAAGGTTTGGGATATAAGAAACAAGAAACATCTCAAGAAGAAGAAAGATGAAGCAAAGAAAAATCCTAGTTTATTATATTCTAAGCCAAAACCAGTTGTGAAGTTTCAAAAGAAAAATGTCAAGACTATCAAGATATGGGTTCCTAAAAAAATAACAATTTGATTAGGAACAAATATATTCGACATTTCATGAATATTGTGCATCTTAATTCTAATTATATATATAAAGGGGATACCGGACCCATATGGGTTTGGACTCCTAAGACCTAACTCTTAGGACCCCATAAAAAGTGGGTACCATGGACTTAATTTTATTTTTTGCAGGTCCCAGTTAGGAAAAGAGGAAAGTGGATATTGGACAGTGGTTGCTCGAAGCACATGACTTGAGACAAGAGCTTATTGACAAATATTACATACTCAGATGGTGGCTCCATTAATTTTGGAGATAATTCAAAAGGCTATATTATCAGCAAAGGCGATGTGAGAAATTGCGTGTATATGCAGGAAAATACAGATTTACAGGCACAATATCAGGGGGAGATTATATATAGGGGGAGATTCAGAAGTATATGGTCATCAATCAAAAAGGGGGAGAATCTTGAGTCAAGATTTTCATAGAGTTTTGATTTCTGATAAAGAGATACATCGTGATCGACAAAAAGAAGATATTCATTGGTATTATACATTAGAGGTTGATTATTTGGTAGTTAGTAGTGTTATTTATGTTAAAATCTATCCTCAAATAATCTCACACCTCCAATCTTTGAATATATATATTAGAATATATGAGTGCACATTAACTGTGCAATCTGGGCTAAACCGGTCGACCGGTTGAAAACCAGGCGGTCGACCGTTTCTGCCCAGAATGCACAGTTAACATGCACAAGGATACATAACGTATATATATATTCAAATTCTTGTCTATTGGTCCTTTTTGACCTCTCGACCATTTTATTCCAGAAAGCAACCTTTCGTATAGACACTTCCATTTCTTCAACAGTTGCTTCTCTTTCTCTTCTCCAATAAACATGACTGTTGTTTGTAACTCTTCATGAATGGTTACAACTGTTTATTTCTTATATAAACATCATGTGATCATCATTTCAAATCACCGATTCTATCAATCTAATCTCGATTCTCTTAATCTCAATCTTGAACTCTCAAGCGCTCAAATTGCTCATATTCTATCATATATCGTTTGAATCCTAGAATATATTTAACATTCTTTTGATTCAATACGATATCCACTTCCAAATCTCCATATACACAAATATATTATTTAAGGATAATATTATAGGAAGTTTGTACTACAAGCGACAAAATTGTGTTATCAAGAACACATACTGTCAACAATAAAGTATATTCATCTTACTTGAAGTCCTAGGTGTTGTAAGAGGCACGTGTTGAAGTCCTCAGTGTTGTAAGAGGCATGAAATCCCGTTCGTCTGCTTGGGTGTTGTAAACATGTTCCTCCGGATGAAGTGAGGTGGTTGTTAGTGAAAATCGAGATAGAAGTCTAGGACTGGACGTAGGACGGTTCTCCAAACCAGTATAAAAATCCCTGGGGTGATTTTTCTAGTTTACTGCATCTACTATTTTATATATATCTGTGATTAGCTATTATTTCATACTTGTGTGTTATACACCATATTACACGATCCATGTGTATTATATTAGCAAGTACACGCATTTTCAAAAATGAAGTTGAAAACGTTTTAAAACGAATTATAAAATACGTTTTAAATAGAAATAAACGATATTATATATATATATATATATATATATATATATATATATTTAATTGCCTGAATAGAACGCGTCGCGCGGCGATCGTTTACGAATTTCGATCATTAACTTCAAATGAACGTAACGAGAGATCCGACCGTCGGATTCTCCTAAAACTGGAACCGTTGGGTTCGTATTGAAAAGATCTTTCCAATGATTATAAGAGATTAAAAATATAACGGGAGGATTTGGAATTATGTCCAAATCAATTTCAGAAAAGGTCACTATGAATGCAGTTCGGTGGCCGTTATTGGAAACCGACTGTAAGGGCCTTAATAAAATTATTAAAAATATGGAAAAATTGTGTAAAATCATAATAAATTAATTGAAAAGATTTTGGATGAAAATTTCAAGTTTGAAAAGATAAAAATATATGTTTATCGAAATGTACTAGTTATTAACTAAAATAATAAATTGGATTGAGAAATGGTTTTGATATAACCAGAATTTTCCAACGTATGAATTGGAAAGGATTTAAATGGAAAAAATATTCGGAATATTTCGGTATTGGATTCCATAATTATATGGATATTGTTGAGGAATTTGAACGATACATATATCGTTATTCCCAATACGATATTTGTTGGTTTCAGAATTTGATATTGAATATAAACCGATATTATTTCTATTCAGAGCCTTGTATTTAATATCAAATCGGACTTTGGGTTTATCGTGAATGATGTTTTAAATAACATGATTTCTTTAACCTGATTAATAGTGAAGTTAAGATTTGGAATTTATAAATCTTTTAATTAATATTAATGGAATTTTCCAAAGTAAAGTTTTCCAATTTAATATATTAAATTGGAATTCAATGGAATTCAATTTGGTAATAATCGAGATGGGCTTCTGTAAAGGAAGACCTTTACTGTATATGGAATTTAAAGGGTTTGTCGTTATTCCATTTATAGTATTGATTTGATACGGAAATTTATATCGACTATATACTGTTATGATTTCCGTGAAGATTCCATTTTGATGGAAGATGATTTTAGGTTTATCGTGAACTTGGTTTTAGATAACATTGATTCTTTAACCCAGTTAAAGACATGATTAATTTCCAGAAACTTGAACAATCACTAATTAATGATTCTAGAGATTAAAACAAAGAAAAGTTTTGATAAATCTTTAATTAGATTGGAATGAATGAATGGTGTTTAAATTTACCAAAACATGAGGTGCGATATAAACCAAATTTACTTGGTTGTTGATATTAATTGTGATTGATTGATTGTTTGGATTGTGCTCGACCAGTTTATGAGCAAGATATGCTTTTACAATTAGCATTGGGTTGGGTAGAGATACTTGTATGCTAACATCTTGTGAAACACTTCACGATTTGAATATGAGATATTTAGCAATGTTGTTGAGTTCATTTCAAATTTATTGAATGATTTTGAAATGATATTTTTGTTAAGTGAAAAGAAATGTTATTCCCAATTTTGGTCAGGGAATGTTTTATAAAAATGTTTTATAAAATAGAAAGGGTTTCGAGGGCTAAACCCGATGTTGTCGAAATGATTTCGAAATGTATTATGTGTTTAACATTGTGGTTCATCACGTAAACAATTAGTTGCTATTGATGATATATCTGTTTGGTAGCGGAGAATTTATTCTCTTTCTTAACACCCTTCTTTGAGACGTACGAGCTCAAGGTTATGTGATTAATAGTGAATGATCATATATGTGAATTGCTAATGTAAAGTACTATATTTTGGAAAATACTTGTGATTATTATGTTGTGAAATGATTTTACCTACTTCGGGATATGCAATGATTTGGTATGTGGCTAAAGATTCGGGTAACCCTGGATGACTAAAAGTGTGAGGGCGGTGGATTTTATTCGAGGGCGTGGGAGGTGCATCGTCAATGTAACCTGCTCCATAGTGGGAGGTGCACATATATATATCGAGCTGGAGAGGCGCGTACAGCCTTGTCTGAGGGTCATGCCCGATATTTGGTTGCATACTTGTTTGTATGCATTATGATATTTTGGAATTCATATTTCCAAAGATTTTGGTTTGAGATCCCAAAGAAAAATCTACTTTGATATAAAGCTAGATATGTATTTCAAAATGATTGGAATAAGAAATCGGGAAATAAAGTACAAAGGAATAATTTCTGTAAAGTGAACTGGATTTCGAAAAATCTGAATTTGGGGATTAAAGCCTAAATGGGTAGATTGGAAAATTGCACGTTGTATGATGCATTGTAGGTCCATATATCTATTATTGGTTATTGTTTAGCACTGGTATTCATGGGGGTAAACCTGTTCAGGGACATGCGGCATGGTCTTGTGATATGCCTTATTTAAAATAAAGTTAATAACTGTTTTGAGTTCTCACACTAGTCCGATAACTGACTGGGAGTTTATCGTTTTCACCTAAACCCTGGGTGTCCATATTTTCCACACGGGCAGCTTGTAGTTTTAGTTTTGCAGATTATTTCATTTAGAAGGATTCTGGATCAAAGTTTAAAGCTGTGTCCAGAGCATTGATAGTCTTTCGCTGTGTTAGTTTATTTGTTTCCGCTGTATTGTATTACATTTATTGTAAATGTATTTTCGACTGTATATTATTTTTGATACTCTGATATTTTGTACTCTAATGTAACATTATTATGATGTTTATAAAAGTTTTGTTGTTTGTTCTGATGTGTTGTGCCCCCAAAGTTAGCATATCCGCCTTTTTGGTTCGATTTAAGTCGGTTTAATGATCGATTTGGATCGACCGAGAAGGAGGGTCGTTACAAATAGTAACGATCGGGGAGGAATTCGATGTTAGCTTTGGAGTCTAGGCAGCAAGGCGCTCGGATAGGCAAGTTTTCGGGGGAATCGACACTATAAAGTGCCGCTACTTTCTTCGACACAGCGCAGAAATGGGAGGTGGAGCGGTAGGTGGCGAGTTGAATTTTGATGTGTTAAGGAGAATGAGAGTTAGATGAGAAGAAGAATGGTGAAGAGTTTAGTGGAGTTCGGTGAGGAAATGGAAGAGAACGACGCGCAATGGCTTGTCTGGAAGTTGGAGATTTTATAATAGGGAAGAAGATGATAATGTGAGGGTTTGAGCTTTTTTCTTCTAAGTGCGCTGATCGGATAAAATAAACAGTGAGGCCCGCTTTTATAATTTAATTGAATTTAAATTACTTTAATTAACGTATAACTTGTAAATGCTATACCGTGCTCATACGTTATCCAAATCTAACAAAACATGATTCGTTAGAATTGTACGAACGTAGGCTATGTTATGAAGCTGGTTCAGAACCATTTGGAGGTCGTTTAAATTTATGGTGAATTTAAACGCGTAATTTAATCAATTGAACGTTAATCGTTATTTAACGTTTAACGACCAAGGTGAGTAAACTCACTAACTCTGTCCAGTTTTATAATATTATAAACATTATTTAATATTGATAAATGATGATTGAATGATGTGTGATGGTTGTCTGGATGAATTGCTATTAAATTGTTTGAAATAATATATATAAATCATTAGTTGAACACTGATTATATTTATTATTATATTTCATATTGATCTGAAACTGGTATTATTCATACTGATTAACGTCTGTAGATGCAGGGAAAACACGTTGAAGGAATTCAAATGGATTCCTTAACAATTTTATTGTTGTTTTTCATATATTGCATTATATGACGTGACAAATAATCTGTGGTTGATTATGATGAGTTTCGGATGTTTAAATAACTTTGACCTGGGAATAACTGGTATTTAAATACCATAAACACCTATTCGAATGGAATGGAAAAGGATTCAATTTTAATAAAAGAAGAAAAATCTATTTGTAAATAGAAATAGAATTTCGAATGGACTAGATTATAGTAACTTGTTTTAATTATATTAAAACAAGAAGTTTGGTTTATAAACGATATTTGGAAATGTGATGAAATAATTATTATAAAATAATTTGAAAATGTGAATTCAAGAATGAATATTAGGAAGGGAAATGGAAATCGTTTTCAAAAGAAAACGATTAAATTTATTTCGATGTTCGATATGTAATTTAATTGAATTAAATCCATAAGGATTTATATTTAGAATTTGACCCTGTCAGATGTTTTAAAAATAGTCTATTTTTAGAATTATATTATAATACAAAATTTTACTAGATAGTCGATATTTGGTTTGAAACCAATAATTTATATTCGAATATGAAATCAATATTTAATTATAAACTTGATATAAAATTTATAAGATGTTGATTTGTAAAAGGAACTTATGAATGAAATATGATGTAGATTTATAAAATAACTCGATAGATGGAGTTTTAACTTGTAATTGATATTCTCTTTTTAAGTCGGGATTTATTTATTTAATAAACAAAATATTATTTATTCATTCAAAGTAATGAATCAAAGTTATATTTTGAAGTTAAATATGTTGGAAGCAGGGATTATAATGCTATAGTTATAATAAATGATTTCCGTTGATGAAGTGGATTCATAAACTGAATTCGAGAGTTGCATAAATGATGATTTGCTTAGAAATTAAGAAATTAAGTTAAGGAAATTAGAAACAGAATGGAGATTAGTAAAGTTGAATGACTTTCTTATTATCGATCTGATGTTGGTTTTGACCTTCGGGGTAGATACTTAAGGAGTTGTTCTCTTACTAGTTTACGTTTAGGGACTGATGGACGTGGAAGGATAATGGTGCGTGAATATAAGAAATGAGAATGTTTTTCAATGATAAATCTTTATTTTCTAAACATAGAAAATACAGAATTGAAAATATATGGAAATGTTTTCCGATGTTAATAAGAAATATTTTCTGGAATATAGAAAATAAACAGTCTACAATAGATGGAAACGTTTTCCAAAAATCATGAGGGGCTAAACGAGTTTTGAGGAAGATCGGGGTAAAATTATAAAAGGGAGATGAATTAAATTATTGATAAGTTAATTTAGAGGGCTAAGTGTTGATTGATGGTTGGTCTATATAATTTCCATTTGGAAATAAGATTGTTGTTTGTATGGATGCTTTTTTATAGTTAAATAACTGACTATCAAAGTTTTCAACCATTTTTCCGTTGTCAATATGGAGACACCGGGATCAGATTTTTATCTGGAAACCACTCTGTATGGGCATTACCGTTGCAAATCAAATATGATAATTGATGATGGAGTTTATGCAAAGGCTGTTCTGGCGATCCTAGGTAGAAATTGCCTAAGATGGATTTACAGAATAGTGCCTTCGGTTTCAGTCCAAGGACAACTTGTATGAACGAATATCTGACAGAGTATACCTCATAGATTGCGTAAGTTGATCTCTTCAAACATATTTACGTTGGTGATGGAGGAATTCGTTTCTCTTAACTTTATACCCGTGGTATTTTAATTTTTGATTTGGCGGGTTTGACGATGTGGCATTCAAAGTGAATGGTGGCCATATGTTTTAAAAGATACGTTATGACCTCAAGCCTCATCAATCGGGAAATAACAAAAATCGAGCAGGCAGCATGGCTAAGTGGGTCGCAACCAATTAGTGTATATTGTCACCATCTAGAGAATATTTATTTTTGTTCTTTCGCTTCTATATCTCCCAGAAATGGTTATGTTGGTATACCAACCGTAAGGTGACAATATTTTCGGAACATTCAAGCGAAATGAATGGCCGGTCATGTATGGCCGAGTTGCAAGATGTTCTTGTTGAACTCCAGTGTATTTCCTCTAGAGTACGCTGATCGGAAGGTAATTCCACACCTTGTCATAGTTGGAAATCCACTACCCAATAAGAGCCCGTGGTTTTGATTGTATACTATGTATGTAGAGCGTGAGATGCAAGCGTTCTTCTAGATTACTATTTACTTGTATTAGAAACTATTATAATATCAGAATAATATTATATTTTTTAAAGAATGTTTTGCGTAATCGTAAGGTAAAAACCATCTGTGTTTATGTATGGATCAGTCTTATGATTATCTTTTATTTTGGAAATTAAAAGTTAAACGAAATGGTTGTAGTTTACTCACACCAATCCCATGACTGACCCAGAGTTTATTTTGTTTTGTTTTACCCTAAACTTTTGGTTGTCCAATTTGTACGGCAGTCAAGTAGTCGGGATTTTACAGATATACTTGGATGAGCTTGGAGCAGGAGGCTTCAGTGTTAGATATATATAGAGTTTATTTCCGTTGTGATATGTATGTAATGTACTCCGATGATATATGTAAGTCAAAGACAGTTCTGTATTTCAAAGTTACGATATATAATATATTTTATCTGTTCCATTGTGAGATTCGTATTTACTTTGATTTTCTTCTGTGTGATCTTTTTCTTCGATTCTAATTTTTTTCTTTCTATTTCTCACCCTCTAACTTCTTTTTATTAATGATCTGGTATTTACAATGCTTGAATAGTCGACATTGTGTTTTTATGTTGATTTTCACGGTCGAAAATACTTAGGTCATTACATCTAACATCCGACTGATGCCTCGTAAAAGGAAGAGTAAAACATCACAACTCTTGTCAGAGCTAGATTCAGAATCCACAATCTGGTTGCTTTTTCACTCATGTTGGACTGTCTTTTAGCAAGGCAGTCACGCGACGGATTTACGGTTATCAAAGTACTTGCAACTCAAGTACGAACTCATCAAAGTACCCAGCTATTAGGCCGAAGTCGCGAAGTGTTCAAATTTATGGTAATGTGGCTAAATTCTCGGATTGGTATTGCCTTGGACGGGGATTTTGTATTCCATGAGTTTGTGGGATTTCGTATCCCACTTAGCATTCATAATTTCGTATCACGCATAGATACGAAATGGCAATGGGTCGGAACATATATAATGTGGTGATGGAATCAGTAAAAACGGAAGTTTTAGCATGAAAAAACTCGGATCCGAAGTGGGTTGGATCAGTAAAATTTTGTATCTCCTAGATACAAAATCCGTGTATCACAAAAAGGCTTGCCCACATCATGCGGATCACCAAAAATGCAGGCTACACATTAGGAATTCGAGGAAACAAGAGATCTGATCCCTGTATCGGGGAAACTCAACAACACCGCCAAACACATGCAAGTTCATAGGTGCGACACTGTGTTTTTCAACTTGGCATTTGCACTCTGGATACGAAATGATGCCCGGATTTGGCAAATTCAGCAACCGTGCCATGCACGACTGGATCACTCCGATGTTGAGGATCAACACGCGTTGATCACCTATTTTTGATGATCGACTCAGGATACAAACATACATTTTGTATATGTGAATGTGGGGATCGGTATGGAATGGTTGACACAAAATATTAGAGTAGAAGTTACATTTCATATTTGCTTTTCGAGTGAAGCACTCAGATTTTCCCTAACTCCCAGGGTACGTACCGATCTTGGTTACAAAATTTTAGACTCTGGCCCACAAACCTCACCTATAAATTCCCCACTGAAGTGACATTTGAGAGGGATCTTTTGAACTGTTCATTCTGCACACGTGAAGCTCGGTTTTGAACCTCTTTAATGGCTTCTCTCATATTTTTCATGGCTTTGAACTTCCTTTTGGACCAATGAACTTTACTTAGAAGACCACCGATAGCATTTTAGCACTTACCTCACTAATTTGAACATTTTTGGACATATAAGCATATCTCAAATATTTTGGACTTCGAAAGATGGCAATAGCTATAGGGAATTCACAAGGACATTGTAATTTTCACTTTACAACTTTATAACTTAAAGTCTTGTCCTCGATAAAACTTGTAACCAAAATGTTATGATGAATAAGCACGACAAAGTGGACGTAGGCATTTGTGCTGAACCACTATAAATTCTGCACTTAGCTTTACTTACTTGCATATTCTACTTGGATTTACTACTTTACCCATCACACTCGGGTGTTGGCATGGTTAACCAATTCCCCACGTCAATATTTTGACTGGCCGGGTAGGGGAACGTTAGAATACCTACAGACTACCTTTGGAAATAGAGATTCTCGAATTTCTCTCGAACTTGAAACTATGGTTAAGATTAAAAAAAAATCCTTAGCCTGTTTGGAAGATGCGGAAATAGAGGAGATCCAATAGGTTTCTTCTATTGAAAATCCCTCGATTTTCATTACTCGAGAGGATATGGATGGGATGGTTAAGGATATGACCAAAGAGTTAACTTCGTGTCTCGAATGACATGAAGAACTCTTTAGAGGACAACAGGAAGCTATGAGCACTTTTATGGCTTAGATGGAAGGTCGTCGGTCCTAGGTAACATCGATGGACCAAGTACCAGCGTTCCTCAAGGTCTAGCTGGGGGCTTGGGGAAAATCCATCAAAATTAGCAGGAGGTTGATGCTGATCCTCGAGAAGGTACCGTTCCTGCTGCACTCCAGGCCCTGAGGGAAACACCCCCAACCTCGATGTAAGGACCACTCAGGATGCTTTGGTTGGTCAGGTTGTCGGTTCAGATACTAGTAACGTTTCTCAAGCACTAGCATGCGAAGGTGCAGATGTTGGAAGTGCTCCCGCTATTCAGATAGTCAGGTTTATACCCATTGCGGCTCCTCAGATTTAGATTGAGCTGGATGTTCTTATTGTGAATCAACCGTTGATTAATTTGCAATTAAACACTGAGGGCACCATTGTGGGCTTGAATGAATGTACACAATTTCTGGGGTCAGTAAATGAAAGTCAAATTGCTAACATGATTTAATGGTATACTCGGGGAAGAGCATCCCTATCAGACTTGGACTGTATTACTCGCAGCTCGTTCTCTCAAGAGATAAGGAATTCTCGGAATCCACTGGATTTCAAATTATCGGTGTTAGGGGCTTTTGATGGTAGAATGGATCCTACTGCTCACTTAATGTGCTACATGCACCACATAGAAGCACTTCCGGTTTCGGATAACATAATGGCGAAGTGATTCCCTCTCTATCTCACTGACATTGTTGCCATATTATTTTGGCAATTGGAACCGGAATTTGTTAACAACTGGATTGTCTTGGTCGGACAATTCATCAAGCAGGGTTCACATTGCTCAACCCAAGAACCTTATGACTCTGACAATAATTAAGCAAAGAACAGGCGAGATTTTGCGTAAATTTTTAGAAATATTCAACGTTGTGGTGGTCGAATGGTTATTATAAACCATGATGTATGAGCCAACCAAGTAAGATCCAAACTTCTCCAAAGCAAAGACGTTGACAAAAAGTTCTTTTTCGATAGTCGTATAGTTAAGTTGAGCATCGTTAAAGGTCATAATCGTGTAGTAAATGACTAGAAGGATTTTCTGATGCGTTATCCTAAGACAACACCAAACGTAAAGATGGAGGCACCATACATTATTTCAAAAGGAAGATCCCAGTTTGGTGAAAAATTATTGGAGTAGAAACGAGTTTGTTTTTAAATGTTCAAAAGATCGACACAATCAGATTTAAAATCAAATGGACCGTCGTTTCCTAATAGAGTTCCCAAAGGACGACCAATTTTTCTAAATCTTTCATAAAGCATCGGTAAAAGCCACGTGCCCAAGAAATGAACGAATTTCCTTAATGCATTTAGGAATGGGTAAATTTGAAATAAAGTCAACTTTCTCTTTATCTACCTCAATGTCGTTATTTGAGATTACATGTCCAAGGATGATGCCTTGTTTGACTATAAAGTGGCATTTTTTCCAATTCAAAGTTAGATGTTTTACTTTACATTGATTCAGAACTAATTCGAGATGATGTAAGAAAGAAGAAAAAGAATCACCAAGATAGAGAAATCTTGCATAAAAAATTCTAGAAAGAATTCGATCATATCAGAAAAGGTGCCAACCATATAACAACGGAAAGTCGTAGTGGCGTTACATAGTCTGAATGGCATACGTTTATAAGAAAAGGTACCAAATGGACATTTGAAAGTCATTTTCTCTTGATCTTCGGGAGTAATTGGAATTTGGCTATTGCCAGAATCAACATCAAGAAAACAATAAAATTTGTTACAGGATAAAAGTTCGAGCGTTTGGTCAATCGAAGGAAGGGGAAAGTGACCTTTAAGTGCTGCTACATTTGATTTTTGATAATTGATGCAAACACGCCAACCATATTGAGTACGAGTATGAATTAGTTCGTTATCATCCTTTGTGATAACAGTAAGCCCGAATTTTTTAGGCATGCCATGAATTAGGCTAACACAGGAACTGTAGGTGATTGAGTATATGATTCCGTTATCAAGTAGTTTAAGAATTTCATCCCAAACCACATCTTTCATTTTGGGATTAAGCCTATGTTGCACTTCACAAGTGGTTTGGTTTTGTCAGTTAAGTGAATATGATGTTGAACAATTACAGGGATAATTTCCTTAATGTTAGAAATGGACCAACTAGTCACGTCTTTATTTTTAGAAAGAGTCGAAAGAAGTGAAGCTCTTTCTCAAGAGATGGAGTTGAAGAAATTATCACTTGAAATATTTCACTAGCACTTAAATAGACGTATTTAAGGTGAGAAAGGAGAGGTTTAAGTTCTAGTTTAGGAGCTTGCTCAGTCAAAGAAGTCGATATAGATACAAACTTAATCGTGAGAGGCTTGAAAGGAAGCATGTGCTCGATCTCATGTGAAACATTTGAGTCAATTTTTCATACCCTGCCTCGCGTTCCTTATTAGGATCAATCGATTTGTTTTTAGAGTTTTCATGAAGGGCATTAACTTCGAACGAGTGGTCAAATGGTTCATTCGATTGACTTTCTAAATTGAAGATGTTAAGATCGATATTCATGTATCCAAAAGAAATTTTCATTGAACCATTTTGACAATTAATCAAAGCATTCGAGGTGGCTAAGAAAGCTCGTCCTATAGTTAAAGAATCTGGCGAGTTAGATTGTTTATAGGTTGAGTTTCGAGGACAATGAAACCGACGGGAAATATGAATTTCACGACCCTAATGAGTACATCCTTGATTTCTCCAATCGGTTTGTTGAAAGAACGATCGGCCAATTGAAGGGTGACCTTCGTCTGTTTAACCTCACCTAGACCTAGTTGCTAGTAAAGTGAATATAGAATCAAATTGACACTCTACCCAAATCAGCTAAGCATTTGTTAATTGTTTTATCACCTATCGTGCAAGAGATCATCGAATATCCAAAATATTTGTATTTGATGGGAATTGATTGGGTCAGGACTTCGCTAAGTCCAAGGCCTAAGAAGACTTTCTTGGGTACATAAGTGTGTCGTTTTTAGGTACATAAGTCCGTAAGAAATTTAGCGTAGGTTGGGACTTATTGAATAATGTCAAGAAGCAAGATGTTAAATTTCACTTGTTAAAAAATTTATAACATATTTTTCCTTTGGTTAGAGTGTTTCTTTGGCCAAAGACGATGTGGAAATGGAATATGAAACTCAGTAGGTTGGTCAACTTGAGTTGGAAAAGAACTAGACTTAGAATTTGGATCTGCGTCTGATCATTGTTTGGATCAAGATCATTTGTGATTTTTGAAGTGTCAAGAGTAACATTTGCTTAGTTATTTAGATTAACAACTTGATTATCGATTTTCTTACTGGATCAAAAATGGTGATAGAACTCTTTTGAGTTAGATTGTTGTTCAAGTTGATGTTTTGATTCTTGGGGTTTGGAACTGGCTGACTCAGGAGTGGCCCCCTTTCTCATTCACTCATTGAGGTGCTAATTGAATCATTTGTATTTCGAGTTTCGTGATTGGTTAACTTGTGTTTTTCATATACGAAGTCAATAAATTTTGCAAATTACTATTCGATTGGAGATTTTGAGTTGTTACTTTAGCCAATGTTTCGAGACTTTTCAGGAGTGAAGTCATTCGTTTATTGTCTTGCAGAACAAATGATTGTTGTGCTTGGTTTTGAGAAGGTAGGAATTGATTTGATTGAAAAGGAGGAGTCAAAGGATTATTCGAAAATGGTTGAAAAGGGGGACGAACCGAATTTGAATTTTTTTGGGTCCAAGAGAAGTTAGGATGATTTCTCCAATCAGGATTTTACATTGGAGAGAATGGGTCATTCCTAACATTATTAAAAGCGTTGAGTCGTTCTAATGAGTGTGGGCATTGATCGTCGATGTAATTAGGGTCATTACATTTATAACACGAGGGTTGAGAAGTTAGATTCAGTAGAGTTAAGGAAAGAACGTTATCAAATTTATTTGCCATTGCATTGATTTTCGCTTCTATATCCTACCAAATGGGTGCTCGATCATTGATTTCTCGTGAGATTATTCCCATTAAGATGATTTTTCAGCTAAGTTTTCGAGAAATTTACAAATCGCGTCGTGATGTTGGGTTAGATAGTTTCATTGGCACATTGATTCGAGCATAGTTCGAGAGATATTTTCGAGTCCATCGTAAAAAATCTGGCAAAGAGTCCATTTTTTGAAGTTGTAATGTGGACATTTGATTAAATCTTCTCTAAATCTCTTAAATATTTGGCAAATAATTCAACCCCTAATTGATGAAAACTAACGATTTCATTTCGAATTTTGGATGTTCTTTCCAAGGGGTAAAATTTCTTTAGAAAAACCTTCACAAATTCCTCTTACGTTCCAATGGAAACTAAAGGTGGGTTATACAACCATTTATTGACAGAATTTGTAAGTGCAAATAGAATTAACCTAAGTTTGACTCCATCATCACTTATTTTTGAAGTTTTATGGTTGCACAAACTTGTTCAAACTCAGTTAAAAAGATGTATGGGTCATCATGTTCAAAATTACCGAATTTTGGAAGAGTATTTATGTTATTAGAATGAATTTCAAAGCGATTATCCGTTGGGGCGGAAGAGTGATGCAAAAAGGGATAAAGACCTGATAGGGGAAGATTTCATATATGAGAGTTTGAGCGGGATTTTCGTCAGCCATAGTTACGGAAGATTTGTTTGAACTAAACAACTTGTAAAAGAGTCAAGAGTCCAATGATTCGTAGATGTTTCATGAGTCTAAATACTCATGCAGTTGTGAGAATAAGGGAGGAGAAGAAATTGAGAGTGAAAAGCAAGGTTTGGAAGGGAAACAAAGTGATTTTTTTTTACAAAACGAGAATTGTTTTGAAATTTTTTTGTTTTGGAATTTTGGAAAATAAAAATTTATAAACAAAAAGGAAAGTGAAGCTAATGCTTTATAAAAGAATTTTTTCTTTTGGTTTTAGAATTTTGAATTTTTTTGAACAGAAGAAAAGTTCAAAGCTTTTTTTTGTACAAAAAAGAAAAAGTCCAAATGAAAACCTTTTTTTCAAATAAAAGGAAATGGGTTTATTTTACAAATGAAAATGGCTTTTATTTGGATTTTTTATTATTTTCATTCTTTTATATGCATATACCTAATGCAACTAAATGAATATAAGGACTTAATTACAAGTTTTCTATACTTAGTGGCTCCTTACCAAAAATTATATAGTAGCACCTTTGATTAATTTCAGCAAACGGTTTTTCAACCAGGTAATGGACATGAGTTATCAGTGCACCGGGAATCACCCTAGCAATGCATTCGAAGGTTTAAGCACCTTCAAATAAACAACCGCTATAATACGTACGAATCAACATAATATTTACAAAAGATTATTGCTCTACCGTAGCCTAGACACCAAGAAATAATTCATTAGAAATAAGCCAAATACCATAATATAATTAAGTCTTAGATGAGCCTGCAATGCCCTTAGGTCCAACATCTAATCATTATTATTAGTCAAATTCTATGATAAAATGTAATTTTTTGGGCTAAGCAAGGGTAATGAACTCCCCACCATAAGCGAATTCTGTTATGCCCTTAAGAAAAAAATAAGATGAAATGTAACAACCCGTATTTTTAAACAACAAGTTATAACTTAAAACAGGGCAGAATTAAATGTTAAAGTCTGAATCAGGGGAAACGGGCTGTGCCATTGCGTTCGTCTCGGAAAAATACGCGAAATAGAGTCCGAGTTTTCGAAAAACGGAGCCCGTATGACCAAGTTATGGCCCATCAAAGTTTTCAGAAAATTTCAAGTTCAAAAACAGTTCAAATTTAAATTCGGAATTCAAATTCAACCAAAACAGATTGGGCGGGAAAATTCCCGCCCAGACAGGTCGACAGGGGGGTCGACACTAGGGTCGACCTCCCCCCTAACCAGGTCGACACTAGAGTCGACCTGGGGGTCGACCTCCCTGGTCGGCCAGGTCGGCCTGGTGCACTTATTTTGGCTGTTTGGACCTGTTTCGTTGGCTAGTGACGTGATTTGATGGCTCATATTTGATTTAGGGTTAATCCTATGGCTAAAACTAATCCTAAACTCTATAAAAAGACCCCTAAGCCTACCCTAAACTCACACAAACTAATCCTACAACTAAGTGCTGCCAAAATGCTCTCTAATCATGGCCTCCACCTTCTTCATGAGAGCATGAGTATTCCAAATCAAATCTAAGTCCAAGAAGCTATCTTTCTTAGTTCAAAGAGCCATCTTTCTTCATCATAGAAGCTATTTTACTTATTTCTCAAGGCTTAGAGTGGAGCATATTATTTTCTTTGCGGATTTGCTAGTGGCTTCGTCTCAATCTTATTATATATTATTCTAAATCACTTAGCCACGAATTGTAAGCCCTATTCTACTCTTAGATTTAAACTATGAAGTTAATATGATCATGTAGCAAGTTGAAATGTGACTTTTGGGCTTTATTTGCATGCATAGATCCTTGTATGACTCTTTTGATCTATGATTGTGGCACTATCATGAACCTAGTATCATTTACCTTGATTTTTGGTAGAAAGTTATGAGCTTTATTTGTTGGTTATGCATAATGCAACATAGAACTTGGTAGTTATGCATAAATGCAACATAGAACCATCTTAAAACCTTAATGTTAACTTGCATATGATGTTATGAACCTATATGCTAATCACAAGTGTATCACCCTATTTGCTAAGTTTAATGCCATACATATGTAGATTGGAATTGGACCTAAGTGCAATATTTGCCTTGAACCTATCATTGTATGCATAGATCTATTCATACCTCTCTTTATCTATGATTGTGGACCTATCATGAACCTAGTACCATTCATGTTGACCTTTGGGAAAAATGCTATGAGATGGATTATGGCTTATGCATGTTAACAAACCTTAACCCCTCATGTTCCTTAACATGCATATAATGGTATTGAGCCTATTTGCTATTATGCATGCTTGAGGCCAAATCACCCTTATGCTATTATGCATGCTTGTGGCCAAATCACCCTTATGCTATTATGCATGCTTGAGGCCAAAGCACCCTTATGCTATTTGATATGTTTGAGGCCAAGTCACCTTTTATGCTATCATACATGTTGAGGCCATATGCTAGTATGTTGAACACTTTTGCCTCATATATCACCATGTTGAACTTGTGATAGACTTTGCCTCTTTATGCCCAACTTATCATATCATTATGTTTCCCCTTTTTGATCTATGTGCGTTGATGCGAACTTACATGCGATGGGGTTACATTATGGATAAAATTAAATGACATGAAAACATGGTTTTGAAATATGACATGTGATTATGCCTGAAAAACATGAACATGGACATGACATGTAGAAAACATGAAAGTGGCCAACTCGAGGTTGGGTTGAGTTTGTAGCATAAATCTACCCGGAACCGACCGGCTTAACTAGTAGCTACAAACAATAGGACCCAATGTGAGTAGTTGGTCACATCGCACTTGAAACCCGAGGTTAGACTAGGTTGTGGTGCAAAGCTACCCGGACCCGCCCGGCTTAACTAGTAACCACAACAAAGTCTAATGTGAGAGGTTGGGGTGCATTAAGTTAATTAATGCCACATGGTAGGGTTAAGTCATGGACCACTTGAATACTTAACCAATTAAACACGATGTATTGATAGGGTTAAGTCATGGACTACTTGAATACTTAACCAATTAAACATGATGTATTGATAGGGTTAAGTCATGAACTGCTTTGACACACTTGACCAACTCAATACATGGTTAGGATAGGGTTAACCACACTTAACCCACGTGAAATCCTAGTTACGTGGTCCTTTTCAGCAGTAACCCACTTGGGAGTATCTGGATACCCGGGACTAGGCTAGGGTGGGGCACGATTACTGGACTGATTGTAAGAGACCAAAAGAGATGGCTGAAGAGTGCACCGGTTGTTCAGGCGGACCATGGTCGTGCACATTAATTTCGGAGTTGAACATGGGCACCGGTAGGTTTAGACTGTGCGTGCTTGAATTGTGTATGTGGTTTACACCTTAGGGCTGGATACACCCTAGGGTGGACCTTGCACAGTTAACTACATTCCATGATTAGGCCGTATGACACCGATACACGACGAGTTAGGCTTATAGGGAGCCGATCGAGTAGACCGAGTAGTTGGACCTTGATTTAGGTCATCTCATGATGTTGGGCCAACTTTGGGCCATGGGATCATTTCTTGTTTATACTTGACATGGATTAGAATACTAGTACACTTGGTGCAACTTAACCTTGTATATGCGATGCCACACTTGATCTATCTTGTTAATTTTTCACCATGCCAGTTATCATCCTATGTTTCATCTCTGTTTTACATGTCCAGTTAACTTTATTAGTTTTTATAATAGTAGGTAGGACTTACCAGTCTTTTTGACTGACCCGTTTTCTTTCGCCTCTTTTCTTCCGTCCCCCCCCCCAAGGTTCTCAGGGTGGGAATACTAGCACCTAGCTTGGATCTTTAGCTTGCTTACTGGATAGCTCATGTACGGTTTGGACTTGAGCTTTGCTATGGCGACACTACTGTTATCTTTGGGGAATACTTTACTTATGTTATTTTTCAGTTTATGTTTTTCTAGATTTTGTTTTGTTGGGAAAATGATGACTAAGTACTTTGATGTAACTTGACTATGGTTTTGAAATAGTAATTTTATCCGCTGCTTTATTTACTCTGTTTTACTCATATGTTCTGTCTTGTGATATCTTCATGCATGTTTACCTTGACCAACACCCCTCCAAAGCCAGTGTACTTGCTTAGAGTGACCCTGGCGGAGGTGGGGTGTTACATTTGGTATCAGAGCATAAGGTTTACGAGATTGAACAAAAGGTTTTTAAAAACTTACCTTTTGAAAAACTATTTTCAAAACCAATTAAGTATTTTCCAAGAAAAGTCTAGTTTATTTTAAAAGGATATTCCCCAAAAGAGATTAGCACTATCCTTAGTTTCCTCGTTCTCAATCTATCTTTTTCTTCGTTTCAGTATGGCCGATAATTTTGCCATTCTGGAGGGCGTACCAGTACCTATTTGGTTTAGAAGGTACATGGCGGCAAGGGCGAACGAAGCCGGCCCCGCGGACATTCCCCCTCCTTCCCCCGTGGCTAACATTCCTCCCCCTCCTGTAGCTGAGGTTCCTCCTCCTCCTCCTCCGCATCCACAAGCGGATTTCGCGAAGATTTGCAAGGACTATAAGTCGATGGGTGGCAAGAATTTTGTTGGGACAGAGACTTATGTTGAGGCAAGGAACTGGTTAAAAGAAACTGAAGACCTCTTTGCTATCTTTGATGTGGAAGACCGTAGAAAAGTTCTGTTGGCAGTATGGCTATTGAAAGAGGAAGCTGCATATTGGTGGGTAGTCACCACCACTACTAGGCCAATTCAAAATTGGGATGACTTTAGGAGAAGGTTTGGACTGAGGTTCCTATCATCGACAGAAGAGAACCTTCAGATGGAGAGGTTCCTATCTCTAAAGCAAGGGGACATGATAGTTAGGGAATACGTGGATACGTTTAATCAACTTGCTCGGTTCGGTATAGACTTGGTTAACACAGCTCAGAAGAAGGCCCTACACTTTGCTCTAGGATTGAATGAGCCATTGCGCGGTTTGGCCATGTCCCATATACCCATGGGGGCGACCTTCGAGAGTTTGGTGAATATGGCCCTGCTTCAAGAGGAAGATAAGAGTGGCAAGAAGGAGGTCAAGGCAAATGAGTCTCAGGGCAAGAAGGAAGATTCCGAGAAAGGAGACAAGAACAACAAGAAGGGAAACAAGGGCAACCACAACAACAAGGCAAGAGAGACAAGGAAGTGCAACTACTGTGGGATCATTGGGCACATAGCCAAAGACTGTAAGAAGAAGAAGAGGAAGCTGGGCGTATGCTTTCATTGTGGAGAGTCTGGACACTATAGTGAGGATTGCCCGAAAAAGCGAGGACAAGGGAAAAGGCAAACTCAGCGAGCAGGACCCTCTGGAGGGAAGTTGCAGGCTCTCCTTGCTCTTCCAGCTTTTGATCGAGGTAGTGTTTCTATAGAAAGTCAAGTTTACATTTCTGATTTCCCTGTTCGTACTTTATTTGATTCTGGCGCATCGTATAGTTTTATTTCTGATCTTGTTGAAAGTTTGCACCTGAGTACTAGTCAAGTTGAAAATCCTGTTAGTATTTCAAATCAGATTGGGGGTTCCGCCCATCTATCTGTGATTTGTATGGATTTGAAAATCTCTATCTTGAGCGTAGAATTCATGTGTAATGCTTATGTTCTCGGGTTTATGGGATACGGGTTAATTTTGGGCCTGGATTGGTTGTCCAGTTATGGAGCCATTCTTGACTGTGAGCATAGGGATGTGAGGCTCATGACTCGCCTCGGTAATACCCTAGAAATTTCTAGTAACCCTATGGATCCCGTCATGTCATGTTATCTTGAATCTCTTGACTCGTCCATCGATGATCTGCAATCTGTGAGAGTGGTCCGGGAATATCCTGGTGTCTTTGAAGAGGTTAAGGGGTTACCCCCTAAACGCGAGATAGACTTCCGTATTCATCTTGTTGATAATGCCAAGCCAGTTTCATTACCTATTAGGCACATGGCCCCGCGAGAAAGAAGAGAGCTTAGCAAGCAAATCAAGGAGTTGCTTGAGAAAAATTTCACTAGGCGAAGCATTTCAGAATGGGGTGCTCCGGTGGTGTTCGCCACTAAGGCGGATAGTCCATTTCGCTTAAGCATGGGTTATAGAAATCACCCTAGTAAGTACCTTTGGCAACGTGGATTGGCATTTGTTTTCAAGAGATAGTTCTTCTGCGTGGAATACCGTATAGGATGTAAATGAGATCCAGGATTCACTAACGAATTTTGGAAAGCTTGCATGAAACCATGAGCACGCAGTTATGTTTAAGACAAGTATTCTAGGGAAAGAATAAGTGGAAGTGGAATGAGAGGCAACGGTGAAATAAGTTCTAACTCATGTTTTGGAAATAAGAATTAAGAAGCTACGGAATTGTGAAGTTAAAAGACGGTCAAGGCACGATAGGATTAAGCTCAAGAAAATGCGACTTAGAAGATTGAAGAGCAGATACGCGCATCATATCTCTTGTTAAGAATATATCCTTGATCCCTATTATTCTGTAGAACTTACTCGCATGCTATCTTTTAAGTATATCCTCTCGGTCCTATTCTCAATCTTAGTTCTGTCGCAAACCTCATAAGGAGTATGACTCGCCTGTTTGTGATATATAGTTGGGGTGAAGATGTCCGTCAAGTTGACCAAACTATTTGGGCTTTATGGGATATGGGTCACAGTGGATAGACTCACGAAGAGCGCCCATTTTATTTCGGTGAAGAGCAAGAGGACCGCATCATGGCTAGCATCTGTTTATCTTCGAGAGATAGTGCGGTTGCATGGAGTTCCTTCTAGCATAGTTAGCGATCGTGACCCAATCTTCACTAGCCAATTTTGGAGTAGTTTGCAAGAAGCGATGGGTACGCGATTGAATCTAAGTACAGCCTATCACCCACAGACGGATGGCCAGATCCGAAAGGGTGAATAGGGTACTGGGAGATCTATTGAGGCTATGCATTCTTGACTTTGGTGGCACTTGAGAAGATCACCTTCCTCGTGTAGAGGTTGCTCATAATAACAGCTACCAAGCAAGCATAGGGATGGCACCATTCGAAGCTTTGTATGGGAGACCGTGCAAGTCACCAACATGTTGGTGGGAGAGAAGGATAAGCTTATACTTGGGCCCGACATGATAAGGGACACATCCGAGAAGGTTGAATTGGTTCGAAGGCGGATGAAAATGGCCCAAGACGTACAGAAATCCTATGCAGACAAGTGAAGGACAGACTTAGAGTTGGAAGTTGGAGATATGGTCTTTGTGAAGGTTTCTCCTTTGCGAAATGTGGTTCGTTTTGGAGCAGTTGGGAAGCTGGCACCAAGGTTCGTAGGACCCTTCCCTATTATAGAAAGAGTTGGGAAGATGGCTTATAAGGTGGAATTGCCCGAGAAGCTGGCCGGAGTGCACAATGTTTTTCATGTCTCGCATCTCCGAAAATGCCTACATAAGTCAGCCGAGGTAGTTGAGCCTAGCATTCTTGAAGACATGGAGGTAGAGAAAGAGGCAACCCTGAGGCGAGCTCCGATTCGTATCATGGAAACGGAGACAAAGAAGCTAAGAAGCAAAGAAGTTAAGCTTGTTAAGGTGCAATGGAGTGAAGCAGAGGAAGACGCAACTTGGGAAACTGAGGAGAAGATGCGTGGGCTTTATCCATTTCTTTTTGAGGGTACATTTTCAATCTCTTTTCCTAGTTGGCATATCTTTCTTTTGCTATCCATGTTTATCTAGTTTATCTTGTTTCGTAAATCTTGTCATGAGAACCTTAGGTAGAAACCCTTTGGTTGAAACATGTATTTGAAACATGTTATGCTTGATGTTTGCAAGTGGTTGCAAGTGTTTGCAAGTGGTTACTCGTGGATGCATGATACACGTTAGGCACTAAGATCGGCTCACACACTTTCATACCGCATATGCATGAGTGTTTATTCTTATTCATGGATGAAACTTGTATGCTATCACATGGATGTTGCATATGGATGGATGTTATGTGCACTCATGTAGAGATTATGAATTATGTCAGGAATTTGCATACATATGGACTCATTTCACTAACATACTTTGCATTAAGGAGGTTTACTGAATCAGTAACCGCCTGATTTTCATAATAGATACGTACATATACACACACCTTTGCATATGTTCATACAGCATTTAGAATCCTTTAAGGACAATAACTACTCGTGGATGATGTTTTGAGTAGATGGATGATGGATGGTAGGATACGTTCTTCCTAACTTGAAGATTTCGGGGACGAAATCCTTTAAGGTGTGGAGAATGTAACAACCCGTATTTTTAAACAACAAGTTATAACTTAAAACAGGGCAGAATTAAATGTTAAAGTCTGAATCAGGGGAAACAGGCTGTGCCATTGCGTTAGACTCGGAAAAATACGCGAAATAGAGTCCGAGTTTTCGAAAAACGGAGCCCGTATGACCAAGTTAAGGCCCGTCAAAGTTTTCAGAAAATTTCAAGTTCAAAAACAGTTCAAATTTAAATTCGGAATTCAAATTCAGCCAAAACAGACTGGGCGGGAAAATTCCCGCCCAGACAGGTCGACACTAGGGTCGTCCTCCCCCCCAACCAGGTCGACACTAGAGTCGACCTGGGGGTCGACCTCCCTGGTCGGCCAGGTCGGCCTGGTGCACTTATTTTGGCTGTTTGGACCTGTTTCGTTGGCTAGTGACGTGATTTGATGGCTCAGATTTGATTTAGGGTTAATCCTATGGCTAAAACTAATCTTAAACTCTATAAAAAGACCCCTAAGCCTAGCCTAAACTCACACAAACTAATCCTATAACTAAGTGCTGCCAAAATGCTCTCTACTCATGGCCTCCACCTTCTTCATGAGAGCATCGGTGTTCCAAATCAAATCTAAGTCCAAGAAGCTATCTTTCTTAGTTCAAAGAGCCATCTTTCTTCGTCATAGAAGCTATTTTACTTATTTCTCAAGGCTTAGAGTGGAGCATATTATTTTCTTTGCGGATTTGCTAGTGGCTTCGTCTCAATCTTATTATATATTATTCTAAATCACTTAGCCACGAATTGTAAGCCCTATTCTACTCTTAGATTTAAACTATGAAGTTAATATGATCATGTAGCAAGTTGAAATGTGACTTTTGGGCTATATTTGCATGCATAGATCCTTGTATGACTCTTTTGATCTATGATTGTGGCACTATCATGAACCTAGTATCATTTACCTTGATTTTTGGTAGAAAGCTATGAGCTTTATTTGTTGGTTATGCATAATGCAATATAGAACTTGGTAGTTATGCATAAATGCAACATAGAACCATCTTAAAACCTTGATGTTAACTTGCATATGATGTTATGAACCTATATGCTAATCACAAGTGTATCACCCTATTTGCTAAGTTTAATGCCATACATATGTAGATTGGAATTGGACCTAAGTGCAATATTTGCCTTGAACCTATCAATGTATGCATAGATCTATTCATGCCTCTCTTGATCTATGATTGTGGACCTATCATGAACCTAGTACCATTCATGTTGACCTTTGGGAAAAATGCTATGAGATGGATTATGGCTTATGCATGTTAACAAACCTTAACCCCTCATGTTCCTTAACATGCATATAATGGTATTGAGCCTATTTGCTATTATGCATGTTTGAGGCCAAATCACCCTTATGCTAATATGCATGCTTGTGGCCAAATCACCCTTATGCTATTATGCATGCTTGAGGCCAAAGCACCCTTATGCTATTTGATATGTTTGAGGCCAAGTCACCTTTTATGCTATCATACATGTTGAGGCCATATGCTAGTATGTTGAACACTTTTGCCTCATATATCACCATGTTGAACTTGTGATAGACTTTGCCACTTTATGCCCAACTTATCATATCATTATGTTTCCCCTTTTTGATCTATGTGCGTTGATGCGAACTTACATGCGATGGGGTTACGTTGTGTGTAAAAGTAAATGACATGAAAACATGGTTTTGAAATATGACATGTTATTATGCTTGAAAAACATGAACATGGACATGACATATAGAAAACATGAAAGTGGCCAACTCGAGGTTGGGTTGAGTTTGTAGCATAAATCTACCCGGAACTGACCGGCTTAACTAGTGGCTACAAACAATAGGACCCAATGTGAGTAGATGGTCACATCGCACTTGAAACCCGAGGTTATACTAGGTTGTGGTGTAAAGCTACCCGGACCCGCCCGGCTTAACTAGTAACCACAACAAAGTCTAATGTGAGAGGTTGGGGTGCATTAAGTTAATTAATGCCACATGGTAGGGTTAAGTCATGGACCACTTGAATACTTAACCAATTAAACACGATGTATTGATAGGGTTAAGTCATTGACTACTTGAATACTTAACCAATTAAACACGATGTATTGATAGGGTTAAGTCATGAACTGCTTCGACACCCTTGACCAACTCAATACATGGTTAGGATAGGGTTAACCACACTTAACCCGCGTGAAATCCTAGTTACATGGTCCTTTTCAGCAGTAACCCACTTGGGAGTATCTGGATACCTTGGACTAGGCTAGGGTGGGGCACGATTACTGGACTGATTGTAAGAGACCAAAAGAGACGGCTGAAGAGTGCACCGGTTGTTCAGACGGACCATGGTCGTGCACATTAAGTTCGGAGTTGAACAAGGGCACCGGTAGGTTTAGACTGTGCGTGCTTGAATTGTGTATGTGGTTTACACCTTAGGGCTGGATACACCCTAGGGTGGACCTTGCACAGTTAACTACATTCCATGATTAGGCCGTATGACACCGATACACGACGAGTTAGGCTTATAGGGAGCCGATCGACTAGACCGAGTAGTTGGACCTTGATTTAGGTCATCTCATGATGTTGGGCCAACTTTGGGCCAAGGGATCATTTCTTGTTTATACTTGACATGGATTAGAATACTAGTACACTTGGTGCAACTTAACCTTGTATATGCGATGCCACACTTGATCTATCTTGTTAATTTTTCACCATGCCAGTTATCATCCTATGTTTCATCTCTGTTTTACATGTCAAGTTAACTTTATTAGTTTTTATAATAGTAGGTAGGACTTACCAGTCTTTTTGACTGACCCGTTTTCTTTCCCCTCTTTTCTTCCGTCCCCCCCCCCCCAAGGTTCTCAGGGTCGGAATACTAGCACCTAGCTTGGATCTTTAGCTTGCTTACTGGATAGCTCATGTACGGTTTGGACTTGAGCTTTGCTATGGCGACACTACTGTTATCTTTGGGGAATACTTTACTTATGTTATTTTTCAGTTTATGTTTTTCTAGATTTTGTTTTGTTGGGAAAATGATGACTAAGTACTTTGATGTAACTTGACTATGGTTTTGAAATAGTAATTTTATCCGCTGCTTTATTTACTCTGTTTTACTCATATGTTCTGTCTTGTGATATCTTCATGCATGTTTACCTTGACCAACACCCCTCCAAAGCCAGTGTACTTGCTTAGAGTGACCCTGGCGGAGGTGGGGTGTTACATGAAATGAATCCAAAACAAAAAGTAAATGTGAATTAACAATACAACTACGAATGAACTTTTGTTTGTTTGTTTTTTTTAAAAAATGTAAATGAAAGCAAACAACAATGCGATTAAAATAAAAACAAAGTTAGAACACGATATCAGAGCATGCAGAATTTGATTAGATACTTGTTTAGCAGCGATTTTTTGGTCAAGTGAAGCAGTGTGTGGCAAGCATGTAATTTTCCTTATGATTTTCTATGACTTGATTTTTTTTTTATTATACGAGGATAAAATGAGATCAAAGATGAAATATTATTTTTGAAGACCTAACTAGGGAAAAACAAAAATAAGAGGATTAAAAAAAGTTTTAAATGAAAAAACTAAAAATCTATTGAAACATAACGCACATGTCCAATAACAATATTTTTATAATTAGTTTCCAAATTTTCTTGCAAAAACCAATGTTAGAACCAAACTAAAACACCCTTTTCTCAAACAAACTGAAATTAAAGCTAAACAACTAATAAACAACTTGAAAAAAAAAATTGATGCCCTTGACCTCATTGCCTACAAACCTATGAAGGCCAGAAGAAATCCCACAAGCCTTTGATTTCCTTAAAAAGCAGAACAAGTCTATGTTGAAAACAATGGTTCGGCTGAGTCGTGGACTAGGTCACTTTCTTGAAGACGTTTCGGCGATCCACTCAAAGGTGCAAAGTAATTCGTACTGTTCGCCATCGCCTCTGGGATAAAATAGCCTCTTCCTTGTTTTTCTTTCTATATCGGATCATTTGCACATATGAAGCCGATTATGTTTGCACTCAAAAAATTAATACTGCTCAAGTTTATTTTCTTTCTTTTCAGGAGGAAGAGAGAGAGTTTGTTTTTTTTCTTTACAGAAAGAGAGCCAAGAGAGGAAAAGTTCTATAGGTTGCTCTTTCTGTCTCGTTCTTTATATAGAAAAGATAAATAATAACATATGCTAGTTTAGTGGGAGGAAAGTTGGATGTAATAAATTCCTTTATTAAATCAGAGAAACGTACAAAAAACTTGTAGTCTTTAACATGTAAATTTGCATGTTTCAAAAGAGATCAATGGTAATCAATTTTAATTGATTATCATTCATTACAAGATTAAATACCATATATTTATTCTTTTGTAACAGCTCCAAAAATAAAAGGTCACATGCATGTATGACCGTTACTGTTCAATCAATAATGGCTCATTAATATTTACATATATGTAAATATAATTTCCGTTATATTTTTTAAACAGCTCTTTGCATTAATTGCATCACAATATATGTAAACATATTACCGTTATAATTTTCAATGGCTCTACCGTATTAATTGCTCAATAATAAAATTTTGGTAATGCAATTAATTCTCTCTTTTTTTAATAAATTCACAAAATGTTCCAACAATCCCCCACTTAAATTTCTTAAAAAAATATTTTTGAGCAGTTCATTAAAAATACATAAGATTATGCATAAACCAAGGTGTCATCCGACTTGAACCTTTGCATAGTGAATAAGATTCAGTTTTTACTAGAGTGCCACGTAGTCTTGAACTCTATTCCTGACATCAAACCACACACAACCTTTCTAGAGTGCAATCAAATAAGCCCGTGCATTTATGGTCATGCACGTCTATCCCAGTTTAGTGAACGCTCTAGGAATGTTACCCAAAACTCCATAGGAAACAGCCACATTTCCACATTCACATAGGTGAGTCTATCAAAAGTACTCCTGAAGGTATGTACTCCACTCCAAATAGAGTATAGATCTCATTAAGAGTTTCTATTAACTCATCCTCTAATCACTTCAGGAATACATGCTTCTTAATATATAAATTTAGCATGTTCATCTACTATCACTACACAACTTGTTTTTACCCATTGAACCAAGTTCTTGGGATCTCCAGTCATTTAGGTCAGGTCACCATTGTGTGTGATTCCACAATCTCAGGGCAATAGTCCCATTCTTTTAGAATCATTAAGGACTTTCTTTCTCGTCGGTCCTTTCGTCAAAGGATCTGCCAAATTATCATCACTTCATATGTGATGTTCTCTAAAAATACTATGCATACAACTATCATTTCTTACTGTTGTAATATCGGTTCTGTCCTTCTTCCAATAGTCGTCAAATTTTCATCACTGTGTATGTGATGTTCTCTTATAGTATTGTATTTACGACTGTCGTCTTATACCGTTGTAATAACGGTTCTGTACTTTTTGCAATAGTCGCGGAACTATCGCAATAGATTACACCACTAGTGTCGGTTTTTCCCATATAGAGATCTCAAGTAACATATTTCTTTAGTTCTCTGCTTCTTGACTAGCTGTGGCTAGTGTTATTATCTCAGTCTCAAAGTAGACTGAGTCGAAATAGTCTGTTTCTTGGGTTTCCAAGAGACAACTTCTCCAGCGATGCTAAATATATAGCCACTGGTCGTTTTAGAATCATCAGATAAAGTATTCCAGTCTGTATTAGAATATCCTTGAAATACAGCTGAAAACTTTTCATAATGTATTCATAGTTTATTTTAGGTATCTTACGACCCTCTAAATAGCATGTTAATGCTCTATACTAGGTCTACTGGTAAACTTGCACAATAATCCCACGACATAGGAAATGTCAGGTCTAATACAATCAATGGCATACTTGTAACAACCCGAAATTTAACAACGTGTTAAAACAAGAATCAAAGCAGAATTAAAATATAAAATCTGAATCAGGAGAAACGGGCTGTGCCATTGCGTTCGTCTCGGAAAAATACGCGAAATAGAGTCTGAAATTTCGTAAATCGGAGTCCATATGGCCGAGATATGGCCTTCGGAAGTTTCACGAAAAATCAGAATTCAAAACAGATTTCAAAAACACAGAAATCAGGCTAGGCGGGAAAAATCCCGCCAGAACCAGGTCGACCTAGGGATCGACCTGGGGGTCGACCTGGTGGGGACCAGGTCGACTATAGAGTCGACCCCAGGGTCGACCTGGGGGTCGACCTACCTGGTCGGCCAGGTCGGCCTGGTGCACCTGTTTTGGCTCCTGGGTCCTGTTTTGGAGGCTTGTGACGATTTTTGAGGGTTCAGATCTATCCTAGGGTTTATCCTACAGCCTAAACTACTCCTAATCTCTATAAAAAGACCCCTAAGCCTACCCTAAACCCTCACAAATCACTCATGCCACGAAGTGCTGGCCAAATGCCAAGTGATCATGACCTCCATCTCCAATTCCTAGAGACTATGCATTCAAATCGGGTTCAAATCAAAAGGTGCAAGCTTTCTACACCAAATCGAGGAGGGATCAACGTTGCTACGCAAAATTCCATGACGATTCTTCGACAAAGGAGCCACCTTTCTTCGTCAAGATGATGCATGATCCTTTCCTAAGCCTCGTTATGTAAGTTCTAGCTACTTGTAGATTCTAACGGTGGTTCTAATGTGACATGGGATAAAATGTGATGAAACATAAGTATGCTAGCCTATATGAGCCTTGTCATGTCTCTTTTGCTTGAACCTATGACTTTGGGCTATGCTTAGTGACTAAATCATGCCACTTATGTTATGTTTAACCTAGTATATCTTGCAAGTTTGAATCTTTATCCATGGAATGTTAGCATGAACCTTTGGGAACTACTTGACTTGTGAAAACATTGGCAAAGACTTGACTTTGGGGCTTATGCATGTAAATGAACCCAAACCCCTTATGTATCATGCATGCTTGTGGCCAAATTCCCTTATGATACTATGCATGTTTGTGGCCAAATTCCCTTATGATACTATGCATGTTTGGCATAATACCCTACTATGTGACTCGCTTCCACTTGGGTTGGAAATACGTTTGGGTAGCTTAGGAAAAACGTGGGTATGACATGAAAAACTTGACATGGGGTTTACATGAGAACATGACATTCATGATACATTTAAATATGGTCATGACACGTGGGAAAACATGGAACTTGAACTAGACATGGGTGGGTTGTAAGTGTAATAAGACACTAGACCAAACATGAAAGTGGCCAACTCGAGGTTGGGTTGAGTTTGTAGCATAAATCTACCCGGACCCGCCCGGCTTAACTAGTGGCTACAAACAATAGGACCCAATGTGAGTAGTTGGTC
Source organism: Allium sativum (assembly GCA_030737875.1). NCBI lineage: Eukaryota > Viridiplantae > Streptophyta > Magnoliopsida > Asparagales > Amaryllidaceae > Allium > Allium sativum. Next base: position 593,904,616 of record CM060921.1, on the reverse strand, counting down.
ACATAGCACTTAAAACCCGAGGTTGGACTAGGTTGTGGTGTAAATCTACCCGGACCCGCCCGGCTTAACTAGTAACCACAACAAAGTCTAATGTGAGAGGTTGGGGTGCATTAATCTAATTAATGCCACATGAAAAGGTTAAGTAATTTTGATTAATGACACTTAACCGATATGACACGAATGGGTAGGTTAAGTTAAACTGGACTTGGTTCCTTAATGACACTTAACCATGTAAGACAATTAGGGGATGGGGTTAAGTAATCCATACTTAACTAATCTAACACGGTAAATTCGATGAGGTTAAGTAATCCATACTTAACTAATCTAACACGGTAAATTCGATGGGGTTAAGCAATTTACACTTAACTAATCCGACTTGGTAATTAGATGGGGTTAAGTAACTTAGACTTAACTAATCTAAAACACGGTAATTAGATGGGGTTAAGTAACCTTCACTTAACTAATCTAAACACGGTAATTCGATGGGGTTAAGTTAAATGCTTAACCAATCTAAACTTGGTAATTCAATGAGTTTAAGTAACCAATACTTAACCAACTTAACATGATAATTTAATGAGGCTAAGTAATTTATACTTAACCAATTATACATGATGATTTGATGAGGTTAAGTAACCTATACTTAACCAATCTAATAGGTGGACCTGATAAGGTTAAGTCACAAGACCTTTTAAAATTAGGCTTAACCATTGTAACACGATTAGTGGATGGGGTTAAGCTAACCCATACTTAACCAATCCGACTCGATAATCTGATGGGATTAAGATAATCTGTGCTTAATCAATCTAACATGATGATCTGGTAGGGTTAAGACAAATAAACACTTAACCAGTTTGACTTGATAGGGTTAAGTCATGAGCTTCTTGGTACACTTAACCAACTTGTAGGGCTAAACCTTGAACTTGAGTACTTAGCCAATCTTGACATGATTCGTAGGCGGGTTAAGTCGTGAACTTGGATAACAACACTTAACCCATTTGACAAAACCCTAGCTCAGGGGACTAGGTTGAAAATCGTAGTTAACAAGGATAGCGGAAAGAGGAGCTAAGTGGTAAACCTTAGTTAAGGATAACTAAGTAATAATTCTTAGCCAAGGACATGGGACTAGTTCATAAATAGATGAGTAACCTGATACGGTAGGTCATCACTTAGTATACGAGGAGGGGCAACTTATCTGACTTGGATAAAAAGCTCCAGCGAACTGGGTGACGAAGCGGTAGCTTCGGGGTACGTGAGGGTACTCTTGGTATCCCTCTGTGAGGTGACAGGAGGTCCATGAAACTCGGCCTCACAGAGGTTAAGGTTTGCGGTAGAAGAGCCAAGAGTATGCCTTGGTTGCTATGCGAGCGACCTAAAGACTGGGATGGATTAGCGTGGAGTCGACGATACTTGATTTTGCCCTGGATAGCACGTCGCCGACTACCTACCATCTTTAGTCAATCGTGTACGAACGGAAAGGCAGAGAACTCCCAACAGACCATGTTCTTGCTATCGAGTCATGGGTGAGGTTGGCCCATAGGGAAGTGGGGCTATAGTGGGGCCGGGATGTAGTTCTCATAAATGATTTTTCTTGGATTGCCTTTCAGTAGTTGAGGGAGGGGTCACGTGGGACCATAGCCACGGATACAAAAACAGACCTTGATATCTGCATTAGCAGACGACTTAAAGCTCCCGACCGAGTTCCGTATTTCTTGATTTGCCCTGGCATGGAACTCGGATGGCACATTGAGATACATGTGCGTCTAGACATGGAAAACGATTCATGATACATACGTGGGATAAATGGCGCGGTTGACGGGTGGCATAATCCATAGTGGCCCTAGGTGGCCTGAACCCAAACCGAGACACGGGAACGTTCATTAGGTAGCATAATCCCTAGTGGTCCTAGGTGGCATAAATCCTAAGTGAACACGCGATAGTTCATGGTAAGAAAACATAACCAGATCAAGGGTGGCAGTCCAAAACAACTTCAAGGATAAAATGGTACTACATTGAGGTGGTATAGATTTGCAAGGGAAAGCCCGTACGACCTATGGCAAAGGACTGAACTTAAACATGGAAAGAAACATACGAGTGGGAAAAACCTACATATGCTATATATTAGGTTGACATGGACCATTACATGACATTGGGCATGGGACATTCATAGTTAACACATGACGCGGGTTGGGATACTAGTACGAGAGGTGCAGAGCAAATATACATGATAGATACCGTGGGATGTTATACATGACAGATATCTTGTGATAGTATACTTGATAGAAACCTGACGATGTGATACCTTGATTCTTGACACCGTAGATTATCATGATACCTTAGTTTACCTTGCTACATTAGTTCATCCAGTTATCTTGGTTTAGCTTATCTATCTTGTTGTCATCCTTATGTTTACTTTCAGTTTATGCATGTCATGTTACCTTTACCTGTTTTTATGCTGGAAGTAGATAGGACTTACCAGTCTTTATGACTGACCCCGTTTTCTTTCGCCTCTTTGTCTTCCGTTCCCCCACCCCCCAGGTTTTCAGGGAGGAAACACTGTTATTTAGTTCGGACTTCCTCTGCTTGAAGGTCATCATGCATGGCTTGGACTTTTCTTGGCTATGGCTACCTTACTATTTTATTTGGGGAATAATTTATGAAAAGGTTTTATGCTTCTTTACTATTGCAAGACAGGTTTTGATGTATTATGATGTAAAAGGCTTTAGACCTTATTTTATAAGGTAATGAAATTTGTTTTACTTCCGCTGTTTTATGTATATGTTCTGTCTTGTAATATTTCTGTGCATGTTTACCTCGATAATGCTTCACCAAACCTAGTGCATTCCCTTTGTGAGTGACCCTAGCGGAGATGGGGTGTTACATTTGGTATCAGAGCACAAGGTTACCAGACTGGGCAAAAGTTTTTAAAACCTTCTGAAAACTATTTGAAAAACCATTTACAAATAAGCATTTTTCAAGAAAATTTTGTTTTTAAAGGCTATTCCCCAAAAGCCATTAGCACCATCCTTTGTTTCCTTGATTGAACCTCTTTTCCTTTCTTTCCTCCATCCTTGTCTAGCTACGTAAGTGTTTTCCCGTGCGATGGAGGAAGTTCTCGAGAGACCTGTTACCGAAGTTATAAGAAGGGATAATAAGAGCAAGGATAAAGGACACGAGCTTAAGAATAAGCAACTTGTTGGTATGGCTTGATCCACAAAGGAAGATAAGGACAAGATCAGCGAGAGGGCAATTGTATGCTCTCATTTCTAGCGTACCTAAGAGGAATGGTACCGTTTCTGTTGAAGGCTTAGCCTTTCTTTTCTATCGTCCCGTCTAGACTTTGTTTTGATCATCGCATCATTTAAGTCTGCCTCGATAGTTAAGTCTCTGCACCTTAGTACTAGCATGGTAGAAGATCCCACTTTAGTCCCAAAAATCTGGTTGGAGAGTCGGTCCATTTATTCATGACTTGTTGGATTTGATAACGTCTATGCCAAGTGTTGAGATTAGAAGCAATGCTTCTATTGTTGAGCTATGGATGGATTCTAGGGGTAAAGTGGTTATCCAGTAAGGGATACCATTCTCGGTTTTGAAAAGAGGGTAGTCAGACTCTTGGCTTGCTTTGGTAATACCTTCGAAGTCTTGTATAACCTTTTGGGTTCTGTCATGGTTAGTTACCTAGAATCTCTTGATGCATTTATCGGAAATCTCTGATCCGATCGAGTAACGTTCGCCAATAAGGCGGATGGCTCATTCCGCTTGAGCATGGGTTATAGGAATCACCCTAGTAAGTGCACGTGGTAACATGGATTGGCATCGGTAAACGAGATCCAGAATTCACTAGTAAATTTTGGAGAGCTTGCATGAGTACGCAGATATGGTTGAGCCAAGTATACTAGGGAAAGAATAAGTGAAAGTGGAACGAGAGGCGACAATGAAATGAGTTCCGACTCATACCTTGGAAATAGGAATCAAGGAGCTACGAAATCATGAAGTCAAAAGGCGGTCAAGGCACAATGGAATTAAGCTCAAGGAATTGCGGCTTAGACGGGCGCATCATGTCTCTTTTTAAGAGTACATCTTTGATCCTTGGTCCACCTGTAGAGCTTGCTTGCACGCTATCGCTTGGTGGGTATCCTCTCGGTCCTGTTTCTATTACAAACCCCGTAAGGAGTTTTTCTTGTTTATCTCCTCGATCTCATCTTAGGAACCTTAGATAGAACTCTATGGATGTAAACATGTATTTGAAACATGTTATGTTTGATATGGTTGCAAATGGTTGCACGTGGTTGCTCGTGGATGCGCGAATACACACTTGATACTAGATCGACTCAGGCACATTTCACGTTGCATATGCACGAGTATTTATACTTGTTTATGGATGAAATTGAATATGTTATCATGTGGATGTTGCATGTGGATGGATGTTTGTGCACGCATATAGTACTTATATGACTAGGACTATTTGCATACATGTTGGACTCATGGCACTAAACATATTTTGCATTAGAAAGATCATTCAGGCCTGATCATTAGCATTAGCTAAGGAGCATATACACACACGTTTTGCATATGTTCATATGACATTAGAAATCGTCTAAGGACAATGTTTGCATGTGGATGATGTTTTGAGTAGATGGATGTTGGATGGTAGGATGCGTTCTTCCTAACTTGGAGATTTCGGGGACGAAATCCTTAAAGGAGGGGAGAATGTAACAACCCGAAATTTAACAACGTGTTAAAACAAGAATCAAGGAAGAATTAAAATATAAAATTTGACTCAGGAGAAACGGGCTGTGCCATTGCGTTCATCTCGGAAAAATACGCGAAATAGAGTCCGAAATTTCGTAAATCGGAGTCCGTATGGCCGAGATATGGCCTTCGGAAGTTTCACGAAAAATCAGAATTCAAAACAGATTTCAAAAACACAGAAATCAGGCTAGGCGGGAAAAATCCCGCCAGAACCAGGTCGACCTGGGGGTCGACCTGGTGGGGACCAGGTCGACTATAGAGTCGACCCCAGGGTCGACCTGGGGGTCGACCTGCCTAGTCGGCCAGGTCGGCCTGGTGCACCTGTTTTGGCTCCTGGGTCCTGTTTTGGAGGCTTGTGACGATTTTTGAGGGTTCAGATCTATCCTAGGGTTTATCCTACAGCCTAAACTACTCCTAATCTCTATAAAAAGACCCCTAAGCCTACCCTAAACCCTCACAAATCACTCATGCCACGAAGTGCTGCCCAAATTCCAAGTGATCATGGCCTCCATCTCCAATTCCTAGAGACTATGCATTCAAATCGGGTTCAAATCAAAAGGTGCAAGCTTTCTACACCAAATCGAGGAGGGATCAACGTTGCTACGCAAATTCCATGACGATTCTTCGACAAAGGAGCCACCTTTCTTCGTCAAGATGATGCATGATCCTTTCCTAAGCCTCGTTATGTAAGTTCTAGCTACTTGTAGATTCTAACGGTGGTTCTAATGTGACATGGGATAAAATGTGATGAAACATAAGTATGCTAGCCTATATGAACCTTGTCATGTCTCTTTTGCCTGAACCTATGACTTTGGGCTATGCTTAGTGACTAAATCATGCCACTTATGTTATGTTTAACCTAGTATATCTTGCAAGTTTGAATCTTTATCCATGGAATGTTAGCATGAACCTTTGGGAACTACTTGACTTGTGGAAACATTGGCAAAGACTTGACTTTGGGGCTTATGCATGTAAATGAACCCAAACCCCTTATGTATCATGCATGCTTGTGGCCAAATTCCCTTATGATACTATGCATGTTTGTGGCCAATATGTTTGCATAATACCCTACTATGTGACTCGCTTCCACTTGGGTTGGAAATACGTTTGGGTAGCTTAGGAAAAACGTGGGTATGACATGAAAAACTTGACATAGGGTTTACATGAGAACATGACATTCATGATACATTTAAATATGGTCATGACACGTGGGAAAACATGGAACTTGAACTAGACATGGGTGGGTTGTAAGTGTAATAAGACACTAGACCAAACATGAAAGTGGCCAACTCGAGGTTGGGTTGAGTTTGTAGCATAAATCTACCCGGACCCGCCCGGCTTAACTAGTGGCTACAAACAATAGGACCCAATGTGAGTAGTTGGTCACATAGCACTTAAAACCCGAGGTTGGACTAGGTTGTGGTGTAAATCTACTCGGACCCGCCCGGCTTAACTAGTAACCACAACAAAGTCTAATGTGAGAGGTTGGGGTGCATTAATCTAATTAATGCCACATGAAAAGGTTAAGTAATTTTGATTAATGACACTTAACCGATATGACACGAATGGGTAGGTTAAGTTAAACTGGACTTGGTTCCTTAATGACACTTAACCATGTAAGACAATTAGGGGATGGGGTTAAGTAATCCATACTTAACTAATCTAACACGGTAAATTCGATGAGGTTAAGTAATCCATACTTAACTAATCTAACACGGTAAATTCGATGGGGTTAAGCAATTTACACTTAACTAATCCGACTTGGTAATTAGATGGGGTTAAGTAACTTAGACTTAACTAATCTAAAACACGGTAATTAGATAGGGTTAAGTAACCTTCACTTAACTAATCTAAACACGGTAATTCGATGGGGTTAAGTTAAACGCTTAACCAATCTAAACTTGGTAATTCAATGAGGTTAAGTAACCAATACTTAACCAACTTAACATGATAATTTAATGAGGTTAAGTAATTTATACTTAACCAATTATACATGATGATTTGATGAGGTTAAGTAACCTATACTTAACCAATCTAATAGGTGGACCTGATAAGGTTAAGTCACAAGACCTTTTAAAATTAGGCTTAACCATTGTAACACGATTAGTGGATGGGGTTAAGCTAACCCATACTTAACCAATCCGACTCGATAATCTGATGGGATTAAGATAATCTGTGCTTAATCAATCTAACATGATGATCTGGTAGGGTTAAGACAAATAAACACTTAACCAGTTTGACTTGATAGGGTTAAGTCATGAGCTTCTTGGTACACTTAACCAACTTGTAGGGCTAAACCTTGAACTTGATTACTTAGCCAATCTTGACATGATTCGTAGGCGGGTTAAGTCGTGAACTTGGATAACAACACTTAACCCATTTGACAAAACCCTAGCTCAGGGGACTAGGTTGAAAATCGTAGTTAACAAGGATAGCGGAAAGAGGAGCTAAGTGGTAAACCTTAGTTAAGGATAACTAAGTAATAATTCTTAGCCAAGGACATGGGACTAGTTCATAAATAGATGAGTAACCTGATACGGTAGGTCATCACTTAGTATACGAGGAGGGGCAACTTATCTGACTTGGATAAAAAGCTCCAGCGAACTGGGTGACGAAGCGGTAGCTTCGGGGTACGTGAGGGTACTCTTGGTATCCCTCTGTGAGGTGACAGGAGGTACATGAAACTCGGCCTCACAGAGGTTTAGGTTTGCGGTAGAAGAGCCAAGAGTATGCCTTGGTTGCTATGCGAGCGACCTAAAGACTGGGATGGATTAGCGTGGAGTCGACGATACTTGATTTTGCCCTGGATAGCACGTCGCCGACTACCTACCATCTTTAGTCAATCGTGTACGAACGGAAAGGCAGAGAACTCCCAACAGACCATGTTCTTGCTATCGAGTCATGGGTGAGGTTGGCCCATAGGAAAGTGGGGCTATAGTGGGGCCGGGATGTAGTTCTCATAAATGATTTTTCTTGGATTGCCTTTCAGTAGTTGAGGGAGGGGTCACGTGGGACCATAGCCACGGATACAAAAACAGACCTTGGTATCTGCATTAGCAGACGACTTAAAGCTCCCGACCGAGTTCCGTATTTCTTGATTTGCCCTGGCATGGAACTCGGATGGCACATTGAGATACATGTGCGTCTAGACATGGAAAACGATTCATGATACATACGTGGGATAAATGGCGCGGTTGACGGGTGGCATAATCCCTAGTGGCCCTAGGTGGCCTGAACCCAAACCGAGACACGGGAACGTTCATTAGGTAGCATAATCCCTAGTGGTCCTAGGTGGCATAAATCCTAAGTGAACACGCGATAGTACATGGTAAGAAAACATAACCAGATCAAGGGTGGCAGTCCAAAACAACTTCAAGGATAAAATGGTACTACATTGAGGTGGTATAGATTTGCAAGGGAAAGCCCGTACGACCTATGGCAAAGGACTGAACTTAAACATGGAAAGAAACAAACGAGTGGGAAATGTTGTATATAACGGTGTTGTATACACAATTATATGATTTTTGTTTGATGATAACAACCAAATATATTTTTATGTGTTTGGTACTTTTTTATGTGTTTGGTACTGTACTGTTATATATACATCACAGCAATGAATATAATATTTAAATAAAATACTACTGTACAGAAATTCAAATATTAACACGGTATTTTATTTAAATAGAATATTTTATTTCAATATTCAAACAGTACAACTATTTGTAACTCCACTATTTATACATTCACAGAATATTTGTACTTGTATAAACAGAATAAAATAGACAAGTTCGTTTGACAACAATAAAATGATATTTTATTTCAATCAAACTTGTTTATTACAGACATCAGTACATTTCATATATACACAGCTCCTCACTGCAACACTCATACATTCATTCAGTTTACATTTCATATATATCCATTTTCACTTGTATATAGACACTCTGTCCTTGTCTTCTATCTTCTGTCTTCACAGCTTTCTCTGTCAGTCTAGTCATCTACACCTGTCATACACAGAAACACATACACAGTACACTGCAATAGAAATAAAAATTGAATACATGCAGATTTGAATTTTAGTATTTAAAATTTTATTTGCCTCAGATTTCTGTTGTGTTTCTCATCATTTTTCATGACTTGATCTGAATTATAAAACCATCAATCTGTGTCTAGATAGCTTGTGATTTTCACAGTGATACACTGTAAATACCACAAGATAGACAGTATGTATATACAATGCAGGGACAGGAAAACTTGACTGATGGCTGCATATACACACGTGCATAAATATACACGTGTGCACTGCCTCGCCAATCAGCGCGCAACTGAGGAGTACCCACGTGGGCCATCTCGACTCAGTGCACAATATATCAAAATAGTCAAGCTCAATACATGAAAAGAAACAACACAAATGTGAACAGGCCATCAAAATCAAAGCAAAGCCAAGTGTCGAGTCAAGCAAGTCAGAAATGGCTACGCAGTAAATTCACAAAATGGTGCAGATTCAAGTGCAAGGGGCTGAGCAGTATGGTAAGTGATCAAGTGATTTCAACATGGACAAAGTGCATGGCAGCAGCAGTTTTTTTTTTAGGTGCAACTGTATGGTCAAAAACAGTTCAGTTCAGCATATTGATGTTTGAGTGAAATACTCAGGTCAGTCACGTTCAAGGTACAAGTTTGACAAGTGATCGAGCTAGCGTGTATTATGTTCATGGAGAAAATAGACATAAATTGCAACAGACTAAGGAGCAACAAAATGGAAGACAAGCAGCATGTAATAGTGTACAATGTACATACAAACGTGTCGAGCCAGATTGACAAGCCATAAATGGACAGAGCATCAACATGTACACAACTGTGTACACAACAAATGAATTGGTGAAACAACACAAAAACAAATACAAGGATGGTCTCACGGTAATAAGAAAAATAGCATGTTCAGGTACACAGTATACATGGAAACAGTCAAAAGTGATGTCAATACAGAAGCACCGCATTCATATGAAGGATCAAGTATGCATGGAAGCATATTCATGTGTGATCAACAAGTTCTAACGCAAGCATATATTGTCATACATATGAATCATCAATTCAAAATGCAGTAATGTGTACTGAAATTAAATCTGGCATGCATTCAATTCAAAGGTTTTCAGAAAACAAGATATGTTTGAATGTGTCAAGGATGGTAATCACAAATGGACAGTTTTTTTTTGAAGCAAAGAAATCATTATAATATTTCCAGAAATGACTCACGAATTCAATCATTCATTTTCGGCAAGATGTTTCCAAGGGAAAAATCTTTTTAGGTGGGATTGAAAACATGTATCAATCATGTTCTGGACAGATTTATATTCAGCATCAGTTCTTGGCAAACTGTGATATACAAACACAAATCAGTGCAAGTATTTTTGGCAAGAAAAATCTGTTGGGAGTGAAACAATTGTTATGACTCCAGAAATAGAGCATGGTGACAAGGGAGAATTCAATCTCGGCATTTTTATATGGGTTTGGCAAGTTCCATAATATTTACAGAATTTAAATTTTGGTTGGAATTCAATTTATGGAAATAAATCATGTACAATCAAGGGAGAATCATGCAATCACTTTTGGACCACAAAACATTTCATATATTGCCAGAGTTTCAAGCAAGGAAACATGCAAAATCATGTATTAAACTTTCGAATTGACAGAGAAAATTGGTGCAAAAACAGAAAGGGTGCAACTCGATTAATATTGGATAGAAATTTTTATCCAGAGAAAACAAAATACAATTCGAATATTCCAATATCAAAAGGGGCAAGTCATTAAAGAGAAATCAGAGAATCAAGGGCCAGCATATATGAATTTATTCATCACCGTAAATCCACAAGAGCCATCAAGCCGAGAATATCAAAATCAAAAGTGGAAACCGCAAAGTGTCAGGGCAAGTCAATTAAATCGAAATCAGAGTGTTTATAGGGTTTCTAATTAACTCTACATATACACCAATTCATCACTGGCAAGAATCGATCGAAACGAAGCAAATTAACCGAGCAACCAAAGAATTAAAATCAGAAATCTTACCAAGTTTCGACCACCAGAAAATCCGATATCAGACGTGAAGATATCCATCGAAGAACTGAAGTTCATCAGAGAACCAGAATTCATCTATCTGGAGCTATCGCAATCGAATTGGGGCAAAGACGAGAAACCCTAGAATCGTTTTTTTTGAGCAATTCTCAAATCAAAACACTGAAAGCATCCTTCGATTCAAGGCATCACTGAAACAAAATCATCATCAGATCGATCTGGGTTTAGAGGATTTATCAGAAACCCTAGTTTCTAATCGCCGCCGCCATTCTTGAGTTTTAGAACAAAAGAGGAATCGGGCAGAAGAATGAAGCAAGAAAAGAAAATGGGCCGGCCTAAGTTTTTAAACTAAAGGGCATATGTGTTTTTAAATTAAAAGGGGATGACCCTTTTTAAAATTAACTCCTAGGGTTTTCTTTTTGGTTTATTCTTGTTTTGTTTTTGTTTTTCAATTTGTGTTGTTTATCTGTAAAAACAAACATACAGTTCCAGGTCTGTAAAACTCTAGGGGAGTTTCAGTTAGGAGTTAACTGACAGTACTAGAATCTGTAAAATCTAGGAATACAGGTTACTGATTTGTAATCTGGGGAAAATCTGATTCAGGGGTTTGAATCAGTCTAGGATTTTGAGCGTAGGGTTAGAATAGGAGCAGGGGTTTGCGAGTGTACATGGTCTTGTATGCGGGAACTGTTCTATCACCTAGTAGAAATCTTAGAAATGCAGCAGTAGGCAGGGTTTTGCCGAAGCTGGGTATATCTTTGTGTGATTTATTTTCTGCATTTCTATTTCTGCTATATTCTGTGATCAGTTTATTATTATTTATCTCGTTAAGTTTTTAATTCAGTTAAAAACTGTGAAAAACCCTATTCACCCCCCCTCTATGGTTATTCTAGATCCAACAAGTGGTATCAGAGCAGGTTTTCTTTAACTCTAGAGAAATGGTGAATCCTAGTTGTCAGTCCATAGAGAGTCAGTCCAGTCATATTCCATCTATTTTCAATGGTACAGATTTTTTAAATTGGAAATCAGAAATGAAATCTTATTTAAAATCTGTTGATATGAAATGTTGGAATAGTATTAAAAATGGGTATGATATTGTAAGTAGGGTTGATATTGAATTTAATTTACATGCTACTCATATTTTATATTCGTATAATGATGATATTCAATATAGCCTTATTTCTCATTGTTTGACTGCGCAGGAAATCTGGCAGACTCTCAACGCGCTATATGGAAAAATTGACAAATGCTCAAAATCCCAGAAAGATAACTCGGCTTCAGATTTGTGCCTGGCAGGTTGTACAGATGGAAATCCAGATGGAGACTCAACAGGAAATATTTCTTTGATTCACCGTTTAAATGGTTTAACTGAATCTGTTGAGAAGTTAAAATCTAAAAATAAACTTCTGAAATCTGAGAAGCTTGAGTTGATCTGCAAAAATAATGTTTTGGAATCAAAACTCAAAAGCATTAAGAATTCTTCAAATTCTAATTGCAAAAATTGTTTAAAATTGAAAACCAATCTTGTTCATCTCAATAAAAATATTCAAAAGTTTGAAAAGGAAATTCTGATCTTAAAAGAAAACAAGATTGAGTTATCAAATTTGAACAATCTTCTACAAAAGGAATTTGAAATTTTTAAGACTGATATATATTCCAAATTTGAAATTGCTGAAAATGAAAATTTGGAGAAAAGTGGTTTGATTTTAAAAGAACTTGAAAATGAGATTGAAAAATCCAAGAAGTTTGAGTCGGAAAAGCAAAAACAATTTGAACTTGAAATTTCCAAATCCCAAGCCAAAATTAGATCGTTAGAAAATGAGAATTTGGTTTTGAAACAGACCAATGCTGAACAGATGATCGCTATAAAAAATTGCTCAAATTTATTAAAAGAAAATAGCGATCTGAAATCCAAAATTCAACGATTAGATTCAACATTGGATAAATTTTCTAATGGGGAAAAATCGTTGAATATGCTGTTACAAAACCAAATTTATCATGGAAATAAATCTGGACTTGGATTCGGGAAAAATGATGTTTTTAGAAATCAAAATTCTTGTGATTTTAAAAATCCCTCAAATCACTTTAGAAATGTTTGTTTTGAAAGTTCTAACTCTGAAAACTTCAAAGGATTTGTAAATCACAATCGAGATGACGTTTTGTTTTGTAACAAATCATTTAAATATCCTTGGATCTCAAATGGAAATAAAACGGGTTTTGTTAAATTCAAAACGATTTGGGTTCCTAAAGGCACAAAGGTAAATTCGGATGGTTTGTTATATAAACAAGTTTGGGTACCAAAAGATTTGAACAAAAATGTGGGTGGTTTCACAAATTTTGTTAGACCGCTCAATTCTCTTAACAGTTAGGTACCAAAGGAGGCTGAGGAACTGCATAGCTAAAGAAAAACTGGATTCAAAACTGCTACATATCACAGAATCATTCACAGTTCCTTAGCCACATCTGTTGAGTTAGAGATTCTGCTTTACATTGGATTCTGGTATGATCTCTAAACTCACCTTTGTATATTCTCTTTGTTTGTTTTTTATTTTCTGTGTTTATTCCTTCCTCTATCTCCTTCTGTTTTTTTATTTGACACTGCCATATTCTTCTTTGTCTGTACTTCTTAAACTTCCAGTTGCAGAATTAATGATTTTCTGGAAATTTGTCCTACTTGTATAAAATCATCATGTGTTAATCATTTCCATATCCCGAGTTTGAACTTGTATATATCTGCAATTATTTTGAAGTTTATTTTCTGATTGTTGAATTCATAACAGTGTTGATGCATTCATATCATATCTTGAACACTGTTAACTAGAATTCTAAATTTTTGAAGATCTGAATATCTAATGAAATGTCACACACCTTTGTTGTTCAGAGTTTATTCTAATTCATTTTAGAAAAGCTCAAAATATTATACTCATTACAACACTCTGTTATTTATCAGTTGTGATAATTTCATTGATTTTCAGATTGGCTTGTATCAGTGATACATCTTGGAATTTATCTTTATTCATGATCATTATATTGAAATATGTTTGTTTGAAATCATCTGAAATTCTAGATATTTTGAATATCACACATTTTTTTTGAAATCGTCAATCTCGTGTGACTGGTTCATTATATCTCAAAATTTTACATTGATTCATGTGTTTTCAAATAAATTATCCCGATCATGAATATTTTCAAATTTGATGTAAATGACCTGAAATTTCTTTTTGGGCTTGTAAGAAATAGTTTTGAGAAATTCTTGGAATTTTTTTTAAATGGTCTTTGAAAATCATTATTATTTCATGATTATTTGATTTGAATATATGGTTGTTTAAAATCATTTGAAATTATTGATTTATTGGATCTCACACATATCTTGAATCTGAAATATAACCTGGTGTGATTGATTCATTAAATCCTAATACTTTCACATTTCTTCAAATGATTTAAAATGGAGTATATTTGCAAATCTTGGATCATGAACCACCTTATGTGACCAACATCTTGACAAGTCTGTTGTGATACTGATTTCTCTGTGCTGCTCTGATACTGTTTTTGAAAAATGTTTGTTTTGGAATCATGCTGCTCTGATTATAAGAAATTGAATTGTAAATATCTTTGAGGACTGCTTGATTTGGTATTAAAGGTTTATCGTGCTCTGATAAATGGAATTTGTGTGCTTGAATTGCTTGCTTTATAATTAAGTATTTTTTTGTTGACTGAGGTACCACTATTTGCCACCGGGGTGTCATTAAAATCCTTGAGAAAGCGAGAACATTTGGTATCAGAAGCGCCTTATATTTGCCTCATCCATCTGTTCTGATTTTTCACTTTGTAGAGACACCATGTGGTATCAGTTTAAAAGTGCTGCATATTTTTTTGCTGTATATATATATATTTTCCCTCTTGTCATGTATAGATCAGCATATTACTCTTGTAATTGATTTTCAATTTTAAAATTATTTATTGATTATTCTTTCAGAAATTGAAATCAATATCCAAATTAAACTGTATTTATAATTCATCAAAATTATAATCAGATTTAGAAATTGTGATGAATTGTGACTGCAGTATATTTCACAACAAGAGGAGAATTTTATTTAGATTTTCATGATGGTTAAATATTTATTATAATATCTTTGAACTGGCAATTATTTCACGGCAATCTTCATTACTTATCATCCTTCTGCCATCCGTTATGATTTTATATAAATGTGGAGAGTTTAATTTTTTAAATAAACAGTGAAAATATTTGTGATGGAATTGTGGTTATATTATTATTCAGAATTAGTGATAATTGAAAATTTTCAATAATCCAGATACTGTTGGTCATGTCTCATAATATAATTAATTTAGAAATTTATTTCACAGTCCATTTCTGTACCTACCACATTTTCTATCATCCATATATTGGTTTTATACCAAGGAGTTTTTCTTTTTTTTTTAAAAAAAAAAAAAGCTGAAATAATAAATATATATAATAAATATATAAGTGTGTCTCTAACCTCATTTAAAAATCCAAGCTCTGGTCATGCATGGTTAAGAGACAACTTATAATTTAAGCTGCGACTGACCTCATTTAAAAATCCAAGCTCTGGTTATGCATGGTCAGTGTGCTCTTAAATAAAAAAAAAAATGTGCTAAAAACTGAAATAAAATTGAAATTCTCCTTGGTGTGTAAAAATCAACCTATCAATCCATCTCTCTAATATGTGAAATGTGTTGAAAATATTATGACGTATTATGATTTATTGATTGATAGATATTGAAATTTGAGATTATTTGTTTTTCTCACTTAAATTGAATTTTTAATTATAATCCAAATCCATCACCGTTTTTGGTGCTTTAATTTTATAAAATTCTTTTGAAAATAATTGGAATACATTTTTTTTACTCTCCCCGTTTTATATAAAATTCATCGTAAATCTGTCATTCTCTAAACTGTGAAATATGCCACCTGTTCTTAGTTTATCATGATTTTTGTTTGACTAATTGAATTTTATGATGATCGTTCTTCCTCTTAAGCTGAAATAATATTTTTAGTCAATTTTCATCTGTATTTTAAATTCTGTATCCTTTTGATGATAACAAAAGGGGGAGAATGGATTAGATTTTGATTTATGAGTGAATATTTTATAAATATTTTTAATTTTGAAAATTTAATTATTCATACATTTCACTCATGCATAGTTATAGGGGGAGTTTCTGTTGTAGGGGGAGCATTTAAATAGGGGGAGTTCAAATATCCACGAACAAACACATTGATTATATTCAAAATCTTTTATTTGTTAGTCATCATCAAAAGGGGGAGATTGTTGTATATAACGGTGTTGTATACACAATTATATGATTTTTGTTTGATGATAACAACCAAATATATTTTTATGTGTTTGGTACTTTTTTATGTGTTTGGTACTGTACTGTTATATATACATCACAGCAATGAATATAATATTTAAATAAAATACGACTGTACAGAAATTCAAATATTAACACAGTATTTTATTTAAATAGAATATTTTATTTCAATATTCAAACAGTACAACTATTTGTAACTCCACTATTTATACATTCACAGAATATTTGTACTTGTATAAACAGAATAAAATAGACAAGTTCGTTTGACAACAATAAAATGATATTTTATTTCAATCAAACTTGTTTATTACAGACATCAGTACATTTCATATATACACAGCTCCTCACTACAACACTCATACATTCATTCAGTTTACATTTCATATATATCCATTTTCACTTGTATATAGACACTCTGTCCTTGTCTTCTATCTTCTGTCTTCACAGCTTTCTCTGTCAGTCTAGTCATCTACACCTGTCATACACAGAAACACATACACAGTACACTGCAATAGAAATAAAAATTGAATACATGCAGATTTGAATTTTAGTATTTAAAATTTTATTTGCCTCAGATTTCTGGTGTGTTTCTCATCATTTTTCATGACTTGATCTGAATTATAAAACCATCAATCTGTGTCTAGATAGCTTGTGATATTCACAGTGATACACTGTAAATACCACAAGATAGACAGTATGTATATACAATGCAGGGACAGGAAAACTTGACTGATGGCTGCATATACACACGTGCATAAATATACACGTGTGCACTGCCTCGCCAATCAGCGCGCAACTGAGGAGTACCCACGTGGACCATCTCGACTCAGTGCACAATATATCAAAATAGTCAAGCTCAATACATGAAAAGAAACAACACAAATGTGAACAGGCCATCAAAATCAAAGCAAAGCCAAGTGTCGAGTCAAGCAAGTCAGAAATGGCTACGCAGTAAATTCACAAAATGGTGCAGATTCAAGTGCAAGGGGCTGAGCAGTATGGTAAGTGATCAAGTGATTTCAACATGGACAAAGTGCATGGCAGCAGCAGTTTTTTTTTAGGTGCAACTGTATGGTCAAAAACAGTTCAGTTCAGCATATTGATGTTTGAGTGAAATACTCAGGCCAGTCACGTTCAAGGTACAAGTTTGACAAGTGATCGAGCTAGCGTGTATTATGTTCATGGAGAAAATAGACATAAATTGCAACAGACTAAGGAGCAACAAAATGGAAGACAAGCAGCATGTAATAGTGTACAATGTACATACAAACGTGTCGAGCCAGATTGACAAGCCATAAATGGACAGAGCATCAACATGTACACAACTGTGTACACAACAAATGAATTGGTGAAACAACACAAAAACAAATACAAGGATGGTCTCACGGTAATAAGCAAAATAGCATGTTCAGGTACACAGTATACATGGAAACAGTCAAAAGTGATGTCAATACAGAAGCACCGCATTCATATGAAGGATCAAGTATGCATGGAAGCATATTCATGTGTGATCAACAAGTTCTAACGCAAGCATATATTGTCATACATATGAATCATCAATTCAAAATGCAGTAATGTGTACTGAAATTAAATCTGGCATGCATTCAATTCAAAGGTTTTCAGAAAACAAGATATGTTTGAATGTGTCAAGGATGGTAATCACAAATGGACAGTTTTTTTTTGAAGCAAAGAAATCATTATAATATTTCCAGAAATGACTCACGAATTCAATCATTCATTTTCGGCAAGATGTTTCCAAGGGACAAATCTTTTTAGGTGGGATTGAAAACATGTATCAATCATGTTCTGGACAGATTTATATTCAGCATCAGTTCTTGGCAAACTGTGATATACAAACACAAATCAGTGCAAGTATTTTTGGCAAGAAAAATCTGTTGGGAGTGAAACAATTGTTATGACTCCAGAAATAGAGCATGGTGACAAGGGAGAATTCAATCTCGGCATTTTTATATGGGTTTGGCAAGTTCCATAATATTTACAGAATTTAAATTTTGGTTGGAATTCAATTTATGGAAATAAATCATGTACAATCAAGGGAGAATCATGCAATCACTTTTGGACCACAAAACATTTCATATATTGCCAGAGTTTCAAGCAAGGAAACATGCAAAATCATGTATTAAACTTTCGAATTGACAGAGAAAATTGGTGCAAAAACAGAAAGGGTGCAACTCGATTAATATTGGATAGAAATTTTTATCCAGAGAAAACAAAATACAATTCGAATATTCCAATATCAAAAGGGGCAAGTCATTAAAGAGAAATCAGAGAATCAAGGGCCAGCATATATGAATTTATTCATCACCGTAAATCCACAAGAGCCATCAAGCTGAGAATATCAAAATCAAAAGTGGAAACCGCAAAGTGTCAGGGCAAGTCAATTAAATCGAAATCAGAGTGTTTATAGGGTTTCTAATTAACTCTACATATACACCAATTCATCACTGGCAAGAATCGATCGAAACGAAGCAAATTAACCGAGCAACCAAAGAATTAAAATCAGAAATCTTACCAAGTTTCGACCACCAGAAAATCCGATATCAGACGTGAAGATATCCATCGAAGAACTGAAGTTCATCAGAGAACCAGAATTCATCTATCTGGAGCTATCGCAATCGAATTGGGGCAAAGACGAGAAACCCTAGAATCGTTTTTTTTTTGAGCAATTCTCAAATCAAAACACTGAAAGCATCCTTCGATTCAAGGCATCACTGAAACAAAATCATCATCAGATCGATCTGGGTTTAGAGGATTTATCAGAAACCCTAGTTTCTAATCGCCGCCGCCATTCTTGAGTTTTAGAACAAAAGAGGAATCGGGCAGAAGAATGAAGCAAGAAAAGAAAATGGGCCGGCCTAAGTTTTTAAACTAAAGGGCATATGTGTTTTTAAATTAAAAGGGGATGACCCTTTTTAAAATTAACTCCTAGGGTTTTCTTTTTGGTTTATTCTTGTTTTGTTTTTGTTTTTCAATTTGTGTTGTTTATCTGTAAAAACAAACATACAGTTCCAGGTCTGTAAAACTCTAGGGGAGTTTCAGTTAGGAGTTAACTGACAGTACTAGAATCTGTAAAATCTAGGAATACAGGTTACTGATTTGTAATCTGGGGAAAATCTGATTCAGGGGTTTGAATCAGTCTAGGATTTTGAGCGTAGGGTTAGAATAGGAGCAGGGGTTTGCGAGTGTACATGGTCTTGTATGCGGGAACTGTTCTATCACCTAGTAGAAATCTTAGAAATGCAGCAGTAGGCAGGGTTTTGCCGAAGCTGGGTATATCTTTGTGTGATTTATTTTCTGCATTTCTGTTTCTGCTATATTCTGTGATCAGTTTATTATTATTTATCTCGTTAAGTTTTTAATTCAGTTAAAAACTGTGAAAAACCCTATTCACCCCCCCTCTAGGGTTATTCTAGATCCAACAGGAAAAACCTACATATGCAATATATTAGGTTGACATGGACCATTACATGACATTGGGCATGGGACATTCATAGTTAACACATGACGCGGGTTGGGATACTAGTACGAGAGGTGCAAAGCAAATATACATGATAGATACCGTGGGATGTTATACATGACAGATATCTTGTGATAGTATACTTGATAGAAACCTGACGATGTGATACCTTGATTCTTGACACCGTAATTTATCATGATACCTTAGTTTACCTTGCTACATTAGTTCATCCAGTTATCTTGGTTTAGCTTATCTATCTTGTTGTCATCCTTATGTTTACTTTCAGTTTATGCATGTCATGTTACCTTTACCTGTTTTTATGCTGGAAGTAGATAGGACTTACCAGTCTTTATGACTGACCCCGTTTTCTTTCGCCTCTTTGTCTTCCGTTCCCCCCCCCCAGGTTTTCAGGGAGGAAACACTATTATTTAGTTCGGACTTCCTCTGCTTGAAGGTCATCATGCATGGCTTGGACTTTTCTTGGCTATGGCTACCTTACTGTTTTATTTGGGGAATAATTTATGAAAAGGTTTTATGCTTCTTTACTTTTGCAAGACAGGTTTTGATGTATTCTGATGTAAAAGGCTTTAGACCTTATTTTATAAGGTATTGAAATTTGTTTTACTTCCGCTGTTTTATGTATATGTTCTGTCTTGTAATATTTCTGTGCATGTTTACCTCGATAATGCTTCACCAAACCTAGTGCATTCCCTTTGTGAGTGACCCTAGCGGAGGTGGGATGTTACAATACTGAAGGCTGCCAATGATGCTCGCATAGTCAGACTGTCTTACACCTTCACCATTGTTCTTAAATAAATTTACACTGGGATCATACAGTGTACATGCAGGTTTACAGTCAAAGTAGTGGTGTTTCTTTTGTTTCTTCTCAATATAATGAGATTGATCCAACGAAAGTCCCTTTTTCGGACCTAGTAATTTTAATACCAAGGATTACACTCGCCTTACCTAGATCTTTTATATCAAAATTGGCACTTTATAAGGATTTGAATGAGTTTATGTCATGAATGTTAGACCTAAAAAATGAGTAGGTCATCTACATAAAGACATATAATAGTGCAAGTGTCATTCTTAAATTTGTAATGAATGCATTTGTCACTTTCATTAACTTTAAATCATGTGAAATGATTTAAGTTATCAAATTTTATTTTTCATGCCATTGTTTAGGCGCTAGTTTTAAACCATATAATGATTTATCTCATTTGCATGCTTTATGTTCTTGACCATGTACTACAAATTCTTCAGGCTGGTCCATATAAATTTCTTCTTCTAATTCACCGTTCAAAAATGCGGTTTTAACATCCATTTGGTGTATTAATAAATTATGAATGAAAGCAAGTGAGATTAATACCCAAATGGATGTAATTCTAATTACAGGTGAAGAAGTGTCGAACAAATATATATTTTCCTTTCACTTAAAACCTTTAGCTGCTAGTCGCTTTATATTTATCAAAAGCGCCATCAGGTTTTAATTTCTTTTAGGTACCCATTTACAGTCTATAGATTTACAACCAAGGGGTAAATCTACCATGTGCCAAGTCTTATTGGATTCCATGGAATCCATCTCATCATTTATAGCCTCTTGCCAAAAGTAGGCATCCAAAGGAGATAAGGCCTCTTAGAGGTTTAAAGGATCCTCCTCTATAGTAAAAGCACAAAAATCTGAACCAAAATCTTTTACGGTTCTTGCTCTTTTACTTCTTCTAGGTTCAGTTTCAGAATTTTCATTAAGTTCTGTTCGAATAGGCATACTTGAAGTGCCCCCACTATTCTTTAATTTAAAAGGAAATTTGGTTTCAAAAAAAATTGGCATCGTTTGATTCAATTATATTATGTGTATTTAGGTCATAAAAACTGTATGCTCTGCTATTAATGGCATAGCCTATAAATACACATTCATATGCTCTACTTGCCTATTTTTATTCTCTTAGGGTATAGAATGCGAACATATGCTAAATACCCCCCAAGTTCTAAAGTATGACACATTGGGTTTATAATTCTTTAAATTTTCATAAGATGAAATTTTATTCTTAGTTCTATGGATTCTATTCAAAACATAGCAAACGGTTAATAATATATCCCCCACCAATGTTTTGCTGCACCAGAAATTAATAAAATGGCAACTACTAATTCGGTAAAGGTTCTATTTTTTTCTTTACCGTTCATATCATGTGAATAAGGTGCAGTTCTCCCATGTATAAAGTCATGTAGTTTATAGTAATTCAGAATAGAACTAGATTCATATTCTGTTCTTCTATTACTACGAAGTCCTTTATTTTGTTTGACTAATTTTCAATTTCATTTTGAATGTCTCAATCATATCAAAAGCATCACTTTTATTTTTCATGAGAAATACATATATGAAATCAGAACAACCGTTAATAAAAGTGATAAAATAGTGGTGTCCATATCTAATCAATGTTATTCATTTTTACATAAAATACTTCCATTGAAAATTAAATCTACACCATTGTCATTTCTTAATGACATTCCAAAAAAATATTATGCATGTAATTGATGCCCATTTATAATGAAGGCATTTCCAAATTTGCATTCAATTAATCTCAATTTTAGTGACATTCCCTAAATTTATGCATATAAACTTTGTCAATTTATTTTGATGCAAAACATATTCATCCAATTAATGTCAATTCTCAATGACATTATCAAATAACATACACATTCTATTAATGTCAAATATTTTGTGACATTTCCAAATAATATATGCGTTCTATTAATGTCAACTTTTAATGACATTTCCAAATAATATATTCATTACCATAAGCAACCAAAAAAAACAAATTAACAGTTGCTCTCATAACCAATGACCACCGTACAAAGTCTTGCTTACATGCATCATAATATCATTCATTATTTTGTTTGTCAACAAGCTATCTAGATGAGGATCTCCTTCTTCACTAAATAAAGAAATGGTCTGCATTTTGATTTTACCATTTGAACAAAAAATTCGTGCTTTTGTATAAAACAAGGGTAATGAAAATATTCAATTTTGGACCATTAGGCACTGACCTAATTGTATACAGATCAAATAATGAATGTTTTTCCCAATTTTTTCATTAGAGATCCTAGTCCAAGCAATGTTATTTAACAAGCGACATAAGCAGATCTACCAAAGCAAACTGATCTTAAACTAAACAAATAGTTTATCACTTATTTACACATGTAAATATATGTAAACAGTAACAATATGATAATGAAAATAGTACCTTTGTCATCTAGATTGGCCTTGAAATTTCCAAGGTCTTTGATGTCATAAAAATATTTTATATTCTGTTCATGACAGAAATATCTCTACATACCTTAGCGTTTTGTCCAAACTCTCTCTTGAAAATACCAATAGTCCCATGCCCGCAAACACAAAACAGTGATCACGTCCGTACCTTGAATCTTGTCCATAATCTGTCTTGCGATAGTACCAACGTTGGATTGGCAACAGTGAGAAACTCCGCAAGCACTACCGATCCTCTCATGACAAGCGCATACAGTACAAAAATATTAAGGCTTTAGGAGCAGAGAAAGATCAGCGTTGAAGCCATTGTTATAAAAAAACACGTCTTCAAATTGTTGAAAACAATGGTTCGGCTGAGTTGTGGACTAGGTCACTTTCTTGAAGACGTTTCGGCGATCTACTCAAAGGTGCAAAGTAGTTCGTACTGTTCGTCGTCCCCTCTGGGATAAAACAGCCTCTTCCTTATTTTTCTTTCTATATCGAATCATTTGCACATATGAAGTCGATTCTGTTTGCACTCAAAAAATTAATACTGCTCAAGTTTATTTTCTTTCTTTTCAGGAGGAAGAGAGAGAGTTTGTTTTTTTTTCTTTTCAGAAAGAGAGCCAGGAGAAGAAAAGTTCTGTATGTTGCTCTTTTAGTCTCGTTCTTTATATAGAAAAGATAAAGAATAACATATGTTGGTTTAGTTGGAGGAAAGTTGGATGTAATAAATTCCTTTATTAAATCAGAGAAACGTACAAAAAACTTGCAGTCTTTAACATGTAAATTTGCATGTTTCAAAAGAGATAAATGGTAATCAATTTTAATTGATTATCATTCATTGCAAGATTAAATACCATATATTTATTCTTTTGTAACAGCTCTAAAAATAAAAGGTCACATGCATGTATGACCGTTACTGTTCAATCAATAATGGCTCATTAATATTTACATATATGTAAACATAATTTCCGTTATATTTTTCAAACAGCTCTTTGCATTAATTGCATCACAATATATGTAAACATATTAACGTTATAATTTTCAACAGCTCTATTGTATTAATTGCTCAATAATAAAATTTTGGTAATGCAATTAATTCTCTTTTTGTTTAATAAATTCACAAAATGTTCTAATAGTCTATACAAGCCTAAACAAGCACCAGCCAAAATACCTCACTTCTTTGAAATTATTATTAAAAAAAAAAAACTAAAACGCGGACTCTAGTGAATAGTTATTTTCTTTTTTACGTTATTTTTTTCTTGTAAATCGATGGAGGGAGGGTAGGAGTTGTAGGTTCTCCGTTGCGATTTGAATTTGGGGCGTCTACTTGAGCAGTAGGTGGTCTTTAAAGCGAATTTACGAGTGGCGTTGAGGATGAAATTAGGTCTAATTGGTGGCATTTGTTTTTGGTTGCACAGTGGCTCGTGAGTGCGTTAAGGTGGTTCTGGTTTGAAATTCGAAGGTGATGGTTGTTGAAGTGATGTTTAGGCTAAAGTTGTGAATTGGGGTAAGCTGGTTTGCTATTTCGTTGAAGTGACTAAGATTGCAATGGTGGTTTGCGAGGTTCATCTTGGAGGCGGAGGATGATAGACTGTGCAGGTCGTTTTGGTCACAAAGGTGGTATGATGGGGGTATAATTGTCTGGTTCTCGATTAGAGAAGTGGGTGGTGGTTCTCGGTCAGGTTTCTAACTTATGAGGAAGAAGTGGTGGTGATAGTTTGGGGTTGCTGTGGAAAGGGATGCAAAAGGTGATAATAGTTGATGGATGAACTGTTTGAATGTGCAGGATTGCTTAATTGTGTGAAAGAAGTTGTTTAGTGAATGTGCACGAGTTGTTACAGGTTGTTGGAATTGTATGGTTGTGAATGTGGAATACTGTAGGTGTTGTTAGAAAGTAAATAGCAAATTGTACTACAGACAATCACAACAATCAACTCATGATTGTTTAAATTTTGTGAATACACAATTGTATTACAAAATAAATAGTAAAAAACCAGTGTTACTCAGATATGCAGCGATTGTCACGTCAAACTGCGTTTATAACAATGACAGGAAGCACAATCGAACATGCAACAAAAAGCAAGGTACAAAAACCGGAACCAGCAAATAAGAAAGGAGATTTTCAATTTTGTCCGAATCCAGAATACAGAGATATGTTTCCTTGAAACAATATTTTCGTTGTATGCACTGACTGACGTAAATGCAACTTGTTTCCCAGGATAAAACGGACCAGCCCCCTAGCGTAGTGCTAGAAAACGAAGCTCTAACGAACTGAAGTAGAGTATAGAAACTAGAACAGAGGAGTACTCTGAAGAAGAAGTAGCAGATTAAGAAGAATAACTAATGTGTATTCTGTCTCTTTTTAGGCCATGTATTTATAGGTTGGAAGAGGTGCCTATCTGAACATTAATAACCCTTGAAAAGGTTGCGACCCTTTAACCAAGCGGTGCATGAATGTGCAGATGCATTTAAAATGAAACAATTGGATCCATTTAATTCAACGGACTTGACAGATCAAAAATGATCAAAAATTAATCGTTTCAGCGCAATAGGCTCAAGCTGCAATCAGCGGCCCATTTAACCACGAGACCCCAAAAGTCCCAAGGCATAAGGCACAATTTTTGACACTAATATAAAATTGTGTCATGGACCCCACGAGTCTCAAAGTACTAGGCCCAATTTTTGACACTAATATAATATTGTGTCATGACCCCAAGAGTCCTAAAACACTAAGCCCAATTTTTGATACTAATATAATATTGTGTTTTGACTTAGCCACACTATGTTTACAAGCCTCTTCTCCTTTATTTATATAATCCTACAAAGACATGGGTATTCATATTTCATAATGTAGGACTTTGGTTTGCTTTCCTCTCTTCTTCCAAAATACCTCTTTCTCTTGCTTATTCATTCCAACAATACCCCACATGAATGAGCAGTTGTTCTTAGTTTCACGAATCATTTATCACATCAGTTAAAGTAGCACATGGGCCTTGAACTTTCCTAGTGATTACCTATTTGAATCACAGGAAAATCGGTAAACATAGACTGTCCTTGAACTGTAAGCCTTTTGTGTAATTCCAAAGTAGGCAACACACGATAAATGTTTCTTATAATCCTTCGTTCTCTGTATGTGTTTGTTTTTGCCTTGAACACCTGCATGGTCTCATAAGTGCTTAGAGAATTTGGCCTCATAATTCTCTTTGAAGCGGCGCCTTCGCACTTACGTAGGTGATTCCGTAAAGGGTATTCTCTAATTCCTCAAATACAAACATCATTAAAAGTATTAATACTTATCCTTTTCAACACATAATGCACTGACTTATCATAGGAATGATTTGTGTATAACAGTGCCATCAAGTTTCTTTTAAACTTCATTGTCCCTTTGAACCTAGATATTGGGATCTCCAGTCAGCTAGTTGGGGTTTCCATTTTAGACAAACCTTTAGTCTATAGGCCTTAGCCCCATTCTCATCGATAAGGTTTGAACTCTCTCTCTCTCTCTCTCGGCAAGCCTTCTGTTAATGGATCCGCTATGTTATCTTTAGAACAAAAGTAATCTATTGTGATAACCGCGTTAGAGGGGAGTTATTTTATTATTTTATGTCTACGACGAATATGCCTAGATTTACCATTGTATAGTAATCTATTGTGTACTATTAGCTCTTCCAATAGCTGATTGACTATTACATTGTATACATATTGGAGCCATAGGTTTGCTTCAATTAGCAATGTCTTCCAAGAAGCTTCGAAACCATTCTGCTTCTTCTGCAGTCTTATCTAGTGCAATAAACTCATCGTAGATCTAGCGACACAAGTCTATTCGGATGATTTCCATGAAATCGCTCTACTTCCTAATGTGAACACATATCCACTTTTAGACTTTGTATAATGTGATCCAGTGATCCAATTTGCATCACTATATCCTTCCACTATTGAAGGATAGTTTGCATAGTGTAGACCATAGCTCAGCGTATACTTTAGATATCCTAGAACTCTGATATCGCTTTCCAATGATGTTTACCAGGATTACTGGTAAATCTACTTAGTTTGCAACATATGTGATATCAGGCCTAGTACAGTTCATAACATACATGATACTTCCTAGTATACGAGAGTATTCTAACTAATAGATACCATCACCAGTGTTCTTTACCCAATTGTGGTTCACATCTACTGATGATTTTGCAATAGTTACAATATATTGCCTGAATTTTTCAAGTGTTTTGGTGATGTAACGTGATTGGGATAATGCATATCCCTATGGTTTTCTCAGAATTCTTACACCCAATATCACATCAGCTAGTATAGGTCTTTCATATCGAATCTAGAGGATAATATATCCTTTGTAGATGTTATTATGGCATTATTATTACCTAGAATCAACAGGTCATCAACATAGAGACAGACAATTACATATCCAATATGTGTGTCTTTTATGTACACATATTTATCTGATTTATTTATCGTGAATCCATTTGATAACATAGTTTTATCAAACTTATTGTGCCATTGTTTTGGAGCTTACTTAAGGCCATAAAGTGATTCAGCTAGTTTGCAAACTTTATTCCCATTTTCTGGGCTCAGAAATCCTTCAGGTTGTTTCATATAGATTTCTTCCCCTAGTTCACCATTCAAGAATGCAGTTTCAAACATCCATTTGACATACTTCTAAGTCATGTATGGATGCAATTGCAATAAGCATTCTAATTGACGTTATCCTCGTCACTGGTGAATATGTATCAAAATAGTCCAGGTCTTCTTTTTGTATAAATCCTTGGACTAACATACGAGCTTTGTACTTGTCTATTGAACCATCAGGTTTAAATTTCTTTTTAAAAATTCATTTATTACCTAAGGTCTTACATCCTTAAGGTAAATCAACTGATTCCATGTATGATTGGACATAATGGATTCAATCTCATTGTTAATTACCTCTTTCCAATAAGGTTCATCGTTGGAGGACATAACTTGTTTATATGTCAATGGATCATCTTCTAACATAAAGGTATAGAATTCTGGTCCAAAGGTATTTTAAGTTCTTGACCTTTTACTTTTTCTTTCTTCCTCCACTTGCTGCTCAATACTACTTTACTCAGTGTTATTTTGTTCAGCATCCTTAACAGAGTTAGGAACTTCATCTTTCCTTGGTCTCCTAAGTGTATGATTTTCAGTACCATGTTTCAAGGGGAATATATGTTAGAAAAATCTAATATTTATCGACTCAATGGTGGTATTTTCATGAATATCATCAATTTCAGATTTGTGCACCAAAAATCGATATGCGCCACTATTTTGTGCATATCCAATGAATAGACAATCAACTGTTTTTGGTCCAATTTTGACCTTCTTTGGTTTTGGTACCTCTACTTTTGCAAGACACCCCCACACTTTTAGGTATTTATAGGATGGTGGTCTATTTTTCCAAAGTTCATGAGGAGATTTAGATGTTTCCTTTCGAGGTATTTTATTTAAAATAAGGTTTGACGAAAGAATAGCTTCTCCCCAAAAGTTATATGGCAAACCAGAACTTAACAATAAAGCATTAATCATTTCTTTAAGATTTCTATTTTTTCGTTCGGCTATACCGTTGGATTGAGGTGAATATGGTGTCGTAGTTTGGTGTATAATACCATGTTCAGCGCAAAATTCTTCAAAAGGGAATTCATATTCTCCTCCTCTATCAGTTTGTAAAACTTTGATTTTCTTGTTGAGTTGATTTTCAACTTCTGCTTTGCGTTGTTTAAACACATCAAATGCTTCATCCTTACTTTTAAGGAGATACATATAACTGTACCTAGTACAGACATCAATAAAGATAATGAAATATCTTTTTCCACCTCTAGTTCGACACATTTTCAAATCACATACATATGTATGTATTATATCTAGAGGTTCAGTTTCTCGTTCAACATGATGAAACGAGGTTCTTGTCAATTTAGCTTTTGCACAAATTTGACATTTATAATCGGTGTCTAAGTTACACTTAGGTATAAATTCTAGATTAATCAATTTCCGCATTGTATCAAAGTTACATGCCCTAATCTAGAATGCTACATGTTGGAAGAGTCAACAATATAAACAGAAGATTCACTTATATTCATATCAGTGTGTGGTACAATAGCGGTTACGTTTTCTTTAAACGAACCATCACACAAATATCCTTTTCTTACATAAGCTCCATTCTCAGCTTCAAGGAATAATTTGAATCCATGTTTACTGAGAAATGATCCTGAAATCAGGTTCTTACGAATTTCTAGAACATAGAGAACATCATTTAAAGTTAGTTCCTGTAACACCCCAAATTTTTAGTTAATACTAGAATTCACTAATTACAGGATAAATAATCTCAGATGTGGGAATTAGGGGAAACGGGCTGCGTCATTACGTTTGTCTCGGAAAAATACGCGAAATAGAGTCCGAGTTTTCAAAAATCGGAGTCCGTATGGCCCAGCTATGGCCCGATGAAGTTTGCAGAAAATTCAAAACTAAAACAGATTTAAAATTTTAAAATATTCAGATTTGGAATGGGCCAGGCGGGGTCAGGCGGGAAGCTTCCCGCCCAACCCATGTCGACAGGGCTGTCGACAGGGCTGTCGACAGGGGTGTCGACATGCCTGTCGACTTGCCTGTCGACAGGGTGGCGCCGTTCTGTGAACCTGGGTGCACCAGGTTGCACCAGGTTGCACCAGGTTGGGTTTCAGGCTGGCTAGGAGGGCTGGTTCTAGAGATTTCCTAAATCTAAGGGTCCTAATCTAATCTAGGGTTAATCTAAGGGCCTAAAACACTCACCTAATCCTATAAATAAGACCCCAACCCTACCCTAATTCATTCATAATTAAGTCTTGTAACTAAACTATGGCAAAATGAAATTTGAGCATGGCCTCCACTAGTTCATAAAGAAAGTTGCAAGCTAATCCCTCTCTAATCAATCTCTAATCATCATTATCTTCATAGTTTGCAACTAATTTTACTTCATAAGGTTGCTAATCTTAAGTTTGGTGAGTTTCTATCACTTTAACATCAATTGTTAAAGTAAGTAGATTGGGTGTAATGAGACTTATGGTCTTAAATGCGGATTAGTGAGTTTGAATCATGTATAATGATATGTTACTCTATGTTGTTCTATGATTATGCATATTTGATA
Source organism: Allium sativum (assembly GCA_030737875.1). Taxonomy (NCBI): domain Eukaryota; kingdom Viridiplantae; phylum Streptophyta; class Magnoliopsida; order Asparagales; family Amaryllidaceae; genus Allium; species Allium sativum. Next base: position 593,874,568 of record CM060921.1, on the reverse strand, counting down.
AGTTGGTTTATGCATGCTTAATAAGTTGATTTATGCATGTTTAACAAGTTGATATATGCATGTTTAATAAGTGGATTTATGCATATTTAATAAGTGGAATTATGCATGTTTAGCAAAGTGAGTTATGCAAGTTGAAAGTGATATGCAAGTTAAGTATATGTTTAAATGCAAGTTGAAAGTGATATGCAAGTTATGCATGCTTATGCAAGTGTATGGATACTTATGCAAGTCATGTATATGTTTAAATGCAAGATTTATGTGATATGCAAGTTATGCATGCTCATGCGAGTATATGAATGCTTTTGCAAGATATGTATATGCTTAAATGACATGATATGCAAGTTATGCAAATATGTGAATGCTTATGAAAGTATGTGGATGCTTATGCAAGTATGTGAATGCTTATGCAAGTTATGTGTATGCCTCAATGCATGTTTAACATGTTATGCAAGTTATGAGAATGCCTATATGCAAGTTCAACATGTTATGCAAGATATGTGTATGATAATATGCAAGCTCATGTGCAACATGTTATGCAAATCATGTGTATGATAATATGCAAGTTTGGGTTATATGTAGTTGGGTTAATATATGCTCATATATGCAAGTTGACATCCTCTTAACCCATGACAAAGTTGTATGTTAAACCCATGATATTTGTGATGATCTTCCCCTTATTATGTCATGTAACGAGAACGATTTACGTGGGGAACGATGGGGTTGGTAAATATTTTAATAAATGAATGTTTGGGTATGATTAAGCATACCATAAAAATAAATTACCATAAGTGGGAATTTACCTATTGAGTTAGGTCTACCCCATGGGAATTTACCTATTAAGTTAGGTCTACCCATGTTATGGAAAATTTGATATTAATTAGGGATAATTAATATGGGGGTGATTAATTAGGTGTAATTAATCGACTAAGACACGAGGTTGGACTCATTTGTAGTGTAAAACTGCCCGGACCCGACCGGCTTAACCAGTTGCTACAAATGTCAACCCAATGTGAGAGGTCTTAGCCATAAATTAAATACGTGATTAAGGTAAAGACACGAGGTTAGACTCTGTTGTGACGTAAGACTGCCCGGATTCTACCGGCTTAACCAGGCGGTCATAACAGCCAGTCTAATGTGGGAGGTCTTTACGGGAGATCACGGTCTTAATTAATTAAGAAACACTTAACCATAATATGTAGTGGGACATGAGGGGTTAAGTGGGTGCCTTGGGTGGCATGAGGAAATTTGGTGGTTGCCTTGGGTGGCATGTGGAATCTAGTGGGTTGCCTTGGGTGGCAATAGAAAATACGATTAAAATACTTAACCAAGTGGAAACATGTAATTAAACATGATTAAAGGGTTAAGTGGGATACACTAGATATTTAACAAGCTTAAGTGGGTAGCTTGTGGGGGCCCATTTCAACCAATATCCCAAAACGTATCTTTGTGGGCTCGACCCATGTCGAGTGACGGGACACGCATATTGGGCTTGATTATAAGAGGCCAAAACGGGTTAGCGGTGGCAACGCAAGTCCAACGGGCTTCATATGCGTGTGTGGGCCCGGGCTGGTAGATAAGCCGTTGTTGCATCGTGTAGATATAAAGCCGTGCACCGTTAGTATTGGGTAGCCACTTTAGGGGAGTGATACACCCCACTGTGGGACCAGCACGGGTATCTACGGTAGGGAGCCGATCACTTGGGGAGTAGTGGGTACACCTAGTGGAAATAGGGGCAGACGGCACCTATGTAGGGGTACACGAAACTACTGGGTAAGAATTACTGGGTACACCTAGTGGAGATAGGGGCAGACGGCACCTATGTAGTGGGCTAGGGGTACATGGAACTACTGGGGAAATTTTCTAAGTCCTTGGAAGGGATCAACCTTTAAGTAGGAATGACTGGTGTGGTGCAGTTAGTAATTATCCTTGGGTGGGTAGATGCGTCCTGACGGTTATCTTAGTTTATCCTAAGTCTACCAAGCTGCTTAGTGTAGCCATTCATCCCCAGATATTACCGTAGGTCAAGTTTATGTCTTCTCTGGTTACCTTAATGATTGTATTGTTAAAGTTATAGGACTCACTCAGACTTATGTCTGACCCCGTTGTTTTTATCTTTTTCCCAACCCTCAGGTCCTACGGTGGATCCTAGTGGTAGTAGAGCTTGATCAGATTGCTGTTCCAGTCTTGAGGAGCTTGGATAGATGTAAAGCTCCGGTTATCCAGTTATCTTTTCTTTTGTTATGGCTATTGTATGAGAGAGTGGGATTATGTACTTCTTTATTTTGATGGATATTGTACTTGACTTTTATCGTGGTTTTATGATGTAACCAGACATGTTTATTTTCCGCTGTTATGAGATGATGTTTTAAACTTTCAAGTACTATTTATATCTGTCTTGTTGTAATTTTTCTGTTCTATATTCACTAAAATACTCCACCGATGCTATGGCATTCCCTTTGTGAGTGACCCTAGCGGGCGTGGGGTGTTACACGTGGTATCAGAGCAAAGGTTACCGGAACAGATAAAATTTTTAGAAAACTATTTTTCTAAAACATTTTTGGAAAAGATATTTTCAAAAACATGTCTTTTAAGAGAAAAGTTTTTGAAAGAAAAGCATAATCCCCAATAGCCATATCTATATCCTTCGAATTCTCCGTTTTGAATCTTTCCTTTTTCGTTTCAGCATGACCGAGAATCTTAATCTTCCGGAGGGTGTGGCGGTACCAGTATGGTATAGGAGATTGATGGAGGCTAGGGCCACCACTACGGGTCCAGCAAATATTCCTCCACCAACCGTAGCACCCGATCTTCCTCCTCCCCCTCCTCCTCGCACGGATACTTTTGCTAAGACTTGCAAGGAATTTAAAGCTATGGGAGGGAAACCTTTTCAAGGATCGGAAACCTTTGTGGAGGCTAGAGATTGGCTTAAGGAGGTGGAAGAGTTGATAGATATTTTTGGGATGGAAGAAAGTCAAGTTGGCTGCTTGGTTAATGAAGGGAGAGGCCTCATTCTGGTGGGAGGTCACTAATGGAGAACGCCCCGTTGACTCTTGGGCGGATTTTAGGCAAAGATTTGTGGCAAAGTTTCTCTCAAGGGCGGAGGAAAACTTGTATATGGAAAGATTCTTGACTCTAAAGCAAGGAAATCTTTCGGTGAAGGAATATGTTAACAAGTTTAATCAATTGGCAAGGTTTGGCCTAGACATGGTAAATACACCAGAGAAGAAGGCTTTGCGGTTCGTGAAAGGCTTGAATGAACCTATGCATGGGTTGGCTATGACTCACATCCCTATGGGGCCCACCTTTGAGAAGCTAGTTGACATGGCACTCATGTATGAGGAAGAGAAGGGTCCTAATGCTAATAAGGCACCCGAGAAGAAGGGAGATCAAAAGAGACCTCAACAACAACAAAGCAAAGGTGGGAAAGGCAACGGTGGCAAGGGCAAGAAGAAGAAGTGTTTCAATTGTGGGACACCTGGCCACCTAAGCAAGGATTGTCGCAAGAAGAAGAAGACCGGCTGCTTCCACTGTGGCGAAGCAGGGCACTTAGTGAAGGATTGCCCTAAGAAGGGGCAAAGGACGGGATCTACCTCAGGAGGACAGGTGCAAGCTCTTATGGCACCAAGTCAGGCTAGGGGGCAAGTACAGGCTCTCGCGGTTCCACCGATTCAGGAGAGAGGTAGAACTATTTCCGTTGAAAGTCTGGTTTTTCTATTTGACCATCCTGTCCGTACATTGTTTGATTCAGGCGCATCGCATTCGTTTATTTCATCATCATTAGTTGAGTCACTGCACCTAGACACCAGTCTGGTAGATGATCCCTTGGTTGTTTCAAATCCAATTGGGGGCTACACTTATTTGTCCATGATATGTTTGGGTTTGAAGATTTCTATACTTAGCATTGAGTTTAGATGTGATGCTTTTGTATTGGGCTTCACGGGCTATGAGTTGATTTTGGGCATGGACTGGTTATCCAGTAATGGTGCCGTTCTTGATTGCGAAAGGAGAGTTGTTAGGCTGATGACCCGCTTGGGTAACACTCTCGAGATTTCTTGTAATCCCATGGATTCTGTTATGCTAAGTTATCTTGAATCGCTTGACGCTTCGGTCGAGAGTTTGCAATCTATGAGAGTGGTCCGGGAATATCCGGATGTGTTTGAGGAGGTGAAGGGCTTACCTCCGAAGCGGGAGATTGACTTCCGAATATATTTGGTGGATAATGCTAAACCGGTATCTTTACCAGTGCGCCACATGGCTCCTCGTGAGAGGAGGGAACTCCATAAGCAAGTAGGGGAGTTACTTGAGAAGGGGTTCATAAGACGAAGCATATCGGAGTGGGGTGCTCCAGTAGTATTTGCTACGAAGGCAGATGGGTCCCTCAGACTTTGTGTAGACTATAGAGAACTCAACAAGCTCACAAAGAAGAATAGACACCCATTGCCGAGGATTGATGATCTTTTCGATCAGTTGGTTGGCGCTACAGTATTTTCCCAGTTGGACTTAGCCACGGGGTTTCATCAGTTGAGGGTGGCTGAGGATAGCATAGACAAGACTGCCTTTAGGACTCCGGATGGTTTCTATGAGTGGCTGGTGATGCCATTTGGGTTGACGAACGCCCCTGCATATTTTGTTGATTTGATGAGTAGGGTGTTCAGGGAGTTCCTTAATAAATTTGTGGTGGTCTTTGTGGATGATATCCTAGTATTTTCTAAGAGTGAAGAAGAGCATGCCCTACATCTTGGGGAAGTGTTGAAGACTCTTCGAGCACATAGCCTTAAGGCTAAATTTTCTAAATGTCACTTCTGGAGGAAGGAAGTACGATTCTTGGGGCACGTGGTCTCCAAGGAAGGGATAGCTGTGGATCCCGCGAAGGTAGTATCAATTCAGGATTGGAAGGTCCCGAAGAATGCTACCGAAGTTAGAAGTTTCTTGGGGTTGGCGGGTTATTATAGGAAGTTCATTAAAGACTTCGCGAAGATATCAGCCCCATTAACCCGCTTAACAAAGAAGAATCTTGTTTTCACATGGGACGTAGATTGTGATGATGCGTTCCGACGGTTAAAGAGAGCTTTAACCACCGCTCCAGTTTTAGTGTTGCCAGATGGGAGCAAGCCATTTGTGGTCTATACCGATGCCTGTGGGACAGGACTTGGCGCAGTCTTAATGCAGGAGGGAAGGGTAATAGTCTATGGTGGAAGGCAGTTGAGGGCACATGAGAAAAATTACCCTACCCATGATCTAGAGCTGGCCGCTATTGTTTTTGCGCTTAAGATTTGGCGCCATTATCTTCTGGGTGAGAGATTCGAGTTGTTCACTGACCATAAATCTTTGAAGTACTTGTTCTCTCAGAAGGATCTAAACTTAAGACAGCAAAGGTGGATGGAGTTTTTAGCATCCTATGATTTCGAGATAGCGTATACCCCTGGCAAGGGTAACGTGGTGGCGGACGCCTTGAGTAGGAAGAGGTTGTCCTTGAGTCCATTGTTCGTGGAACGACAAAGCTTGGAATTTATCTCGATGTTTGATTTCAGACCTTCTGTTGACTATGTACCCGGTTTGCTAGCTTCTTTGGAAGTTAGACCTACTCTCTTGGGGCGGATTGAAGAAGCACAGAGGGGCGACCCACAGTTGGTTGAGTTAGTAGAGAAGCTCATAAGGGGGGAGTCGTCCAGCCATTTGAGTAGGTACACCCTAGACGATAGGGGGTGCTTGCGTAGAGACGGTAGACTTTGTGTACCGCAAGACGAGGGTTTGAGGAAGGCTATTCTTGATGACGCACACCGTTCTAGGATGACCATTCATCCCGGTGGGGATAAGATGTACCAAGACATGAAGAGGGTTTTCTTCTGGGCCGGTATGAAGAAAGATGTGGCCGAGTATGTTGCTCGATGTTTGGTGTGCCAGCAAGTGAAGGCGGAGCAAAGGAAACCAGGTGGGTTGCTTCACCCATTGGAGGTTCCGCAATGGAAGTGGGATAGCGTCTCGATGGATTTTATTGACGGGTTACCCAGGTCGAGGAAGGGTAATACAGGAATTTGGGTGGTGGTAGATAGACTTACTAAGAGCGCCCATTTCATACCTGTGAAGAGCAAGAGGACTGCTCCATGGCTAGCTTCAGTATATCTTCGAGAGATAGTTCGATTACATGGGGTACCCTCTAGCATAGTTAGTGATCGAGATCCTATCTTCACTAGCGAGTTCTGGAGAAGTTTGCAAGAAGCAGTGGGGACTCAATTGTGTCTGAGCACTGCATATCATCCTCAGACAGACGGCCAGACTGAGAGGGTGAATCGTGTTCTAGAAGACCTTTTGAGACTTTGTATCTTAGATTTTGGAGGTACATGGGAAGAGCATCTTCCACTGGTGGAGTTCGCATATAATAACAGCTTTCAGTCCAGTATTGGTATGGCTCCTTTCGAAGCTCTCTATGGAAGGCCTTGTCGATCACCTACATGTTGGTGGGAATCTACGGATAAGATCTTGCTTGGGCCCGATATGGTTAGGGAGACTTCAGAGAAGATTGACTTGATTCGAAGAAGGATGAAAGCAGCGCAGGATAGGCAAAAATCTTATGCGGACAAGAGAAGGACGGATCTTGAGTTTGAGGTTGGGGATATGGTTTTTGTCAAGGTATCTCCGTTGAGAAATGTTGTTCGCTTCGGATCCGTTGGGAAGTTAGCACCAAGGTTTGTTGGGCCGTTTCCTATCAAGGAAAGGATTGGACGGATGGCATATAGAGTGGAGTTGCCTGACAGACTTAGTGGTGTCCATGATGTATTCCATGTGTCCCATTTGAGGAAATGCTTACATGAGACCGCAGAGGTGGTGGAGCCGAGCTTGCTTAGGGATATGGAGGTTGAGCGTGATGCAACGATTCGACGAGCTCCTACTCGCATCCTTGGGTCAGAGACTAGGAAATTGAGGAATCGAGAGGTTCAGCTAGTCAAAGTGCAATGGGGAGAAGATTAAAGCAACGCGACTTGGGAGACGGAAGCGAAGATGCGTTCATTGTACCCATTTCTTTTTGAGGGTATGTCCTTACTTTCTCCTTTATCGCTTGTCTAGTACTTATCTTATCTTTGGTATGTCCTCTCGTTAGTACCTTTGACCTTTAGATAGGGTAAGCCTATGGTTGAAACATGTGTTTGAGACATGTTATGGTTGATGGATGCAAGTGGATGCAAGTGTTTGCTAGAGGTTGCTCGTGGATGCATATACACACACTCTAGGCACTAGATCGGCTCAGTCACTTCATATTGCATATTGCATAAAATTGTGTGTAGGAAAATATATTTATGGATGTATAATGGTTGTGTTATCACATGGATGATGCATTTTGGTGAATGATTGTGCACTCATGTAGATATTGTATGTGTCGATAGGGTTTTGCTCGCATACATAATGGATGCATGGCACTATCATGGTTTGCATATGTTCATACATTAGATAGGGAACATATACACACACTTTTTGCATATGCTCATACATCATTAGAAACTGTTTAAGGACAATGGATGCCTGTGGTTGGTGATTTGAGTAGATGGTTGTTTGGATGGTAGGATATGCATTCTCCTTAGCTTGGAGATTTCGGGGACGAAATCCTTTAAGGAGGGGAGAATGTAACACCCCGAATTTTTAGTTAATACTAGAATTCACTAATTACAGGATAAATAATCTCAGATGTGGGAATTAGGGGAAACGGGCTGCGTCATTACGTTCGTCTCGGAAAAATACGCGAAATAGAGTCCGAGTTTTCAAAAATCGGAGTCTGTATGGCCCAGTTATGGCCCGATGAAGTTTGCAGAAAATTCAAAACTAAAACAGATTTAAAAATTTAAAATATTCAGATTTGGAATGGGCCAGGCGGGGTCAGGCGGGAAGCTTCCCGCCCAACCCATGTCGACAGGGCTGTCGACAGGGCTGTCGACAGGGGTGTCGACATGCCTGTCGACTTGCCTGTCGACAGGGTGGCGCCGTTCTGTGAACCTGGGTGCACCAGGTTGCACCAGGTTGGGTTTCAGGCTGGCTAGGAGGGCTGGTTCTAGAGATTTCCTAAATCTAAGGGTCCTAATCTAATCTAGGGTTAATCTAAGGGCCTAAAACACTCACCTAATCCTATAAATAAGACCCCAACCCTACCCTAATTCATTCATAATTAAGTCTTGTAACTAAACTATGGCAAAATGAAATTTGAGCATGGCCTCCACTAGTTCATAAAGAAAGTTGCAAGCTAATCCCTCTCTAATCAATCTCTAATCATCATTATCTTCATAGTTTGCAACTAATTTTACTTCATAAGGTTGCTAATCTTAAGTTTGGTGAGTTTCTATCACTTTAACATCAATTGTTAAAGTAAGTAGATTGGGTGTAATGAGACTTATGGTCTTAAATGCGGATTAGTGAGTTTGAATCATGTATAATGATATGTTACTCTATGTTGTTCTATGATTATGCATATTTGATAAGTTGGTTTATGCATGCTTAATAAGTTGATTTATGCATGTTTAACAAGTTGATATATGCATGTTTAATAAGTGGATTTATGCATATTTAATAAGTGGAATTATGCATGTTTAGCAAAGTGAGTTATGCAAGTTGAAAGTGATATGCAAGTTAAGTATATGTTTAAATGCAAGTTGAAAGTGATATGCAAGTTATGCATGCTTATGCAAGTGTATGGATACTTATGCAAGTCATGTATATGTTTAAATGCAAGATTTATGTGATATGCAAGTTATGCATGCTCATGCGAGTATATGAATGCTTTTGCAAGATATGTATATGCTTAAATGACATGATATGCAAGTTATGCAAATATGTGAATGCTTATGAAAGTATGTGGATGCTTATGCAAGTATGTGAATGCTTATGCAAGTTATGTGTATGCCTCAATGCATGTTTAACATGTTATGCAAGTTATGAGAATGCCTATATGCAAGTTCAACATGTTATGCAAGATATGTGTATGATAATATGCAAGCTCATGTGCAACATGTTATGCAAATCATGTGTATGATAATATGCAAGTTTGGGTTATATGTAGTTGGGTTAATATATGCTCATATATGCAAGTTGACATCCTCTTAACCCATGACAAAGTTGTATGTTAAACCCATGATATTTGTGATGATCTTCCCCTTATTATGTCATGTAACGAGAACGATTTACGTGGGGAACGATGGGGTTGGTAAATATTTTAATAAATGAATGTTTGGGTATGATTAAGCATACCATAAAAATAAATTACCATAAGTGGGAATTTACCTATTGAGTTAGGTCTACCCCATGGGAATTTACCTATTAAGTTAGGTCTACCCATGTTATGGAAAATTTGATATTAATTAGGGATAATTAATATGGGGGTGATTAATTAGGTGTAATTAATCGACTAAGACACGAGGTTGGACTCATTTGTAGTGTAAAACTGCCCGGACCCGACCGGCTTAACCAGTTGCTACAAATGTCAGCCCAATGTGAGAGGTCTTAGCCATAAATTAAATACATGATTAAGGTAAAGACACGAGGTTAGACTCTGTTGTGACGTAAGACTGCCCGGATTCTACCGGCTTAACCAGGCGGTCATAACAGCCAGTCTAATGTGGGAGGTCTTTACGGGAGATCACGGTCTTAATTAATTAAGAAACACTTAACCATAATAACATGTAGTGGGACATGAGGGGTTAAGTGGGTGCCTTGGGTGGCATGAGGAAATTTGGTGGTTGCCTTGGGTGGCATGTGGAATCTAGTGGGTTGCCTTGGGTGGCAATAGAAAATACGATTAGAATACTTAACCAAGTGGAAACATGTAATTAAACATGATTAAAGGGTTAAGTGGGATACACTAGATATTTAACAAGCTTAAGTGGGTAGCTTGTGGGGGCCCATTTCAACCAATATCCCAAAACGTATCTTTGTGGGCTCGACCCATGTCGAGTGACGGGACACGCATATTGGGCTTGATTATAAGAGGCCAAAACGGGTTAGCGGTGGCAACGCAAGTCCAACGGGCTTCATATGCGTGTGTGGGCCCGGGCTGGTAGATAAGCCGTTGTTGCATCGTGTAGATATAAAGCCGTGCACCGTTAGTATTGGGTAGCCACTTTAGGGGAGTGATACACCCCACTGTGGGACCAGCACGGGTATCTACGGTAGGGAGCCGATCGCTTGGGGAGTAGTGGGTACACCTAGTGGAAATAGGGGCAGACGGCACCTATGTAGGGGTACACGAAACTACTGGGTAAGAATTACTGGGTACACCTAGTGGAGATAGGGGCAGACGACACCTATGTAGTGGGCTAGGGGTACATGGAACTACTGGGGAAATTTTCTAAGTCCTTGGAAGGGATCAACCTTTAAGTAGGAATGACTGGTGTGGTGCAGTTAGTAATTATCCTTGGGTGGGTAGATGCGTCCTGACGGTTATCTTAGTTTATCCTATGTCTACCAAGCTGCTTAGTGTAGCCATTCATCCCCAGATATTACCGTAGGTCAAGTTTATGTCTTCTCTGGTTACCTTAATGATTGTATTGTTAAAGTTATAGGACTCACTCAGACTTATGTCTGACCCCGTTGTTTTTATCTTTTTCCCAACCCTCAGGTCCTACGGTGGATCCTAGTGGTAGTAGAGCTTGATCGGATTGCTGTTCCAGTCTTGAGGAGCTTGGATAGATGTAAAGCTCCGGTTATCCAGTTATCTTTTCTTTTGTTATGGCTATTGTATGAGAGAGTGGGATTATGTACTTCTTTATTTTGATGGATATTGTACTTGACTTTTATCGTGGTTTTATGATGTAACCAGACATGTTTATTTTCCGCTGTTATGAGATGATGTTTTAAACTTTCAAGTACTATTTATATCTGTCTTGTTGTAATTTTTCTGTTCTATATTCACTAAAATACTCCACCGATGCTATGGCATTCCCTTTGTGAGTGACCCTAGCGGGCGTGGGGTGTTACAGTTCCTTTCCAGAAGTTAGTTTCAACATAACTTTTCCTCTGCCTTCCATCTTTGATGCAGATGAATTGCCCATGAAAAGTTGTTTATCATCGGTTGTAGTTTCATAGGTTGTAAACATCCACTTATTGGAACATATGTGTTGAGTCGCTCCTGTGTCTACAAATCATTCTTTAGACAAGGTTGCATTTTTATATTACTACACATAAATCTATATCAGTAATGCCTTTTTGAAATTTTAGCCAAATTTGCTTTTGATCTTTAAGAACATTTTAGTCAGAAATTTGATGAGTCCCAATGTTGTTAGATAAAACAACATTTTCCGTTGTCAATGCTTAAAATTAATGTCGTTGAACTTCTCTGGCCTTTCTCCATGAGACAGAGCCATTGTTGGAAGCACTGGCGCAAGCAGAGTGTTGGTCACCATCTATGCCGATGCAAAATTATTGTTGCTATTTTGCAACATCGTTGTCGTCGTCTGCAACAATCAATATTGTTAGAAAGTAAATAGCAAGTTGTACTATAGAATCGACAATCACAACAATCAACTCATGATTGTTAAAATTTTGTGAATACACAATTGTATCACAAAATAGATAGTAACAAGAATTAGTGTTACTCGGATATGCAGCGATTGTCACGTCAAAATGCGTTTATAACAACAACAGGAAGCGCAACCGAACGTGCAACAAAAGGGGAGGTACAAAATACAGAACTAGCAAATAAGAAAGGAGATCTTTCAATTTTTTCCGAGTCCAGAATACAGAGATATGTTTCCTTGAAACAATATTGTCGTTGTATGCACTAACTAACGTAAATGCAACTTGTTTCCCAGGACAAAACGGACCAGCCCCCTAGCGTAGTGCTAGCAAACGGAGCTTTAACGAACTGAAGTAGAGTATAGAAACTAGAACAGAGGTGTACTCTAAAGAAGAAGTGGCAGATTAAGAAGAATAACTAATGTGTATTCTGTCTCTTTTTAGGCCATGTATTTATAGGCTGGAGGAGGTGCCTATCTGAACATTAATAACCCTTGAAAAGGTTGCGACCCTTTAACCAAGCAGTGCATGAATTATGCGTATGCATTTAAAATTAAACGGTTGGATCCATTTAATTCAACGAACTTGACAGATCAAAAATGATCAAAAATTAATCATTTCAGCGCAATAGGCTCAAGCTGCAATCAACGGCCTATTTAACCACGAGACCCCAAAAGTTTCAAGGCACAAGGCCCAATTTGACACTAATATAATATTGTGTCATGAACCCCAAGAGTCCCAAGGCACTAAGCCCAATTTTTGACACTAATATAATATTGTGTCATGGACCCCTAAAGTCCCAAGGCACTAAGCCCAATTTTTGACATTGATATAATATTGTGTCTTGACTTAGCCACACTATGTTTACAAACCTTCTTCTACTTTATTTATATAAGCCTATAGAGAAGTGGGTATTCATATTTCATAATGTGGGACTTTGGTTTTCTTTCCTCTCTTCTCCCAAAATTTCTCTTTCTCTTGCTCATTCATTTCCAAATGTGTACGACTATCTTGATAGTGAAGTAGGAGTTTGAATGTGAGTGAGTTTGAACTGTATTGTGGACTTTGACCTAAGAAAGACTGTTTGGGACTGGTTTTGATCAGAAGAGGGTAGCGCTGTCAATGGGTTGTATCGGGTCGGGTTCGGGTCGGGTCAAGTCGGGTTCGGGTTGATTTATAAACGGGTCGGGTCAACCCGTTTATCAAACGGGTCACATTTTCCCAACCCTAACCCGACCCGTTTATAAACGGGTTGACCCGACCCGACCCGCGTAACCAGTTTAACTAAATGGGTCGTGTTGGGTCGGGTTTACCGATTTGACCCACTGATAGATATTGTCTACTAATATAAGCAACAAAAGAGCCAAATCACTAACATGCACACTGTTATATAATCACCAACATGCAATAAGTTGCAAAGCCACCAACAGACAACACATATATAAAGCATGAAATCACCATATCCAGAAACCATTTTCTATACATAAGTATATATCCCCATACTGCATAAATTAAAGACTACTAGTATAGAAGAGATACAGTTGTTATAAGTAAAATATAACTAACATACAAGAATAAATTAGTAAAATATAGTAGCTTACATATACGAGCATACAAATTACTGCATATATAAAAGATTAACACTAACAGTATACATAAAATACTAACAATATGGAAGAGATACAACATATAATCGGGTTTGGCGAGTCAAAATCGGGTTAGCGGGTCAACCCTAAACCCACCCGTTTATAAATGGGTCGAATTCGGGTTGACCCGAAAATGACCGGCTAACTAAACGGGTTGGGTTAACCTGCTAATTTCCGTGCGGGTTTCAGGTCGGGTCATGGGTCGGGTAGGAAATTGACAGCCCCAGAAGAGGGTACAGTGGAGAAAACTGCATGGAGAAGCCGGCTTAAGATAATTGAATCTAACAGAAGCTAACTGAGTGGTTGTGATGTTAATGCTAACTAAGTGGAGAAGCGGTTTTGTGGAGCAATGAAGCAATAAGGAATTGGTTGCCAGATTTTGTTTGATGTATTGAGAGTATGTCCTGAGAAGATCGGTTAGTTGGTTAGCTTGTATGTGAATGATTGGTCGTTGTTGATTGTATGACAAGGGGCTTGTGTGATAGTGGAGTATGTAGTTGTGTATGGTTGTGTATGGGGACAATTTTGGTTGTAGAAGAGGCCAGGAGTGTACTGGAGAGGAGTGGAAACTGTGTAAACTGTTGATGTGTATGTGAAACTGATGATTAGAGCGTACTGCTGATATGTATGTGCATGTTAATGAGATGATTAGAGTGTACTGTGTATGTATATGTAAAACTGTGGAAACAAAGAACAAAATTAACGTAATGAGAATGAAAATTTATGATGTACAGTTGTAATTTTTTAAAGTGCAATGCAATACCACAAATGCAATTAAAATTATATGAATTGAACTAAAATAAAACATAAAATAAAACTAAGAACTAGAAGTAACTGGGACTGAGAAACAGAGTGCAATAATGCACAATAACCAAATAAATGAAGAAAGGAACATTATTTTTATAACACAAACTAAATGAAAACGCACAAGCAAATGAAACAATACAAGATCAAGACAAAAAAACAAAAACAAATGCAATAACACACACGAATGAAAAAAAACACAAAAACTAGGAACAACACAATTTTTATAATACTAATGGAAACAAAGGAAACAACATAAACAAAAAAATGCGTATATGAAACTAGCAAGTGAATGATTTACAACAAGTGCACAATTTTTTTTAAAGTAATTAAGAATTATACTAAAAGAAAATGAACAAACACACACAAACAAATAAAATAATGTGAACAAAATGAGATAAAACAGAATGCAACACACAACTTTTTCTTCAAAAAAAATGAAAACATACACAAATTAAAAATTAATTCGAAGAGCAAAACTAGAATTAAATATCTTTCCCCGGTAATGATGCAAAAAACTTGTTGGACACACCAGATTTTTCTATCGCTTAGAAATATGTCGTGGGGATATTTAAATAATTAACCGTAGGTACACAGCGTACACTTATAGTACATGGCGAGCATGGGTCGATCAACTAAGAAATAAGAAAATTTAAAAATCTTACTCAATCAGATTAAACCAACTTTAAATTGTGATTATTTAAAAACAAGAACTAAAAGTAAACAAAAGTTTGAAAACTTTGAGAATGAAAGCCAATTTAGAGATAAATTCACTTTTTTCTTTATTAATATAGATCAATATAAAATCAAATCATGATCTCTTCTTAATCTAAGTAGAATTAGTTATGCAATTATCATAAGCATGACATATCTGTATTATTAGTTAACACAAAGTCAGCCATCAAATTATAATACACATCTAATCACTACTTTTTCACATTCATGAAACATGACATAGAAAATGAAAAAAAATTAGTTTAAGTATGATCTATTTACTATTAATTAGCAACTAGATCATTAAATTTTAACTGAAACTTCATTTCATTGCCATGATCATATTTGGATGAAGAGACAATTTGTCATCCATTCGATAAGCATAGCCTATATGTTACGAACAAAAGAGGCTATCAAATGCAACATGAAACACAAATAAAAATACTGTTTCATTAGTATTGTACATGTATATTTGCGCTCAGCGCTCCGTACTCCACCTGCATGCATGGCGCATGCATAACTTGTCGTATTTTGGCCATCGGCCAGGCTTGTTGACCGCTATGTTATCCATTTATTTAATATATAAAAAATCGGGCGTGTAGAACCCCTCTACACAACCGTCTAGCTCAAAAAAAAAAATCATTTACTCTCATGAAGCATAATAGAGATCATTCATATGAAATTATGTTGAATCTACTTAAATAGAAGAAATCTTCATTACCCCTAAATTATAGGGATTTAGCTTCTTATTTATATTATCATTTCAATAGGCAGTCATTTGGATGTTGAAAAACAAAAGAAGTAGAAACAAAGTAATGAAGGAAAGAGATCAACTATTAACTATTACATTAAAAGAAAGCTACACTACTTGCATAGTTATACATATAATCAATTAACAATAAAAAGAGAAAATGTAAGTAGAAATGAAAACAAAAGAGAGTATGTAAAGAAAAGAGAAGGCTTAAGAATTCATTTTTATTTCACTTGATCTTTTGTATTACACTTGCATATAGATAATAATTAAAGATAAATATTCTTTTCTATATGAAACATAAGAGATTTAAACATGACTAAACTCTAGTACTCTTTTTTGAGAACCACCCAAAATGTCATCTTCATGTGCAGAAGCTTTTTATCATTAGTAAATAATCCTTCATTCAAAGCGTATGAAGTTTTTTTTTCCTCTCTTTAACTAATGGATTAGTTCCTAATTGTAGCCTTAAGGAAAGTGAGTTTGGTGAGTACATGAGGTCCTCCATTATCCATGATTATTTCCCTCTTCTCTTTATATATCTTCACTTGTGCACATATTTCATGAAAGCCTTTACAAGTTTGCTTCTCAATTCCTAAATTAATACATACACAAATGATCATTTTACCTCCCAAATGAACGATGATTTGAAAACAATTAAATCTTGGATTAACCTTATGAAATACCCTAATATGTTCATTTATTTAATTGAATTAGATCAAATGTGTGAGTATAAATATGGACATTTACACACATATCAAGCGTACTCTGAGTGTTGTAGTAAGAATGACATGTGTTCGGATATTATTAGATTTCACGCACACGACTCTGTGATTTTGATGGTATCTCAGTTTCTTTGTGTTCTATCATCTCTTGCTACATTACTATCTACATATCCTATTATACTTTATCCATGGGTTGTGAAATATACGACAGCCGTGGCTTTCATTATCACATTTGATGGCCAGGCCATATTAGTTTGGCATGTCTGCAGCGCGTTATTTCTCCTATTACATTCAAGTGGTATGAGGCGATCATCACATATACTTTGAATGGATGCAGTGAGGACTTTATGTACTAGATATTGCTGCTTGATGTACAAAACTTTGGGTGTTATGGCGATGGTATTTCACTTTGATAGTCTCACTACTTTTCTATCATATAGGTTCCTCTTAGATTTTATCCTTTTATCTATGCGTTGTAAGATACGCGATGGTTTTTTTTCTTCACCGATGATCGTCCCATATCACTTGCTACATGTCAGTGCATCATTCCCCTCTTTTGGTACAGGTGGTATGGTACGATCATTACATCTATCTTTTCTTATTTTTAAATTTCCCATAACCATAGCCAAAAAGTACTCTCCCTCTATTCAAATAATAATATCAAAATCTCTTTATCAATTCTTCCCGTCAGGTGATTTTATATTTTCAATTAATGTTTCATTAATATATATTAATACTACTAATTTAGTTGTTTTTGCTTCGAAGATCTTAATTTTATGTGACTTTTTGTAAATTATTTAATCATAATTAAAACTATTGTAGTAAAGAATATTTTACTGTTTAAATTTGATGTTAATGTAGCATGATGAAAACTTTTATTATTACTTTAATGGAATGCATTTAGTTATTAGTAGTTTGATTGTTGTTTCAATAAGAACAGAAGATATAATAATGGTACTAATCATAATAGTAAGGAGTGTGAAAGATTAGATTTTTTTTCTAGAACAGAAATAATAAAAATATTGATTTACAAGTATATTCCAAATATAGTCAAATGTGTTATCTTATTAGCTTATAATATAAAATTCAATATAGCAATTTTACTTTCATTGATTCTTCTTAGAGGATTGAAAATAAAATGAAATGAGATTTATATTTCTTTTTATTTATATGTTACTTGGTTTTTCCTAAGGGCATCTCCAACATCGAAGGCTGAAACCATGAGGAGGAATCAATAAAATAAGTGAGGAACCCCGCTCTTTCAACATTAAAGAAAAGAAATATTTATTAATTTATTCTTATTTACAACTATATAAATAGGAATCACGTTAGGTTACTTTGATTTCTTTTTGTTGTTAATTAACTGAACATT
This sequence comes from Allium sativum, assembly GCA_030737875.1. NCBI lineage: Eukaryota > Viridiplantae > Streptophyta > Magnoliopsida > Asparagales > Amaryllidaceae > Allium > Allium sativum. The sequence goes on along the minus strand of CM060921.1, from coordinate 593,857,063 downwards.
TATTCATTTACTAACTAAGCATGAATCAAATCTCTATTTAGCAATCACCGCTTAAAGAAAAAACCCACTTTCTTTCATTTCTTTATTCCCTAAAATTTGACTAACTACCGCAACATCACGTTGAAGAAATCAAAATTTTATTCTATTTTTAGGATGTACGGAAATTGTAGGCGGTATGGTTCAATGGAAGTAGTTTTGAATCGAAATTCCACTCCAGTCAAAAGTTGTGGATGAAATAAGATTTCGTTATAGTTAAAATGGTCACAAAAAAATCGGAGAAAAAACGCTAAAAATGAGAAATGTTTTTAATTGTTATGTGTCAAAACTATAGAATGATATGATCTTGTTTGAAAATAATATCTCATATTTACGCGTTAAAACGCGTAAAACTGTGGGTCGCTACATAAACCCCTAGTCTACATACATTAGACTTGCAGGTTTAACATTTTTAGCCTTTATTGGACAAGTACTAGTAAACATCAAACATCAAGAAATGACCCGAATAGTGGTAATAGTATGTTCCATATCATACATTCTAACTTATGGTTTACTTTAAGTCAACCAATTTCATTAAATAACTTCAATCGAAGAGTTTGGAATATAATATACCATTGTGACCCATACCAAAAGGTGTGTCACATTCACGTTTTCTCAAAGAGTGCGAACACATGCGGTTTTATATAAAAAATATATTTATATTGAGAGTTTAAAGATACTTTCGGTAATCACTTTAGAAATTGTTTATTATTTAAAAGCATATATTTATATTATTTTTTGAAAATTGGTTAATATGCCAACATGGTGGTCAGGTTAGGCCTTGAACTTCTGACCTATTACTACGTAGGAGCACGTATTTCCACTACGCCACACTATGTTGGCAAGGCATATATATACATGTATTATGTAAAAATGTCGGACTCTTCTTCAAGTCTCCCGCCTAAACCTCCAACGAAACCGCGTAGATCTCCTCCACCACCAAAGCCAGGTGCGCCTGCTCAGACTGCTGCTAGTAATCCATCTTCAGTATATAAGGTAAATGCAACTACTCTTTAGTTTGTGAAACAATCCAAAAATACATTTTCATTCTTGAAAACATTTTAAATTTTTCTACTGAATCTTAGCATGATACAATAGAGCTTCATCCCGTTGATTTCAAATTATCAGTGATAAAATTGAAGGAGTACATTGGAAAGGTTCGGAAACCTAAAGGTAATTTTATTATTCATATTGCTCCTGGGTTTCATTATACGGTTAAATTTTAGGAAGTAGCGGATTGTGTTTTAGTGCTAAAATCATCGACTTATTCTTATTTTGGCAAGTTATTGATGGTAGATAAATGGTATCCCGGTTATAAGTTTGGGAAATTTAGTGCTAAAAAGGTTCAAATCTCGACTAAAATGCATAATCTCGATATGGAAACATGGTCGAATCAAACTCTTTCGATGATTGCTAGCTTTATTGGTGAACGTACACTACACCAAAACAGCAAATTTGGCACACCAGGATGCAAATATTTGATATGGTTTTAAGCCGTATCAAATTTGATAGTGTCCATAGCCGTGTCAACTTTCTTTTACCCGTGCCAGCCTTCTTTTGCAATCCAGACCTTCTCAAAATGGTGAAATCTGACCGTAGATCACTCATTCTTCGGGTCAGTTCATAAAGGCACCAAATTTTCACTCCCCCCGTTATTTTTTCATTTTCCACCATCCGTATCAAATTTATTTCCCTCGTCAATTTTCATTTTCCCTTTCATCCATTTTAATTTCAATTCGTCTTACTCCAGAAATCGCGTATTCCTTCGTCCTCCATTTCTGGAATTGCGATGTGTGAAGGTAAGCTTTTATTTTGTTAACCCTAAGTTTTAGTTGAGTCTGAAATCGCGAAGAATCATGGTTAAATCGGTGATGGATGTTAAACCTAGATTTCAGAATCGTGTTAGAAAATTGGAAACTAATGAAATCATTTGTTAATTTATCCACATACGTATTAGAAAATTAAAATCGGTGATGGATGTTAAACTTAGGTTTATTAGTTTACAATCGACAGCAGTACTTCTGTTGATCTTTATTCAATTTCGCTAATTTCGTTTTAAATCATTGATTTTCTCTGGCCCTGGTATTGGATCTTAAACAGAAGTGTAGTTGAAGACAATTGAGTTGACCTTGATGAAAACCTGCAATGCATCTGTTATTCTTCTATTTGATACCAATCATCCTAAGGTATTTTATAAACTGTTGTACTGCTTATACAATAGAATGATGAATATGGCACTGAGTTGCTATTTTTTAACAGTTTCGTGGCTATTTAGTAAGCAATTTAATCATCAAATGGTCACCAATTTTGTGGAAAACACACGATTTTGATTGTTTGTGTTCCTCTTTTGGGGGGACATCAGTGAAACAATGAATAAATAAACTTAAAAATGGGAATTCACATAGTTTCAAGCATTTGAGCCCTATCAAATATTCACATGACATTTTTTTCTTTTTCTGTTTAATAAAAAAAATACTTTTGAGGATAACAATGCTGCAATTGGAAATATAAATTGTTATGGTTTGCTAAGTTGCAAAACTAGGTGAATTTTATTAAACCAAACATGCAAAGTGGAAACTTTGAGGCCCATACATGTACTATGTAGTATGTACCTATGATTTTCCTTTGGAAGATGATTTATAACTTGTATTATAGTGTGTGTCAATTTCCAAGTTCATTAATGAATAATGAATATATCTGTTTGCCCCAAATCAAATATGCTATCCTCTTCAATACTGAATACCAGTACCTAATTTGAAATATGTTGTGTCCCACTAAGTGAAAACTTTTTTTGTCATCTTTATTTTTGTAATCAAACATTGTTATAGCAGGTTGTTGCATATGGCTCACAGGAATGCTGGTTTTACAAAATGATATAGAGATATGAATATTTGAACATTTACATTAAGCTACGAATATCTGACTATAATGTTGCAGTTCAGTTTCACTCCCATCAATGCTCGCTGTGATTTTCATTTTCATGTTCCGTGTTCAAAAAACATGCTCATACAAAATTTTGCTAAATGGTTAGCATGTCACTTTTTTTCCTCCAGATGTTGTACTTCAACACGAAATGAGAAACTAACCTGTTTTGTGCTAATACGACAACCATTTCCTTTTGCTGGAATGTTTTAGACCATTTATCGAACAATCTTTTCTAATCAGAAACCTGTATCGAGAGCATTTAGGATTGGTTTTGAAACTGAAGCATTTTGTTTTGCATTTTCACGTTGGAGACACAGATCAAGTGAAGGCAATGGTACTCCATTAGAATGAAATTTACACACTTTTTTTTAATTGTAATCATAAGTTGTCTAAAAGGTAACAAAAGTATTTTAAACATAATTTCAGTGGAAGTGCATGTTAATAAAGTGAGTACCAACAATAATGGCATGATAACATTTTTGATATTCATGTTTAAAATGACTGTCTTTTTGGCACTGAGATTACTTTAGCATGAACGGCTGTTGAATTTTTCATCCTCTTCTATAACAATTGGCTGACAGCACTTTGTTGTGGGCTGGAACCATTGCTTATCTGTAACACATAATTAAACAAATTAGTAAGTGAAGTGTATTGTTTTTGCTGGTAAACATGTCGACGAACTCACAGACAACCATGATATAAAACCTTATCAATCCCATGGTATATATATCAAAAATATCTAATTTACAATCTCATTGCAACATCCTAATAAGGTCAGCGGTTTACCCTCGTAGTTTCAACATTTTTTCATATATTACGAATAGATCTCATATAAGTACGTACTGCATTGATTGATTATTTAGTTATAGGAAATACTGTCTGTGGGTTGTCCATACTCTTTATATGTTTTTTTTTCAAATATTTTATAGTTATTCCATGGTAATTACTTATTCTAAAGCCAAGTTTGATGCCCTGGAAAGTATTTGCATTTTTGATATTCAATTTGGGCATATTGGAAAAAAAGGAAAACTTCTGGAAGATATTAAATTTAGGCATATTGCAAAAATAAGGAAAACTTCTAGAAGATATTCAATCTGTTTTCCTAAATTAACCTTCGTTCCAAATTTTCTCTATTTATTTGTTACAAAATTGGGAAAATCTACTATTATCAAATTTATCTTTAAGAAAAAAACTTGTTTCCTATAAGGTATATTTAAGATTTTTGGGGATAATCAATAATTTTCATATGAATGTTCTTTTTTTTTTGAAAGCACTTGCATTTATCTCAATTATTTTTGTCTATATGCATTTGAATTAGAACACAATTAATTTGTCAAAAGAAATCCCAAAACATGGGAAAGTAGATGAATTTTAGAAATGTGATTAAACCATAATCAGTACATGTATATTAATTTATATATTATATCAATCAAGTTCGCCCTTTATTTTCTAAGAAAGCATTTAAAGACCGATTTGGGTAGCATTAATCAATATTTTACAGATGTTATCAAGAAACGAATAAAGGAAAGAAGAAAAGTGCATCCAACTTAGGAAATCATTCATATACTTTATAATTATACCTTTCTGCATGGAAATTAGTTGGCAGCAAAAGCAGACAATTGATCACTTGGCCACTATAGCATACTAATATATGAAATTTATGAATTTCAGAGTGATTAGTATTGAATGATAAATACTCAAATTTAAAGTTGAACACATTATTTGACTAGGTGTAAAGTAGTTGATCTTAAGTGCATATGACCAATCCTTATCTACATCGCATCTATTTGTATTGTTATCATGTCTCTTTTTTTTCTACCTTTTGATTTATATAGATCTCCAACTCTTGATTTTGCAGGAGTTCTTACCGAAAATGGATCATGTTCATCTTTTAAAAGCAATTTTGATCATAAAATCGAGTCTTCTTCTGCAAAGATGTACTTCCATTACTATGGACAACTGCTACATCAGCAAAATATGCTACAAGATTATGTGAGGACAGGTTATTATTGCTGGACTCGGATTACTATTTTACCCAGATATAGGGTCAGATCATTTCCTAGTTGCATGTCATGACTGGGTACATTTCTCGTTACTTCCAGTTGTAGTTTTCAAACTGTTCTCAAGTTTATTTCTTTTGGTTATTCTGACTACTGTTTTCATATAAGCTTTGCATACACAGTTTTTCCAATGATCTACTTAGAGTGCAGTCTTTAGGAAAAGCCTAAATTATTTTAATGATCAAACTGAATAAATATGGTACTATGTTCGAGCTAAAAGACAGTCTTAGAAGATTGTATATTTAGGCAGTATAATTTAAAAACAGAGAAGAAACTCTATAAATTCATGCAATAATGTGGATGACGAAAATGTGACTGACACATCTCGCCGTTAACAACAGGCCACAATGGATTCAAAAAAAGTTGAACGAGAAAGATGAGGACTTAGGCGAGCCATTGAGTCTCAGTTTGCAACTCAGCTGCAAACAGAGTCCAGTTTGCAAACTGAAGTTTGGTTTGCATCTCAGTTTCAAACTGAGTTCAGTTTGCAACTCAGTCGCAAACTAGATCAGTTTGCAACTGAGTCTCAGTTTGCAAGTCACATTCTTCGATTACTTTTGCAGAAGGGGCCGCTTTTTGGTTAGTGTGTGTTTCCTTATATATTTTAAAATGGATTTACAATCTACATGCAGTAGAATCATGCTTAACGCCACTTGAATATGTAATGAGATTAATTCAGATAAATACTACAAAAACTTGTTTTGATTGGCTATGTTAAAATTGTCATAAAAAATGAGCATTGAGTTTTGCCTAATGGAACAATGGCTTTTCCTGGTAGCAATTAAGGCCAAGTATATTGATATACAGATATAGTGTAAGACAAACATATTTTACTATTACTATCCAAATTATGGAAGATATTTGTGCATGTTATAATCCCATTTAATAATTCTGGATCATTGATATGTTGCTTCATTATCCATCGTATTTCTACGAAGACAAAACAAGGTCCACTCCACATGATCTATCTTCTGAGCATATCATTGTCCTCTGTCAAATATTCAATGTTGACACGCATAGCAGTCAATTATTGAGCTTCCCCAAATATTAATATCCATTACGAGTTCCTTATGATGCACGCTTAATATTAGATCTAGAACATTATGTCCCTCTGTTATTTGTGGCGCACAAGGCACATGTGACTAGCATACTTTGGGAGATTGACAGTCTGTGTTTCCTTTCAAAAAGTTAGAATACATAATGTAATATGTTACAGAAACATGCTTAATGTCTAAAGTGTGATTGTTCAAAGTTTCTCGCATTTCAGTGTTTACAATTAACTGGCTCAGCCCGCAGACTTTAATAACGGGTCTGATGGCAGTGGACTAAAAACCCCGATCGAGCATTGATTATCAATTATCTTTATTTCTTTTAGGCAGAACGTTTTCATTTATTTAATTCTGTGTAGTAATAATAAATATACTCTCTGAGATGTGAGAACTAGAAAGTAGGAACATATATATGGATAGACCTGCCTATCTTGTACCCTAGGCTACAGCCCGGGTCATTTATTTTAATATGTGACATGAATCATGATTATATACTAATGATAATCTAACCACTTCATTTTACAATCATGTTTGTTTGTACTTTTAGTGAATATATAAACCCATACCAGATGTACAGGCTATATTCCTAGAACAATATTAAGATGTTTTTCCATGCAAAATGCCCTACATATTTTTAACAATATTAAGATGTTTTGCCATGCAAAACAATATCGGGGTTGTTTTGGTGTGGGGAAAGTTTTTGATATATTACATGACTTCTTGTTATTATTATGCTTCTTATCTAATTTCTTATTTTATGTACATTACATGACTTGTTATGGAGACGAAACTAAACTGATGCTTGTTATTTTAATTTCTTTTTAGGCTTTGGAACAAGCATGAGTTTCATGGGCTTGGCAATTGCAGTTTTGTTGTCTCCTTTTTATTTAGAGCAAGAACTGTAAACATTATGCTTTGTATATATTGTGTTATGTGGTTTGTATTAACTGAAGTTATGATTTATGTGTCATCCGAAGAACCTAATGATGAAGTCGGAGTAGGTGGGTTTATGTGTCATCCGAAGAACCTAATTCGATATCTTTAGACATTTAGAGACCTTTGATGAAGTCGGAGTAGGTGGGTTTATGTGTCATCCGAAGAACCTAATTCGTTATCTTTAGACATTGGAGCAGGTATATATAATTTTACACTATTTTATCTTGTCAAGTCAAAAGAGTTATATATAATTTTAGTACAACATTCCCTTTGACTTTAACTATTTTATCTTGCATGACCAACTATAATTCAAGAATCGTCCAACGTAGTCTTCTTTCGGGTATTGCATGTCTTATTCCAGTGGCGTTACCGAAGCAATTCTTCTTTCAGAGCTATTTCAGGTATGGTTTCGCTCTTATAAAATTAAGTTGCTTAAATTTTGTTTTCTCGACATTTTTCTTCATCCTTTTTTGGCCTTGAGTTTTTTTTTTTTTTTTTTTTTTTTTTTTTTTTTTTTTTTTTGTAAGTTATATGAGAGGTAGTATCTAGTAGTAGGAATTCAACATTGTATCCCAATCAGATTCTCAAAAATGCACGGGTATTTGGATGCAGTAGTCATCTTCACCGTATCCTACTTTATTTTTGGCGCTTGCACTCATCCATATACATATAATATGTATATTTTGCCTGGACTGACAATTAGCGCAACAGATTGCATATCCATAAACAAATGTTCGAATTGCTGCATCCTTAAACTCCTACTCGTTGACAACATGGCAGCCTCCACACCTTTCTTTACCGCCTCCTGCCTACTTCATGGAATCCGCACAAACTTCCTTGCACACACTTGTAAACCCCCTTACACATACACGGCAGCCCCCATAAACTCTCATGCATTACTCCACCAAATTGTCACAAGCCACTTCGACTCCATACCACACAAACATCCCTCATTAGACATTAGGCATTCACTGTATATTATATTGTAGCTAGTTAAATTTATGCAGTCCAGCATGGGGCTATACCTATAATGTGAATTTATGGTAGCTTTATGACCTGCATAGCAATATTTGGCTAGCAAAATTTAGGCAGTCCATTCTAGAGGCTCTTTTAAGTAGAAAGGCCTTTTACTGCATTCTTAGCCAGTAGTATTGAGGTGTACAATTGTCAGGCTTATCATTTTTAAGAATTGTTTAGTTTTGTGTGTTTTAAATATCTCAAAGTATTTTTGCTTAGATTCTTTCAATTCATATTTGAAAGTACTTCTATAAAAGTAATCTCAAAATATTATTTGCTTTGTAATCTCTCGCAAGGCTGCTTGATGTTAAATTCAATGTTTAATTGTGAGTGTTTTGAGTAATTCGTTTGAAGTCATGTTTATGTTAACTGAGTTTTAGATAAAATATTGGTAGCAAAAAGAAAAAAATATCAACAAATTTGAAAAAAAATAATCTGGAAAAGGGTTGAAAGAACTTCAAAAAATTCTGAATAAGTTTGAGACATTGCCTCTTTTTGAAACTTTCAAGCAACTGGAAAAGGAAGCTTTGTTAATAAAAGCCTCTGCATTGACAACATCATCATCCTCAAGATAAGGACGAGTAATTTAGTCACACTTGGATAGTTTATATGTTTCATCAAGCATCCTTATTCCTGATTCTAAGTTAATCCCACTTAACATCTGGGCTGCCTTGGACCATTATTGCTCAGACTCATAAAATTTTGCAAGTTTGTCCCATATAATTAAAACCTGCTCTTCAAAAGAAACAACCCGAGGTTGAATCTGAGTTAATGCATGGTGAGCAATCTCCTTCTGAAAACTAACTTCAAAAAATAATCTGGAAAAGGGTTGAAAGAACTTCAAAAAATTCTGAATAAGTTTGAGACATTGCCTCTTTTTGAAACTTTCAAGCAACTGAAAAAAAAGTGATCATGTTGGAAATTTGATATTGTTATTATGCAGTAGTGATCATATAAAATGCAGTAGTGAATAAGCATATGAATGTCATTTTCTTGCATCAGGTCCTTTAATTGTATGTTGACATTCTTTAATCATTTTGTAGGCATTGTTGTTATGCATGACATTCTTTAATCAAGAGACCTGCTGCCATTTTTTTTGTTTACTGCACCTACTGAGAAATTTACTCAATGCCTACTAAACCAATTTTTGTTATTTTAATTTCTTTTCAGGCTTTGGAACAAGCATGAGTTGTCTGAGCTCGACAACTGCAGTTTTGTAGAATTTTTTTTTTTATTTTAGAGGAAGAACTGTGAACATTATGCTTTGTATATATTGTGTTATATATTAACTGAAGTTATGAATTATGTATTAATCGAATTATTCTTAGCGTATCTCTTCTTTATATACTGTTATATGAGTGTTAGTGTATCTTCTTTATTGTGTGTGTGTGTGTGTGTGTATATATATATATCAATGGGTGCAGTGATTTTGTAAATTGCATATATGATATACCGATTTTGATACGGTTAAAAGCCGTATCTAATTCATTGTTATCATTGTAGGAGTGAGGCATTAAGCACGGTTTTGAGCCATATCAGTATACTATTTTAATACGGTTATAAACCGTATCAAATTTCTCAACTGATATGGATTAAAACCGTATCCATCTAAAAATTGAAAGTTCCAGCATACAAATTTGACACGGTTTTAAGCCGTATCAATTGAGAAATTTGATACGGTTCTGAACCTTATCAAATTAGTAATTTGATACGGCTTAAAACCGTATCAAATATCTCATTTGATACGGTTTTAAGCCGTATCAAATTGCTAATTTGGTAAGGTTCAGAACCGTATCAAATTTCTCAATTGATACGGCTTAAAACCGTATCAAATAAACAGAGACGCCATTTTTTGATACGGCTTAAAACCGTATCAATCGATTTTGATACGGCCATTAACACTGCCAAATTGGCATTTTTGGTGTAGTGGTATTAATATTGAAGCTAATATTGCTAGTAAGAAAATCAAAAAATATGCTAGAGTGCTTATTGCTATTGATTTGGATCCTAAGTTAGTGAATAAGATTCCTATATTGCTGCATAATGGTGTCAAAAGAGAAATTTTAGTTGAATATGAGTATGTTTCTCCTAGATGTGATCAATGTAGAAATTTGCAACACAAATCTGATGTGCATCAGCTATCTAAAGACCCTACATGGTTTTCTAACAGCCGGTGGATAAGACTACTTCTTCTACTTCTACTTCTCAGGTAGATGATTCTAATTCTCAACCCAATTCCATTTTTCGCTACGTCAGAAAAGAATGATGAGGAAGTTAATTTGAAGTTTTTTAATTCTGAGTTACCTCACAATATTCTTTCTGAAGATCTGAATCATGTTGCTGAAGTATGACTGAAGATCCTGCTATTGAAGGCCATCAAGATGTTTCTGAAGGTGTATTTTTTTTTTGAATATCTAGCACATCTCAAAAGAAAAAACAAACCTTCTATTTCTGCTCCTCCTAAAAGGCAATTAAGGAGCAATACCTTGATCAAATGACAACGATGACTTGGAATGTCAAAGGGATGAACACTTCACATCATATGCGTGAGGTATTATCTCTGCTGACTAAATTCAAACCAACAATTATTGGTTTGGTTGATAAACTCAATGTTGCTAATTCACTACACCATACAGGCCATTTCGCAACACCCAAAAGCGGACAATTTGCAATGGCCTTAGCCCGTTGCTATTTAGCAACGGCTTTGACCCGTTGTGAACATTTGTACGACGGTCAATGACCGTTCTACATTTTAGCACGGGTGCAGCCCGTTCTTTAATTCTGAACGCCTTACAAACCAATCCGTTCCCAATACGTATGCCTTCATTTCTCAAACGTACGTTCTTCCATCAAACAAGAAACTTTCCCATCTCAGAAAACAGATCTCGATTAGATCTCGTTCAAATCGAAGAAATCTCAATCAAATCTCGATCGAAAACAATCAAAGAGTTTCTGCTAAGATCTCGGTCGGTTCTCAGGTGCCCTTTTCCAGAACGTATAACTCAGAGTTCTCTATTCGAATTCAATCTATTTTCGGTATGTAAAAACTGATTTTAGTTGTTTTATTGTTGATTTAACGTGATAGAAATATAAATCGCTGATTAGATTTTTACGTTGAATGATTGTTTGTTCAATCTTGTATGAATCCAAAATACAATAGTCGTTGATGCCTCATATTGGAAATACAATAGTTGATGATGGATTTAAATGTTTAATTATAGAATCTGTTGTGATTTAATGAGTTTGGAGGCTGCAAGGATATTTATTTAGGTATCCTATCTTCTGTGTTTCTTTAGGGTCAACCATCTCTTTGCGTTGATCTTATTTCTCCTTACATATTGGTTATGGTACATCAACTTTGGCTTGGTTTGTTGTTTCTGTTAGAGGTTCAGGTAGGCGAAGTATTTTCATATAATCCACTCCCTTTGTATGACTACATAACATAGCTAAATGTTTAAAATAAGCAACTTCATTGAAAACAAATCATAATTTAACTGTATTACATTTGGTAGCTACAATAATGTAATGCTTATATATTCGATTTTGAAAATTTTGGTACCAAACTAAACGGCCTAGTTTAGATTTAAGAGTTCTCATTTTCTATTTTCTTCGTTATAATTTCATTCTACATAATTTACATATCATGACATGTTAGTCTTGTATGACCTATTTTTATCTCTCGCCCTTTCCTGTAATTAACAATTTGTTTATTAAAGTGCATTAATGTTAATTCTACGTTGTCGTACTAAGCTATTCGATTCAGTGGTGAAATTCAGCTAATAGGATTTGTATTCCCTGTCTTTAAAAGCATTTACCAATTTACTATCGTGGATATAAAACATAGGAACATTAGTCTATTTTTGCATATCCATCTTCTGCAACATGGTAACATTTTATTTATTTGCATAAAAACTCCTAGCAATTCCATCACACTCAAACCGCTTTGGCATGGAGATTATGTAGTACATGTTCTTCGTTTCAAGCAATTTGCAGTTTTAGGAAGTTAAGGTGTTACAGGTTCCTGGTCAAAATGAAATAGCTATTATTCTTAGAAAATATATCCTGCTAAATTATCAAATCATTGATGAAACCTCCTCAAGTATATGCTGATTAGTTGGGAACTAGTTACAACAATTTTGATCTAGGATGTAATATGTTTTTACATGTACCTATATGACCCTGTCCCACAAAAAAATGTATACACTATTTTGCTGCCTTCTTTTTATAGTGGAGTATCTATTTTGGAACACTACCTTAACCAGTTAGTTGTGCTTCCTGAAATAGTTTGAAGGAAGCGAGGAAATTAGTTCAGATTTGTATATTAGTTCAGGTTTCATGTATACTAAATGGTATTCAACTTAGAATATATATGACTGTAATCTCGTCTAATTATTTTGCTTAGGTTATAAAATAAGTTATCCTAACATATTTCGCTGATCGCTCCCTGTGAGCGTTTCAACAAATATAAACATGTAATCTCGTCTAATTATTTCTTTGTGCTACGTAAAGTATTATATTGCACACAATAAATACATTGCTGCTGCACACTCTACTTCAGTGCAAAGTTTTCAATGCATGAAAAATGTATATTAATCGAGCATTGCTCCAATACCACCAGTCTCATTCTTTTGTAATATATGATAGGTGTAGTTCTTGTATAATATTCATTTCCCCATAATTTAATTCTACGTTTTATTACTAACTTAGAAATATAGGATCTTGAGTTAGATGGGTGTAGTTTATAACTAACTTAGAAACAGTACAGTACTTGAAGTTGAAATATATGAAAATCACTTCACGTCGAGTTTGATTTTTACAAGAGAAATGGTCGTGTTTCGATCGATAATTAGTCATTATTAATGTACCAATGAACTGTGTATTATTGAAAGCTACCTTCTCTTAATTAACATCTCATATGGTTTAGATTTTATGCAGGTAGGTGATGATAACGCCATAGACAGGCTAGCTCAAGAAGAAAAGCAACATTAATGTATGATATATGAACAATAAATATAGTATTATTGTGGTGAAGTTGAAATATGTAATATCATGTGGTTACTGCTATTGAACTCTAGAATGCACTGTAATATTAATTTTGTTACTGCAAACTATTAGATGTTTTAAGTATGTAATGTATTGTTGAACTTTAAAATTATGTTACATTTGGTCTTCATGTGTTGAATTTATTGGAAATTGTCAGTTTATTGATATTTCTTTGTGGTATTATGTTAAATCTGTAAACATTTGTACTGAGTAGCATGAAAATTTCAATTTATTGGAAGTAACGAGGAGGACAGAAGCTAATTTTTTTTTATATTGTAGGATTTAGCAACGGCTAAAAGCCGTGGCTAAATACAAAACAGCAACGGCTTTTAGCCGTGGCTAAATACCAAACAGCAACGGACTATGGCCGTTGCTAAATACAAATTCTGCAACGGACATCAGCCATTGCAAAATAATAGCAACCCCTTAAACAGCAACGGCTTAGAGCCATTGCAAAATCAATTTGCAACGGCTGAAAGCCGTTGCAAAACAACGTTTTTGGTGTAGTGATTTATGTTTATTTAGTAGATTAATTCCAAGTAATTGGGATTATATCCCTCATCATCCCACTTTGTTTTTAGGTCGGATACTACTTATATGAAATTCTGACGATTGCAGGTTGGTCAAACCATAATCAAGTCAAAATGCTTTCAGGTTGGATACTGCTTATATGGAATTCTGAGAAAAAAAATCAATTCTATTTTTCTTACAGTTGTTTATGCAAGTAATAGTTTTTATGATAGATAGATCTTATGGCATCGTATTATTCGAGAGGCAACTCAAATGAATGGTGAATGGGTTCTCATGGAGGATTTTAATAACTCATCTTCTCCTTAAGATAAAAAGGAGGTTTGTCAGTGCATTTTCAGCAGACTAGAGATTTCAATAATTGTCATACTCAATCAGGCTTGATAGAGCTCAAAACAATTGGTTTTAATTACACCTGGAGGCGTAGAGGCATGGCAAATAATATTGATAATATTTTTGTTAACCATTCATGTTTGTAAAAATTTAATGACTTGAAGGCATTATCTTTACTCAACTTTCAATTGGTCATAATATGTTGCATCTTGATCTTATTTCTACCACTTCATCTAAGGGTTTTCCATTTAGACTGTAAAGGGTCTAGGTTCGTACCCTTTGAGCTGACGTATTACAACCCACGTCCAACCCAAATTGCACGAAATTACGAATTTTTACTAGAAAGAAAATAGAGGATGAGAAGTAGAAAGAAAGAAATATTAGAATTTTTACTAGAAAGAAATATTACAACCCACGTCCAACCCAAATTGCACGAAATCAACTTTTGGAACATCTGGCCACCATTCACCTTTGAACCCCACATTGTCCATACATGTCATCCAGGAACAGGATAAACCGAAGGCACCCTCCTATCACATCCTAGGAATCACCCTATAGATCAGTAGCGAGCAGTCCTTGCAATTCGTAGATTCCAATCACGACAGAATCATTGTTGGATCTGGGGATCTGCCAGAGATATTTAATAATAGTCCTTCCACTCATGAAGATTTACGGTCTTCAATTTCTCCATTTCGATCAGCATCTTCAAAATATTCATATATATTGGTCGGAATGATCTTCGAATATAAATTTGATCCCGGTCTTTCTGTACCAATAACGTTGGGCCAGATTTTGATAGTCGGTTATTTAACTATCAAAATAAACAACCATAAAAATAAAACAGGTCCATTGGTTTATCATACAGCATCACTTGGTCATTTTAATACCCATTCGTTAATCAGAAACTTTAAATCTCTCAATGTTTGAAACACAGCTTTTACTCCTTATTCCAAAAGTACTATTTTACTCAAACTCATATTCTTCAACTTATAAAACTTTCCAAATTATGGTTTATAGTACCATACTCACTCTTTGGAAATCTTATTACAAATCTTTAGCACGTGTACTAAATAATTAGTAACTATCGTTTAAACTCTTTTCAAATAACCTTACCAATCCCTTTAAACCATCGCATATGAGCCTTGATTCTAAAATAGAATCCTTTATCCAAAACTTCTAATAAGTTTATTCAAAATCTATTTCCTTTATAAACTTCCATTTCAAATAATAGATTTTTAAAAATCGATCTTCGATTAGAAAATATTTTTTAATAACTTCATTTCTATCAGTTTACCCAACGGTAAATCAATCTTTATAAACGGTATGTATTTGGGTCATCTGCTACAAATTTCTCAACCAATACTATATATTGATTCGAAACTCAACAATGTTCAACAACGAACAGGTTTAAAGTCAACGGTTTTTAATCTATTCATATATAATATAAAATAAACAACATACTAAATATTTGAGGAATCTGGTTTGATTCCTCCCACTTGTTCTTCCCTGCATCACAGATCATTATAATATTTCATAACAACATATAAATTTTATATTAAACAATAATAACATAATTCACGTCATCCATTAAATCAACCATAAGCATGCAGGGCATCCAATCAACCAATTATTAACAATTAAATTAATTTATATGAATTTAATCACATCCTAGGATTCAAGAAATGTGTGAGAGTTAACTCACCTTTATTTTCGCTGATCGATTCGCGTTGTTCGTATAACTTTAAGCAAGTGTTTAGAATTATACGAAATTCTGGTTGCTTCTGCTCATTTCCGAATCAGCACAATAGTATAGTATTTTTCACCGTGATTCCAACGTAATCGGTGTTGCGCGATTCTGATAATATATGGTCAAGTTATTGCGATTATATGGTTTATATATAATTAAACGAATAAAATTAGTTTAACTTAATTTATCCATTTACCAAATGTTTTACCGTTAATTTGTTGCTATGTCATCATTCTTTATACAAATCCACGCGGTTTCTTCATAAGTAGATCTTCAACCCGATCTTCGTTCTTCAATATTGAAGAAAACACATGATACCCTATTCCAGTTCCAACTTTGTTAAAATAATAATATAACTTTATTAATTAAAAATCCAACGGTATCATTAATTAATTACCTTAAATAAACACGTCACCTTAAACCGCGCGTTTTCCCAATTAGTGCTTCCACCCCGATGTCATTACTTGGAGCAAAACCTCGATCCCATCATTTCATCACCAGCAACGCTGTCGACCGCCTGAGTCCCCGAACCACCTTCCATAGCCATCGCCACCTGTAAGAACAGTTCGAACATCTCCGACTATCTGCAAATTTTCACGTTGATCCTTGAAACATGCTACTTCTTATCACGTTCACAGTCCTCTGAACTTCTTCTTGCTGAAACCGCCTGACTCCCATGTCTCTCTCGTTTTCAAGAAATCTTGTATACACGCGCTATGATATATTTGAAGAGATCCAGGAGACTCTTTATAAGATTGTCGATGGAAAGATAGATTTTTACTCATGTAGAAGGATGGTTTAATCAGAGGCAAATTCTATTCAAACTCACCAAACTGCTGAGTAGTCCCCCAAAATCCAAAAAAAATGTAAAATCCCGTTATTTTTCTAAGTTGCCTCCCATTTTTTTAAAAAAAGACAAAAATACCATCCCTCGCAGCGGCACTGCGATGTTATTTCATGTACCACGCCGTGACACTGCGTGGTACATGTAGGAATCTCGCAGTGCCACTGCGAGGTTGCTTCATGTACCACGCAGTGCCACTGCGTGGTACATGAAATAACCTCACAGTGCCGCTACGAGGGAGGCTGACGGTTTGAAAAAAAATAAACACACGAAAATGGTACTTTCGTCATCAGAAGTTTTGAAAAAAAGGGTGGCAACTCAGCAATTCCATGAGTCTAAATAGAATTTGGCTTAATTAGATGGAAGAAAGTTAGGCTTATCTGGTAAGAAATGAGTTGGCGAGGCAGTATATATATACACGAAAAAAATTCTGAGATAAGAACAATGTTACTTCGATAGGGTAAAGGTAGCAGCGTGATTTCTTATTAGGTCTGCGTCCTTTTTCTTCTTCATTTGTACCTCCGTGATGGTTTGCTGAGTTGATAATACATAGGATAGGTCACTTTCTATACGTGCTATATATAGGGATGCGTGATTTAGGTTTCTAGGTAGCTGTACGGTGCAATTAAGTCCCCTGTTTTTATTTATTTGTTTGATTTCCAGATGTGTGCTGATGTACCATTTTGACTTTGTTTGTATGTTTGTCTATTCACGTTTCTATGCAATTTAACTTTAGCTTTTCTGGAACATCGAGACTGGTATATGCTTCTATCCATTCTTGAATTTTGTTTATTTACCCACTGTTATGGACAAAAATAAAAATACAGTCGTGTTGAGTGATGTGTCATGGTTTCAAAAATATAATAAAACATACAAATTAACTTATTTTGTGAAGCCCCAAAATGCTGATATAGAGTGTAAAATACTCCAAACAAAAAGTTGCTAATTTTCCAAATTAAAGGTTACAGTAAAGTTCTAAAAATTAAATTATAACTACGTCTTAAAAGATTTATCCAAATTCGAAACCAATATTTAATTATATTAAATAAACCGTTATGGCTTATAAATGATCCCACGCCGTTTTTCTGAAAATTTGATTTGGATATAAATCACAATTTATAATACAAAATCTTGATTTTTCACTTCCATTAGAAAAATATAACCAAATAGATTCAAAAGGTTCTTGTTTCACAAAATTCCGACTTATCTGGTAAATTCAATTTAAGTTTGAACCGTAAATTACGAACTACCACGACGTTTCAAGCTCGTTTTAGTTATATTATAAATTGTATATATATTAGAATTTCATTTTATAAAATAAATTCGATATAAAATCCATTGTATTTCCAATATAATATATAAACAGATTTAAATATTCTAATTTAAATGGCAGAAAAATCTGGGACGTTACATGGACATTTTAGTGAATGTGACTTTAAACCAGGATACAGGGACTGTATATCTAGAGGTTTACAAGTTGATGTATGGGGTTTTCCTAGTTATACATTTCAACAAAAATTATATGCTTGTAAATTAGAGCTGAACTGTTGGAATAAGGATAGGCCGAAAGATGCTGCTTTATTGATTGAATAAAAGGGTCGCAACTCAGCAATTCCATGAGTCTAAATAGAATTTAGCTTAATTAGATGGAAGAAAGTTAGGCTTCTATGGTAAGAAATGAGTTGGCGAGGCAGTATATATATACACGAAAAAAAATCTGAGATAAGAACAATGTTACTTTAATAGGGTAAAGGTAGCAACGTGATTTCTTGTTAGGTCTGCGTCCTTTTTCTTCTTCATTTGTACCTCCGTGATGGTTTGCTGAGTTGATAATACTTAGGATAGGTCACTTTCTATACATGCTATATATAGGGATGCGTGATTTAGGTTTCTAGGTAGCTGTACGGAATCCCCTGTTTTTATTATCTGTTTGATTTCCAGATGTGTGCTGATGTACCATTTCGACTTTGTTTGTATGTTTGTCTATTCTCGTTTCTATGCAATTTAACTTTAGGGTGCGTTCGCAGCAAATAAATGGTACGCTGGGGTTTTTGTTCGCGTCCGACGTGTCAGACGCAAATACCATTTTCCACGTTCACATGAAACGATTGCTGAACGTTGAAAATCAAGCTGTTGGCATCCGACACGTCGGACGCCAACGACTTGATTTTCAACGTTCCTCCCACACACCTATAAAATCCTCTCACCTACACCTTCCTCTTCATCCACACTACACTCCTCCATTCCTCTTCTAAAATTTTCTTCTGCATTATTAAATTTTCCATTTTATAGTATGACCAATCGAAAGGTTGCACATCACTGGTCGTTTACTGCAACTCAGATTATGCTGCAATGTTCGGTTGATGCATATGGTGCTTGTGGCATCAACAAAAAAGGTGTACATAAAGAAATTGCAGAAAAGTTCAACGATGCAATAGAAACCATTCCAGACATCGTACCGATTGACAAAACCAAGATCCGAAACAAATATGACAGTCTTCGACGGGATTGGATGAAATGGGATGCACTGATGAACAAGACTGGCGCGGGTTGGGATGCATACAAAGGAACGGTCTCTGAAAGCGATGAATGGTGGGAAGATCGTGTTAAGGTCTGTAAATTTATTTTGTTACCATTCCTTTGTAGACAGTTTCTTACAATTTATTTCTTACATTTAGGAATTTGGAACGAGTGTCTTGAAATATAAGAAACGACCAATAGAAAACTTAGAGCTGATGCAACAATTATTTCGTGGGACGAATGCAACTGGTCAATCGTCGTACACTCCTGCTGCTATTGTACAACCATCGCAGACTGGCACACCGCCATCAACACAAAGCACGTTTGACAGGACATGGAATTTCGACGGGTTTTTGGAACCATTGGAAGACACGCAAAATAATCATATTCCAAACTTGAATTCGCCATCAAATCCTCCACTGCAACAAACTTCAATGAATACACTAAATTGTGAAGCTCCAAGAATCCCTCCATCAACCCAAATTCCAATGAATCCACCCATTCAACCAACTGCACGTCAAAATTCAAGAAGAAAACGTAGTGAAAGTGACGATAAGATGGCTATGCTCATTGACCTAATGCACGAGAGACAGATGAAAAAATCTCGGACGCACTCTGATAGTCCTAATACGGGTACTAGCGTGGAATCAACGGGAAGTTCTACAACTTATGCAAATACGGTAGCTCGTATGCAACGTCTTGGAGCAACGGGTGAGTTTGATGTTGCAGACGCACTATTATTTGTGTTGGACCCCAAAATAAATGATATGTTCACTGCTCTTCCGGATGAGATAGCGAAAAGCTGGTTGATTAGAGGGCTTGCAGACAAACGCCACGACCAAGAATACCAAACTTATCTGATAAATAGCAACAAGTAGGAAGTTCATGTCATCGTGTTATTGTATTTCTGTCGTATTTATGTTTGTATTTTCTATTGTGTAATGAAATGTAGTCATTTTGTTCAACCGAAATTAGTATTTAATTAACTCAAAACAAACAAATTAACAATTAAAATACCACGCTCAAATACCACGCTCAAATACCCCGTTCGTAGCTAAAAACACATTTCCCCTTCGCTACAGAACCACGCTCAAATGCCACGCTCACGTTCGTTAAGAACGCACCCTTAGCTTTTCCGGAACATCGAGACTGGTATATGCTTCTATCCATTCTTGAATTTCGTTTATTTACCCACTGTTATGGACAAAAATAAAAATACAGTCATGTTGAGTGATGTGTCATGGTTCCAAAAATATAATAAAACATACAAATTAACTTATTTTGTGAAGTCCCAAAATGCTGATATAGGGTGTAAAATACTCCAAACAAAAAGCTGCTAATTTTCCAAATTAAAGGTTATAGTAAAGTTCTAAAAATTAAATTATAACTACGTCTTAAAAGATTTATCCAAATTCGAAACCAATATTTAATTATATTAAATAAACCGTTATGGCTTATAAATGATCCCACGCCGTTTTTCTGAAAATTTGATTTGGATATAAATCACAATTTATAATACAAAATCTAGATTTTTCACTTCCATTAGAAAAATATAACCAAATAGATTCAAAAGGTTCTTGTTTCACAAAATTCCGACTTATCTGGTAAATTCAATTTAAGTTTGAATCGTAAATTACGAACTACCACGGCGTTTCAAGCTCGTTTTAGTTATATTATAAATTGTATATATTAGAATTTCATTTTATAAAATAAATTCGATATAAAATCCATTGTATTTTCAATATAATATATAAACAGATTTAAATATTCTAATTTAAATGGCAGAAAAATCTGGGACATTACATGGACATTTTAGTGAATGGGACTTTAAACCAGGATATAGGGACTGTATATCTAGAGGTTTACAAGTTGATGTATGGGGTTTTCCTAGTTATACATTTCAACAAAAATTATATGCTTGTAAATTAGAGCTGAGCTGTTGGAATAAAGATAGGCCGAAAGATGCTTCTTTATTGATTGAAGCTGAAGAAAATTTTAATGAGAGGGAGATTACTTCTGATTTAAATCCAGAAAATTTGATTCCATATGAACAGATGTTAGAAGCTAAGCACTCTTTACTGGTTCAAAAGCAGATCAAATATTGGAGTTATAAACAGAAAGCTAAAGTTTCATGGTTATAAGAGGGGGATACAAATTCTAAATTTTTCCATTCCAAAATGTCTCCCCGTAGCACTACAACAAAATGACCATATTACAACGGTGGAAAACCGTTGTAATAGACTTTTTACAACGGTGGCGTAACCGTCGTGTATTAAGAAGTTGTAATAGACTAAAGTCTTTTACAACGGTTTTACACCGTTGCGACACCGTTGTAATATGTATATTTTACAACTTTTTTCCACCGTTGTAATATGTATTTACAACTTTTATCCACCGTTGTTATAATTTTTACAACTGTTGTGATATATTTTATTACACCTATTATTTTGCAGCTATAATATATGCACAAATTATATACATATTACTAATAAAAGAATTCATTTCAGAACATATTATCTACAAAACTGAAGATATCAAATAAACTTAAAACATGAACCAAAACAATATATTAGATTTTTCAAACTCACATCATTTTTTTTACATAATACATTGAATTTGTAAATCATACAAATTGCTCAAGTACATAAAGCAAATACAAATAGCTCTAGCTTACTCCCACCATATGCCAATCTCCGTTTTGTCGATTGAACACATTCCTGCTCCACATCGAATCCTCATTCATCTTCAACCTCAATCTCAACTGTTATATATGTGTGTATTTGGAGCAAACAATTTGCTGGAGTCTTCAAACAAAAGATGACAAATGCTCTACGTCATAAGTCTTAATTCATATTCGTCAGCCATCGTTATGTACCTTATCCAAGGGAGAGCTTGATATCTGCTCTTCTCGATTATTTTAAGGTATTGAACCTATGGAAAAGTTCTTTAGTGATCCATAAGAGACCATGGTAATTAAATGAACATGTTGAAAATTGAAATAGCTTGCATACCTGAATTATAGATAGGAATCTCGAATTTTACTGGAATGGGAGCCTTCTTCTCTGGTCTCGACCAAGCTAAGCCGTGGAAAACCACTTCAATGCCTGGTTGCATCGCACAACACACCTATTTCAATTGTCATTGAAGCTGACAATTCACCACGCAAATACCCGACTGCCAAATCCCTTTTTATTTTTATTTTCCTTGTTCCCACTGTATTCGTCATTCAGTATTGAAAACAAAATCATGCTTCACTTTGAAGCTTCATCCGCCGCACCATCACCTGGCCATCGGAGGCCGATCAACCTCCGCCAAAACCCGTGCCTCTTCACCCTTGATCTCCGCCCCAACTCTCGCCTCAACCAGCGTTGCCGTTTGTATCCAGCAGTCCCAAAACTCCCTGCGTTTTCCGATCAGATTACAGCCATCCCAGACAAATACGAAGAGTTTATCGATTTGGATCTGATGCGTATTCGGCTTGAAAAGCATATGCGAATTCGGGTTGAAAAGCAGATGCGAATTGGACAATTTTGATTTGATGCGAGGAGTGAGATTATTAAGAGGAGGGTAAGAGGAGATTTCATGCTTTGATCTGTAGCAAGATCTGGTATTTTGGTTTTGAAAAAGTAAATAAAAAGGAGACGGCCTGAAGAGTGCTCACGAATATGACGAGGAGGAAAGTGAAGCGATGTAATTGGAAACCGCGAACTGATATAATTAGCTACGATATCGAGGGAATTTTAAAATTTGAGTAAGAGGGAAATTTTCTGATGTTGGAGCCAAAATTTTCAGTATGGCGGCAAAATTTTAAGTTTTGATTTGGTTGTTCTGAACGTGTATTATAGGTTAATTAAATGTTGTTTTAAAGGTATATATGGAAAATTTTCAATACGAAAGAAAGTGGACTGCTAATCTCATAACCTAGTTATTATTTCGAAAGTTATTTAATATGTTAAGTTAAATAATATATAATAACTATTTATTAATTTTATGATTTTTCTTTTCTTTATTTTATGAAAAAATGTATTAAAATAATATACAAATTGCTTGAAATTTTTATTAAAATATTTAATAGTAATTTTTAATTATTTAACTTTTACTTCTTAATTGGTGATTCTTAGTTCTTATTTATTGATTACTAATATTAATTATTCATTACTAAAAACTAATTTTTATTTATTAACCTTTAATAATAAATAATTATTATATAGTGAAAAGAAATTATTAAGATTAGTTATTACATATTTTCAAATAAACTATTTATTATTATTAAACAATAGTTATTGAGTATTAATATTTTTATTAATTATCGAATTTTTATTAATTATTAATATGGTATTTTTGTTGTAATGTAGTCATATATTACAACAGTCAAAAATTAAAAGTTGTGATAGGCTTTTATTACAACGGTCCGAATAACACAGTTGTTAAAAATAAGTTTATTACAACTTTTCTGGAAAAAAGTTGTAAAAAACATTTATTACAACAGTGCTTTTACCATCGTTGTAAAATTAAAGTTGTAATATGGTGTTTTTGTTGTAGTGTAGATATTGTAACAATCTTAAAGCATTAATCAATTGTGATGGTGATCTTCTATATAAACCAGATGAAGTTGAATTAGGGGCTATTGATTACTTCAAGTCTTTATTTAATAGATCAATTAGCAGCATGCTCCCTTCATTCCAATCAACATCTGTTATCAATAGTCAAGGAAAACTGGTATTTCTTAGTCCTATTTCTTTAGATGAACTTAAACTTGCAATTAATTCAGTTCATGATGATTCTAGTCCAGGACCAGATGGCTTCAACTCAAAGTTTCTTAAATTATGTTACGATGAAATTAAATGGGACTTATTGTCTACACTCCAAGACATTTTTCGTTCCCCTAAACTACCAAAGGGAAGCAATCACAATTTTACAACTTTGATCCCAAAAATTGATAGGCCTACCGAGATTTCTCATTATCGCCCTATTTCATGTTGTAACTTGTATTATAAAAAATTTAGTAAAATATTATGCAATAGAATTAAGTGGTTCTTGCCACATCTTATCTCGCCAAATCAGTGTGCTTTCATTCCTATTCGTTACTTTCAAGATAATATTCAACTTGCACACGAGCTATTAAGAGGTTTTAAGAAGCCTGGTTTTAATTAATTTTGTGTTAAAGTGGATTTACTTAATTCTTATGATATGATAAATAGTGAATTCATTTGCCACATATTGATGAAGATAGGGTTTCCTACACACTTTATTAATGTGGTATATTAGTGTATATCAACTCCTACATTTTCTGTTAAAACCCAAATTAGATCCTAACACCAAAGGTACAAAAAATTGTACTTTACCAATATAGTAAGAAATTAAAAGGAGCCACAATCGTAAAAGAAAGTAATGAAGACAATGATTATTTTATAGTGGTTCGATCTTAGAAAAGACCTACATCCACTTTGAGAGAAACTTTCATTATCACATGCACATTTACAAGGTTTGAATATTCTCTCAATACATTGATTTTCATCCTCACACGCTCTTCTCTTGATTTAATTCAAAAAGCCAAAGGAAGTAGGGAAATCCTCCAAGTATAACGATTTGAGAAGTAGATCTATGATTCACCAAGCTCTTGGGTAGATTCCATGATTTGATGTAGATTCACCAAGCTATTGGGTAGATTCCATTATTTGATGTAGAATTACACTTTTGATCTTGGATTAAAGGAAATTGGAGATGTAGAAATTACTTAGAATTGTTGAGAAAATGGTTGGACAGTCCTCCGGGGTCATAAAATTTGGTCCTCCACAATGAAGGAATGAGGGGGGTATTTATAGGTGAGATTCAGGCCAGGTGGCAATTCTGTAAATATCTTGCTCATGCTTTAGCTCGTCGGGAGACCTAAAGGCCTCAAGCCAGTATTTTGCGGTCTAAAAGCATCGGTCTCAGGGCGAAACGGGCTAAAACTTGGCGGAGCGGGCTAAAGCACTCATATGTAATGGCGGCGTGAGCTGAAGCTAGGCGGGACGAGCTAATGCAAAGCGGAGCGACCCAAGCTTACATGGAATGGGCTAAAGCCTTCTTGTGACGCGACGCGATCCAAAACTTAGCGGAACGGCTAAAGGCTTGGCTGGGCGGAACGGGCTAAAGGCTTGGCGGTCTAAAGAATCTGAAGAGCTAAGGACCACAGAGCTTTGCGGGCTAGAGTTCAGAACGAGTTAAAATCCCTCGAACGAGCTAAAGGGTCAGAACGACCTAAAGAGTCAGAACGGCCTAAAGACTAGAAAACTCCAAAACGAGTCAAAGAGCAGGTGTTTTATCATTTTTAAGATCTAGAGGTTTGCAACATATCATCGAAAACGACCCAAACTTGTTTATCATTTCTGATCCATATTTATGGAATAACATTTGCCCCTCGAAGTTTGCATTTATTGCAGATAATGCAAGCTTTGACTTAGACGATTGCAGTGGTAATTGGGTCGTTATTATAATGTTAGGTCGCTTTGAACTTTCAGATCACGTTTAGGTATTAGACCGCTAAAGGCCCTCATGTTTTTGTTTTAGTTGTTCCCGTCGCTAGATTGTTCGTTGGTATACACAACTTAGCTCGTTAAGCCTTCAAGTTCTTGTTGGTTTGCTATGGGGCTTTCAAGAATCCAGACTTAGCCCGATCGGCCCTATTCCCCTTTATATTCTTGTTTAGATTGCCAAGTCCATTCCTCTTCTTCAAGCTTCTGAAGAAAACTTGTTAATGGTGGCTATCTGAAGCTCGCCAAACTTTTCAACCGTCGCTTTTTGATTCGAGGATGCTGTCAATCATTTTCAACACTCCGCCATTATTCAACCGACTCCAATCCAGTCATCTCTCTCAATCGATTCAACTCTAACTCGAAGACCGATCTGCCCAAACTTGAAGCTCACGGCTACTATCAATTTGCCAGTGGATTAACACAAATAGCCCTTGCTTGGATTCAGGTTTTTTCATGCTTTACTTCTTTCGATCTTAAGTCTTGAATCAATTTTGGAGATTATCAGTGACATGAGATGCTTCGGGTCAAATTTGATGCCGGGATGCGATGTTGCTAGTGGAATCATGAATTTGTATAACTTGATGTTGAAACTTCAGTTGATATTGCTCTCGTGACTTCGTTTGTTCATAATACTTATATGTTTTTGAAATTGATGATTGATAATCGTACTGGAATCTTTGAAATGACTTCTGCACTTGAATGTATGCTTTTGTTTGAACCCTACAGATCTTGGATATTGCTTTATTTCATTGTTGAATGCTTTAGATCGTCATATCTTTGAATGCTTCAAATGTCGAGTTATTACAGAGAACATTGTCTTTAGGTCGCGATGATGACTTTAACCTCTGGGTCGTGAAACATTCATAGGTTAGGACCTAGGTTGTTATTACGAACTATACTTAGGTTGCCAGAGCGAACTAAATTTTTTGGTCGTTATCACGATCTGTCAACCTAATGCTCACCATCAAAAATGACCCAAGGCTCTAAACAGTCAAGATGGCCTAAGATCTCAGTTCATCGGAACGATCCATGTCATCAGAATTCAGGTTTTAAGTTATTCTGGGCATTCAGAGGTTTTAGGTCGTTCGAATACCCTAGGTCTTTTAGACCATTGAGGAAGTTCAAGATTTTTAGACCACATGGCGACCTTAATTTATGAATCCCATAACAGTTATCCTAAAACTTTAGTGCTAGGAATGACATAAAGCTTCAGCTTACACAGAACGCCCTAAAGCTTTAACTTGCTTTAATTCTTGAACTAGTTGTTTAGGAATGAACGTGATCTCACTGTTTGGTTGGAGCTTTCAGTTAATTGCCAGGCTATCATGTTGTATCATTCCCGTAATGATTAAGAACACTTGCATGTTTCTTGAATTATAATTATGAAATGTCACTTTCGTTTCTTTTTCTAGGTCCAAGGATGAAACTTCTTTTGTTAAAAGGACTGAAGAGGAAGATGGTGGAGAAAAATCATAAGGAAAGCAAGCTGAAGAAGAGCAGGAAGAATTTAAATAAAGGCGATAGTGACCTTCAGAGGTGTCATAAACTGGACGATCTTTCCATGTCTGATATCCAGATTACTTCTGATTAATCATTCATGGCTTCACCATCCATCACTCCAATTTCAACTGACCTTCAAACAAATATACAGAGGCCTCGTTACGCTCATATTCCACGCAACCCCGTACTTGCTAAACGATTTGAGGGTTGGTGTCTTTAAGGCATGAGCTTCAACTTGGACATAGACTCGTATGACAAGTGGACTATCGCTGGTAAGGTGGATGCTATGAAAGTCTACATACTAGAAGAATTCGATGCTGTTAAAAATTAGCTAGAGGCACGACCAAATATGGTTAGAGAACTTATTGTGAAGGTTAGAGATCATATTGTGAGGCGATTGGGTGCTTGGCACACTTTTGCTGGCGATCTCCAAAGGTTAAACAGAGAGAACACTGAACGGATCTGTACTTTAGAAAATGACAAGATTGAGCTTATCAAGGCTCTCGAATTCCGGGATAGAATCATTGCCTCTCTCACTCAAAGGAATGCAGAACTGGCCGATTTGAAAGATGAGAACAAGAAGGCTTCGTCTTCATCATATTTTTGGCGCAGAGGAAGAAAGCGCATCGTTCGGGAATCAGGAAGATCTAATAATGGAAAGAAAGGGAATTAAGGGCTACAACCAACACTCTTCGCCTTTCATTATCGCATATGCTATGTTTTTAGATTGGTTGTATATGCGAGTGCCAGTCCTCGCTTTCTAATCTTTGCTTGTTACTCTGCGTCTAAAACTTCTGTATTACACTTATGACTTGACTTATGATTCTTCTATTTGGTTCTATGTTGCTGAAATGAAATTGTGTTCTGCTTACTGTACTTAAGCTTTTACTTTTAGCTTTGTTGTAGCTTCTTGTTTTGCATTCCACACCTATTTTCTTTTCATGTTCACAACAAAAACTTTTATGCAACAATTCATTTGTTATTGCGATGTTTGGTATTAAAATTACCTCGTGGTATATTGTTGTAAATTGGTTTTTCAGTTGTAACCACGAATCATTGTTAGCTGGATTTATTTGACCAATCTTACGGAATTTCCTTGATTCTGACTGGAGCAATGTTTGAGACTCCTTTTCTGTGAATAATCACCTCCGTGCTTATCACAGTATCGAAGTTTTTGGGTTTGCCCTAGTCATATCAAGGTTCAACTTTGTTGGTTAGAATAATCCTTGTAGTTTCCAAACCTTCATTGTAAAGTTTTGACGAACTTATGGTATGCTTAAGTAAGCATTATCGAATTTTACTGAACTTTCTTAATGCGGTGATAATGCCCCCATTCCAAAATTCATCCTGAACTATAAAGGTTAGGCATAATATTTGTGATCGACTATATTTGGAATTTCCTGGCTCGCTTATGACCAAAGGATTTCTGGTTTAATTGATCAAGCTCATACCCTTCAGTGGAGAGGAATTTTTGTTACTGTGTCCCTGCTTGAAAGGTCTTGTGTTTTATCATGTTCAATCGTGTTTCTCGCTAACCTGGAAATCCAAGCCCTTCGGAGATCAGATTTGAACATGTGCCCCCGGAGAGGTCTTGGTTTCATGCCTTCGTAAAGGTCTTTTGTGAACCCGTTATTTGTTGTGGCTGAATGATTCGGCCACTTGTAGAATTTGTAGGGCGCCTTCAAAAAGGTCTTTGGATCCGTCACTAACCGAATTTAGAAGATTCGGCTTATGGTCGGATGCCTCTGAGGAGGTCTTTCGAAGCCCAGGGTTTATCGTAATCGGGCGGTGTATTAACGACACTGACGATCGACTAGGTGCCCCTCGAGGAGGTCTTTGGTTTAAAAGCCCAGTGTTTGTCACGGTCGGGCCATGTATTAACGGCGCTAACGATCGACTGGGTGCCCCTCGGGGAGGTGTTTGGTTTAAAAGGCCAGTGTTTGTCGCAGTCGAGCCATGTATCAATGGTACCGGCGATCGACTAGGTGCCCCTCGGGGAGGTCTTTGGTTCAAAGTCCCAGTGTTTGTCGCAGTTGGGCCATGTATCAATGGTACCAACGATCGACTAGGTGCCCCTCGGAGAGATCTTTGGTTCAGAGGCCCAGTGTTTGTTGTAATCAGGCCATGCAATAACGGACCTGATGATTAACTGGGTGCCCCTCGGGGAGGCCATTGGTTTAGAGTTGTATTGTTTCACAGAGCGGATGCTAGTTCATTTATCGGGTTTTACTGCAATTTGTTAGAACTAAGGCCATAGACCTTGTAATTAGGAAGGTGCCCCTTCGGTGAAATTCACAACTTCATTTGTAGCTTGAACGTCGCGTTATTTGACCGTTTAAATCCTGGTACCCCTCACTTGCAATGTTGTGCTCCACACCTTCGTATTTGTTGCGAATGATGTTTTAAGCACTTGAGCAAAGGGTTGTTTGAGCAATCCCCATCAGGGTGTGCAATAATGGTCACCAGGCCTTGACAGGTCATAGATGCGTCAACGTTCTTTTTAGTGGACCTGCAGTCAAAATCGAATTTTTAGCAACTTGTAAACAAGAATTTGCAAATTTACGATTTAGGCAAGTAAAATAATTTCTTTCATCAATATGTACAAGACTTGTAACAATGATGCATGGTATTTACAATGCATGATGTTTACAACTTGTAAAATGAAAGAACTATTAAACGAAGTAATGACGGAGGTGTATGACATTCCAGGCTCTCGGAAGTTGGATTCCATCCGTCGGTTTCAACTCGAACGTGCCATCTGAGAATTTTTGGCTTATCATATACGGCCCTTCCTAGTTGGGTCCAAATACTCCAATTCCTGTCATGATTCTTTTTAGGACAAGGTACCCAACTTGGAAGGTTCTCC
This sequence comes from Allium sativum, assembly GCA_030737875.1. NCBI lineage: Eukaryota > Viridiplantae > Streptophyta > Magnoliopsida > Asparagales > Amaryllidaceae > Allium > Allium sativum. The sequence continues at coordinate 593,827,141 of CM060921.1, read as the reverse complement.
ATTTGACTTTAGCATTACAATGTCGAGCTATCCTTCTTTGATGTGCAACGATTCTAAGTTCTGCTTCTTTTCTATTATCTTCAAGTAAATCAAGTGCTTCGAGCTGCAGTTTCTCATTCTCTTCTCAGTTGAAGTGGATTCTTTAGTGTGTGGGAACTTCCAGCTCCACCGGGATCATAGCCTCGGATTGAAATGCGAGTGAGAATGGAGTGTGCCCAGTTGCAGTTTTATGAGTTGTACGATACGCGCATAGTGCAAGAGGAAGCTCGTCTACCCAACCACCTTTAGCTTTTTCGAGACGCTCCTTGATGGTTGATTTCAGAATTTTGTTGATTGCTTCAACTTGCCCATTGGCCTGCGGATGAGCAACAACGGCAAAACTCTTCTTATTTTTATACTTGGCGTAGAAATCTAGGAATTCACTACTCTTGAATTAAGTTCCATTATCGGTGATTACCTTCTGAGGTACCCCGAATCAGCAGATAATGTTTTTCAAAACAAAGTTGATCACCTTTTCTGCAGTAATAGTTGCTAAGGGCTAGGCTTCAGCCATTTAGTGAAGTAGTCCACTGCTACTATTGCATACTTCATACTTGATTTAGTAGTAGGCAATGCTCCAATCAAATCTATGCCCCAGACGGCAAATGGCCTGGGCTGACCGTTTGAGTTAGTTCTGTGGGAGGCGCTCTCGGAATCTTCGCAAATCTTTGGCATCTATCATACTTCTTAACATAGGTCATTGCATCCAGGTTCACATTGGGCCAGAAATAGCCATATCGCAGAATTTTCTTGGCTAGTGTTTGACCGCCTGTGTGACCTCTGCATTCGCCTTCATGCAGTTCTGCCAAGATTGCTTTGGACTCCTCTCTGGTTAAACATCGCAGTAGTGGCATAGAGAATGCTTGTCTATATAACCTTCCGTCATGGTTAAGATATAATGGTGTTTTGCGCAATATCTTCCTCCACTTATTTGTCTCTTCTGGAAGTATTCCGTTGAGAATATACTCCTTAATTGGAGTCATCCAGGACACATGTTCTTCAATAGTCTCCATAATCCATTCAACATCTGCTTCTTGAACAACAGGAGTTGAAAGGACTTCGAGGGGAATCAAACCTAGAAATTGTGCATCTGAGGAGCTGGCATACTTGGCAAGAGAATCTACCTTTGAATTTCTTCCTTGGGAATATGAGAAATAGTGTAGTAGTCAAGGACGTTGAGAAGTTCCAGAGCTTTGGTAAGATAAGTAGGAAGGTTTCCAAGTTTGGTTTGTAATTCTTTGCGGACTTGACACACTACCAACTGTGAGTCACTGAAGATTTGCAAGGTTTTCAGGTTTAGCACTTTTGCTAGCTTCAGCCCTGTTATTAATGCTTCATACATGGCCTCATTATTGGTTGATGGGAATTCCAACCTTACGGCGTAGCATAAGGAATGGCCAACAGGAGTCTCCACGACTATTCCTGCCCCTGAACAGTAATCATTTCTAGATCCATCGATGTATAGCTTCCAACTAACCACCGTCTCTACTGGTTCCTCTATTTCCTCTCCCCTATCCATGAACTCGACGATGATATCCGCTAAAACCTGCCCATTAATAGCTCTTCGGGGGTGATAATTGATGTCATATTGACAGAGCTCTATGTTCCACTTCAATAACCTTCCTGAAGTTTCTGGGCAAAAGAGGACTTGTCTTAGCGGTTGATCGATGAGAACCTTTTTAGGATGGGATTAGAAATATGGTCATAGCTTTTTTGAGGCGATAAGCAGACAATATGCAAGTTTTTCTAACTTTGGGTAGTTCAGTTCTTCCCCAGCGAGCCTTTTTCTGATGTAATAAACTGGCCATTGGACCTTGGCATCCTCCTGGACAAGCGCAACGCTTAAGACGTGGGATGAGACAGCTAAATATAGGAATGGATCCTCTCCATCTTTGGGTTTAGAGAGCATCGGTGGTGACTCTATGTGCTTAATCAACTCTTCGAAGGTTGTTTGGCATTCATGTGTCCATTGGAAATCGTTCTTTCCTTTCTTCAAGGCATCGAAGAGTAGAATGCATCGATCTGTTGCCTTGGAGATAAATCGATTAAGCGCAACTACTTTCCCATTTAGGCTTTGAAGCTCATTCTTGGTCCTTGGAGCTCGCATCTCTCGTAAGGCTGTGACTTGAGAAGGATTTGCTTCAATGCCCCTAGCGTTGACTATGAACCCGAGAAATTTTCCCGATGAGACCCCAAATGAACATTTGAGCGGATTTAGCTTCATCCCGTACCTACTGAGGATATGAAACATCTCTGCCAAATTCAACAGATGATTGTTTGCTTTCTTCGATTTTACCAGCATATTATCAATATAGACTTCCATTGTGTTCCCGATTTGGGATTTGAACATGGAATTCACAAGGCGCTGGTATGTTGCTCCTGCAGTTTTTAGTCCGAACGGCATAACTTTTTAACAATACAAGCCTCTATCTGTTATGAAACTCGTGTTCTCTTCACCTGGCTTGTGCATCATTATTTGATTGTACCCGGAGTATGCGTCCATAAAGGATAACAGTTCGTGCCCCGCGGTCGCATCGACAAGTTGATCAATTCTAGGTAACGGGAAGCTGTCTTTGTGACATGCCTTGTTGAGGTCCGAATTGTCTATGCACACTCTCCATTTGCCGTTGTACTTTTTAACAAGGACCAGATTGGAAACCCAACCGGGAAATATAGATTCTTGTATAAAGTCATTCTTGAACAATCTATCTACTTCTTCTTTTAATGCTATAAATCTTCCAGTTCCTTGAATTCGTCTCTTTTGTTTTACTGGAGCTAAACTTGGATTAATATTCAATTTACGCACAATTACATCGAGCGATATTCCAGACATATCGGAATGTGTCCAGGCAAAAACATCTAAATTTTCTTTTAAGAACAAAGTTAATTCTTTTTGCAACTTCAGGCCCAGCTGAGAACTTATTTTCAAGACTCTGTCAGGATCTTTGTCGTGTACCGGAATAGAGATTGTGGCTTTAGATGGTGCCGCTCTACTTTCCCCTACATTGGCTTTTCTTGGATCAATCTCCTTCTGAGCTCCGCTGTGCTCGCCAATGTGAGGGCCCCACCCTAATTTCTATAAGAGGGGGTCATGAATGGGGAGTGAAGGCTCCATATCCTTCTTCACTTCCTTTTTCCTAGCTTTAACAAGTTCCACCATATAACACTCTCTTGCTGCCTGCTGATCGCCTTTAATCATGCCGACTCCATTTTTAGTAGAGAATTTCATAGTCGGGCACCAAGGAGCCATTGTTATCCTAAAGGCTGCAATGGTTGGTCTCCCAAGGAAGGCATTATATGCGGAAAGCTCATCGACTATGACAAAATATTGCTTTTTAGCAATCTTCTGTTCCCCTTCTCCGAGTTCGACGAGCAGGTTGATGATGCCAATTGGTTGAGTGGGTTTCCCTGCGAACCCATGAATTTTATTCTGGCAAGCTTTCACGTCATCCATGAAAAGGTTCATCCTATTGAATGCATAATGAAAATGATGTTGACGGAAGCCCCTTTGTCGACCAAGACTCTTCGGACCATGGCTGGACCCAGACCGATGGTAATCACCATTGGATCCACCATTGGTGTTAGTAATCTGTTTGAGTCTCTTTCTTTGAACACAATATCATCCCATGGGGCCTTCGTCATCTTTGCCAGAAGGGCTTCGTTCATGATCATGAGTTCTTCTTCTTTCGGAAGGCTCTTCATCTCATTAGTGTATTTCACAATCTCCCCCCAGCTTCTTCCGGCAGGATGAGGTCCACCTGAAATGGTGTTGATAATTAGTCTTGGAATGGCATTAACTGAAGCATTCTCACTTTGTCTAGACTGCCCCGCAGATGTTCCTTGTCCTTGAACGTTTTGAGTACTTTGCGGGTTCTTTTTATACTGTTGGAGTCTGTTTTTCCTTATTAATTCCTCAATCAGATTCTTCAGATGTCTGCACTCATTCGTATTGTGGCGTGGTTGGTTGTGAAACTGACAGAACCTTCCAGATTTTATTGCAGCATCACTGACCTTCGCTTGCTTTGGTGTTGGATACTCCTCAGTGTCTTTATTTTCCATGAAGATGTTTTCTATGGTGTCGTTTAAAGGAGTCAATTTTGAATTTTTAAAGAAGCAGAATTTCTTGTTGGCTCAATTATCTTTTCCATCATTGCTCCTTTTCTGACCACCTGGATTCTTCTGGCCTCCTTCTGCATCATTATTTTTCTTTTCGGCTGTGCGCTGCTTTTAGGAACATCCAGGGCATAGGCTGGATCCTCATCCACACCTATATATTCCTCAGCTTTGTCAAATAGTTCCTCAAGCATACTTAGCTTCTTCTTCTTAATCTATCGCCCAAGCTTGGTCTTTTTGTTTATGGCTCCCTTTAAATTCATTAAAGCCAAACGAGGCTCGTAATTCCCAACCTCAGCTACGACAGTGTTGAAGCGGGTGAGAAAAGCTCGGATGGGTTCTCCTGGCCTTTTCTCATGCTCGTTCAACTCCATGACATCTTTCACCTTCGTAGCCTGGAGTCTGAACTGCTCCCTGAATAGCTTGGCCAAAGTAGCAAAATCATCCACAGACTTGGGTGGTAACTCTGTGAACCAAAGTGACGCCACCCCTTCAAGGTAAGTTGGAAAGTACAAGCATTTCAGCTCGTCTGTGGCGCGTGTTCTGCCCATATGTTAATCATATTTGAACAAGAACACGTTGGAATCCCTAGTCCCATTGTAGGCTTGCACCGTTGGAGGTTTGAACTTATTTGTGTACGGAGCCATCTTGATCCTCTCTGTGAGTGGGGTTTTGGTAGGAGCGTCCCCTACTCCTTCTCATCGTCTTGCTTTTTCAAGCTTTTCTCCATGATTTTGCGAACCATTTTTAATAAGCGTTCCTCCTCATCGTGCTGATCCATGGGGCGGACGCCATCATCCTTACCGGATGTTTGCCTAAGCAAACGGTCACGGTTCGGATTCCGGGGCCCTGGGCCTCCCGCTTGGGGAGGTATCCCTTTGGTGGTTCCAAGCGCTTGTCGATGGGTTGCTTTATCGGGGTGGTTGGGGGTGGGCGGTTTAGCTTCCTTATATTGAGGATCGTTAGGATTTGCAACCTCTTGGACATAATTTGCTCGGTTTGGACTTGAAGAGGAGGAACCCGCATTTTATGTATGATCTGTCTGAACAGATTTAGCACGAGCGGCATTCATGGTAATTATTTCCGTAGATGCTTGCATGGCAAACATAGACTCAAGTTTCTTCAGCATGGCATTGTTTGCAATGTCCATTTGGCTTGTTAAACCCGCAACAACTTCATCCAACTCTCTTCTTGTTACGTCCGTTCCAGCCTTAGAAGTTTCACCAACTTCAAATTGGTTGGTAAATGGAGTAGTTTCGTTGTTAGCGGCATTGTCGATCTCCTCGACAGTCTTACTAGGAGTCTTCCTCGATGGTTTTCCCATGGTTTCAGACAAGGACTTGAATTTGAGAGAAAGTTCGTTGATCGGCTTAGATCGTAGACTTGTAGGATCTACGGTAGAAGTAGGCTTAGAACCTCAATGCAAGGCCTTCAACGTTGTGAGAGAGTGTGACAGAAGGAAGTGCGAATATGGCCCCACGGTGGGCGCTAAATGTTAAAACCCAAATTAGATCCTAACACCAAAGGTACACGAAATTGTACTTCACCAATACGGTAAGAAATTAAAAGGAGCCACAATCGTAAAAGCAAGTAATGAAGACAATGATTTTTTACAGTGGTTCGATCTTAGAAAAGATCTACATCCACTTTGAGAGAAACTTTCATTATCACATGAACATTTATAAGGTTTGAATATTCTCTCATTACATGGATTTTCATCCTCACACTCTCATCTCATGATTTAATTCAAAAAGCCAAAGGAAGTATAGAAATCCTCTAAGTATAACGATTTGAGAAGTAGATCTATGATTCACTAAGCTCTTGGGTAGATTCCATGATTTGATGTAGATTCACCAAGCTCTTGGGTAGATTCCATGATTTGATGAAGAATTACACTTTTAACCTTGGATTGAAGGATATTGAAGATGTAGAAATTACTTAGAATTGATGAGAAAATGGTTGGACAGCCCTCCGGGGTCATAAAATTCGGTCCTCCACAATCAAGGAATGAGGAGGTATTTATAAGAGAGATTCAGGCCAGGTGGCAGTTCCGTAAATATCCTGCTCATGCTTTAGCTCGTCGGGCGACCTAAAGGCCTCAAGCTAGTATTTTGCGGTCTAAAAGCATCGGTCTCAGGGCGGAACGGGCTAAAACCAGGCGGATCGGGCTAAAACACTCATATGCAATGGCGGCGCAAGCTGAAGCAAGGCAGGACGAGCTAATGCAAAGCGGAGCGAACGAAGCTTACTTGGAATAGGCTAAAGCCTTCTTGTGACGCGACGCTATCCAAAACTTGGCGGAACGGGATAAAGGCTTGGCTTGGCGGAACGAGCTAAACGCTTGGCGGTCTAAAGAACCTGAAGAGCAAAGGACCCCAGAGCTTTGCGGGCTAGAGATCAGAATGAGTTAAAACCCCTCGAACAAGCTAAACAGTCAAAACGACCTAAAGAGTCAAAATGACATAAAGACTAGAAAACTCCAAAACGAGTCAAAGTGCAGGTGCTCTATCATTTTCAAAGTGCAGGTGCTCTATCATTTCTGATCCATATTTATGGAATAACATTTTCCATCTTAATTCAAGGAGTTCCTAAAGGCTTCATTTCATCAAGTAGCGGGATTCAATAAGGTGATCCATTACCCCCTTACCTTTTTTCTATTGCAACGGAACTTTTTACTTATTTCATGAATGAGGTATTGTTGCAGAATTTATTTGTCCCTATGCATAATTTTGAGCCAGTTGTTACGCACTTATTTTATACTGATGATTTAATGGTTTTTGGCAAATGTTCAACTTTATGTGCTGCTACCCTGAAAGATGTTTTTGAAAGATTAAGACAGTATGGTGGATTACCTATAAGTGTTGTTAAGACAAAAATTTATTTTAGCTCTTTAGTAATTCAGTCACATGAGACTTCATCAATATTAGGATTTCAAATTGGTTAGTTGCCTATTAAGTATTTGGGTGTTCCCTTATCATCCAATTATATTCATTACAATGACTTTCAATCCTTGTTACATAGGATTCAATCTAAGATTCAATCGTGGGATGCTAAATTTTTAAGTTTTGCTGGAAGAGCCGAGTTAATTCAGTCTGTTATATCCCATACAATTTTGTATTAGTTATTTGTATATCAATTGACTGAACAAACAATAGAGAAATTGCATATGTTATGTTCTGATTTCTTTTGGGGTGGTGCTAATCATAAAGTTAGATGGGATAAACTTTACTCTCCTAAATCCGAAGGGGGTATAGGATTGAAGTTATTGACTGATCTTAAGAAGGCTGCTTGTATGAAATTGATGTGGAAGTTTATTTCAAATTCATCATTATGGAGTAAATGAATGCATATGAAGTATTGTAGGGGGAAGCAATTCTAAAATATGAGAATTGATAACTTCGAGCAGTTGGAAACCCGTATTGAGATTAAGAACAACATGCAATCAACTTTTCAACGGAGTTATCTCTTCAGGTAGCTCAACTTTATTATGGTTTGAGCCTTGGACTAATAGTAAATGCCTTGTTGACTTGATTGGTAAATCTAGATTTCAATATCTTTGTAGGAAAAATGAATTGGTGTCCTCTATAATTCATAATGGAAGGTTAAATAGTAGCATGCACCCAGCTACAAGAGAAGTTCATCAGCATGTTAATATTGTTGTCTTAAACCATAAACATTAATCTGATTTTTATGAATGATGTAAAGGAGTGGACTTTTATTTTCATAAACCATGGGAGAAAGTTTGAAAAAAGCAACCTATTAAACCATTTTAAGGTTTTATGGCATTCTAAGAATTCAAAGAGGATGGTTGTTATTACATACGTAGTTGTTATTGATAGGCTAAGCACGAAGGAAAGACTGAGAAGGTTTGGTATTGTGTCTGAAAGCAGTTTCCTTATGTGTGGCAATAATAAAGAATCAGTTACTCATCTCTTCCTCACATGTGAGTATTCCATGTTTATTTGGTGTTCAGATCAATTAAGCTGGGTATAGCTTCAAATATGGTTGGATCTTTGGAGGACGAGGCCTTAAAAATTCTGAATGTTTTCAAAGTGAAAGATCTGGTTTTTGATGTTGCATGTGCAGCATTTACGATTGCAGTGTATCCTATATGGCAAAGTATTTTTAACTGTAGGAATATTTTAAAGGAGATCAGGTTGCAGCTTACTGAAAAGGTGATATGCTATTTGGTATTAGATTGTAGCTTACTGAGAAGGAGATATGCTAAGAGGTAATGGCAGTAGGTCAAAACAATCATAGTTTAATGTTGATTTTCCAGTACAATGGAGTACTGAATTACTGGATACATGCTAGTGTTTTGTTTTGGCAATAGAAGGAGCTATGGACTACATTGTTGTGGGCTGGGCTGTGGTTTTTATTTTGGTTATGTTGTGTTTCTTTTCATATTTTTTTTTCTGTGATTATATCCTGAATATATGGAGTTTAGATGATAGCATATATGTGGATTTAACATCTACAAAATATTGTTGGGTTGGATTAGTCTAGCCCACAGTACGTTGGGGGTGCTGAAGGAGTGCTGCAAAGTAGGGATGCCCCAAAAATAGAGCAGCCTCCTCTTTCCACATTTCGTTTATAATAAAATAAGATAGTGGATGGAGAGAGAAACTGATGTGTGGTGAAAAACATGGAGGCTAAAGGGGTGCTAGCATTGTTTGGAGTGCTACTGAATGCTCATGTTTCTGTATGTGTAGTGGAAAACAAGATATTACACTAATAGATCATGAGCGAGAACGGCGTTACTATTCTATTAAATAATAGTAAAGCAGAAACTTTTAAAGCTTTCTCCTTACTTCCAGGAGTTTTCTCTTTTCTCCTTAATCTCTCCGGATATTTTATTTTTAAATTACATTATCATTTTACGCTTATTTACAATTTCTCTCACGTTATTTTTACCTTTTCTACCATTTAACATTTTGACATGAACATTTCAAAGTATACACAATTATTTATTAACAGTTAGCTCCTAACATTTCACATTTATGTCTATATAGTTAAATTAATTATAAAACCCAAAATTTAAGTAATTTAAGTAAATTAATTAACTTATTTTTTTTTAAAATACTAAAAATGACATAATTAAGTTTTTTGTCTCTAAACACCTATACTCTAAATTTTCTATAATCAATTAAGTCTCTTTCAATTCTTTCTAAACATTTTACATTTATTAACATATTTTATAATTAATTATATAATAATAGAACTATGTAAATAATTTTAGCAAACTATTATTCATTGATTCGTCTAATAAATCACATCAAGATTAACCATATTCATAATAACAAAAATGAAAAAAATTCAAATGTATAAACACGTCAATCACCAAGCATAAATTATACACATAATTAATTATCACAAATTTAAGTTGAACTCATTTACGTCAATATATTTACCGTATATTGCATTGTAATATTGATGTTAAGCGTTACATTTTAAAATTTATTTGGTCATTTACAAAACACTTCACAATATCAGTATTAATATTGTACATTTAAATTAATATGCTTAGATTAATTATGTGAATTTCAATAAATAAATTGTTGTTTATTCATTTAATTAATGCTAAGTGTGATGTTTTAAAATGTAAATCATGTACATATCAATAAAATGGCAAAATTAATCTTTATTTCAAATATATATGTTAAATAAGTCAAACAGTTTAAATAATATATGTAAAAAATAATAAAAATATTAATATGTTATACAATTATCTCAGAAATTTATCATAAATCAAAGAAAATATTTTCCGCTTTAAATACCTATATTTTTATAATTTTTTGTTGAACCTCATTAATTCTTTCGTGATATTTTATATTTCAGTCCATATTTTTAAACTACTCATGAAATCTTAAATTCTAATTATTTAAATAATTTTAGAGAGTATTTAGTCCGTTTGTCTAATAGCTCTTAAAAATATACGCCAATTTTAATATGTATATTTCCTCAATAAAATAATTTACTATGTATATTCATATTAAAAAAAGTAGTTTTCTATGCAATTATAAAGATGTATAAATCACGTAACATGAGCTATGTATATCAACATTAGTGACAAAGTTAATTAGTAAATTAGTTATGATTCATTTATGTCAAAAATTTACAATATATTATCATAAAATTCTTTTTGAAAATCGATAAATTCACAATAAATTATTTTGCAAATTTCTTTTCTATTCTTCCTGCTATGATAGTTATACAGTTAAACTAACTTCGTAATTTTACATTTAACTTATTTAAACAAACCCTATTGAATAATATTTGTTGATTCATAAAATAAATTACTAATTTACATGAATGTCAACGGGTATATCTATATTAACAAAAATAATTAAATAAATTCTCAAATATAGATACATACATATTGTTTGTGTAAGTCATACAACATAAATTATACACAAACAACAATAATAATTTAATTAATAACTTATTTGTTTCACATCAAAATTTATCATAAATTGCATAACAAAGTTCGCTTTTTAACATTAAAATAAATACTATTTTTACTAATATTACCGTGCGTGTGAAACACACGGGGTTACTACCGAGGAATAATGACTAATTCTATTCATACACCCATAATTTCTTAATACACACCGTCAAATGAAATGAAATAGTATACACCAAAAAATTCTTTTCATACACCATGTCATTTGCAAAATTACCCTTTTATATTTTAACCACCTTCCCTCTTTTACCTTAAAACTATATTACATAAAATTGAGAATTCATTGCAACAAATTTACCTAAAATTCAAAAAAAAAAAAAAAAAACTTAAAATTTTAACACTAGCATCGTAAACTATTTGATTGTTTTTATTTTAAAAATCGGCTCCACTTTAAATGGTTGAACACATTGAATTAGAGTGGTTAGTTGTAAAAGTTGCCTAAATTGATATTTGAGGTTTTATTAACTTTATAAAATTCTATAGATTTAATCATATATTATAGATTTTAAAGTTTCAATTAAATGCATTATGAGGAAGGGTTGAAAATGCAATTAATTATAAGGGTAACATAGTCATGGTTTTTCTTATTAAAATATTGGTGTATGTTAAGAAATTATTGGTGTATAAATAGAATTTGGCAGGTTACTATTTATTAAGTAAGGGTTAGTGGTAACTCCTGAGGAGTAAAAGTCGCATCCATTGCAAAAAAATAATAATAAATACCTTAAAATAAAGGAAAATATAACATATGTTCAACATTTTAATGGCCGAAGCAAAGATGACTGTTGTTTGAGAACCTCAGATGGGTTCGATTTCGAGGTAGAAGAAGATGTGGCGAAGCTGTCTAAGACAATCGGAAACATGATCGAGAATGGCATGTTAGGATTTCAATATATATATTAAAAATAGACAGTCATGAAACCCTGGATCTAAAAATGTAACCATATCGATTTAATCGAGAACAAATCAGAAAATAGATAACTTGATTAGCGGAAGCGTACCTGAATTTGTATCTAATTATTGTTGTACCAATTCCATAATTGGTTGCCACAGAGAAGATTATCTGTTGTAGAAGAAGAAGAATTTGGTTTGGTCTTCTAAATTGACACAAACCCTAGATTAGATTCAGCTCTCCGTAGAAGAGGTTAGAGAGTTGCTAAGGCTTGTGTAATTCGGGGACCATAACCCCTTATTTATAGAGTTGGCATTTTGCAATTCGGCCCTTCAACAAATTATAAAATGCCCCGGTATCTACACATTAGGCCCATGACAACTTAAACTTTAAGCCTATTAATTCTAATCCAAAATTAGATCACATTAATTAGGATTTACACCAAAATAGTACAACCCATTTTATTTTAAATATGTGACCCAATTGTCGAAATATTCCAACAATCTCCCCCTGGGCCACATATGGAATAACCTTAAAATGTGTTTAACTTTATGAGCTCCAAAATTTGCTATTTATAACATATGGTGTATCTGAAACAATCTCGTCCATTAATTGTGTTGACAAAGGATCAAAGCGACATTCATTACATTTATCGTAACTAAACCCATCAATAGTCACATATATCAATACAATCAAATGACATAGATCAATCATGGATGCGTAGCATGGAAATTACATGAAATGTGATATATACATGTCTATTTCCAACTGGTCCTTCTTTAGTGAGATCAAAACGTTTAATATTTAAACAACCTGAGTACAAAGAAAAATTCATTACTTTATTTCTGATCATAGAAAAAGAACTTGATATACATATATCTGTAACTGAAACATAGAGCAATGAGTCATACGACAATACCAAATACAAACTCTCCCTGAACCAAAATATCCTTACATAAAAGTTACACCAATTGAGCTACATGCTCATGAAAGACCTTAGGTGGTAACCTTTTGGTATGCGGATCCGCCATAATGGAGTTTGTGTAAGTGTGCTCTATGAATTACAATATATTTTGCACTTTTCCCTTATTGGAAAATAATATGTTCTTTAATGTCACAATATTACTTGGTTTTTCAATTCTTTATCAATAACTGGAGTCTTGTGACAAAATTTCATTATTATTTTCCATAATGTCTTATAATTAACCGAAGACGATATTTTCAAAGTGGTGAAAGCTATAAGTGTTTAAATGACACTTTTCCTTATATAGTTTCACGCATAAATTATATTATCATTGCCTAAAGTGGATCTTTTATAGTAATGAAATCCGAAATATTCAGATCGTAATTCTTTATGATCTCCAACCGATCCGATCTTTTATCTATGAGCATACGATCTTTTATTTTATTCCTTAAAGATATATCATAAACATTTTGACTACTAAATCAGCGATCCACTTTTCATATCAGCAAGGTATCTGCCAAATAATACACTCATATCCATATGTGTATATACATTATTATGCATTAGAATTCACAGTGCAAATGCATGAGAAATCTTTTGCATTTCTTTCGTTTCAAGGATGGTAGCAATTATCTGTTTTGGTAAAAGAAAATCAACTGAATCACAGTTTACATACCTAACCTTTTAAGCATTTGTCTTCTTAATTCTTTTGTAATAATCCAAATATCACCCCATGAAAAATAATGGTGTTTTTGAATCCCAAATACAAAATACTAATCCATAAATGAGTTTCTTAAGTAGTTTCACCAATGTCTCCATTAAGAAACATAACTTTAATCTTCATCAGATAATGCTCAAAAGTACAAAATGTAGTAAGCTCCAAATTGATAGATTTTAAAGAATCGTTTACTAAGTCCAAATTGAATCATTCTTTAAAGAAAATATAATTTCCTTTTAATAATAGTGATTTCAATATTACCCACTTGATCCCTTTGGGCTTTAAATAGTTATTCATAACCAATGATCTTATTAATTAAGTTAGAGGGAAATTTCAAACTTTAATATCCATATAGGTTTATACTATATGTTCATTTCTTAAATCCACATTTTAAATTAGTACCTTACATGGATTGATGTAAGTCCATAGCATCATCTTTATCAATCCATTATTTATCTTTATGAAGAAATACTACAGAATCATCTGAAATAGCATTTCTTCCCATTAAGGTGGATTTCCTCAGTGATCTTGCATTTTGAGGTTGTTGAGTTTGTTTTCTTGAAGCAGTAACCTTAGATTAAAAGGGAAATTTTCTTTAACATCGTCTTATTATAGTTCTTAATTTATTTTTTATGGAAGAAAACAAATCTTAAACTTTAGCAGAAGAAATAACCGTAGTTGAATCAAAGATAATGATTCTCTCTAAAGACAATGACAATACTTTATTTCTCCCCCAAACTCAACATCCTCAAAAAAAAAACTATTGCATTTCCCGCTTTAAAAAATTTCCTTAGTGTGGATTCATAAAATTGTAAACTTTAAATCACTTAGAATGTCAATAAGATATTTGTTATCTTCAGTGTCTCAATCTAGAATTGTCTAGTAAGTTGAAACATATAATTGTATGAATCACCAAATCCAAAATTTGAAACTATAGTATTAACGGTATTCAACACAACTAGATATAAGCTTTAATTTAAATGTCAGCAACTTTAATTATAGAAAAAAAATTGAATTATTTATTTATTCATAAATCAACCTTATTATTTCCAAACGAACAATTAACCAAATTTGTTCATAATAGAAATAGAAAACTGTAATGTGTCCAATGACAAAAAAAAAAAAAAAAAATCAAGTAAATCCAAACAGTTTGACTTCAATCTCAATAATAACTTTAAAATATCAATAATTTTTTACTTTATATGTTTGTATATCTCATTAAAGAAACTACTATAAAATTATCTGTATGTTATTTCTTTTCTTCGAGATCCTTAGCGACTTCTTAATCCTTATTCATACATTTATTTACAATGTATAACAAATGAGTACTTTCAATCTTATAAGCTTCAATTTCTCTGTTTTATTTACCAAAACGCTAAATTAGCCCAATAAGATGACATCTTATTCTTAAAATAATATTAATCATAAAATGATCATATTAGAGATAGCACCAAAAAATAACAATAACTTGAGTGGCTTTAACTTTTGAAGCATCATTTTCCATATAGTACTCACTTAGATTTCTTTTACTTTGAATTTATGGAATTAAGCACCACAAAAAAAAAAAAAAAAAAAAAAAAAAAAAAAAAAAAAAACTAGTTTCCCATTCTCAGTAGATAACCTATCAAAAATAGGTATTATTAAATATAGTCCATCCTTGAAAAGCTTCTGAAATATTTACTTAATGATCCTTTAACTCTTTCCTTTTTTAAATTCTACCATCTTTCAATATTCTTCATAACATTATAAGAATATCTAACCATAGTAGAATTGGCTGCAACCCTCCTAGTTACAAGAGTTAAATCTATAAAGTCAAGAACAAATAACATGTTCTGTTACAAATCCTTAATTTTTTATCCCAAAATAACATGGGGATATTCTTTAAATTGGCAGATAATTCAGTTAAATTAGCTGATCATGAACAAAAAATAAAATGAAGATTGACCGTATATGCTCATAGCCAAATATCAACCATAGTAAACTCAAATAATTGGTAAATCTCTTCTCAAGATACTTAGTACACATTAATACCAAGTCTTTGGACAGTAATATTAACTGTAAGTGGTACTCTTGTTGTAATGATCAAACACTGACAATAAATTCAAGTCAAATAATAACCTTCCTTTGGGCCGATTAATTACTCACTCGAAAAAAAAACTTTATAATTGTCACGTATTTATCATCACACATGTGTAAGCGATTCGGCCAAATATTAGTCTTCCTTTGGGCCGGCTAATACTCACATGAACAACTACACACAAATATCAAACATTTTCATGAACCACCAAAATATAGAGGTCACTTTGGTGACATATTATTTCAGTTAATTCACTATGTATGTAGGATATTTACGGTTATAAAGAGGCACCAAAATTATATTTGAATTTATCCTTAATGTATGTACAATATATTTTGAGTGCTATAAACACTCAAAAAAATTGCTTTATGTCTATATAACATCTGCAAATCTCAAAAAACTATAACAGCGACATAACAAGATTAAGTCATAGTCTTAATAAATATAACACAAGACATCATAAATAAATCACGATATCATAGATGAATGTCATGATCAATTACCACATAAAATTATGTGTATATGACATAACAAATATTATACTGAATAACCTGAATGACTGAAGTAACAATGATGTATATCCGAAGCATAATATAACATGTGCTCTTTTATACTGTCAACCGAACCAAACAAAAAAACAAATTTTTTTAAACTGTAGAAATTACTATAGTTTGACCATAATAAAGTAACCTACTAATCATCATCCTAAAAAATAGGCAAAATGGTCAAAGATTCAAATATGATAGCTAACTAGATTAAGCAACACAAATGCAAAATACTATATACCAAACCCAAAAGGCATAAATAAAAGCAGCATGACAGGTTACCGAAACATCGTACACATGCTTTGAAACGTTATCTGCATATGACAAATAAGTTAATGTGGCATGTCCTACATCCATACAATAAGCAATAATTGTTCCAAACAGTACACATGGTATATAAATTTAAAAAAAAAAAAATTTAAAGCCCGTAAGGATAGCGTGAAATTCACTCAATAGAGCTTCCGAAACTTTATGCATAGAACGGGTTCAAGACTTGGTCAAAACAAATAATATAATATGACATCAGAAGTAACAATACAATAGACCGGCGGCTGTTGGATAGATAAAACTGGTGCAACTATCCAGTTCTGAGATCTGAAAATTTTGCTTACTTAATCCAAACATGCCAAAATAAAATTAATAATATTGCTCCATGCAAAGTGTTATTATGCATGAATCCAAAACATGTCCTTTGTGAAAAGTTACTTTGTAGTATATATATAAAATAAAATAAAAAAGATCCCACACAAACAACAATTCTCATTGTTAAAAGGCATAACGTGTGAAACTATAATGCATGCAGGAACGTCCTCATGTAGAGTGATATTGGCAAACTATATTATATTAACATTATTCATGCTGGATCCATAGAACTAATGAAAGAACGTGAAGGAGATAATAGATATGAATCCATATAGATCTGAAATTTAACCCAAATAAAAAGAAACTTTTTTTTTTCAATTTTCACAGCAGTTAATAAACTCAACCAGTTGCGAAATGAAAAAATAACATACCGTATGAATTGAAAACACAATTCAACCTTTGTTCTGAAATGGCAAAAGACCATGTATCAAAAAAAAAAATTCCCAATAAAATCAATAATGGTTGGCTCTGATACCACTAGTTAGGATTTCAATATATATATTAAAAACAGACAGTCATGAAACCCTAGATCTAAAAATGTAACCATATCGATTTAATTGAGAACAAATCAGAAAATAGATAACTTGATTAGTGGAAGCGTACCTGAATCTGTATCTAATTATTGCTGTACCAATTCCATAATAGGTTGCCGCGGAGAAGATTATCTGTTGTAGAAGAAGAATTTGGTTCGGTCTTCCAAATTGACACAAACCCTAGATTAGATTCATCTCTCCTAGAAGAGATTAGAGAGTTGCTAAGGTTTGTGTAATTCGGGGACCATAACCCTTTATTTATAGAGTTGGCATTTTGCAATTTGGCCCTTCAACAAATTATAAAATGCCCCGGTATCTACACATTAGGCCCATGACAACTTAAACTTTAAGCCTATTAATTCTAATCTAAAATTAGATCACTTAAATTAGGCTTTACACCAAAATAGCACAAATCATTTTATTTTACATATGTGACCCAATTGTCGAAATATTCCAGCATGGCGTTCCCGGCGACGGAGTTCTGGTGCCTGTTGTCAGCGGTAAAGTCATGACGAAAATCATTGAATATGCCAAAAAACATGTTGATTCTGGAAACGCAACCACGCAGGTAGATCTAACGGTGATGACCTGAAAATTTGGGATGCTGAGTTTGTTAAGTTCACTAAGACTAATAAAAAGATGCTTTTCGACATGATCTTGGTATGTATTTTTTTTAAGTTTAAAAAGGTTTGATTCTTACTATGCACCGGGTTTTTTTGAGAGTTTTATTGTTTTACCATCAATTTGTTCACTGATTTTGAATTATTTCGTTTGATTCCTTCTTTTTTACTATGTGATTGCATCATCATTATAATTTTTTTTGGCCTATATATTTCTCACTACTTGTATCAGATATCATGTACTTAGGCAATTTGACCAATTTGTGCTTAAGTGTTGTGCAACTCTTTCTCAACATGTCGAGCCTCTTTTTATTCTTTCATATCAAAATATGCATAATACACCATAATGGTGTTAATGAGAACCTAAGTTATACATTGCATATGGAGATGTACGTAGTGCTAGTTGTTACACTTAAAAGTAACTAAATTATTATAATCAAAATTGAATGTAAGGTTTGTTTGAAGCCAACAATTTTCTAGTCTGACTCGTTGGATTATAATAACAATTCATAAATTTATTTCCCAATTATAGTCTAGCACAAAATGATCTATAAACAACAGATACTGTAAAACGAATTACTTTCAATGCCATTGGATAGAACCTTACAAGCTTCTTTCTCTCTTCTCAAATAATTCTTCAGTTATGTGTTGTGTTAAATTTCTCTCTTCTCATAGAGGCATATGCTTTCATAATACATGTATTTTCTTCAACAACATGTTTTGACTGTGACAGTTTAAGTTATATTTAAGTGACACTTAGTGGTTTAAATAACTAGAAGAAGAAAAAAAAAGTGGAGGGTAATGGGCTTAGACTAATCCAAATTTTGTTGAAGTTATGATCTTGTCATCCTAAATTTCTGATCTCACCGCTGACAGTTTGAGAACTGCTTTCCAGTTTGTATGTAGTTGTTGGGATCCCTTCTTAATTGGAGAGTTTGTAGAAAATTCTAGACCTTTGTAGAGAAATCTAGAATTTTCTAGAATGTTCCGGAGAACTCTAGAGAAGTGTAGAACCCTCTAGAAGCTTGTGGAAGAGTGTGGAACCCTCTGGAATATTCTGGAGATGTGTGGAACCTTCTGGAACCCTACGGAAGAGTATGACCGGAGAACTCTAGAGAAGTGTAGACCCTCTAGAAGCTTGTGGAAGAGTGTGGAACCCTCTGGAATATTCTGGAGATGTGTGGAACCTTCCGGAACCTTACTGAAGAGTATGACCGGAGAACTCTAGAGAAGTGTAGAACCCTCTAGAAGCTTGTGGAAGAATATGGAACCCTCTGGAATATGCTGGAGACGTGTTGAACCTTCCAGAACTTTACGGAAGAGTATGGAAGTGTGACGGTCCGCCCCACACCAGCCTGCATTTCCTCCGAAGGTGCACTGTACACATGCCCGACTAGCACGGAACGGTAGCCAAAGAAAGGAAAGAAGAGAATGAACTAACAAGGAACCTGTAGAATGTCTCACAACGCATGGAACAAAATATAATAATAACATAATCTTGACATAAAACAGGCGAGACAGTGCATAAGTTGAAAACTAAACCAACATAGCAGCGGAAATCCCTAATACAGCTTATGATCCAACATCATTATTACAACTTTAAACTGTCTCTAAAGCAAAAGAAAGTTAAAGTAGAAGATGCATTACTAATGCCCAAGCAGTGATCTTCAACCACATAGGGAGAATATCTATATGTATCATACGTGGAAGCCTCCTGCTCGTCTCCGGATCAGCTACTCGTGCATACCCAGCTAACCTGTCTCTAGTCTACTCGTGAGAGCACCTAGAGTAATAAGAATAGACATAAAACTCTGGGTCAGACAAAAAGTCTGGTATGAGCGATAAGCAGCTAAACAGAACAATAACAGGTATACTAAACCATACCTGAACCTGGACCTGCAACCAAAGAGTTAGCACTACATACCGTACAATACTCTAAGGTGCCACTATCATATGGTGTAAAGAATACGGGGGTGGGGGTGTGTATGTCATAATGAAGGCAAACAATCAAACATAGCAACCATTCTCACATTTCTCACTCAGTGCGTAAAGCATATGATGTCCACCACTGTCAATCACTATACCCATCGAAGTAGTGACGGAGTTCGACTTGTACAACTACTGCTACTGCCAAGCTTATCCCATGGAGTCATGACCAAATCTTTACATATGACCATATTTCATTGGTCTATAGCTCTTTAGTCGTACCTAGGCCACTGTGGCCCTGAATCCGTTCACGTACCCCCTACACATAGTGATCAAAAGTTACAGACATCGACAACCCCTTAGCACACGTCCCGCAGCAAAGCCCAACTCATGAAGTTCCCTCCTTGGTTCCCATCTATATCCTGAGGTACAACTCCTCATTTGAACTTCCTTTGCATCTCGGGTTTAGGTCTACTTAGTGTTCGATCCTCCGGTTCGGTTCGGTTCGCCCCCTCCGGCTTGGTTCGGTTCGAATGCTCCTTTCTAGTTCAGTTCGGGTGCTCGGATGCTCTTATTTGGTTCGGGTCGGATGCCCCTATCCGGTTCGGATCGGATGCCCCTATCTGGTTCGGATCGGATGCCCCTATCCGGTTGCTCCTATCCGGTTGCTCCTATCCGGTTGCTCCTATCCGAATGCTCCTATCCGAATGCTCCTATCCGAATGCTCCTATCCGAATGCTCCTATCCGGTTTGCTGCAAGTTTTTCCAGCAAGCTATTTTCGCCAAACGACGGCGTTTTCAACCATTCTAACTTTTCTATGCAATCACAAAACATACCATACAGTCATAGCAACATGTATAATCATCCACAAACACTAAAACAACAATATGACATGTTTATAAGGATCAAACATACCCAAAAACCCATGTTTCCCCCTTAAGCATATTTAGGCAAAACTAATGATATGATTAGTAAAACTTAACCAAATCAAACCAAATTTCTAACAGAGGTCTAAAACATTATTTTGAATTTTATAAATATTTTTCCAGAATTTTATCATGTTTAAATTCGCTAATCTTCACTAATTACCCTTAATTAACCGTAATTAGTGCAAAACTATGCAAATCACTCACCTTAGCCACAAATAAAACCTTTAGAACTGAAACTCTACTGTTTGGGCGCGAATACCAATGCAACACAGCAGCTCTACCTCGATTCTTGTGCTAATCCGCCTTGATTTGATGTTGCTAAGCTTAATCCTTGATTAGAAAGTGATTTGGCAGTGTTTTAGAGGTTGGAGGCCATTGTTAGGGTTTCTAAATGGTAAGTGGCGGCTAGAAAACTGAAATAGAATGAAAACCCAACTCATTTCAGCCTCCCCATAACCCTAATCCCGAAATGGGTTATGGGCCCATTCACTAATCACCTTATTTGGCCCGGTTAAGCAGTTTTTCACCTTCCAAACCTTATTTCAGTCATATCTCCCAAACGGATTAGTCCGTTTTTCACATGTGACCACTCTACGGAAAGGTAAACCATCATCCAAAGCCAATGGAAGTGGTTTCAGGTCAAAACTCCTTTCCAATCAAAAGTTATGGCCAAAACAAGATCAGCTAGGGGCAAAACAGTCATTTAAAAATCGACAAAAATCATGAACATGGGAAATGACTCCAATAATCGTCTCCCAAAGTTACATGACCATACGACTTCGTATGTGAAAGAAACAAATATTCTACGATCCTATGATGCGTAGAATGCGGGTCGTTACAGGAAGGATGCATAAGGGAATGGAAGAATGTAGAGATTCCTAGAGAGTATGGAGCATTCTAGAGAATCAACCTCCACCCTTGGATGCAAGTAATCTCCACCATTCATCATGGAGGTTGAGTAGTATAAATAGGAGAAGAAGCCTTCATTACTATCCATCCAAGGATCCAAGAATCAAGAGAGAAGCCACTCCTTAGAGTGAGAAAAACTTGAGAGTTAGAGAGGTCCTCTTTGAGTGAAAAAAGAGATAGCTTGAGAAGTTTTTATCCTCAAGCTTATCAATCCAAGAATCCATGAAAGAAAGCCACTTCGTAGAGTGAGAAAAATACTTGAGAGTTAACAAGCCTCTTTGAGTGAAAAGAGAGATAGCTTGGGAAGTCTTTATCCTCAAGCTTGAGTGAGCCACCGAGTGTGAGTTACTTTTGTACTCATATTCTTGTAATCCTACTATTCTTTTGTTTAGTGGAAGAATCTCCATATTGGAGAATTATAAACTCTTGTGCTTCCGTTGCTACTTTTAATCTTAAAGTGCCAATCTTAACTTCACGAAATGGGAAAAACCGAGATTTCCCTAACAGTAGTAAGTTTAATGACCTAGGAATGACAATAAGGTAATTATGAATTAGTGATTGTTGGTTTGTATTATTGGGTTTAGAATTGAGTGGAGTTCTTTCATGTTGCATGTTTAACTATATATTAGCAAGTACATTTGTTATAATTTCAGAACGTGGATATGTATTTTGTATTTTGCACATCTAATGATATATGGGCTATATAAGTATATAACCAGTGTCTATTGATTGATAAACAGGCAGCAAATTCTCTAAACACGCAAAGTTTGTTGGATCTCCTATGCGATACTTTGGGAAAACAATAATGGGTATGGTTGTTGAGCAAGCGAACAATTTCTTCTACTCCTGAAGAGGAAAAGTAGTTTTGCACGCAAAGTTATCAGACTTCTCTAGAGAACTTGTGGGCTACTTGTTTTGAATTAGTTGCCTAACTTTGTTGATTCCTCATTATGTGTTGGATAGCTCTTGTTGCCTAATTAGTTCTGATCCTTGGTCCTTTTCTCAACAATATTATGCTTGGTTAGCTTATATTATCCATGATTTAATGTTATGGGTACTTGCTTTTTTAACTTATGCCCAGAAATCTCTCTTTCGTTTTAGTTTGTTTGTTTGGCCATTCTGTTCAGAAGTATGAAATGATTCTCTATATATGAATTATTTGCAAATAATTTTTTTGCAAATTCCAAAATTCAAACGACTGCCTGCATTTGACATATATAATGTTAATGTTTGAAGTATTATGTTTTCTACTCATTTGTGCACAAGTCCACAACCTCAAGCATGTGTGTCTACGGCCTCAAGCATGTAGCATACATCTGAGTTTTACCCTAAGCATTTTCCTAGATGAGACAGAAATAATTTTCTTTCATCACAATCTATATCTTCTTCACTACTGATGTGAAGATTGCCTGAGAATGGATTGAATTGAACTATAGTAGACTTCTAAGAATTGTTAGATGACTTGGGTATGATTACAAAATAATCTATTGTTTTGAATCTTCTCATTTTGTGCAACAAAAATTTCTTCCATTTTTGGGTAAATGACTTATGGTTAATTTTTTTATTTTGATGCATGTTTAACCAATGGATTTGATAAGTTCTTCTTTGATTAATTATTTGTTAATAAGAACACAAATTTGATTTGAACTACATATGTAATTATAACAGCTCATTCAAAGTTAAACCTTTTAGAACTTGTGCAATTATGTAAATAAATAATGGCTATCAAGTTAAATTTGGAAAGTGGTTTATGAAAATGAATGATAAAAAAAACAATGTGAAGGTAACCGATAAAGTTTTTTGCAGAGCCGACCGGTTTTTATAGTAATCTCTGACACTCTTTATTAATAAAATAAAATACAGAGATGACAGGTGATATACAAGACATATATCAACTAAGAGCTTCCACGCAAGGAAGAGAGTGCTAAACCCATACAAAATACATCGAATAATACATAACTACATATCATGGATCTTATTACATTCTAGCTTGTAATGGAGACACATTACAAGTACGTTGTGTTTGATGCTCGACTTCTAACCGTTCTCATGTAGATTCTTCATCATTTCTTTCTTCATACTATGGGTGATTGGAGTCTTAGGAAGCGCTTTCTCACCCAAATTCGTAGAAACCTGATCAAAGAGGATATCAAGTGGCCTGGGCTTGTGTCCTCGAGGTGGAGCAATATTTGCATATGGGGGACACTTCAGGTTGAGGTGATTTAACACTGGATTTGACTTGACCTAGAGAGTTTGTAGCTTGACATTGGTGTTCTTTGATATTCTTTTTGAGCAATATTTTAATATCTTTAGTCACCTCCTTCTTAAGTTCACCACTGATCAAACCAGGCAAAATATTGGAGCATTCACTGAGCTTTTTTTGCAAAGTATCAATCATATTTGGACTGTTATCTCCACCAGCTAGTTCCTTGTTAAGCATATTAGTAAATTGGTTTACAAGAGTATTCATCACCTCATGATCAGTTGTGATTTCACTTTTAACAATGCTTTCTTCCTTCCATACATTCTGATTGTAATTCTGGTTCAGGAAATTATCTAGTGGATTATACAAAGTGTTCTCCTTTGTTGACTTATCTTTGATCTTTTGTTCATTTTCCTTCATGTTAGATCCACTTAAATCTACCACTAATGCTACTTCATCATGCTGGCGAGACACATCTACATGTGGTTCACTATCCCCAGCATTTGGACGAGTGATACTGGTCTCCCCATTCTCCCTTCCATTATTTATTTCTATGCCATAACTATGTACTTCATCTAACAACTCATTCATCTTTGCCAAACTATCTTCAGTACTAACAAGATCATCTTGTTCACTTACCACTCCATCCTCTAGTTCCAGATCTTGTGCATTGTATACTTTCTCCTTAACATCATCATTGCCCAATAAATTGTGCAATGCAATACCTGATTGAACAGTCATAGGCCCAGTCATGATGTCATTGAAAACTGGCAAAGGAATTTCCAGAAATCCCTCATGGTCACTTGCTTCGGCATCTAATTCTTCAGTTTCAAGACCTAGCTAAGTTTTATGAACCTCAATTTCAAAATCTACCTGAGTATCAGTTAGAGTATCACTGTTTGTACATGCACTGTTTAAAGTTTCAAACCTGTTGCCATTTTCAATATTAGCCATACACAAGTTAACAGTTCTACCTTGAATAGAGACACTGTCAACTTTCCTCCATTTATTTTGAGATAAAGAGGGAAGAACTCTTACTTTTTGACATCTCCTCGTCGGTATGGTTTTGGCCTGTCTTTTGGGTACTACTTTGCGATGTTCAACAACTTGAACATTCTTAACTCCATTCTTGGAATAACCACTTCAATACCATCCAGTTTCTTATCTCTCATAGCAGCAACATTATTACAAACACTTAATGGGTAGTTAGCAAGTGTATGACCGAATGCCATACAAGATTGGCATATGTCTGGATTCCAAACGTAGTCGCGAATTTAATAACATGCTCAGAGCCATCGCTTAGTAGAACAGATATTGATTCAGGTAGTTCACTGGTGGGGCAAGTCTCCACCAAGACTTTTGCATAACCAAGCCAATCAAGGCTCTCTATCGCCTTGTCCATACATAAGAATTTGCCGATATGGGTTGCAAGCCAAGCTATACCAGTTTTAGACCATGCTACATCGACAAATTGGACATTTTGATCCAAACTGGCACGAGTTTGATTCTGTTACTACCAAAATTAACATTGAAAGCAAGCTGGCGATGAAGGGGTGTCGGAAGACCGAAAGCTCGCAGGAGGCTCAATAGAAACTGGGGCCAAGTACTAAGAAGGGAAAAAGCGGGAGGTGATAATCTGAAAAGCCGCATCAACCAAAACCCTTTTCCTTTCCCTAAGGGAGGAGATCGTAAGGTACTATGGGATGAAACCGACAGGATCTCTCCGCTGGGGTCAATCCAACAAGATCCTTCCGACAGTTTCGGCTATACGAAAGACTACGTGTAAGGAGCCAACCTAACCTAAAACCAAGTAAGCTAGAAGCAATAAACCCGATGGACAAAGCTCAAAGGAATCTCCAAATAATGACCTGCCCAAATGCCGACATACCTGAAGACGAAAGCATCGAAGGCACTAAACCGGAAGAACCCGAAGGCCACCTAGAGCCAATTTTCAGAGCATTTACTGCATGACCACCGAAAGGCCACATCGCGAATGCATAGGAGTGACATCATAAACCACCCTCCAAGAATACAGGCTACCACAAAGGCCCTACCAGACGGCTAGCCGAGACCCGAGTAGGATACAGGCTACCTATACTAGGCTACCTAGTACCGAAACCCGTAGCGGTTTTGAACCAGTAGCTATCAACATACATTATGAGTCCAAGCCCCTCCGAGTATTCACGATAAAGCCGAAAGCCTTCATCTGTAAGCCTATGTCCGCAAGCCTACATTCAGGAGCCGCTTTCAAGAATTCAAGTATCTTCTAAAGACCACAACCGAATACACCAAAGGCGGCTGAAAGACAAGCACCTAAAACCAAGGGTAAAACGACTGACAAAGACTCCTACGGGTCCAATAGCCCGCCAACGGAAGGGGCCCTAAAACAGCTATAAATAAGATCCCAGAGGTCACACTTAGTGGGGGGGATCTTTTTCCTTAACACTTGTAATCTCAAAAATAACTTAAAACATGAGATCAATGGAGGAGTCCTTCTGATAACATTCGTGTACTCCCAGCAAGATTTTAATAAGAAAGAATCACATTAAATGAAAATTGCTCTATAAGTGTGTATTATCTTCTTCTCTAATCATAGCAGTTGTGATTTTCTGTTCATCCTTCAAATAAGTACAAATCCCCATTTCAATACATTCTCGGATAGGGAAACGAATTTTGTCTCCTGAGTTTAGATCCATCTTGGTAATCCCTAAGTGAGCTTGTCTTTCCAGACTTCGGTACCCGGAGGAATAATCTAGTAAAATTAGCCACATCGCCCATTTCCTCCCTTAGGTCCATTCCATTCGACCCATCTTCGGTGTTAACAAAAAATATCGTTAACATTTTGGCGCTAGAAGGAAGGCATGTACCTACGACCTTGTGGTTAACAGCCACAAATCTACCTGGTCTGTTCTGTCCTGGATCGGATTAGCTTTGAAGACCCGAAGTTATGAGCAAGAAACCTATACAAAGACTTTAAGGATCGCAAGCGAAGAAGTCAAGAACCACCAACCCCATGGTGAAGGAGGAGCAAAAATTGAGGTCAAAAGCCTTGCGGATAATAAAGCGGAAGAGAGAAATGGAACAACATGCTTATGATGTTGATGATGACAGCTTTTCCCACGTAGGACGAACCTTAGTGTTCCCACCTAATGGATCTACATCAAGGGATACTATTGTTTTCTCTCATCTAAAGGATATTCTCTACGGACAAGTTAAAGGAGTGACACTCGAGCGAGAGATAATGAATGATATCAACCACTTCGCCGACAAATGGTGTAAGGTTATGTCTCCTCAACTTCAATGCGTTTCGAAAGGGAAAAACGAACTGCAGCTAGGCCAAGCCACAGGAGGATTAGGCCCCAGCAATGGAGAGGAAAATATACACCAGGAATACCTGAGGAGTACTACCTCACTACTTCGATGGAAAACGTTTACTTCCTAACTAGATATGAACTCGACTATAGAACATCCATGAAGAAGAAGCATAAATACGAAAGAAAGACAGGAGGGTCGTAGTGCCATTACCACTTGATGGATGGACACGAGATAAATCACGACAGAACTCTCGGAGAAACCATCGCTAGATTCATCAAACAAGGCTGGTTACGAGAGTTTATTAAAAAATCAAGATGAATTCGGAAAGTCCTTAGGAAAAGGATTAATGAATATGTGCCCAGGGCACAGAAGCCCATCTCTTGGAATTTAAAAAGGAAAACCCAAAAGGGGTCCAATTACAAATGGATTAAATCCTTCGTCATCGCCAAACTAGCCTGGGCAAGGCATCCCCCGAAGGGGGATAGTGTGTTAGTCTTTCTCCATGCCCAAACCAGAGGGGGCAGGGTTAAAGCATCGAAAGCGTAAGCCACCATTTCATACCAGAAATGGTCGTGGTGGTGCATCTAAAATTAGCACGCCCTGCCTCTGCTCGCAGAAGAATACACCCTTCCTCTGCTAGAACTAAGCACATCCTACCTCTGCTTATGTTCCGCGTTACTCGCAGAAGGGAACGCAAACCCCTATAATCGCCTACGATGGCCAGGATAGGGCACCCTTCGGAGGGGGGGTGGCATATAAGCCTCTATCAGAACCTACGATGGTCCATATAGAGCATCAAAAGAGTAAACCATAGTTCTGTGTCTATATTGGCCCCATTTAAGTTTCTAAGTCCTTATCATCACCTACAATGGTCAGGATAAGGCGCCTCTTGGAGGGAGGTCGGGTAAGTCCTTGGGCCCTACTTGTGGATATGCTAGCCAAGCGCTACGGATGCACAGGCCAGAGAGAGGCTAACAATGCACATACATCCTCTGCTTTGACATCGAAAGCCCAAGGGGAGGCTCAAGAAGCACATACAACCTCTGCTTCCCAAATCAAATCCGAAGGGGATACTTACTTTGCTAATACCGGAGGGGGTTCCGGTCTTCTGTGCCAATACCCGAATCTGGGTCGATTCGGCACTTCGCTAATACCGGAGGGGGTTTTGGTCTTCTATGCCAATACCTGAATCTGGGTCGATTCAACACTTCGCTAATACCGGAGGGGGTTCTGGTCTTTTATGCTAATACCCGAATCTGGGTCGATTCGGCACTTCGCTAATACCGGAGGGGGTTCCGGTCTTTTATGCTAATACTCGAATCTAGGTCGATTTGCCACTTCGCTAATACCGAGGGGTCCAGTATTCTGTGCTAATACCCGAATCTGGGTCAATTATGCGCTTCACCAATACCGGAGGGGGTTCCGGTCTTCTACATATTAATACCCGAATTTGGGTCCATTCATCTCTTCACAGAATACTGAAAGAGGTTTCGGTCATTCTACATATTAATGTCTGAATCTGGGTTGAATCAGTGTCTCGACGAAGTCCTAAAGCAAGCTGGTGGTCTTACATACCAAAACCCGGAATGATCCTAAAGAAAATCACCGTCGGATGTGGAATCGCTAAGGTGACACCAAACCTAAGGAGGACCCAATTCCTGGCTCAAACAGAAAGAAATCACTTGTCCCTTTCGGAAATCCAAGTGGGGGCTCAAGGTTTCCCACTAAGGGTGGGCTCATAAACCTCTCAGGTAAGTGTCCTTAAATTACACGTCCTTTGGTTGTTTTTCACTTCAACATATCAGTCCCTTACGCAATTCTAAAAACGAACCATTATCAAAATCAGGTTCAAAGATCAATTGGGAAAAAGGTTACAATCATTTCTAATAACGCCCTATGACTGACTATTCCTTTATTTGTTCTAAGCGATTTCTCATTAGGTATATTTCAAGGGTAATTGTTTCATAAAAAGTCTCCTTATAGACACGTAGCACCAGTAGATTTCCATTCGTTACGACACCCTCGAGACATATTATTTCTAACAAGAGCAACAAAAGAAAATCATGTGGTACACTGACAGTTCCGTCGGAGATTGTGATGCGAACAGTTACACAGATACAGTCATTATTCTAAGAAATAAAATCTCCACACCTCAAGCATGCAATAAAAGTCTTTTATTACGGGTCAGGGTTTTTCAAGGCAAATTCCAAAGAAGCACAGTCCACTTTAGCTTTCTTCAACTCATCCTCTAACTTATCGATTTGTTGGTATAATCCACCAACCACTGCATCTGTGCTCTCGGAGGATCTTGTTGCTAACTTATGTTGTAAATAGAGAATAGCTTCGTCTTTTTCTTTCAATTGCTTTTCCAAATAGGAAACTTGTTCCTTGGAGTTTGTGGTTGTTTACTTCTGGAGGTAAAATGTCTTTTTGTATCCTGACAGGGGAGCATTGCCAAAAATATTTCTACAACCAGCGGTGCTCAGACTTTCCTCTCTAAATTGCGAAGAGGGGTTCTTGAACGAATCCTGTAGCCACAGACAAGATGAAACATTGTAATACGAAAATTGCAAACATCAAGTGTATGTTAACTACGTCATACTTCCAAAAAAAACAATCATGTAACATTTATAGGTTCATGCACATTATAGATGCCACATTCACACTAGCATATTATCACGACACCATACACTATCAAGAATCACAAAATCAACACA
This sequence comes from Allium sativum, assembly GCA_030737875.1. Lineage (NCBI taxonomy): Eukaryota > Viridiplantae > Streptophyta > Magnoliopsida > Asparagales > Amaryllidaceae > Allium > Allium sativum. Next base: position 593,797,535 of record CM060921.1, on the reverse strand, counting down.
ATTCACGAACAGACCACAGGAGAATGTATGCTTAATACAACAACATTCAAAATCCTTTTCTAGAATTGTTTGCGCTGAATCAAGCCCCTCAAGTTTTTCCCCATAAATTTCTAAAACATATAATCTAAAACATAACTGCAACTGAAGTCTTCGGAGAATCAGAGGGTTAGCGAAACTCAAGGGAAAAGAAGACACCTTAAGAGTGAAAGCCATACCTGTGCGACATCAACATCGGACCGATGGAGGGTCCCCTTCTTCCGGAATCTGAAGGACAGCCGTCCTTAGAGGGCAACCCCTATGTGGGGTAAGAAGATTCTTCAGCACCTTTCACGGATTCATTTGACTAACCCACTTAACCTTCCATCCCTCCGTCTGTTATGTTTTCTTCCTCCCTTTCGTCCTCATAATCTTCAACAAACTCATCAATAAACAACAAAGATGCTTGATCTATCTTGTTCGTTCAAGGAACCTTATGCTCACATCTCACTTGCTCGATCTTCTCTAGGACTCTTTCTCGAATACAGGGATCAATTGAAGCAAAGCTGAATTCCGAAAGTCCTTCGTAGTTATCTGAAAAGGCAAAGATGAGGGCATCTTCATAATACTCCGTAGAAATATTGTTGAGATGGATGTTCAAGAATTTTGAAATTCTATAGTTAGCCTCATAAATAATTCTCCTTGCACTGGAAATCTGAGTATTATCCATCTCGGCGGCATGATCAATCTCCAGTTCTGCTTTCTATGCCTTAAGGTCCTTGGCCTGCGTCGTCAGTTCCTCATTAGCCTTCCTCATCTCCTCCAATGAGGCCGCCAACTTCTCGCGTTCGTTATCCCACTCCGTTTTCTCCTGTTGCAAAGCATTCACTTTATCCGACAATACCTTATTCTCTTCCCCTAAAGCACAAACCTCAGCCGCTAAGGTAGAAACTAGCCCTCAGGAAACGTACCCAGTTTTCATCATCTAAAGAAGAGGGATGGGTCAAAAAAAAGATATACATATATACACATAGCAATAGTAAAAGAGAAAGAAGGATACATGTGTGTATAATACCAAAAGGAAATCCCTGATTTGTTGTTTGAACAACCCCGCCGAGTCCAAGGTGGCAACAGTTGAAGTAATATCCGCTACTTCAAGAGTAAAAAGAACCAGTTCCACAATCTTCTCAAAATACAAAATCGGCGAAGGGGTCACGAAATGAGAACAGGCTGGGGGGAAGACGGCGCTGGAAAATCGAGCCTTCCCCCATCTATCTCACCAACGACATCGAAAGGGGCAGGGTCACCCATGGATTTACCTTTCGGGGGGGCTTCCAGGGAAGCATCAGAGGGGTCAAAAGTTCGCTTTGTTCTTGGAGTAATGGAATATCTTCTTGAGAAGCTATCCGACTCATCACATCTGGGTTTCTTTGATTGGGGGGGGGGGGTGGTCAACGGCGGGCTGAGCAAGCCTCTTCATGGCCCGGGCGCTGGTCCGGCTATAAGCAGCAATGACAGTTGTATCATGAGAAGCTGAAGATCCTAAGCAAAGGGAAGGATGAAATAGAAAATGCAACAACCCAAAAACAAGAAAAAGAATGGCAGAGATTTTCGAAACAAACAAATTGTTCTCGTCTAAAAACACCTGGGCAGAGAGGAGATCCTGCATTAAACACATCAGAACCCGACAATAATCCTTTTGGACCAGGGAATTGAATGGGGGGTTTCCCCAATACCTTTTGTCCAGGAGGAAGCAAACCATACTCACAAAGTCTATCGACATTCAGAAGAAATGACCTGCACATATGCTTATCGGTGCATTGAAGATGGCATCGACCATTTGAGCCTCCTCCGGAGTCAAAACCACATCTTTGGTGGGAGGTTCTGTAACAAGAAGAAAGTAAAAAAAAAAAAAAAAAAAAAAAACAGCTACAGGACATTCGTTTTCTAAAGGCAAGAAGACCCACCTTCATCAATAAATCGTCCCGATATGCCGGGTGGACATTGGACAAGGAAATATTGGTCCTCCCATGGCCTAGTTTTGCTGATAACATTAGTAATTAACCTCTTGACCAGGTTGGCCCTCCAGATCGGCGATTCTGAGGTCTTGGAGAATTGGATCATGTGGCGGATGAAGTTGGGACTTAAAGAACTTTGACCTGAAGTAAGCGCCAAAGCCTCCGCACATAGAAGGGTCGTATATGTGTTAGGCGAAAGTTGAATAGGAGCAACTTTCAAATCCACCAAAAGCTTATGTAGAAAGGGGGAAAGGGAGAAAACCCCCGTGCCAAATATGAATAGCCGAATACATGAAGAACCCTTCTGGAGGATTCTGGAGGAAGTTGGAGAAGCAGCAATCATGGCATCCACCCCCACTATGCCAAAATCATCTAATATGGCGTCCAAAGACTGTTGGGATACGATCAAAGACAGCTTGGGTGCAAACGCCTTCTTGGGACGGGAAACCTTGGAGTTCTTGACCTTCTCCTTAGCAGGGCTTTCATGAGACATGACTCTGCCAGGTAACATCATTCCATAACAATACAATTAGTATGCGTATCTCCTACACAAATGCACATATCAGTGAGTACCATTACGCCTCGACTAATAGAGGTCGAGTAGGAAGAAATCTAAATCAGACTCAGATAGAGGATACGGGAATATCACGCCTTTTGTACCCTAACTAACATACGACGATACCTAACATGAATGTCCTAAGGATCTAAGCAAAACCGACATAGTTAACGAAGGAGACAGTCCTAATGACATTAGAATCCTTTCAGGAGCGGCAGTAAGATTAGCACCTGAACCTATCTTCATAAACAAGCATAACCTTAGCTAACCTTCATGCCAATTTTGACACATAATTAGGATTGTGATTTATATGAGAAGTAAAAATACTCACTAGTAATCGAGCTCGGGTCTTCAAGAAAGAGGAGGATTCGAGCGTTCTTTTTTTTAGGAAAATAGTAATCTCGCCTAAGGATTTGATTTGCAGGTGAAAGACGGGAACTATGAGGAAGAACGGTTTATGTTCGAATTCCAAGATCAATCTGGGCCACACAAATAAAAGCCAATCAACGCTTCTTGTTGAGGAAGATCAAAAGACTCTGACATGGAACTTCGAAATAGGCCAGGAGTTTGACTTTTCAAAAATACCCCTTTACCAAAGAAGGGGGCTAATGTGACTACCAAAATTAACATCGACAGTAAGCTGGCGGTGATGGGGTGTCGGAAGACCAAAAGCTTGCAGGAGGCTCAATAGAAAGTGGAGTCAAATACCAAGAAGGGCAAAAGCGGGAGGGGATAATCCAAAAAGCCGCATAAACCGAAACCCTCTTCCTTCCCCTAAGGGAGGAGATCGTAAGGTACTATAGGATGAAACCGACAGGATCTCTCCGCTGAGGTCAATCCAACAAGATCCTTCCAACAATATCGGCTAGACGAAAGACTCCGTGTAAGGAGCCAATATAACCTAAAACCAAGTAAGCCAGAAGCAATAAACCCAATGGACAAAGCTCAAAGGAATCTCCAAATAATGACCTTCCCAAATGCCGACATACCTAAAGACGAAAATATCGAAGGCACTAAACCGGAAGAACCCGAAGGTCACTCAGGGCCAATTTTTGGAGCATCTACTGCATGACTACCGAAAGGCCACATCCGCGAATGCATAAGAGTGACACCAGAAGCCACCCTCCAAGTATATAGGCTACCACAAAGGCCCTACTGGACAGCTAGCCGAGACCCGAGTAGGATACGGGCTACCCGTACTAGGCTACCTAGTACCGAAACCCGTAGCGGTTTCGACCCGGCAGCTATCAACATACATCAAGAGGCCAAGCCCCTCTGAATATGCACGATAAAACCAAAAGCATACATCCGTAAGCCCATGTCTGCGAGCCTACATTCAGGAGCTGCTTTCAAGAATTCAAGTATCTTCTAAAGACCACAACCGAATACACCAAAGGCGACAGAAAAACAAGCACCCAAAACCAAGGGTAAAATGACCGACAAAGACTCATACGGTCCAATAGCTCGCCAACGGAAGGGGCCCTACAAACGCTATAAATAAGACCTCAGAGGTAACATTTAGGGGAGATCATTTTTCTTAACTCTTGTACTCTCGAAAATAACTTAAAAAATGAGATCAATGGAGGATTCTTCCTGATAACATTCGTGTACTCCTAGCAAGAGATTAATAAGAATGTATCACCTTAAATGAAAATTGCTCTATAAGTGTGTATTATCTTCTTCTCTTATCATAGCAGTTGTGGTTTTCTATTCATCCTTCAAACAAGTACAGATCTCCATTTCGATACATTCTCGGATAGGGAAGCGAGTTTTGTCTCCTGAGTTTAGATCCATCTTGGTAATCCCTAAGCGAGCTTGTCTTCCCAGACTTGGTACCCGGAGGAATAATCCGGTAAAATTAGCCAAATCGCCCATTTCCTCCCTTAGGTCTGTTCCAATCGACTTATCTTCGGTATTAACAAAAAAAATATTGTTAACAGATTCCTGTTCCAGAGTTCCCCAAATTTACATCCCAATTTTTGATGATGGAAACTTTGTTTCTTATAATGATAGGATCTACCTCCAATATTTTCTTTCTGTCTTCAGAATCAGCTAGTAGAAAGGAGGACATAGATCCGTTCGATTTCACTTTGATCGGTTCGCGTGGTTTCCATTGTTTTTTTAGATGAGAAACCATAGCGGTGTACGATAGAGGTGAGTCAAGAAAAAACCCGGTGATATATTCTTGCCATACCTGAGTACTCACCATAACTATATCTTCAGTAGGAATCTGGCTTTTTCTTTAGTATTTGAGAGTGAACTTCGGTGGCATGAAGACCCCAACGCTTTGTGGTTTCAATGCAAAGAGTGATGACCATCTAACCACGGGTAAGGGTAGTTGCGGTGGTAGTTGGTTAAGAGGACCGACATAAGGAGGTGGGTCTGGTGGCAGCGGAATATTAGATTATTGGACATTATCATGTTTCCATCTCAAATAATTTATCAATCAGTACACTTCCAAGTTCCACCAACAAAATGTAATCCATTACAAGCCTGATATGTAATCAAGCGTATGTTTTCTATTATAGCATAGCATACCTGGCATCAACACAAACTATGTAGAGAAGAAAGTAATTAGTTTGATTCAGATATAATAGTTACTGATTGTAAATGTAACCGCAAACTAAAAGTTGAAGAAGCATATAAGCTGTGGAACTTCACATGAGATGAGAATAATTGACATAAGAGCTGATGAAAAACCGTTTAGCATTTTGGCCGCAAACCAGATAGAAAATATTGATTACAAACTCATGCATGTACTGGAGCAAAGAAATCACTTTACCAGATATGAATCAGTCCAATAAATTAGTATGTATTTATTGGAAATATATATGTGAATGCATGCTTGCTGGTTAAGTTAATCTTCAATATTTTTTAAGTAATATTTTTAATGAATATGACTTTTGTTTCAAAATTGTGTATTAATATATCCTTTACAGCAGCTAATATTACATGCAATGTTAATGAAGATTTATGAATGAATCACTTTACCAAGTATAAACGAATCTAATAAAGATTTCAGGCATACACATATATAATGCATCCTTGCTGGTTGAATGAATCTCCAATATTTTATAAGTAATATCTTGAACGAATAAGAAATTATTTAATTATATGTTAATTCATTTTCATAATTAAGTATACAAGGACAAGTGGTGGATTCAGGAAAACTTTTCAATGGGCTCTTGTCCTTTCTTAAATTTGTAAGCTAAAGTGAAAACTGAAAGCTAAGTTCCTATGTAGTGTGAAATTTGTATTAAGTTGATTGTTTCTGTTATAATGCATGTGCATGTTCACTACACATGCATTTATTTTCCAAAAATGTATTTATGAAGATGTCCTAAAATATGGATAAACTTTACCATGAAGAAATAACTATATGATACGTACACAATCAATCGCGTTTTTGTCTTTTCTGGAAAAATACATATTAGTTAATTACATGTTAATGCACCAGTCTTACCTAAGGAAAGTAATACATGCTTTTGTATTGTAACCTCCGTGCATAGTATCAATCAACACTAAACAAAACACCAAAATTACTATGTATATCAATCGACATTAAAAAAACCGCTTAAATTTTATTCAAAATATATGAGTTGTCAACATTTCCTAGCTTCGATTATCCTCGCCTAGACAATTAATTCCTAATCCGTATAAACTGTCTAGCATTCGCCTAACGGTTTTTACAACTTGATTCATAATATGATTAATTATTAAACAAAACATCTAATTTACTATCTTCTAGGGCATATCAGTGCACAACTCTTTGATACTTTAGAATGTATTTTACTATATTAACAGAAGAATAATGAACTCTTTGTATTCTTGTTATCTCACATTCACTAGTGCATTTCTCTTAACTTTGGCAAGTCTTTTCCAATGGAAATTTGGTTCTACCCTTTACTTACATAAACATGTTTTACACTACATGCATGTTTTAGTTTTGAAAGAAAAATATTTGTTTTTTTCTTTCAAAAATTAAGTCTGAACATTAGCCGCATGATTCTACGATCAAAGAAAATTATTACAAATTTTTTATTTATTTTTGAGTAAACAGTAAATATTTGTAGAGTTATTTGAATATTTAAAGAGTTCTTTTCAAATATTTTCATATTTATTTGCAAATGTTTATAGAGTTTTCCCTATATATCCTAGTTCTTAAATATTGATGTTTTCTACCTTGTTTTCAAAGGGACAAGGGTGTAAAGGGTGATCAAACCCTTTCAACGGAAAAACCTAAATAGGATCTTGCAATGATGTGATAGAACAAACTGGTCCAAATGATTCTCAATCATGGATCATAGAAAAAAAAATTAAAAACAAGAAAGAACGCGCCATATTTATAGTGGTTCCACTATTGCGAGATAGTGTACGCCCACTATAATGGGGAAGAGATTTTATTAATATGGAAGATATTACAGAGTTTTACAGTAGAACAAAGAAATGTAAAAATACCATAAGAGATGGTGGGGTGAGATTAACATTCTCTGTGGCTCTCTTTATATATAGTAGAATTACTTAGGTATGAAGTAACTGATTTATTTTAGTAAATCAAGTCATGGAAGAATCATTCGTATTAATTTACTTGCCATATAATTGATTGATGACATTCCCCTTTTCTCCGTCAATCAATTATATCCTAATATGAATTCTTTCTGTTTCTACTTTCACAATATATAGCAATAAATATATGGCGAATATCTCCAAAATCTCTATCTCTTTAATATTCCTTTACATTTCTTTCAAGCATAAAAAGGGTAACCAATGTACCAAGAATATCTCCAAAATCTATTTAATTTTGGAAATATTGTATCACCAAAATTCTAATAATCTCCACCTTGATACAATATCTCTTACAACCAATATACTCCAATATGAATGCTTCCCAATGAGTTACAGCAAAAGCCACCCTTATTGCACTTTGTTAATGAACTCCGGTAAGACCACCACCTACCAACAAAGTGTCACTCAAAAATAAGGTAGACATCATGCAACCAAACTCCCTCACATCGAAGAAGTATAATATAACTCATATCTCTTCATACAAGAATACCACATCCTCTCATCACTTCAACCAAGGATCACTCTCTTCCTTATAGTGCCACCATGTGACACCTAGCACTTCATTAAGTGAATCAAGTTCGAGCAATGCTCGAACTTAGTAACAGGCAATGTCTTTGTAAGCATATCTGTTGTGTTTTCATCTGTGTGAACCTTCTGAAGACGAATTAACTTCTCCTAGTTCATATAGATAAGGAAAGTCTCTCTTACCTCTATATGATTTGTTCTAGAGCTGAAAACCAGAATTTCAGCTAAATGAAATTCACATTGACTATCACAATTCACCAAACAATTATCTTGTACCAAGCCCAAATCAGACAACAACCTCTTCAAATAAAGTGCATCCTTAACTGTCGCAACTGCAGCTATTAACTCTGCCTTTGTAGTTGACAAAGTAACTATAGTCTGCAACCTTGCTCTCCAACTAATAGTTGTTCCTCTAAGAGTGAACACATAGCTTGAAGTGGACTTCCTTTTTTCTCTATCTTCAGTGTAGTCTGAATCACAAAATCCGATCAAATTGAAATCTTTATTTCTACCATAAAAAACAAGTCCATAATCTGATGTCCCTCTAAGATATCCAAAAATATACTTTACTGCATCCCAATACGATTTACCCGGATTTTCCATATATCTACTAACTAATCCAACAGCTTGAGCAATGTCAGGCCTAGTGCACACCGTAGAATACATCAAGGTACCAACTGCACTTGCGTAAGGCACCTTTTTCATGTAGGCCTATTCCTTTTCTGAAATCGGAGAGCCCTAGTTAGAAAGCTGTATGTGCAAAGGCATGTGTGTACTGATAGTCTTTGCTCCATCCGTGCTGAACCAAGCAAGCACCTTTTGAATATATTCCTTTTGAGTAAGTCTCAAAAGTCCAAGCTTTCTATCTCTTTGGATTTCTATCCCTAAAATTTTATTTGCTTCTCTAAGGTTTTTCATTTCGAATTCCTCTTTTAATTTTAACTTCAACTCATCAATTTCATCTTTATCCTTAGAAGCGATAAACATATCATCCACATAAAAAAGCAAGTATACCCGATTACTATTCTTTAAATGCTTGAAATAAACACATGCATGTTTAGTACTACGATGAAAACCATGTGAAAACATAAAAGATTCAAACCTTTTGTACCACTGTCTAGGCAACCGTTTTAGACCATAAAGAGATTTCTTTAACCTGCATACCCAATCCGACTTTCCATCAACAACAAATCCTTCTGGCTGCTTCATGTAAACAGTTTCCTCCGAATCACCATGCAAGAAAGCGGTCTTCACATCAAGTTATTCTAACTTCAAATCATGAGCAACAACTAATGAAAGTAGGATTCAAATTGAAGTTTATCTAACAAATTGCGCAAATATTTCATCATACTCCAACCCTTTTCTTTATGAAAACCCTTTGGCTACTAATCTTTCCTTATTTCTACCATCATCTTTCACCTTGAACACCCACTTACAACCTATGGCTCAGCTTCCTTAAGGTAGTGGTACCAAATCCCATGTCTCATTCTTTTGCAAAGACCGCATCTCCTCATCCACAGCGCAATTCCATTTCGAGCTATCACTCGACTTCATAGCATCTTCAAGGCTCAAAGGTTCATCATGAATTACATGTAAAGCATACTCAAACTGATTATCAAGGCTCAAATTTGCATACTGCCAATCTCCATATCTAATTGGAGCTCTCTTTGATTTCTGACTAGCTGAATGGCTATATCGCCGGACTCTCCTTCAACTCCATCTTTAGCTCCACCTTGAGCCGAATCCTCTCTAGCTTAATGACCTTCACCATCACTACTAGTGGAAATGTATAAACTATCATGTGATATATCATCTACTACTCTATCACTATTATCAATAGTAACAACTCTACTTCAGGTTTGAAAACTAGGAATCTCGGTCTTTTCAGATTTCTCATCAACTGAATCTGAACCATCTGATAAACCTTCCAAAAGTTTAAACATTGCTGACTCATCTAAAGTCACATGTCTGGAATGTAACTTTCTTCATATCTGGATTTCAAATCCTGTATCCTTTTATTCCATCAGTATAACTAAGAAAAACACATTTAAAGGCCCTAGGCTCCAACTTATCATGTCCTATATTATGAACATAAACTAGACAACCAAATATACGAAAACAACTTAATAAAGTATATTTCCCTTTCCATAACTATCTAGAATCTTCCCACCAACCGCAAAGCACAGAATCTGTTTAATAATATGTGATGCAGTCATGATAGCTTCAGCCCAAAAACCATTAGACATACTCGTACTCAATATCAAGCAACAGGCCTTCTCAATAGGGTCTTATTCATCCTCTCAGCAACCCATTGGATTGTGGATCACTAGGTGTAGTAAAATGTCTTCTAATACTGTGTTGTTAGCATTAATCGAGGAACTCTTTGGAGACATATTCACCACCATTGTCGGATCTAAGAATCTTCAGTTTCTTTCTTGTTTGGTTCTTAACATGAGCTAACCAAACCATAAACTTCTCAAATATCTCCGACTTAGCTTTTATTACATACACCCAAATCTTTCACGAGTAGTCATCAATGAATGAAACAAAACAATAAGCTGCACCAATGGAAGCTCTAGGGTATGGACCCCAATCATTTGAATGCACAAAATCAAGTACCCTCTTAGAAGTATGCATACTATCACCAAAAGAAACTCTGGTTTGCATTGCCAATACACACTCCTTGTGTAACGACCTGACTTTTTGACCGCTCCAAGTCGGAAATTAAACCAACTCGAACCGTTCAAAACGACAGATTGTTATTGCTTATGTAGTTGAAATACAAATCATCACAGAATCACAGACACAGAACACAAAATATCTCACAGTGAAAGTAAAATTTATGCAATAATACGAGATCTTTAAACTTACATAATCAGAGTACATAATAAATATAGAAACAGCAGAAGACTAAGAACCTTGCTAATACATGAATAGATGACCGAAGTGGGGTAACAACATGAGTGATAATAGATGTATGACTGGATCTTCAACAAATCCCAAGCTTTAATATATAGATTTCCAAGCTGTAATACTCGATCTGACCCGGGCATTTGCAAGGAATAAAACAAACAAATACTCGAATCAGGAATAACATTCTCATATAAGTGAATTAACTCAAGTGACATGTTTAAATGGAATGCATCCGTAACTTAAAGGATGGTTGGGATTTCCATCCCTTAAGGATCCGTGAAACTAATACATATAGTATAATACGCTATTATACTAGTGTCTACTCAATAAAATAAATATATCAAAATAGCGTAAGCGGGATTACATTTTTACCCTTACACCGTTTATAATACCGTATTCTATACAGTACCGTAAACCCACCGTAAACCGATGGCATCAGAGGGCACTCCATAGGTACGATACAAATCAAAATCGTAGGGCTCAATAAGGATAAATATGACAAGGCACTCGAGGTAATACCCAGGGTAGGATTCTACCAGATGCACTCCCGGACTGGTGGTAACGTATAGCAGCCACTACCGCCCACCTCGGAACACACTCCCATAATCAAAGGGTGCACCCAGATCAATCACAATAGTCATAGAGATGGTATCGAAGAAGCGTGTCCGATCAGAGGCGCTACCTTAATTAGTCACGGTATAGCTCATGTTTTAGTCATTTTAATTATGACCCGAAGGTCAAGGCCATTTCGCCATCGTTCGCCTTCTTCGATCCATTGGTCGCTTTCAAGCCATCTTGTTGCCGTTCTGATACTCCATCACATACACAGTTGTTAAAGTGGTATCGGCACTGACAGAGAGTATGTCATTTACCGACTCCGGTCTCTTTAACAACCGACGCTTACATCTTTCACACCGTGGCCATTATATTTGAAATCATATCGCAAATCGAGTTGTATCAAGTATTGCCCCAAAATCGATTCCTCAAAATCATTTATCATTGGTTTGATTTAAGATTATAAAACCAAAATTCGCCATTACTTTTTCAACCATTGGGTTTAAGTTTCAAATTCTATGACATATTACTATTGCTTGAAATCCTTTCTTTCACCCTTTGGACTAGATGGACGTGATCAGACATAGATTTATAATTATAAAACACCTTTAGAAAAGTTAAGTTTGAAAATAGTATATTGAAAATAATGTATAAACATATATAGAGTTGGAAAAGTATATGTATATAAATTTGAGGTTAATGTATAAATATATATGGTTGGAAAAAAAATATGTATATTAAATTGAAAATATTGTATAAATATATATATATATATAGTTGGAAAAATATTATAAATTCATATAGTTAAAGTAATCAAACAATTTAAGAGAAAATATTTATAAAATCAAGTAATGAGGAAAATTTACTTATATGAAATTGAAATAATATTGATCCGATCCAAATTCAAATCCATGTCTCTGAATTTCTTTTCCCATCAAAATTTCACCTTTAAACAAATCCCCATTTATTTGGTTCAAATTCAACACTTCATGGTTAAAACAATCTTCAAACCAATATTTACTTTGGGTTTCACATATCCATTTTATAAATAAATTCCCAAACACTGCCATATTAGTTGTTAAACACATACAATCTATTTAAATTCTAACTTGTTAACCAACCTGTATTCACCATGTTTTAAATAATCATATTCTTTCATATACTTGGATTTAACACTTTTTATTTTGACAAAATCCTTCTTACATTTGCACGGCGAAAATTCATTGTCAAATCATGTGTCAAAATAAGATTTGGGAAGCATTTATCAAGTCTTGCATATCCTTTACATCAAATCATTAAACTCGTTAGGTAAACATAAAGTGATAAATATTTTAAAATATTCTCATTTTATTGACCATGGTGTCCGTATATAATTTTCTACCCTATGGTCAAGTGATACGGATATTTATCATTTCAATCTGTTCTTAAAAATATTTGAATCCCGGGTATGTATCATTTCGACCCGCATCCCAAAATCGATTCGAATATACAGTTCTTCGGGTATTTATCATTTCAGCCCGCAATGGTTTTTTCTAATATAAGGGGAACTTGCATGGTGAGAATAAAATATAGCATATCACACATTCACATACAAATTGTGTCATATAAGATAACGGTGTGTGTCATATGTGCACAATCACGAAGCAACCAATTTCTAGAACAACCTAACATTCCATTCAACATCTCAGATATTTAATTCACTTAATAATTATTTAGTCTGTGAGTGAGAAAACTCACCTTGGTTTGAGATTTGTCGAAGAGATTTGGATATAAACTAAAACCAAACAGGATTGATTTTAGCCTAAGTCCCAACAAGCTCCTAAAATATCCAATCCTATTCAACGATGCAGTTAAGGTCAAACGAATTCATCAAATCCAACGGCGTTCGATTTTGATCATCTTTGCTCTTATTTGCTACTTCTTACTAACTTGAGGCTGATAGGGTCACGGTGTTCAACATCCATCAACTAACACCCACAAATTTGTAAACCATCTCATACTTGCCACTTCGTATCTTTCATCACGGCTAACCTCAACCCCAAATGCCTATAACCTCCACTAGTTCACCATCTCAATTTCATGTTTCTTCACTCAGCAGCAACTGTGGCCATTTAACCTCCAACACTACTGACCGCCGCCGCTCCAAACTGAAATCGCCGACCACCGCAAAATTTCTGGGTTAAGCTCATCCATGCCATGACATTTGCATCATCAACCCAACCTGTCACTCACTGCTACAATAATTCCCAAACGAAGACTGCTACCTTATTAACCGAACTTTTCCTCACTTTCGCCAACTATGCAAAGACCGATCTATAGAAGATCGCGTGAATTGGAGAAGGTGCTGCCTTGTGTTGCGCGCGATGAGGTTCGAAATGAACGGAGGTCGGTTGATCAACGGAGACTTGCGATGAAGGTTAGGACTCGATGCAGTTTCAAGTGGGAGGTGCGAATTAGCGAGGACGCTGTGATTCGAGAAGGAGGAAGGGAGAAGATGTGATTAAGGGGAAGTTTGACCATGAAATCAATTTGAGAAGCTCCGGTTTTCTGCCATTTTCAAAGAGGACGGCTTAATGTTTTTTTCTTTTCGAGATTTGATTTACATAAAGGGAAAGTGAGGAGAGAAGTTAAGGTAAGTGAAAAAGGGACACGTGTTCAAGGATGTCCACACGTGTAATTAGATTTCTAATGGTTTCAACGTGTTTTTTGCCTCTTGAATCAATTCAACGCGTGGAGGAATGATGTGAGGATATCATGTACGCGTGTTAGCAATGAACAAATGCCCAACGTGCCTTTTAGAACTCCACCAGTGTATGTTTGCTGATTAATTAATTTTAACTTCAAACAATATATCAGTTATCACTACAGTATATTGATCGCGTAAATCGATCTAAACGGAGCAACGAGCTTAGACGTTTACACTACAGAATTGCTTAGATTAATTCCATGTAATGTATTAAAATTCTCAAGACTTAACATTTTATAATTTATAGATTCCTCTTTTGTATCAATAAACGAATATAAATTGTAACTTGTCACCTATATTTTTTTTCAACACAGCATACAAGTTCCAATATATATATTAAAAATTCAAATCCGCTTTTAGATATGTAAAAAAAAAAAAATTGGATTTTTTTTTAAGCTTCTAATCCAAATTAAGATTACAAACATTCTCTTAAAACATTAAATCCTTTATTAATTTTATATTTTAAGACATCAAAATTTTCGGTTCGTCACATTCTCTCCCACTCGGCGCTTTTCGTCCTCGAAAAGGAACGTTGTATAGAATTGTACCTACTTATATAACTATAAAAATACTATCTTACCTAAGACCTTTAGGTAGCTTTAAAACTTTTTAGAAAGAAAATAGTTATAAAATTTTAAAACTCAAAATTTTTCTAACACTCGAATTTTACGGAAAATTTCGGCAGCACCTCCTTTGTACGGCTTGCCCGAAAAAATTTACAAAGTCAATATACATCTCGTCTACATGACGAGGCATCCCAATATAGGGGAAATAAAACAAAATCAATCCAAATGTGATATGTAAATAGGGATACATACCTTATTTAGCGTTTTAAGGCGTATTTTCCTATTTTTATTTGCATTTGCGCAAAAGCGAGCTCCAAAGCGAAGCATGCGCCATTGCAACCTACTAAAACACTAAACAACAAAATGAGAGACAACATATGTATATATAGTAAAGCAACAATAAGTGTTATATGTTATAACTAGCATAATAAAAATGAAACAAGACCATGCATATAATACCGCTAACCATGCAAATACATGTCTTATTTCTATTGACATTTGGCATTTTGTTTACTAACTTAAATTTTTCTTGCATGAAATTTGTTTACCTCCAAACTATTGATTTCGTTTTAAAATAGATGGAAACAAAGAAAGATAATACACAGAACATACATAACAAAACGCTAGCGGTCCCAAATTATTTTTAAACATTCAAAGGTTTATTTAGTAAGGAAATTTTCTCATTGTTCGTACTTGTCATTTACTCACTTTCAAATTTTTCTCCTAATATCAATTTCAATCCATATTTGTCATGTTTGTTAACAACCATGTAATTCACGAATTCCATGCTGCAATTTCCTTTCCTTTCTTCTTTTCCTGCATTAGCTTCTCGCTTTATACATATATTTTTGTTTCTCACATTCGTTTCTCCTACCAACAATTCATTTGTTTCAACTACTTTGTTCACCTCGGCACTTTAACAATTTATCAAAATCTACTCCATTTAATTCCATTTTAAGTCGTTTAGTTTGCTACATTGTGCTCTTTGT
The DNA here is from genome assembly GCA_030737875.1 of Allium sativum. Lineage (NCBI taxonomy): Eukaryota > Viridiplantae > Streptophyta > Magnoliopsida > Asparagales > Amaryllidaceae > Allium > Allium sativum. The sequence continues at coordinate 593,782,125 of CM060921.1, read as the reverse complement.
TTCTTTTTTTCTACAGTGGCAGTCGTTGCTGCTGACAGCAGCGATCCTGCTGCTGCTTAGTTTTTCATACTTAAGATCCAAATTTAATTAGTTAAGTTCATTTAAATTTGCAGCAAAAGGTTTTATGAAGCAAAATGTTTGATTGCTATCAACTTCGTTTAAAATGGTCGTAGTTTGTTGAGCATAAATAAACTCTGATAAATGGTTATAAAACATACTTGCTCCTATGTATATATATATTCTTAATGTTGTGGATCTACCAAGTATACACCTTTTTAAGAAGACCCTATCGAAATAAAGGAACCTCTTTGTCATTTATAATGAACGAATAATATCCAAACTTACAACTTCATATTCTTACTATGTGTAACGACCCAGGTTTTTGAACGATTAATTTTAAATATTTAATATCGTTTTAAATATTGTGTTGATAATATAAAAGAATTTTTATATTGAATTTATCGATTAAATAATCGATATAGGATATAATTCAGATTTAAAACTGAATCAAAACGGTTCGGTCGATCAATATAAATTCTATTGGAATTAGAACGATGGTAATTAATTATTTATTTAAATTGTTTGAAACCAATTTATATTTTAAATAGATTTAAATTATATCGTCCATGTAAATTGATTTTTCCAGACGATTGAATTACGCTTCAGAACCTGTTATAGTGTGTTTAAAATAGTGGTTAACCCCAAATATATCAGTGATTGCGATGGTGTCCGTTAACGCGAGATATTTGATTTAAAAATTTGTTAAGTCAGTTCAATGTCAAAATCAAAATCCTTTCAACTGTTTTACAAAGCCGACCTATTTTCTTCTCGAGCAAAAAAAATTTGTCTGCTATTTTTCATATCAAGAAGACAACAAATTAATGGCCTCGTACCCCCTGTCTGCTATCGCAGACCTATATAATCGATCCTCATTTACTCTTTTCTCCATCGCACGAGAGCCATTCAAGTTTCCCCTTTCAATTCTTTTTCAGAAAAAAGAAAAAAATCGAAATCCATATAAGATAAAATAAGAGAATGGAATTCAAATTCGATTTCGAATCTGTGTACTTGGAAGAACTCGCGTGTGATGCTCAGTGAGAGGTTCGAACTCGAACCTGTCGATGTTAGGGCTGCGAATTTGGGGTTTTGGGGAGTTTCGATTTTGGCGTTATGGGTACTCGTGTGATTTACTGATAAACGAGGTGAGTGGAGCTACTGATGCGATTGGAGGTAGGCTGGCGTGATTTTGTGGAGGTCGATACTGTTAAAGTGGACGAGGTGAACAGGGTGATCTAGAGGAGTCCGATAGTGACATTTTGGAGAGTATGATTCTCTTTGAATGTTGATGGTGCAGCAGTTCGACTATGGGACTGTGGTGATCAGATTGACAGATCGTGATTTATATGGCAGTGTAGACAAGGTGTTCGATGTAATGCCGGAGTGGATGGTGCAAGAGTTTGGGCTGTTTTCAACAGGATTGATCGATGGTTATGGAGTCGCTTCATGTTTAGCTTCGTAGTTATGTGGGAAATAAGGTATACAATTTTATTATACATAAAAGAATTTATTATGTTTAATATAGATAAATGTTTAATCATTAAAATTAAAATGAATAATGGTAGGTGCAAGTAAATTCATTTAAGAGGCTTCAAGTAAATTCATGGCGTAATGATATGAGATTAAATAAGATATTCAGCAAACGAAATCAGGTGAGTAAATCTCACTCACCTTTAGAATTATTTTTATTTCATTAAAAATAATTGTTTGTTGCTTGTGTAAATGCTTTCTGGTTGTTCTATATATATTAGTTATCTAGGCTATATATATATATATATATATATATATATATATATATTGGGTTGATTGATTGGTTGGATTCCCGCAGTCTCATTAGCGGATGCCCGCAGTTTCATAGCGGATGATTACCCTATACGCCCCACGCTATGATTAGTGGATGACCTTCTATACCGCGATATTCTGCCACGAAGCAGAATGGGTATTATTTATGTGCTAACGTCTGTGGATGCAGGGAAACAGGTTGGAGGAATCCAACAGGATTCCACAAAAATATATTATCTGTTTGTTGTTTGTTGATTTCATATATTCATATATGATGTGTTAAAATCAAATGATTGAAAATTGGGTGATTTGATTGTTTTAAATATCACTGGGCTAAGTGTTAATTTATTTAAAATATCGTGGAAGGATATTTGAGTTTTAAAAAGGGAAAATTCTATTTTAAATAGAATTTGAATTTTAAATGGAAATAAAAATATAAACTTGTTTTTGAAAAATAAAACAAGTAGTTTCTTTATAAGCGAAGTTTATAAATAGTTCTTTTATAACGAAGTTATAAATGAAGTAAAAAGAATTATCATTTGATAATTCAGAAATAGAAATACAAGTGTGAAATTGGAATTTGAAATGAAATTTCAAATAGGATGTGAAATGAAATTTTTAAATATATAACTCAAATAAAATTTGAGTATAACCTTTGAATAGTAGAATTAGAAAAGGAATTTAAATATTTGAATTTTTAAAAGGAGATTGAATATTAGAAATTCAAATAGAAGTTCAAATAGAATTTGAATAGACGAAATTAGAATGAAAAAAAATAGAATTTGAATTCAAGGAATTAAAATAAAATTTGAATTCAAAGGAATTCGAATAAAGAAATTCAAATAGAGATTTGAATGTAGAATTTCAAAATAGAATTTGAAATATAGAATTTCAAAGAAGAATTGAATAGAATTTGAAATATAGAATTTCAAAGAAGAATTCAAATGTGAAATTTGAATAGAGATTTGAATGGAATTTAAATATGAAATTTGAATAGAGATTTGAAATAGAAATTCAAGTATTGAATTTGAACATGGAATTGAATATAGAAATTCAAGTAGAAATTTGAATATGAGATTTCAAAATAGAATTTGAAATAAACTTTGAAAATAGGATTTCAAAGTAGGCTTGAAATAGGATTTCAAAATAGGAAATCCAAATAGTTTTGAAATAGAATTTGAATTCAAGGGAAATGAAATAAAAAAATTTTGAATTTAAAGGAATTCAAATGGGATTGGAATAAAGGAAATTCAAAAATGGAATTTCAAATAAAAGAAATGTAATTTGAAATATTGGGAGTTTCAAATAAGAGAAAATGGAATTTGAAACATTTAGAATTTCAAATAGAAATTTAAATGGAGTTTGGATATTTAAATTCAAGTATGAATTTCAAATATAGAAATTCAAAAAGGAGTTGAATTAAGGTGGAAATTAAATAAAGGATTTGAAATGGAATTCGAATAAAGGATTTCAAATGGGATTTGAATATGAAATTCAAATGAGTTTTAAACTATGGAATTTTGAATATAGAATTTAAAAAGAGGTTTGAATATTTGAATTTCAATAGAATTCAAATATAGAAATTGGAATATAGAAGTTCAAATGGAATTTAAATATAGAGTTTGAATAAGAGAATTCAAATGAATTCAAACATAGAATTTGAATATAGGAAATTCAAATAGAAATTCAAGTATTGAATTTAATATCAAATAGAAAAGGAATTGGAATTTGAATATAGAGTTCAAATAAAAGTGAAAGTGAAGTTTGAGTGGAGTTGAATTCATTTTAAACGAAGTTTAACGTTTATATATATAAATATAATTAAAACGAACTCGCCGCAGCGCTGCAGTTCGAAAAATAGCGATTCGAACTTCAATCGAGTATACAGGACTCAATTGGAGTCGGATCTCTTTGAAACAAGAAACGTCAGGACCGGTTTGATAATAGTTTTCTAATGAAAGAGAAAAATATGAATTTCGTCGTATAGATTTTGAGTTATGTCAAAATCAAATTTTCAGAAAAACAGCGCCAGAACTATTTAAAAACCATAACGGTTTATTTCATTTTATAAAAGGATTTTAAGCGAATAAAATTCGAATTTCTATTTAGAAAATTTCAGATTTGAGTTATAGAATATATATGAACTCAGGTGGAGTAATGAATTGATTTTTGAAACAGGAATCAGATTTTTGATTATTGAATAGAATTAACTAATTCGAATAGTAATTAGTAAATGAGATGTTGAATTGATATTGGGCCTTAAATAAGTGAATTCGATTTGAAAATTTATATTCGAAATAGAAAAGAGAACTAGAATTGAAATTGAAATTCAATTTGGTTATGAACAAGTTACATACTTTGTTCGAACATGTTATGTTCAACAAAGAAGTGAAATAGGCAAAATGACTAATTAAAGAATAAATGGGCGAAACTGAATTCAAACGATTCAAAAATTGAATTCAAACGAATGGATTGGGTTGAATTGAATTGGAAACAGGTGAACAGGTGTTAAACAGATATGGGATGAGTATATGAAGATTTAAATTTATGTGCTCGACAAAAAGGTACATGTTTTAAATTCATATATGGATTTTATGCGCCGTATCGGCAAGCCGCTTGGCTTTTTTCTTTTTCTTTTTGAAATGAGAAGGTACCGGGAAGCTATTTGAAATTTCCCGATGCTCCCGATACAGGGGAGGTTATGGCGAATTTTTCCGGGAATTTAAGGAGTTAGAATATTTTTAAGAAATTTGACAATTAGAAATCTATATATCGATATATATAGAATTCGATAAGGAAACGAAATCAAAAATAGCGTAAAGGGCCAATATGGTTATTGAAATATTTGGTTAACAAATATTGATAAGGAAATGGAGAAGAGATTTAATTAATGAAATATTAATTAAAGAGCCCAGTGATTTGTTTGATATGTTGGATGAACACTTGTTTTTATTCGATAGTTAAATCACAGACTATCGAAGTTTTGACCATCGTTGTCAATATGGAGAGACCGGTTGGATTATTATCCGAAGAACAACTCCGTATTGGCATAAGCGTTGCGAACCAAGTATGCTGAATATATTGAAGACGGAGTAAAGTGCAAGGGCTTTTCTATTAAATAGAAATAGTGCCTTCGGTTTCGTTCAATCCCAGAACGAACGTAAATGGACGAATGTCTGACAGAGTATTTCCAATGATCAAATGGGTTGGTCTGTATAAAAATATATGGTTGCAACGGATTTATTCCCTTAGCATAACATCCAGAATATTTGTGCAAACTCAACTAGTGATTTACGGATCTGACAATGTGGCATTCAAAGTGATTGTGCTATCAATGAATGGTAAGTATTCGTAGCCTCAGGCCTCAACAACCGGGAAAGGACAAAAATCGGGCAGGCAGCATGGCTATGTGGGTCGCACCCATTAGGGTGTATAATCACCTATCTAGAGGTTCATTTAATTTCTTATCCTATTCGATGCTGTCCCAGTCGGGAGACGGTTGCTGATCCCAACCGTTGGTGATATACATTCGATACACTCAAGCGAAATGAGTGGTCGGTCATGTGTGGGCCGGGTTGCAAGATGTTCTTGTTGAACCCAGTGTATTCCTCTCTAGAGATACACTAGCGGAAGGTGGTTCCATACCTTGTCATGTTGGAAATCCAATCTCCAATAAGCGCCATGCGGGTTTTGATTTTAAAATATATGTGTGGAGCGTGAGATGCAAGCGTTCTGCTATTTGGTTATTTATTTGACGTAGACACTATTATAAAATCACTAGATTTTTGTATCAAAGTGTTTTGGGTTATAGTAAGGTAAAAACCGTCCGTGTTTATGTGTGGGCTGGTCTTACTATTACCTTTTCTTTGGAAAGGATTTTTAAAGTTAAACAAGTGGTTGGAGTTTACTCACACCAGTCCCATGACTGACCCAGAGTTTATTTTGTTTTGTTTTCCCTAAACTCTTGGGTGCCCAAATTTGTACGGGCAGTCAAGTAGTCGGGATTTCACAGATTCATTTGGAGGAGCTGGAAGCAGGAGGCTTCACCGGTTAGCTATAGGCTATCATATATTCCGCTGTGGACCTTGTTTGTATCTGGGAACAGGTGTTTATAACTATTCCAGAAATGACTGTTGTGCTCTGATGATGGTATGTATATAAAGTTACTGATTTGTATTTCAAAAGTTATGTTATATAATATATTTTATTCGTTCCGCTGTGAGTTGTGATCTTCGTTTTTCTTCTATTCTAATATTTCTTTCTTTCTATTTCTCATCTTCTAACTTCTTTCTAATAATGAGTCGTATTTCTGTGCAAATTTGAGTTAGACGTGTGGTGTTTTTAGTCAACTCAGATAGCACGGATTTGCGGGTCGTTTCAGTTGGTATCAGAGCTTAGGTTGAGCGAACACCTAGGCTTGTGTGGCATGTGCTCATTAGAGATAGGGTCAGTAGTACCCTAGAATGAGTTGAGTGTATATATGAGAGAGCGTATTTGTAAGTTGATATAAAATTTGTTTTATATTGTGTTGGCTTGCCTGTTGAGTGGTTTATGAATTCTGATCGAATAGTGGGACGCCACAAAGTTGATAGGGATTTCTAAACACTTGAACAGAAAATACGACATGATATTGTTTTTAAGTGGGTACATGAAATAATTTTACCCAAAATTTCTATTTTGATATAGAAAGAATAATTTTCTAGAATTATTATTATATGGATGTGTTGGATGTTGATTTTATAATCAAATGAGATTATATAATTAGAATGGTTATATAGAACCAAATAGAATTTGTATAGAAAATTTAATATACAAATGAGATAAATTAGAATTAAATTCAAACCAGAATTAAGAATTCAAAATCCTGGGAAGTTGGAAAATATTTTTCAAAGTATATTAAAATAATATAGATTTGTTTTAAAGGATTTGAAAGAAAATCATGGATTTTGAAATAATAAGGCACTGAACTCACTTCAGTGGCTGGGAAATAATTCTGATGATGATTGCAACATCATCAGTGTTCATTTTCAAGTTTCTAAGTGATGGGTTGCTACCTTAGAAAATTTTTGACGGGGATTGGTTTGAAAAGAAAACAAGTTTAATTGAAAAATTCAAATATTTTGAATTTGAAAAGATTATAAAAATATATACATGTTTAAGTGATTTCAAAAGGAATTGAAATGAAAACCCTGGGATTTGAATTCTGGAATTGAAATTTAACTTAAGCTAGTTAAATGGATTGAAGTGAATCAATTAACTAGAATCAATTTAAAATAGGTTTAATGGAATATAGATTGGATATAAATGGATTGATCGTAGATCATTCGAATCAAATGTGTGAAGACCAAAAGTTTTGGTTGGAATTAATTTGTTGAAATATGAGGAGTTGAGTTTCAACATAAGTGAATTTTTGAAAAGAAATAGATTTGTACCATTTTTCCTACCTTAGCAATTTCGAGGACGAAATTATTTTAAGGGGGGAAGAATGTAACGACCCAGGTTTTTGAACGATTAATTTTAAATATTTAATATCGTTTTAAATATTGTGTTGATAATATAAAAGAATTTTTATATTGAATTTATCGATTAAATAATCGATATAGGATATAATTCAGATTTAAAACTGAATCAAAACGGTTCGGTCGATCAATATAAATTCTATTGGAATTAGAACGATGGTAATTAATTATTTATTTAAATTGTTTGAAACCAATTTATATTTTAAATAGATTAAAATTATATCGTCCATGTAAATTGATTTTTCCAGACGATTGAATTACGCTTCAGAACCTGTTATAGCGTGTTTAAAATAGTGGTTGACCCCAAATATATCAGTGATTGCGATGGTGTCCGTTAACGCGAGACATTTGATTTAAAAATTTGTTAAGTCAGTTCAATGTCAAAATCAAAATCCTTTCAACTGTTTTACAAAGCCGACCTATTTTCTTCTTGAGCAAAAAAAATTTGTCTGCTATTTTTCATATCAAGAAGACAACAAATTAATGGCCTCATACCCCCTGTCTGCTATCGCACACCTATATAATCGATCCTCATTTACTCTTTTCTCCATCGCACGAGAGCCATTCAAGTTTCCCCTTTCAATTCTTTTTCAGAAAAAAGAAAAAAATCGAAATCCATATAAGATAAAATAAGAGAATGGAATTCAAATTCGATTTCGAATCTGTGTACTTGGAAGAACTCGCGTGTGATGCTCAGTGAGAGGTTCGAACTCGAACCTGTCGATGTTAGGGCTGCGAGTTTGGGGTTTTGGGGAGTTTCGATTTTGGCGTTATGGGTACTCGTGTGATTTACTGATAAACGAGGTGAGTGGAGCTACTGATGCGATTGGAGGTAGGGTGGCGTGATTTTGTGGAGGTCGATACTGTTAAAGTGGACGAGGTGAACAGGGTGATCTAGAGGAGTCCGATAGTGACATTTTGGAGAGTATGATTCTCTTTGAATGTTGATGGTGCAGCAGTTCGACTATGGGACTGTGGTGATCAGATTGACAGATCGTGATTTATATGGCAGTGTAGACAAGGTGTTCGATGTAATGCCGGAGTGGATGGTGCAAGAGTTTGGGCTGTTTTCAACAGGATTGATCGATGGTTATGGAGTCGCTTCATGTTTAGCTTCGTAGTTATGTGGGAAATAAGGTATACAATTTTATTATACATAAAAGAATTTATTATGTTTAATATAGATAAATGTTTAATCATTAAAATTAAAATGAATAATGGTAGGTGCAAGTAAATTCATTTAAGAGGCTTCAAGTAAATTCATGGCGTAATGATATGGGATTAAATAAGATATTCAGCAAACGAAATCAGGTGAGTAAATCTCACTCACCTTTAGAATTATTTTTATTTCATTAAAAATAATTGTTTGTTGCTTGTGTAAATGCTTTCTGGTTGTTCTATATATATTAGTTATCTAGGCTATATATATATATATATTGGGTTGATTGATTGGTTGGATTCCCGCAGTCTCATTAGCGGATGCCCGCAGTTTCATAGCGGATGATTACCCTATACGCCCCACGCTATGATTAGTGGATGACCTTCTATACCGCGATATTCTGCCACGAAGCAGAATGGGTATTATTTATGTGCTAACGTCTGTGGATGCAGGGAAACAGGTTGGAGGAATCCAACAGGATTCCTCAAAAATATATTATCTGTTTGTTGTTTGTTGTTTGTTGATTTCATATATTCATATATGATGTGTTAAAATCAAATGATTGAAAATTGGGTGATTTGATTGTTTTAAATATCACTGGGCTAAGTGTTAATTTATTTAAAATATCGTGGAAGGATATTTGAGTTTTAAAAAGGGAAAATTCTATTTTAAATAGAATTTGAATTTTAAATGGAAATAAAAATATAAACTTGTTTTTGAAAAATAAAACAAGTAGTTTCTTTATAAGCGAAGTTTATAAATAGTTCTTTTATAACGAAGTTATAAATGAAGTAAAAAGAATTATCATTTGATAATTCAGAAATAGAAATACAAGTGTGAAATTGGAATTTGAAATGAAATTTCAAATAGGATGTGAAATGAAATTTTTAAATATATAACTCAAATGAAATTTGAGTATAACCTTTGAATAGTAGAATTAGAAAAGGAATTTAAATATTTGAATTTTTAAAAGGAGATTGAATATTAGAAATTCAAATAGAAGTTCAAATAGAATTTGAATAGACGAAATTAGAATGAAAAAAATAGAATTTGAATTCAAGGAATTAAAATAAAATTTGAATTCAAAGGAATTCGAATAAAGAAATTCAAATAGAGATTTGAATGTAGAATTTCAAAATAGAATTTGAAATATAGAATTTCAAAGAAGAATTGAATAGAATTTGAAATATAGAATTTCAAAGAAGAATTCAAATGTGAAATTTGAATAGAGATTTGAATGGAATTTAAATATGAAATTTGAATAGAGATTTGAAATAGAAATTCAAGTATTGAATTTGAACATGGAATTGAATATAGAAATTCAAGTAGAAATTTGAATATGAGATTTCAAAATAGAATTTGAAATAAACTTTGAAAATAGGATTTCAAAGTAGGCTTGAAATAGGATTTCAAAATAGGAAATCCAAATAGTTTTGAAATAGAATTTGAATTCAAGGGAATTGAAATAAAAAAAATTTGAATTTAAAGGAATTCAAATGGGATTGGAATAAAGGAAATTCAAAAATGGAATTTCAAATAAAAGAAATGTAATTTGAAATATTGGTAGTTTCAAATAAGAGAAAATGGAATTTGAAACATTTAGAATTTCAAATAGAAATTTAAATGGAGTTTGGATATTTAAATTCAAGTATGAATTTCAAATATAGAAATTCAAAAAGGAGTTGAATTAAGGTGGAAATTAAATAAAGGATTTGAAATGGAATTCGAATAAAGGATTTCAAATGGGATTTGAATATGAAATTCAAATGAGTTTTAAACTATGGAATTTTGAATATAGAATTTAAAAAGAGGTTTGAATATTTGAATTTCAATAGAATTCAAATATAGAAATTGGAATATAGAAGTTCAAATGGAATTTAAATATAGAGTTTGAATAAGAGAATTCAAATGAATTCAAACATAGAATTTGAATATAGGAAATTCAAATAGAAATTCAAGTATTGAATTTAATATCAAATAGAAAAGGAATTGGAATTTGAATATAGAGTTCAAATAAAAGTGAAAGTGAAGTTTGAGTGGAGTTGAATTCATTTTAAACGAAGTTTAACGTTTATATATATAAATATAATTAAAACGAACTCGCCGCAGCGCTGCAGTTCGAAAAATAGCGATTCGAACTTCAATCGAGTATACAGGACTCAATTGGAGTCGGATCTCTTTGAAACAAGAAACGTCAGGACCGGTTTGATAATAGTTTTCTAATGAAAGAGAAAAATATGAATTTCGTCGTATAGATTTTGAGTTATGTCAAAATCAAATTTTCAGAAAAACAGCGCCAGAACTATTTAAAAACCATAACGGTTTATTTCATTTTATAAAAGGATTTTAAGCGAATAAAATTCGAATTTCTATTTAGAAAATTTCAGATTTGAGTTATAGAATATATATGAACTCAGGTGGAGTAATGAATTGATTTTTGAAACAGGAATCAGATTTTTGATTATTGAATAGAATTAACTAATTCGAATAGTAATTAGTAAATGAGATGTTGAATTGATATTGGGCCTTAAATAAGTGAATTCGATTTGAAAATTTATATTCGAAATAGAAAAGAGAACTAGAATTGAAATTGAAATTCAATTTGGTTATGAACAAGTTACATACTTTGTTTGAACATGTTATGTTCAACAAAGAAGTGAAATAGGCAAAATGACTAATTAAAGAATAAATGGGCGAAACTGAATTCAAACGATTCAAAAATTGAATTCAAACGAATGGATTGGGTTGAATTGAATTGGAAACAGGTGAACAGGTGTTAAACAGATATGGGATGAGTATATGAAGATTTAAATTTATGTGCTCGACAAAAAGGTACATGTTTTAAATTTATATATGGATTTTACGCACCGTATCGGCAAGCCGCTTGGCTTTTTCTTTTTCTTTTTGAAATGAGAAGGTACTGGGAAGCTATTTGAAATTTACCGATGCTCCCGATACAGGGGAGGTTATGGCGAATTTTTCCGTGAATTTAAGGAGTTAGAATATTTTTAAGAAATTTGACAATTAGAAATCTATATATCGATATATATAGAATTCGATAAGGAAACGAAATCAAAAATAGCGTAAAGGGCCAATATGGTTATTGAAATATTTGGTTAACAAATATTGATAAGGAAATGGAGAAGAGATTTAATTAATGAAATATTAATTAAAGAGCCCAGTGATTTGTTTGATATGTTGGATGAACACTTGTTTTTATTCGATAGTTAAATCACAGACTATCGAAGTTTTGACAATCGTTGTCAATATGGAGAGACCGGTTGGATTATTATCCGAAGAACCACTCCGTATCGGCATAAGCGTTGCGAACCAAGTATGCTGAATATATTGAAGACGGAGTAAAGTGCAAGGGCTTTTCTATTAAATAGAAATAGAGCCTTCGGTTTCGTTCAATCCCAGAACGAACGTAAATGGACGAATGTCTGACAGAGTATTTCCAATGATCAAATGGGTTGGTCTGTATAAAAATATATGGTTGCAACGGATTTATTCCCTTAGCATAACATCCAGAATATTTGTGCAAACTCAACTAGTGATTTACGGATCTGACAATGTGGCATTCAAAGTGATTGTGCTATCAATGAATGGTAAGTATTCGTAGCCTCAGGCCTCAACAACCGGGAAAGGACAAAAATCGGGCAGGCAGCATGGCTATGTGGGTCACACCCATTAGGGTGTATAATCACCTATCTAGAGGTTCATTTAATTTCTTATCCTATTCGATGCTGTCCCAGTCGGGAGACGGTTGCTGATCCCAACCGTTGGTGATATACATTCGATACACTCAAGCGAAATGAGTGGTCGGTCATGTGTGGGCCGGGTTGCAAGATGTTCTTGTTGAACCCAGTGTATTCTTCTCTAGAGATACACTAGCGGAAGGTGGTTCCATACCTTGTCATGTTGGAAATCCAATCTCCAATAAGCGCCATGCGGGTTTTGATTTTAAAATATATGTGTGGAGCGCGAGATGCAAGCGTTCTGCTATTTGGTTATTTATTTGACGTAGACACTATTATAATGTCACTAGATTTTTGTATCAAAGTGTTTTGGGTTATAGTAAGGTAAAAACCGTCCGTGTTTATGTGTGGGCTGGTCTTACTATTACCTTTTCTTTGGAAAGGATTTTTAAAGTTAAACAAGTGGTTGGAGTTTACTCACACCAGTCCCATGACTGACCCAGAGTTTATTTTGTTTTGTTTTCCCTAAACTCTTGGGTGCCCAAATTTGTACGGGCAGTCAAGTAGTCGGGATTTCACAGATTCATTTGGAGGAGCTAGAAGCAGGAGGCTTCACCGGTTAGCTATAGGCTATCATATATTCCACTGTGGACCTTGTTTGTATCTGGGAACAGGTGTTTATAACTGTTCCAGAAATGACTGTTGTGCTCTGATGATGGTATGTATATAAAGTTACTGATTTGTATTTCAAAAGTTATGTTATATAATATATTTTATTCGTTCCGCTGTGAGTTGTGATCTTCGTTTTTCTTCTATTCTAATATTTCTTTCTTTCTATTTCTCATCTTCTAACTTCTTTCTAATAATGAGTCATATTTCTGTGCAAATTTGAGTTGGACGTGTGGTGTTTTTAGTCAACTCAGATAGCACGGATTTGCGGGTCGTTTCACTATGGATGCTTCCTTCTAGCATTTACAAAATTTAAGGTAATTATAATGTTGCAGTAGAGGGTAGAATGATGAGAAAAATGGAGTTTCTTTGTATTAAAGGTTTTTCCAGTTTCAGTTTGGCCATGCTTATTCCTTGTAACAAATATTATGATTTCATTGTTGAACCTTACACCTACCTCAGTCAAGAGTTGCATTGGTTAAGCTTAACATCTGATTTCCTGACAAAATTGATCATTCCCCTTAAGTTTCATAATTTAACAACATATGCTAAATTCGTATCATTTGTAAGTTTCAAAACACACATATTCTTATATTCTTCAATTTAAAGCAGAATTAAAGTTTCCTTACTATATAGTTTATAAATTCATAAACATATAACTCGCTACTTTATCTCAACTAAATCATTTAATTATCTTATAGGTTCTTATCTAAATTCTTTAATATATTATTTATTTGCTCATCATCATATAATTCATTTGTCATCAAAATGCTATTTATTAAGGTTCAATTATCTTGAGAGCTTATGCTATAAGCCTCCCACATTCTTAGTCTGGTTAATTTAATTCAAGTATTCAAATGTTAACGCTTTAATTGTTTATTCACGCAAAATTTCATCCAAATAAAAATGTTATAGTTCATTCAAATTTTTATTTTTATTTCCTGCATTTTTGATTAAGTCTGATTCAAGTCAAGTTTTCTTATTTTTTTCTCGAAATAAAGTTTCAAGTATAATTTTGACATCTCAACTGGAAATTCTATATATTTTACCCCACTTTCGAAACTCGTAAACAAATTCAAATGATGTTGCAGTCATCACAAGCTTTACTCCCAAGAATCTAGAGTGCGATCTTATCCCTATCAAGTCTAGTACATAAAGAGTTTAGTACATACGTTAGCTTGGCGTATGTGCAAAATCTTCAAATACCAGATAGTCAAATCTTAATAAAATACTCTTTTAAAAATAAAGGTATACACAGATTTCTAAATTTATGTCGAAATAGTATCTTTGAAATCATAACTTATCGTAAAATTTCCAAGCGGAAAAATTATATATCTCTCCCTACTTATTTCTTTTATTAAATTTTGATTACAATTGCTCATTGATATATACTATCCTATAATTACAAAGGAAAATCATATATGTATATCATAGAAACATATTTTATATGAGATTTCATTTTAGGTTTCAGTGCTAAATGGTTCCCAACATCTCAAGTTTGGTATTTGCTTTATTTATTTGTATGCTGCCTTTATAAAATATTTTACACGGCTTACTTTTCCAAGTTACGCGTTCACATAAACTTCTTTGATTTCAAATAGGCTTTATAAGTATCCAGTATATGGTAACTCGAATCTAGTAACTTGAATCAATTTATATCTATACTTTGAACTCCCATTTGCACCTATATATAAAGTGTTATTATTTATTTTCAACATTCCAATCTTTACTGGTTCTATTATAATTTACCTTAATGTAGTACAGGAGTTCACAAATATTTCGATCTATGTAATTTTTTAATACGGGGTTAAAATTCACACACATAACTCAATGTATCCCATAACCAAGCGTTTAACACTTAGTTTTATTTAAATTCTCACGTCCTAATTTAATTCAATTCGAGCTAAGTCTGAGCATAAGCTAGAAGTTGAACGAAAGGATGAAACAATCAAAGAATTTTATCAATTATGTACTAACTTGGACCGAAAAAAAATTCAGAACTTTGGAAGCGACAAATTCTATTTCCCTAAAATAGGACGAAGCACGATCGAGACCTAAATTCGGAATATCCTAGTTTCGGAGGGATCCCACAAGGATTGAGTTCAACTAAACGGAATTTAAACAAGGATATATTTATAAAACAAGGCAAAATTCAAATTATTTTTAAATATAGAAAATCCCTTTGAAATCCTTTAAAATCATTTAAAATATTTTTAATTTCAAGATACGCTCTCTCGGGTTTGATTCCAAGATGATTTCACCCATTCTAGAGTGTTTCTACTCTATCTCTAATGAGTTTTCCAACAACATAAGCTAATCTTTGTGTGAACCAAAGCTCTGATACCAACTGTAACGACCTGACTTTTTGACCGCTCCAAGTCGGAAATTAAACCAACTCGAACCGTTCAAAACGACAGATTGTTATTGCTTATGTAGTTGAAATACAAATCATCACAGAATCACAGACATATCTCACAGCGAAAGTAAAATTTATGCAATAATACGAGATATTAAAACATACATAATCAGAGTACATAATAAATATAGAAACAGCGGAAGACTAAGAACATTGCTAATACATGAATAGCTGACCGAAGTGGGGTAACTACATGAGTGATAATAGATGTATGCCTGGATCTTCAACAGATCCCAAGCTTCAATTGATAGATTTCCAAGCTGTAATACTCGATCTGACCCGAGCATTTGCAAGGAATAAAATAAACAAATACTCGAGTCAGGACTAACATTCTCATAAAAGTGAATTAACTCAAATGACATGTTTAAATGGAATGCATCCGTAACTTAAAGGATGGTTGGGATTTCCATTCCTTAAGGATCCGTGAAACTAATACATATAGTATAATACGCTATTATACTAGTGTCTGCTCAATAAAATAAATATATCAAAATAGCGTAAGCGGGATTACATTTTTACCCTTACACCGTTTATAATACCGTAGTCTATACAGTACCGTAAACCCACCGTAAACCGATGGCATCAGAGGGCACTCCATAGGTACGATACAAATCAAAATCGTAGGGCTCGATAAGGATAAATATGACAAGGCACTCGAGGCAATACCCAGGGTAGGATTCTACCAGTTGCACTCCCGGACTGGTGGTAACGCATAGCAGCCACTACCGCCCACCTCGGAACACACTCCCATAATCAAAGGGTGCACCCAAATCAATCACAATAGTCATATAGATGGTACCGAAGAAGCGTGTCCGATCAGAGGCGCTACCTCAATTAGTCACGGTATAGCTCCTGTTTTAGTCATTTTAATTATGACCCAAAGGTCAAGGCCATTTCGCCATCGTTCTCCTTCTTCGATCCAGTGGTCGCTTCCAAGACATCTTGTTGCCGTTCCGATACTCCATCACGTACACAGTTGTTAAAGTGGTATCGACACTGATAGAGAGTATGTCATTTACCGACTCCGGTCTCTTTAACAACCGACGCTTACATCTTTCACACAGTGTCCATTATATTTGAAATCATATCGCAAATCGAGTTGTATCAAGTATTGCCCCAAAATCGATTCCTCAAAATCATTTGTCATTGGTTTGATTTAAGATTATAAAACCAAAATTCGCCATTACTTTGTCAACCATTGGGTTTAAGTTTCGAATTCCATGACATATTACTATTGCTTGAAATCCTTTCTTTCACCCTTTGGACTAGATGGACTGGATCAGACATAGATTTATATTTATAAAACACCTTTAGAAAAGTTAAGTTTGAAAATAGTACATTGAAAATAATGTATAAACATATATAGAGTTGGAAAAGTATATGTATATAAATTTGAGAGTAATGTATAAATATATATATGGTTGGAAAAAAATATGTATATTAAATTGAAAATATTGTATAAATATATATATATAGTTGGAAAAATATTATAAATTCATATAGTTAATGTAATCAAACCATTTTAGAGAAAATATTTATAAAATCAAGTAATGAGGAAAATTTACTTCTATGAAATTGAAATAATATTGATCCGATCCAAATCCAAATCCATATCTCTGAATTTCTTTTCCCATCAAAATTTCACCTTTAAACAAATCCCCATTTATTTGGTTCAAATTCAACACTTCATGGTTAAAACAATCTTCAAACCAATATTTACTTTGGGTTTTACATATCCATTTTATAAATAAATTCCCAAACACTTCCATATTAGTTGTTAAACACATACGATCTATTTAAATTCTAACTTGTTAACCAACCCATATTCATCATGTTTTAAATAATCATATTGTTTCATATACTTGGATTTAACACTTTTTATTTTGACAAAATCCTTCTTACATTTGCACGGCGAAAATTCATTGTCAGATCATGTGTCAAAATAAGATTTGGGAAGCATTTATCAAGTCTTGCATATCCTTTACATCAAATCATTAAACTCGTTAGGTAAACATAAAGTGATAAATATTTTAAAATATTCTCATTTTATTGACCATGGTGTCCGTATATAATTTTCTACCCTATGGTCAAGTGATACGGATATTTATCAGTTCAATTCGTTCTTTAAAATATTTGAATCCCGGGTATGTATCATTTCAACCCGCATCCCAAAATCGATTCAAATATACAGTTCTTCGGTATTTATCATTTCAACCCGCAATGGTTTTTTCTAATATAAGGGGATCTTGCATGGTGAGAATAAAATATAGCATATCACACATTCACATACAAATTGTGTCATATAAGATAACGGTGTATGTCATATGTGCACAATCACGAAGCAACCAATTTCTAGAACAACATAACATTCCATTTAACATCTCAGATATTTAATTCACTTAATAATTAGTTAGTCTATGAGTGAGAAAACTCACCTTGGTTTGAGATTTGTCGAAGAGATTTGGATATAAACTAAAACCAAACATGCTTGATTTTAGCCTAAGTCCCAACAAGCTCCTAAAATATCCAATCCTATTCAACGATGCAGTTAAGGTCAAACGAGTTCATCAAATCCAACAGCGTTCGATTTTGATCATCTTTGCTCTTCATTGCTACTGCTTACTGACTTGAGGCTGCTAGGGTCACGGTGTTCAACATCCATCAACTAACATCCACAAATTTGTAAACCATCTCATACTTGCCACTTCGTATCTTTCAACACGGCTAACCTCAACCCCAAATGCCTATAACTTCCACCAGTTCACCATCTCAATTTCATGTTTCTTCACTCAGCAGCAACTGTGGCCATTTAACCTCCAACACTACTGACCGCCACTCCAAACTGAAATCGCCGACCACCGCAAAATTTCTGGGTTAAGCTCATCGCATCCATGCCATGACATTTGCATCATCAACCCAACCTGTCACTCACTGCTACAATAGTTCCCAAATGAAGACAGCTACCTTTTTAACCGAACTTTTCCTCACTTTCGCCAACTATGCAAAGACCGATCTATAGAACATCGCGTGAATTGGAGAAGGTGCTGCCTTGTGTTGCGCGCGATGAGGTTCGAAATGAACGGAGGTCGGTTGATCAACGGAGACTTGCGATGAAGGTTAGGACTCGATGCGGTTTCAAGTGGGAGGTGCGAATTAGCGAGGACGCTGTGATTCGAGAAGGAGGAAGGGAGAAGACGTGATTAAGGGGAAGTTTTACCATGAAATCGATTTGAGAAGCTCCGGTTTTCTGCCATTTTCAAAGAGGACGGCTTAATGTTTTTTTCTTTTCGAGATTTGATTTACATAAAGGGAAAGTGAGGAGAGAAGTTAAGGTAAGTGAAAAAGGGACGCGTGTTCAAGGATGTCCACACGTGTAATTAGATTTCTAATGGTTTCAACGTGTTGTTTGCCTCTTGAATCAATTCAACGCGTGGAGGAATGATGTGAGGATATCATGTACGCGTGTTAGTAATGAACAAATGCCCAACGTGCCTTTTAGAACTCCACCAGTGTATGTTTGCTGATTAATTAATTTTAACTTCAAACAATATATCAATTATCACTACGGTATATTGATCGCGTAAATCGACCTAAACGGAGCAACGAGCTTAGACGTTTACGCTACAGAATTGCTTAGATTAATTCCATGTAATGTATTAAAATTCACAAGACTTAACGTTTTATAATTTATAGATTCCTCTTTTGTATCAATAAACGAATATAAATTGTAACTTGTCACCTATATTTTTTTTTTTCAACACAACATACAACAATATATATATTAAAAATTCAAATCCGCTTTTAGAGATGTAAAAAAAATTGGGATTTTTTTTAAGCTTATAATCCAAATTAAGATTACAAACATTCTCTTAATACATTAAATCCTTTATTAATTTTATATTTTAGACATCAAAATTTTCGGTTCGTCACGCCTTGCAAAAGTTCAACTTGTTGAAGATTTCTCCCTTGATCTTTTTCTTCTTACAAAGCAACTCTAAATTCTTCTTCGAAGTTTTACATAGTCTCATATGCCAAAGCTTAGTAGCATCCAACCTTTTGGAACTATCGACTCCAACACATAATTCTCCATGAACAGTGGTACCCATTAACAAATATAGTTTTCGTACCATAACACCCTTCATCAATACAAGTGCCTCTTTAGAAACTCTAAAACCATCTCTGACAATGGTTATCTTGCATCCCAATGGTACCAATTGGCATAATGAGATCAATGACTTCTGAAGACCTAGAACATAGCGAACATCTGAAAGTGTGCAAACAATCCCATCATACATGCGAATGCGGACTGAACCAACACCGATAGACTTACATATAGCATCGTTCCCTATGAGAATGGAACTTCCCTCTTTGGCATCGAAGGAAGAAAAATAATCCTTATATATTAGGAGTCATGTGAAATGATACTCCAGAATCTAAAATCCAATGGTCTGCAACATCAGATACAACCGTTGTCTACAAATCACTATCATCTTTCTCCATTGCAGTAGATGAAGAACCATCAGTCTTCTTCTCCAAATCTAGACATGCTCTTCTCCAATGACCCGGTTTGTTACAATTATGGCACCTCCTATCTTTAGATATACTTCGTCAATGAGGCTTCCTAGAATTGGAGCGCCCCTTGTAATTCTTCACTTTCTTCTTTGCTCTACCTCTCTCAGCAAATAAAGTTGAACTACTACTAATTCCTCTATTACTATCACCAACACTAAACCCTTTCATTTGATCTCTTAGCTCATCATTGAGAACATCTATCTTCACATCATTTAATTTCAATGTATCTCTACTATAGATAAGGCTGTTAGCTAAACCAGTGTATCGCTCTAGAAGCGAACACAATAGAACCATTCCTTTCTGTTTTTCATCAAGTTTCAACTCAATAGACTTCATCTTCATCAATTGGTCATCTAACACACTCAGGTGTGTCTTAATTGAAGAACCTTCCTTCATGTTATAATTGAAGAAAGTATTCAATAGGATCGGACGGTTAGTTAAGGTTTTATTCATGTAGAGTTCCTACAACTTCTTCCAAATGCCTTTGGTTGTTGTTTCCTGATTGATTTAAGAAATTGCATTCTTTTCCATAGCAAGTTGAAGAGGAGTAAAAGTCCATTCTTCCGTCTCTTCTAATTCTACTGATAAAATATCAGTAGGCAATGTCTCTGTATCAAATACTACTCGATGAATGCGATTTCTTCTCAAAACTGCTTTCATCATCCATTACCACTTTTCAAAATATCCTTCACCGTTCCACTTCTCTATTTTCAACTGTGATCCTGAAGCCACATAGGAGCCTCTGACGTATGGAGCAACTACCGTAATTGGATTGACCTCGAAAATACTATTTGTACTATTGTCATCTCCTTCTGTCATTCTATCAAATATCTTCTTTGCGAATCTAGATCTGATTCCAGTTGTAAGGGGTGATCAATCCCTTTTAGCGAAAAAACCTAAGTAGGATCTTGCAATAATGTGATAGAACAAACAGGTCCAAATGATTATCAATCACTGATCACAGAAAAAAATTGAAAATAAGAGAAAACACATAATATTTATAGTTGTCCCACTATAGTGAGATAGTGTACGTCCACTATAATGGGGAAGAGATTTTATCCATATTGAAGAGATTATAGAGTTTTATATTAGAGCAAAAAATGAAGAAATAATATAAAAGATGGTGGGATGAGATTAACATTCTCTATGGCTCTCTTTATATAGAAAAGAATTACTTGGGGATGAAGTAATTGATTTATGTTAATTACTCAATTCATGGAAGAATCAATCACATTAATTTACTTGCCATATAACTGATTGATAACATTCCCTTTTCTCCATTAATCAATTCTATCTCAATATGAATTCTTTCCGTTTCTTCTTTCACAAAATATGGAAACAAATATATGGTGAATATCTCTAAAATCTCTTGATCATCATTACTAATACTCCAGCTCTGTAAAACAAACAGAGGTATCTGTTAGTAATATTAATGGTAAATATGACTTGTAAACATGCCAAAGTGTTGTTGGTAAAAAATGTGCATGAGGTAAAAAAACCTGATGGTAGAATGAACATTGACAATCAAAAGACTAAAATACAATTTTGACAAATACAATCAATCACCAACTCCCTCACAACAACCAAACATAACCTATCACAACACGCCACATATAGTTCTGATACTGATCTTCAACATACAACTGCTTCCACCTTTATCCTCCAGTCAACCACAATACTCACTGCCACCCGACCCTACTGCTTTCAAATCATCTTCAAGTACCTTCTTAATCCACTATCTCCTACTTAATCACTACTGCCGCCGATCCAGCTTCCTCCATTTCACATATCCTTCTCCTACAATGTTGCATTACAAAACTTACACCAAAAACCAAAATTAGAGTGACCAAACAAACCTGCTACAACTTACATAAATCAACCACAGCCAAAAATTCTACTAGAACAACCTCAATCATCAGAATCCACAAATTTTCACTCCATCTCCTTGCTTGATGAACTTCCATGATCCCATCGCAACATGCAACTCTAGAAAACCATAAGCACCACCACGACCTTAGCCTAGTCTCTAAATTCTTCAACTCGAACGCACCGACTCCAATTCCGATAAACCAAGTTGCGACATCAGATACAGTAACCCTCAATCCCCTCACAAACACCATACACCAAACTCCATGTAACACATTTACCAACGACGAGAAAAACGAACCGCCACCATCACCCACCAGAAACCACTTAAATCGAGCAAAATTCGAACTTAATCCACTTCTACAAATCACCATCTTTCTTCCACTTGAGCATCCACTTCTGCTCAAGCAATTGCCAACAACACCTCCTTTCCAACCATACTATAAGAAAATCCACAAACATTAGACTTCATTCAAAACTACAGGAATCAGAAACCATCTACCGTACCCCCTACTTCTGCTCCACCATCGTTAATAACCAAGTTTCGATCACATTCAAATTTAGTGCAAGTCAAACAATACAACCAGCCTCCTAAAAACCCAGTTACTCAGTTTTTTACCACCACCGTCTGGCTCGGTACCCCTAAACTACCACAGGTCCAGCATCATCCAATTAACACTCCATCGAACAAATTAAAACAACCAACACCGAAACTAAACAACAAATCATTCACTGACAATTCCGAACTCAATTCACCATGCTGCTAGTTTATCAAAAACTAGTAACCTAAACCCAAAGATAAATCAACCACAATTCTAATGTAATTTAAAAAATTGAAGTGCAAATCGAAGTGAAGTGAAATGCAGGAAAAAATGCATAGAATTGGTTATATAAAATATCAAATGCAATGTTGGATTGTGTTTGGTTGTGCTCTCATTTGGTCACAGTATAGTGTCCACAACCAAATTCTCATGTGTTGGAAGTATACGTTTCCAATGTATGATGGATGTTGTTGAATCTCTACATACAGAACATGTTGCAGTGACCTCAAAATCAAAGTTCAAGATTTCACATTTTTGATTTGCCAAACCAAACAAACTCAATGGAGTACTAACATCGTTGTTTAACATTCCTCCAGCGCTTTCCTGACGTGTCCCTCTTCCTTCTTCATTAGAAGGAATGTTTGTTATGTGCTTTTCTTTACCCACATATCCTTTGGCCAAGTCGACCAATGATTCAGTGTGTCCTCCACATCGGCCATCTTCGCTTTCATTTCTTCTGAGCCTCCTTTGGTTGTTTTGAGTTATTTACATTCAATACTAGTGTAACAACCCGTATTTTCAATAACCTGTTATAACATAAATCGAGGCAGAATTTAATTTATAAATCTGAATCAAGGGAAACGGGCTATGCCATTGCGTTCTTCTCGGAAAAATACGCGAAATAGAGTCCGAGTTTTCGAAAATCGGAGTCCGTATGACCCGATTAAGGCCCAACGAAGTTTTCAGAAAATTTCAAAGTAAAAACAGATTTCAAATTCAAGTTTGAATTTGAAAAATTAGGTCAGATTGGGCTAGGCGGGAAAATTCCCGCTAGGGCACCCAAGTCAACAGCCCTGTCGACTAGGGAGTCGACTTGGTTGGACCCAAGTCGACAGCCCTGTCGACTTGGCTGTCGACTTGGTCCAGCCGGGCAGTTTTGCCTGGTGCACCATTTTGGGTTTGCGTTGAGTTTGGGGGCCAGATTCAGTTTTGAGGGCTGAGATTGGAACTAGGGTTTAATCCTAAGGCTAGAACTAATCCTAATCTCTATAAATAAGCCCCTAACCTAACCCTAAATCATCATTATTCATTCAAGTAACTAAACTATGGCAAAATCATTCCTCTCATGGCCTCCACTCTCTTCATAAAATTCCTAAGTCATTTCTATGAGAGATTTTCCATGCATACAAGTGTTTTCAAACTTGTATGAGCATCATTAGCTTGCATTCAAGTCAAGTTTCCATATTTACATCATAAAGCAAGAGTTTTGATCATTTTGGCTTAGGGGTTTTTCTATTGAAGCTTGCATTTTGAGTTTAATTGGTTGCATAAGGGCTTTGTCATATTTTTGTGTCTTCATAAGCATTGTAAGCCCTATTCTACTTTCATACTTAAACTCTAAAGTTAAATGTATGATATGAAAGTTTGCCATGATATGCAAGTTTACTATGTCATGTTATGCAAGTTTGAGATGTCATGATATGCAAGTTTACCATGTTATGCTATGCAAGTTTGCCATGTTATGATATGCAAGTTTATCATGTTATGTTATGCAAGTATGCCATGTTATGATATGCAAGTTTATCATGTTATGTTATGCAAGTTTGCCATGTTATGATATGCAAGTTTACCATGTTATGCTATGCAAGTTTACCATGTTATGCTATGCAAGTTTGCCATGTTATGATATGCAAGTTTATCATGTTATGTTATGCAAGTTTGAGATGCAAGTTCGTCATATGATATGCAAGTATGTTATGCAAGTTTGGGGTGATCATTTTGTTCATGTTATCATGCTATGCAAGCTTATCTTGAGTATATGAACATAAAGCTTCAAGCTTTATGCTAAAGGTTGCATTTTGGCAACATGTAAGTTATCATATCCCTTATGATAACTTGCATGTGAGGCTAAATGCGAACTTATGGCCATTTCTACATGTCATTTATCACCATGTATCACCAATATGCTAAGTTTGGTATTATGCATGCTTTTGAGACCTAAAAATGTAATATGCAAGTATATGGACACATGTACATTTCATATGCCACCATGTTGAACTTGTGGCTTCAACACCTTTATGTCATGATTATGCCAAGTTCCCTCTTTCTATCCTTTATGCGCTATTGCGATATGTAAGCGATGGGATTGCGTTTGGGGTTGAGTAAACTTAAAAGACATAAAAACATAAGATTGGGAATTTACCTATTAAGTTAGGTCTACCCATTGGGAATTTACCTATTAAGTTAGGTCTACCCAATTGCTTGAAAATTTGTAACCTGTTTTGGAAACATGATGGACATGACACTTAGAAAAGATAAGTGTGACCAACTCGAGGTTGGGTTGAGTTTGTAGCGTAAACCTACTCGGAACCGACCGGCTTAACTAGTTGCTACAAACAATAGGACCCAATGTGAGAAGTTGGCCATGTTGTACCTTGAACCCGAGGTTAGACCAAGTTGTGGTGTAAAGCTACCCGGACCCGCCCGGCTTAACTAGTAACCACAACAAGGTCTAATGTGTGAGGTTAAGGCGCATTAAATTAATTAATGCCTCGTGATTAGGGTTAAGTCATGGTCCACTTAATACTTAACCAATTTGGGCTTGGTAGATTAATCAGGGTTAAGTCGTGAACTCATCGTTACACTTAACCAATTTATTCCATGATTAGCAAGAGGGTTAAACCGTACTTAACCCACTAGAAAAATCCTAGCAATGGGGGTCCACTCCAGCAGTAATCCCAAGTTTGTATCATTAAGGCCCTAGGGTCTAGGCTAGGGAGGGAGCACGATTACTGGACTGGAGGTAAGTGACCAAAAGCGACGGCAGAAGGGTACGCCGGTGTAGTTCCGGGCGGACTATGGTCGTGCACACAGTCCGAAGCCGGGGAAAACATGCACGGGTACCAGTAGATCGAGACTATGCACGCATGTTTATGGTGTCCAGGGGTTGACACCCTAGGGCTTGATACACCCGACGGGAGACCCGGCACAGTCTGACTACAATTATGTTTGGGCCGCATTGACACCATCACGTGACGAGTTAGGCTTATAGGGAGCCGATCGACTAGACCGTTTGGTTAGACCTTGTATTAGGGTCATTTCATGTTATTGGGCCAAAGCTTGGGCCAAGGGATCAATACTTGTATATTCAAGTCATGTTAGTTTGCTAGTACACCTGTGGTGCAAAACCTTAAACCTGATTATGCGATGACACCTTTATCTACCTTGTTAGTTAATCATCATGCTAGTATGTTGTTATCCTTAAGTTCATCCCTGCTTCTCATGCTAGTTAACTTTATCAGTTTACATTGATTGTAGTAGGGCTTACTCAGTCTTTTTGACTGACCTGTTTTCCTTTCGCCTCTTTTCTTCCGTTTCCCCCCCCCCCCCCCCAGGTTCTCAGGGTGGGAATATTGGAGCTTAGCTTCGATTTCTGATCGCTTGCTTGTGGGATTATAGCTCATGTACGGTCTTGACATGAAGCTAGCTATGATTATCACTTATTTTGGGGATAGTACTTATGTATTTCAGTTTTTCAGTAATGTTGTTTTTATCTAGACTTGTGTATTTGGAAAGTTGACATTTTGTTGTATCAGACTTGTTTTGAAATAGATTGAAATCTTCCGCTGTTTTACTTATCTTATTTACTCTGTTTACATATATACATATGTTCTTGTTCTGCCTTGATATATCATTATGCATGTTTACCTGATTCAAACGCCCCTCCAAAGTCAGAGTGCTTGCAAGAGCCACCCTGGCGGAGGTGGGGTGTTACAACTAGAAGACTTAACTTGTGTTCTTGATATCATGGTTCCAATACCATGAGTCCGACCACTTTTATCCTCATCAAACACTTGCGATATTATGTCTTCATCCAATGACAATTCTTGTTCTTCTTCATCATCGATTGTTTCCTTTGTTTATTTCTAGACTTTAACACATATTCAATGTTATTTCATAGTTTTAAAAAGAAATTTGGACTTTATTACTTTTTATTTCTTAAACTCTTAAACTATTGAATTTTTATCACTCATGAGTCTTCTATCTTGAACTCTTCTTCTTTGAAATATTTAATTTTTAAACTGTACAGTTTCAATAATCAATACCAACATATATTTCCTGTATATATATATATATATTCTAGAGAATATTGCTAGTGTATATTTAATAACAATAATAGTTAAAACATGGTTGTTATCATCAAAACCGTCATCATCAGCATCTCAACCCCTAATGCTTTTAATCAATTCGGTGAACCTTTGGGTCAATTCAGTGGACCTTCCGATCAATTCGGTGGTTATCTTATAAGGTACCTTTATATAGTATTAGTACTAGTAAGGCCTCTAGCTATTCCGGTGTATTAGCACGTTCAGGCGTTACTTCGACTTGCCAATCCGGTGGTTGGATCCAATAATCTGGTGTTTTGGTGAATCTTGTATTTTTTGGTGATGTTAGTAGAGTTATTTTAGGTTCATAGCTCACGGTTGATTCATGATTAGCCAATCCGTCTTGGACCATGTCTCTTGCATCTTCTTCCTTAGATGTTTATTGGTGTATTTATGCCATTATATCTTTGTTCTTTTGAGACATGATGTGCATGGGTATGGCTCATATAAAACCATTTAGGTTTGTAGCATTTGTAAATGTTGTATGCTGTTGTACCTATATGTATTATGTTCTATGATTTGTTATCTGTGATGTATTGTAATTTGTTCTGAATACGATCCTTAGCCATCATAGTTTCATATTAGATTTGTTGAGTATGTCGATCCGCTTGAGATAAGAAAAGAAAATTCATCCACCTAATCGATGTATTCAATACTCATCTAATACGAAATTACGGATGGTCTCCCCTAACCAACTCTATTCTCAGCTCTAATAGATGATATTACTCATTAATGCTCTTTATTATGGTGGATCTCGAGGTAGGACATTACAACACGTTTCTTCATGAAAGCCTCTTCAAGTTTTCTCCTTAATTCCTACAGAAAACAATTAAAAGGTGCAGGTAAATTTTATCAAAAATTAATACATGCATATAAGACCATTTTACCCCGTAAATGAATAATAATTTTAAAATAATTAAATCTTGCTTTAACCATGTAAAATATATTAATATGTTCATTTATTTAATTAAATTCGATCAAATATGCGAGTATAAATACGCACATTTACGTGCATATCAAACGTACTATGAGTGTTGTAGTGAGAATGACATGTACTCGGATATCATGGGATTTCATATACACGACTCTGTAATTTTGAGGGCATTTCAATTGCTTTGTGCTCTTTCGTCTCTTGCTACATTTTTTTTATTATACTTCATTCATGCACTGTGAGATATACAACAGTTATGATTTTGATTATAACACTTGATCGTTGGCCCATATTAGCTTAGCATGTCAGCATCGTACTATTTTTCCTATTTACATGCAAGTGGCATGGGTGGTCGTCACTTATACTTTGAGAGGACTGAAAGTGTGCGTGTACTTGCCAAGTATAATATAATACATACATGGATCGTGTAATATGACAAACAATATTCAAGTATGAAGTAATAGCAAAACACAGAACTGTATAATAGTAAAAGCAGTAAAAAATAGAAAAATCACACCAGAGATTATTATACTGGTTCAGAGCACCGTCCTACGTCCAGTCCCAGACTTCTATCTAGATTTTCGCTAATAATAACCTCACTTCACCCGGAGGAAACAGGTTTACAACACCCGAGCAGCCGAACGGGATTTCACGCCTCTAATAACATGAGGACTTCAACACTTTCTTGATCACACACAGGACTTCAACTAATACAATGGTTTTGACTTCTGCTTTGTGTTCTTGATTCAACATGGATAGTCAATAGTTTGAGTACAATCTTCCTATAATCTGATCCTCGAGTATATACTTTGAATGCGTAGATTTAAGGAAGTAGAATGCTTGTTGAATCAAATGATATTAAATTGATTCAAGGATTCAACAAGTATTTAAATTTGGAGAGATTTTGTTTTGCAAAGAGTATGAAAATGCAATTCAGAAATTAGAGCAAATATAGAATGATTCTGTTATTGTAAAACAAGTTTGAAGTTGTTTATATAATAGTAGAAAGGTAGTGATTCTTCATGAAAAGTTTCTATAAAAAGTTATGTCCATTTCCTTTGGTTATTGAATAGAAATCTCTTCACAAATAGAAGCAACCTTTCAGAAAAAGCTTGTTGTTTCAAAACGGTCGAGTGGTTGAAAATCCCTGGTTGACTGGTTGAATTTAATTAAAATTAAAACTTCTAGAAAAATAGCCGTTATGTGCAAAAACATACTGAGCGGTCGACCGCCCATTTTGGACCAGTCGACCGGTTTATGGCTTTAGAAAGGAGGACCTCGGTCGACAGTCTAGATCGCTCTGCGCTCTTTCTCGGTCGGAGCCTGGGCCATTTGGGCTTTTTCTGTGACTTTTCAATTTCTCAAATATACAGATTTCAGCAACGAAGATATGATATAACTTTATAAATTGTTTTGTGCATTCGTGTTATACTTTGAGGATAGATTTTAACATATTTCTGACACGACTCAATGTATAAATATATAAAACCATATCTCTATGAAATGATCTTCATTGCAACTTTATATGTTGGCATCGATCAAAATCTTGTTCTCAGCATTCTCCTCTTTTTGATTGATGACAACACCTTGGATTTTCTCCCTCTAAATATAAAGCTCCCCCTGAATTTCTGCAACATTTGTTAGTTCGTAATATAAATAATCTTACCTTTTGATTCCTGCATTAACAAATGTTAGCACACATATACTATTACCATGGTGTTGGTATTTCACTTGGATACTCTCTTTTGCCGTTATATCGTATAAGTTCTTATTATAATTTTTCTCTTTTATTCATGCACTGTAAGATATACGATAGTTTTCTTTTGTTTTCTTCACCAATAATCGTCCCATGTCAACTTGGCATGTGTCAGCGCATCATTCCCCTCTTGCGGTATAGGTGGTACGGGGGCAGTTGTTACATCTATCTTTTATTATTTTTAAATCTCCATAACCATGCATAGCCAAAAAAAATTCACTCTATTCAAATAATAGTATCAAAATCTCCTTATCAATTTTCCTTATCAGGTAATTTTTTATTTTCATCAATTAAAATAACCAGTTATTTTTGCTTTGAAGATCTTATTTTTATATTTACTTCTTTTTGTAAGTTATGTAATCATAATTAAAACTTCCATAGTAAAGAACATTTAAGTGTAGATTTGATGTTGTTGTAGCATGATGAAAACTTTCATTACTACCTTAATGAAACATATATAATTACTAACAGTTTGATTATTGTTTTAGTAGGAGTAGAAAATATAATAGTGATACCAATTATAATAGAAAGGAGTGTGATTAATCAGATATATTGTTTTTTCTAGAACAGAAATAATAAAAATATTGATTTACAGGTATATTTCAAATATAGTTAAGTGTGTTACCTGATTAGCTTCTAATATAAAATTCAATATAACAATTTTACTTCCGTCGATCTCTTGTTAAGGATTGAAAATAATAAGAAATGAGATTTATATTTCTTTATATTTATACATTACTTGGTTTTGCCTAAGGGCATCTCGAACGTCGATGGCTGAAACCATGGGGAGAAATCAACAAAATAAGTGAGGAACCCCACTCTTTAAACAATAAAGGAAAGAAATATTTATTGATTTATTCTTATTTAAAGTATATAAATAGGAATCATGTTTGGTTACTTTGATTTTTTTTTGTTTATTAACTAAACATTTATTGATTTATAAACTAAACATGAATCATATCTCCATTTAGCAATCACCGCTTAAAGAAAAAAACCATTTTCTTTCTTTCCTTTCTTTTTTCTCTAAGCTGTGACTAAATGTGCTACATCACGTTAAATAAATTGAGAATTAGTTCTATTTTTAGGATGTACAGAGGTGGTACGTTTGAATGTGATACAACATAGATCGATACCAAGTATGATATAGCATTGGGTTGATTGATTGTGGTATTACTTCTATTGGTATCGATATCGACCTCCATATTTCTCTGTTTCTGCTCTATAATATCAATTTCGGCCTCAGTGGAAGTTAAATTGTTTTCATTAAATTCAGGTTCGTCAATAGTTTCAGTGGTATCAGTATCGGAGATACTTGGCCTCACTCTGTCTTTGTTTCTGTTTCGATTCAAGTAGTTTTGCATTAGTTTCGACTCAAGTTTCATGTCTTCGGATCTGTGACTTCGTAATAGCTTCCTTTCAATCTAGTTTCGGTGTTGTGGTTCCGATTTAGTTTTATTTCTGTTTCAGTTTTTGTAATTCTGTATCGGTTTATCTTTGTATTGTTCTTATTTCGGTACCATTGTATCAGTGTCTTGTCTGCTTCCGAACCCTATAAATATGTTTGGTTATGAACCTTGTAATAGTTAGTTGATTTGTCATTAAAGTTTGGCATCCACCATTGTTGGGAGCTTCGACATTTATTCCCCATTTTCGGTACTCTCTATGAATCAACGATTCAGAAGACTATTTTTGTGGTAGCACTGGATCAACGGAAAGTTGTTAACCATATTTCTGACATCATTGGATAAACAGAAATTGGTGTTATCTTTAGTTCTCTTTAATCTTACCAAGTTTATGGAGTTCCCCTTCCATT
The DNA here is from genome assembly GCA_030737875.1 of Allium sativum. Taxonomy (NCBI): domain Eukaryota; kingdom Viridiplantae; phylum Streptophyta; class Magnoliopsida; order Asparagales; family Amaryllidaceae; genus Allium; species Allium sativum. The sequence continues at coordinate 593,750,960 of CM060921.1, read as the reverse complement.
CTGGTATCTTTTCGCCCATCAACATAGTTTGAATTATATAGATTCTATCAATAATTGTGTTTAGTTGGATATTCTATCGTGTTTTTTCGAATAATTCGAATTTGTTATTGCTACGGTCTGCGTCAGTTGGTATCAGAGCAAATCTATTAATGATTGCGGAATGGATCGTTAAGGCAAAACTAACACTAGAGGGGGGTGAATAGTGTTTTTGAGGAATTTAACAAAATCTAAAACTTATAAGATCTACTATATAAATCAAACACCACAGGGATAATCACAGACATAGAATCAAACACAAACACAAAGATAAACAAAAATAAAATGTAGAAAAGGAAAGAACACACTAGATTTTATATTGGTTCAGATTACTCCTATGTCCAGTCCCACGCAACGCTTAATTGCATAGAGTTTTATTACTATATCACTATCTAAGTACAACACCCTTGGTTTCACGGCCACAAGGTTACCACCGATTCCAAACACCCTCGATCGAGTATATTCTCCTTGATTTCCTGGCTACAAGGTTAACACCGATTCCAAACACCCTTGATCAAGTATATTCCTATATATTTCCAGACAACAAGGTTAGCACCGCTCCGTTTCCTTGATTTCAAGGCTACAAGGAACACATCTTTTCCCTAACACTACCCAAACAATTACAACAGCCCTGTAACTCTTTAATATCACTTCGATTCAGAGAGTAATGAGTAGAGAATGAGAAGAGAAAAAGTTTTATACAAATAGAAATCAATTCGGCAGAGTATAAGCGTAGAAATCGTAAAAATATGAAATATTAATGGTATAAAGAAAGAGGATGAAGATGGATAAGAAGAATTATTAAAAAAAATCGAAATAAGCCCTATTTATTAGTTTTGAAAGGTTGCAACGCTTTTGGAACGTTACAAATGGTGAAAAGACACTTTCTTTCAAAATAAAAAATATGACAGTTATATGTCGACAAGCCCAATATTGTATGCCGACATATCATAGTATAAATTGAAATTTGAGTATTTTTCAAGTGTTTTGATATATATATATAATTCTGGAAATTCTTGAATTAAAACATAGTGTTATATAAACAAGTATTATAAAGTGTAAAATCATATGAAAACATAAATATAAAGTATATGAATTATTTATAAAATTATAGAGTTTAAAACTGTATAAATATAAAGTATGTAAATTATATAATATATAAACTTATAACTTAAAAACTTGAATTTAAAATCAAAAGTAAGATAGAAAAATTAATTAGAATTAGAATAGAATTGAAATTGGAATTTGAAAATCAGAATATAATTTGAAAATAGAATTTGAAATTTGAAAATCAGAAACAAAATTTGAATTTGAACCTGGAGTGCTATTCAGAGTCTTACATAAACTAGACTCTATTACTATATTTATCTTGAACTCTTGAAATCAAGATTACTCATGAGTCCTGAATCATCTCTGAATTCTGAATCTCTAGAAGCTCTTAAACTGTACAGTCTTTAGTACTAATTCCTATATACAAATCATATATTCTAGATAAAAGTTTTAGTATATATTTCATAATCAATTAATATTAAAATAAGGTTGTTGTCATCAAAACACCTTTCTCCAACAGTCTCCCCCTTTTTGATGATGACAACCTTAGCTTATAAAATATCATACCTATACAAACTTGTTGATGATGATCCTTTTAATACTCCACCTGTCTATATGAATCCTATAAACTAATTCTGTATTTTATAATTTCTCCCCTTTGGAATTATCAAAAAGGAATTATAAAATTGTTCCCTCTAAATCCTACAACTATTTAAATAATTCTTATACTAAAGTAAAGTACTCCCTTTTAATCCTAAATATATCAATATAATCCTTATACTAAAGAAAAATACTCCCCCTAAGTTCTTGCTTATATAACAAAAGTATCAAAATACTTATTATAAACAAAACAAGCATTATATTTAACTTAGTTTTTACAAATGATATTTACACGAAATACTATAAATGCAATACATCGAATGAAGGTAAAGGAAAAAGAAAATCCTAAATTCTAATTATTTTTTAAGATGGGAGACTTATGGATTGAACAATTTGGGTAATCGAGACAAAAATCCCCATTTCGTTCAATCACATTTCCATTTTGATTGAACAAGTCCTCTCCCACACATACGACATGATCGTCTTCTTCCGTAACTACTTGTTGAATCTCCTTAGGTTCCTCTTCTTCCATTATTTCTTCCTCCTTCTCTTCTAGTTCATCCTTTGGTTCCACCTCTTCTATCATGACTTGATTATCATCTTCGATGATAATCAGATTTTCCTGATTATCCATTACAAATTTAAGAAGACTCCTCATCACTTTTCCTTGTTTATTTTGCTCTTGGCTCATCCAAATTTGAAGCACTTGTATTTCAGAGAGAATTTGAAGAGTATATTCCATCTTCTCTTCAAGTTTGATGACACGTGATAGGGTAGAATGTTGAAAAGGACCTTCAGATGGACTAGCGGATGATTCAGAATTAATTTTAGTGTTAAAATTTGTGGAGGCAATTTTTTATTTTAGTTTAGAGTTTTTACAGAAGTGAGAAATGAGAATGAAGAACAAATTTGAAGTGGAAAGTTTAAATGATTATTGTAACTAACTTTTGGTGGGAATTAATTTTAAAAATGTGGCAGTTATATGTCAACATAGTGACATATGTATGTCGACAAACTTGTATTTTTCATTTTATTTTTCTGATTTTTAATGTTATTCTTATATATATTTATATATTTAATCATTCTAATTCACTTAGCGAACATATGCCTAATTCTCTTCTAAATTTAGCAAATGTTGCTTCGTTTAGTGTTTTTGTTAAGATATTTGTTATTTGTTTATCTGTTTCTATAAGTTCGAGTGAAATTTTCTCTTTACTTACGTTATCTTTTAGAAAATGATGTCGTATATCGATATGTTTAATTCTTGAATGAGGAGTTGGATTTTTAGAAATATTTATAGCACTCGTATTATCGCAGTATATTGGTGATTTGTTTATATTTAATTCAAAATCATTTAGAGTTTGTTGCATATATATTACTTGTGAACAAGCCAAAGCAGCAGAGATATATTTTACTTCAGTTGTTGAAAAAGATACGGTATTTTGCTTTTTACTAAATCATGAGACTAGTGAATGTCCTAAGAAATGACTTGTTCCACCAGTAATTTCACGATCGGATTTACATCCCGCATAATCAACATCACAATAAGAAACTAAGTCAAAGAATCATCCTTGGGATAAAATAATCCAAAGTCAGATGTATGCTTTACATACTTTAGAATATGTTTTATGGCTTTGAAATGTGTTTCCTTGGGTTGCGATTGATATCTTGCATAGAGACATGCACTATGCATTATACCTAGTCTACTAGCAGTTATATATAATAGCGATCCTATCATTCTTCTATATAATTTTTGATCAACGTCTTTAGATGTATCGTCTTTACTTAATGCTATATTAGTCTCCATCGGTGTTGGTCTCCCATTAGTTGTTGTTAGATTATATTTATTAATTAGATATCTTGTGTATTTTTCTTGATTAATAAATATTCCATTCTTTAATTGAAGAATTTGTAAGCCTAAGAAAAATGTTAGTTCTCCCATATGACTTATCTCAAATTCTTGGGTCATAATGTTTGAGAATTCTTTATTCATCTTATCGTTTGTTGATCCGAAAATTATATCGTCTACTTATATTTGTACTAATTGTATATCCTTATTATTCTTTTTAATAAACAAAGTATCATCTAATTTTCCTATTTCAAAGTTGGATTGTAGTAAATAATTTCTTAATCTATCACACCAAGCCCTAGGAGCCCGTTTTAATCCATATAATGCTTTCTTTAACATATATACGTGATTTGGTAATTTTTCGTCTTCAAATAGAGGTGGTTTCTCTACATATATGCCTTCTTTAACTAATCCATTTGGAAAAGAACTTTTAATATCCATTTGATATAATTTGAAATTATTATGGTTTGCAAAGGCTAGTAAAATCCTAATTGCTTCTAATCTTGCTACGGGGGCAAAAGCTTCATCGTAATCTATTCCTTCTTCTTGAGTACAACCTTGTGCTATTAATCGTGCCTTGTTTCTTGCGACCTCACCGTGTTCATTCATTTTATTTTTATAAACCCATTTAGTTCCTATTATAGTCTTATCCTCTGGTCTAGGAACAAGTTGCTATGCGTCATTCCTAGTAAACTGATTCAGTTCTTCTTGCATGGCAAGTATCTATGAATCATCGGAAGATGCTTCCTTTGGATTCTTAGGTTCAATAGTTGAAATAAATGCAGTGTTACTCATATTATTTAATTGATTACGAGTTCTAACGACGGATTAAATATCTCCTAAGATATTTTCTACAGGGTGGTCTCTAAGTAATATATTTCGCTTATTTGGTTGACTATCTTCATGATTTGTTTCATAAATTTCCTTTTCACATCCATCTTCATTGTTTTTTGTTATAATTTTATAATCTCCGTCAAATGATAAGTTTAAGGTTTCTTCTATAGTATTGGTTCTTATATTGAAAACTCTATATGTCTTACTTCTTTCTGAATATCCAATAAATATTCCTTTATCGGATTTTGAGTCAAATTTGTCTAAATTTTCTTTAGTATTAAGTATAAAATATTTACTTCCAATTATTTTAAAATATGATATTTTTGGTTTCTTATTATACAAAAGTTCATATGGAGTTTCATGAGTTAAGGGTCTAATCGGAATTCTATTCAAAACATAACAAGCTGTTGCAACTGCCTCCATCCAAAAATTTCTTGGTAAATTACTATCAGATAACATATTTCTCGCATACACTTGTATCGTCCTATTTTTACGTTCAACTAATCCATTTTGTTGAGGGGTTCTAGGAATAGAAAAATTATGGGTTATTCCCTTTTTATTACACAAATTTTCAAAATTTTCTTTTTTGAATTCTCCGCCATGGTCACTATGTATTGTTTTTAATTTTTAAGGATAATAAATTTTGAATTCTTGTAGAAAAAAATTTAAATTGATTGCAAGAATAACTTTTATTTTTAAGAGACAAAGTACAAGTAATTCTAGAAAAATCGGCGACTATTACGTAAACATATCTATTATGATTTATCGATTGGGTTTGAGATGGACCAAATAAATCCATGTGAATTAACTCTAATGGTTTCGAGGTTATAGTTTCCTCTTTTGATTTAAATGAGCTTCTTTTTAATTTTCCGAATTAACAAGCATCACATAAATTATTAAATTTACATTTTGTTTTTGGGTAATCCTCTAATTGAATCTAATGTAGAAATCCTAGAGATGTGTTTGAAATTTATATGACCAAATCTCTTATACCAGATCCAAGGGTCACTTGTCTTAGCCATAAGACATAGATTATCGTTGGAGATTTTCATACTCAATATATAGATATTGTTCTTTCTATCTCCTTCGAATATTATTTTTGAATTCCTATCTTCTGTAAAACATTTATCTTTTTCAAAGTTTATTTTATAACCCTTATCGCAAAGTTGACTTATACTTAGTAAGATGTGTTTTAGATTCCCAACTAATAAAACATCAGAAATAGTAGGAGTTTCAGAAATATCGACATTGTTGATCCCAATAATGTATCCTTTAGAGTTATCTCTGAAGTTCACCGTTCCACTATCTTCATATATCAGATTATTGAGTAATTCAGGATTTCCCGTCATAAGTCTTGAACAGCCACTATCCAGTATCCAATTGTCCTTTTTGATTTCCACTAATTTCTTTCCAGAATTTGAATTCTCAACAGCCATGTAACACACCAGTTCGGAATTTGAATTTTCAACAGCCACCTTTTAGAATTTGAATTTTCAATAGCCACCATTTCAGAATTTGAATTATCAACAACCACTTTACGCATCTTTTCAACTTTCGCATGTTCAAAATCCATATAACACATCTTTTCCTATGTTGAACAATATTTAGTAGATCACTTAACTTTGTAACACGATTATATGTAGACTCTTTTAACATTGATACAATGCATGAATTGACACTAGTGTTAACAATTATTTCAAATTTTGCCATTTTAAAATTTTTCAAAAATCAGATTATGAACTTTCTGAAAGGCCATGCTCTGATACCAATTGTTAAGGATTGCGAAATGGATCATAAAGGCAAAACTAACACTAGAGGGGGTTTTAACAAAATCTAAAACTCATATGATCTGCTATATGAATCACACACCACAGTGAAAACCCCAAACCCCATTGCCACGGAAGAAAGGATAATTAGTGGAATATAACATATTAATTACAACAGCAGGATACAGATAATAGCATAAACATGAAATAGAATAATTTACATCAATACGATAGCAGAATCATAAAATGTAATAAACATCAGAGTTGCACAGTTATTGGATACAATTTAGTGCATAAAAGAAATGATCAGTCTACATCAAGATCAACGGTACATATACATCAGATAGTACATAATAGAAATAATCAGTCTACATCGAGATCAATGGTACAAATACATAAGATAGTAAAGGCGGAAATGTCAATAGCCCAAAATACAAATAAAAGCTAGTCGTCGCCATCAGCCAAAAGTGCATTCCAAGCTATAGCGCTAAGCCAAAATAAATCCTGCAACCTGTTACTGGCTACCCGTGTAAAAATAGAGGCCCCCGAGTTTGCAAGTGAAAACAAACTACGAGTCAGCCATTGGACTAGTATAAGAAATCTTACTTAAATTATTTAATAATAAGGCTAATCATAGGACCACGCCGCTAATGCAGAACGGGTTTACTCCATCGGATTACAAGTGCATAAAACAAGCAAATCATTTAGACAACGCAATGCTCTTTAGAAAAATGAAGCCATTATAAGATTCAGGTCCCATCACACAATGTAATGCAAGCCGGAGGATAGAGTTTTACCCTATAATGGCCAAATATGCTTAGTACATATAAAACAAAATGATTTGATATTACCACTAGTACATATATATTTCAAAAACAATTTCAATCATAATGTATCAATCATAGACGACATGGGTACCATATATCTTGTCGCCATATATAGATTTAAAATCAAAACCGAAATGTCATATTGGAAATTGGATTTCCACCATGAGTCGAGGCCAGGGATGGCTCCTCACCGATTCGAGACACTCTAGCAAATGCCTCAGGATCCCCCGTAGTGAACCCTTGGATCTTCAGGGTCGGTCAACACTTACATTAGTGGATTAGTATTCCTGAACACACGTTTCCCGGTCCTATCGGACCTATCCATCGGCCCTATAGTGACCGATATAACCGAGGCGCCTTGCTATGCATCATCCACATAGGTAAAGATATAAATGTCTAGACTCCATACCATGACACTACCCATAGCTAGAAAGAAACGTCGTGCACTCCCTGCAGTCACGATCCCGTTTTTGACTTATACCGAGGTGTGAGGCCCACGAATCAACTCTATACACAAAGCTACGCTATTCAAAGCTGTGCTTTGATCATCAACCACAAGACTCTGCTTTTCAACAAAAGCCTTGATCACTTGCATCTCAGCATGCCACATTGACAATTCACGCCATGCGACTGATGTCTATCGATATATAACCTCTAAGCTCTTACATCTTAGAGAAAGGTGTTAAGTAAGAGAATAAATTCTCTGCCACCAAACAGATATATATTTAATAGAGATCAATCAACACAGAATGAAATCCAATGTCAAACACACATCCATTTACTAGTCCGTTCTACGTTTGAACGAAACCGGAGGCACCTTATTCCTCATTCCATATGTCCAATACGAAAGAGAGGCCCTCGCACACCCGGACAATCAACAAATACGTCCAGACCACTACCACTGTAACCTCATCAAGGGAGCTACCCATATCTAAGGCATCAGTAGTAATCCACACGAACTGGTCTTGTGCCGTCTTCATATCTTCGACTTTTAATTATTGATCAATTATTTGAAATGAGAATTAACTCGGACTTTTCAAATAATTCACGTATACAAAGAATTCAAATCAATTCATTCCATGGTTAAACTATTTGACATTCACGTTTCAATTCACTAATATAATTTTCATGTCAAATACATCCAACCATCAAAATATCTGATAAACCAAGTAAAGTTGGTTTATTTCCATTTCACATCGTTTATAATATTTTAAAATGATTTATCGCTATTTTTATTTATATAAAAATAACCCATTTTAAATAAATGACGCTTCAGGTCATTACGCGACCCTGGTGTTGTTTTTATTCAGATTTGAGTTACACATTTCTCAAAATCTAACCGTTGGATCATAACAAATTTAATATCGTTGGAAAGATCTTTCCAAAGCAAACCCAACGGTTCTAGTTTCGGTAAAATCCGATGGTCGGATCTCTCGGTATAATCGTTTAAAGTTACGATTCCAAAACGCGAACTACCATGCACGATTCATTTAATTTTAATTATATATATATATATAAATATAAATATAATTCATTCGACGATTTTCAAATTGTTTCACTTCAAAAATTTGGATAACGTCTTTAAATTTCGAAAAATTTCGCCATAACCTCCTTTATTCGGAAAGCGTTTTGGAAATTAATTGGGCCATATTAGGCACCCAATAAATCCAGAAACAGCATCCATAATTTTTAGTGACCTATTCTATGCCCAAGAGAGTGTGTAAAGATCATTACTCCAGAGATATATCTCGTCACCTTGTCCAGTGTTGGAAAATAAATAATCCATGTTCCGTATCTAATAACTAGAGAGACGTGAATTATTGTCAACTCCAAACACGTGTGGGGTTTTTATTAATCTTGCTATTTACCGTTATATTTTATTTATTCCATATCAGTCCTTAGTTCAACCTGTAATTCAATCATCGCCATACGAGCGTCTTGCTATGTTAATCCCAGCCTCGTCATACAAGCTCCAAATGCTTATAAGGAATATGATATGCTATGACGTCAATAGTTCGTCTTCGATTAACCTGAAATGTAGTCATCGCCATACAAGCCTCTCGCTTGTATGGTAATTCCAACCTCATCATACAAGCTCCAAATGCTTATATGGAATATGATAGAGTATGCTATCTTCACGTAGTATGCCATGTAGTGTAGTTCAAAATTAATTGTTGCTATCCTATGGCGACGTTTATAATCTTACACAGAACAACCAACACACGGCATCCAATGGCATTCACAAGAGTTTATATAATAAATAAAATTGTGCAGCCAACTCATTAAGGTTTACCTATTTGTCGGGTATGCAAATAAATTCTTTACTCAACATCAAATCCATTTACCTGTTTAGTATGTGTATATATATGCATATGTAAGTTAAAAATAATATTTTTAGCGAACAAATAATTATTTCCATATGTGGTTATTTTTAACACTTCATATACATGTTAAAAATAATATTTCCAATAAACAATCATTTATTTCAACCCATGGTTATTTTTAACACTTCATATACATGTTAAAAATAATATTTCTAATGAACAAACATTTATTTCAACCCACGGTTATTTTTAACATTTCATATATATGATAAAAATGATATTTTGGCGATCAAAAATATATTTCAACACATGACTATTTTATTTAGTTCATGTACATGTTAAAAATAATATTTATAGCCAACAAATATTTATTTCAACACATGGTTATTTTTAACACTTCATACATATGATAAAAATGATATTTTTGGCGAACAAAAATATATTTCAACACGTGACCATTTTTATTACTTCACATACATGATAAAAATAATAATTTTGGCGAACAAAATTATATTTCAACTCATGACTATTTTTATTACTTTACATACATGATAAAAATAATATTTTTGGCGAACAAAAATATATTTCAACACATGACTATTTTTATTACTTCACATACATGATAAAAATAATATTTTTGGCGAACAAAAATATATTTCAACTCATGACTATTTTTATTACTTCACATACATGATAAAAAAAAAAATTCAACTCATGACTTTTTTTATTTAGTTCATATACACAATAAAAATGATATTTTTATTGTTCAAACAATTTATTCCACACATGAATATTTTTAGCACTTCATACATACAATAAAAATGTTATTTTTTATTGTTTAAACAATTTATTCAACACATGAATATTTTTAGCACTTCATACATACAATAAAAATGTTATTTTTATTGTTTAGACAATTTATTTCAAAAAACAACTATTTTATATAGTTCATTTCAGAAAATTTCGGCATTACAACGGCAGGGTATTTAGCACCGGCACCGTGTCTGATCATGGCTCCTCTACTAACCTAGGCCTTGCAGCATTACAATAATTTCATTTCAATGATTTCCACAATAACGTTCATTTCTACAACACAATAAATTTACCACAAACACAATCCATTTTGTTGCAACCACAATCAATCATTCACAATCCCAATCAATTTCACACCACAATCATCACACAATCATCCATGGTTTAATAGAAAGTAGTGTCAGGAGCTACTAATCCCCGTCTGCAACCTATTATATTTTTCTCCAATTTATTTGAATTTAGAAATCTCACATTGGGTTACACTCCTTCTTAATTGATGGCTAGCTCTAAAATTTCTCCGGTCACTTCTAGGATGTAGTGTACGATGTCACTGTACCATTGCTTCCTGTTTCATCGGATTTCGACATTGTATCAAAAAGATATGATTTTTATTTGATAATATAACTTTGCAACGCTTTTATATGTTGAAAACCTTTTAAAATAAACAGACCATTACCTTTCAGTTTTGTTCGAAACTAGGTTTCGATTTTTCGTTCAATCCATTGCACGAGAGGACGATCGAACTGCGCGACTTCAGGGAGCACGGAGAGTCGCGTCGGACGCTGGTGGTGGTGTCGAGCTCAGTGGAAGCACGACAGAGGAAAAGGGCTTTGAACAGCGGAAGTTGGAGCAGGTCATTCGAGCTAAATTCACAACGATAAATCACAAAACATATATGGATTTGAAGAGGGGAAGATTCCCTACAAAATTCCCTAAAGAACCATTGAATTCTATTGAGTGGATTGTAATAAATCGAAGAGAGAAGGAGGGAGCATCAGCCGTTGTTCGTATTTAGGGGTTACATGTTTTTCTGAGCGAACGAGAATAATGAATGGAATTTTTCTATTGGTTTATATTTATATTTAATTATTTAATTCTTTTTAATTTCAAAAATACCTATTAGTCCATATGAACTCCAAATCAAACCCAACGACTGTTGCCCTAGCTAAATACCCTCATTCCGGACATAATGGAATATATTTCGTAAGCTCATTCAACTGTTTCAGTCAGTTTCTCTCAAAATTAAAATATAAAACATTCAATATTAGATTTTAATGTACATTTTAATTTACCGAGGCCATATACTGATTCCAAAAATTCCTAAAAAATAAATCTAGTTGTGTTTTGACAATACGGTCCTAACAAAACTATTTTCGTCTGATTTGGAGACTGTTTGAAAAAATGGCATTTTTCTGGTTGATCCAATTCAATAGAAATGACCAAACGCGTTTTAATTTACCACACTCACATATTAATTCCAAATTATGAAATTTTAAACCTAGCAATAATTTGATATTCCGGATCCAACAAAAGTGGTTTCATCGATAACGGAGGTCGTTTGCACAATGGCTATTTTTAAGGGCTTTGTTGTTATTTAAAAATGGAATTTTTAACTTCTGACCAAATTCCTGTTAAAGTTTCCTTAAAATAAAATTTTAAATTGGTTCTTGTAACGACCCACATTCTACGCATCGAAGGATCGTAGAATATTTATTTCTTCCACATACGAAGTCGTATGGTCATGTAACTTTGGGAGACGACTATTGGGGCCATTTCTCATGTTCATGATTTTTCCCGATTTTTAAATGATTGTTTTGCCCCTAACTGATATTGTTTCGGCCATAACTTTTGACCTGAAAGGAATTTTGACCTGAAACCACTTCCATTGGATTCAGATGATGGTTTACAATTCCGTAGAGTGGTCACATTAGCCAAACGGGCTCACCGTTTGGGAGATATGGCTGAAACAAGGTTTAGAAGGTGAAAAACAGCTTAACCGGGCCTAATTTGGGTGATTAGTGAGTAGGCCTATAATCCATTTCGGGATTAGGGTTATGGGAAGGCTGATAGGGTTAGGAAATTCAGTTTCTATCATTTTCCAGCCACCACTTTTTGTTTTTTCAAGTTTAGCCATGGCCTCCACTTTCTAAAACACCCCAAATCACCTTCTAATCGCTAATTAAGCCGAATATATATCAAATCAAGGAAGATCTTCACCAAATCAATATTAGGACTGCTGTATTCCCTTGGTATTCGCGCCCAAACAGAGAATCATTTCAAATCTAAAGTTTATTTGTGGCAAAGGTGAGTGATTTGCAAGGTTCCTCACTAATTATGGTTAATTAAGGGTAATTAGTGTTGATTAGCGAATTTATACATTAATAAATTCTAGAAAAATATTCATAAATTTCGAAATATTGTTTTAGACCTCTGTTAGAAACTTGGGTTAATTTGGTTAAGTTTTGCTAATCCTATCATTAATTATACTTGAACATGATTAAGGGGAAATATAGGTTTTGGCTGTGTTTGATCCATTTTAACCTATCAAGTTGTTGTTTTGTTGTTTGTGGTCACTTCTATTTGTTGCTATGACTGTATGGTATGCTTTGTGATTGTCTAAAATAGTTAGAGTGGTCGAAAACGCCATCGAGTGGCGTACAAACAGTCCCTGGAAGTTGCAAGAAAAGTGCGTGAAAGTACCCGAACCGGATCGGGTCGGATGGGAGCACGAACCGGATCGGGTCGGATGGGAGCACGAACCGACCCACTCGTAGATGATACCCACAATCCGAACCGCCTGGAAGCTCGTGAACTGATGGCCAAGGAGGATCCCAAATCGTAGTACCCTATCCGAACCGAACTGCTCACACCAAAAGCCTCCGACCCGATCCGCCTCTCATGTGCCACTCCGACCCGACCCATGTAGTCACCTCCGAACCGCCCGAACCGAACCGATGCACCATGGAGGAGCTTGAGAAACTCGACCCGGTCCAAGGTGATGAAGGTCACGACCCGTACCGAAGAGCTTGGACTTGAGGTGTGGACCACGAACCAAACCGGGAGTACGATCTGAGGAAAGGTAAAGTGAAGAGCCGAACCAATCTGGAGAAGACCAAAGCCCGAGACGCAAAGGTAGTCCAAATGGGAAGCTTGCACTCAGGATCCAGATGGGAACCAACGAGTCGACTTCATGAGTTAGGCTTTGCAGCGGGACGTGTGCTAAGGGGTTGTCGATGTCTATGACTTTGGATCACTATGTGTAGGGGGTACGTGAACGGATTCAGGACCACAGTGGTATAGGTACGACTAATGGGCTATAGACCAATGAAGCGGGGTCATTTGTAAAGATTTAGTCATGACTTCGTGGGGTAAGCTTGGTGGTAGCATTAGTTGTACAAGTCGAACTCCGTCACTACTTCGATGGGTCTAGTGGTTGAGAGTGGTGGACATCGTATGCTTTACGCACTGAGTGAGAGACGCGAGGATGGTTGCCATGCTTAATTTGTTTGCCATCACTGTGACATGCACGCCCCCACCCCCGTATTCTTTATACCACATGTTAGTGGCACCTTATAGTATTGTACGGTATGTAGTGCTAACTCTTTGGTTGCAGGTCCAGGTTGAGGTATGGTTTAGTATACCTGTTATTGTTCTGTTTTGCTGCTTATCGCTCATACCAGACTTTTGTCTGACCCAGGGTTTTATGTCTCTTCTTATTACTCTGGGTGCTCTCACGAGCAGACTAGAGACAGGTTAGCTGGTGATGCACGAGTAGCTGTACCAGAGACGAGCAGGAGGCTTCCACGTATGATATATATATAGATATTCTCCCTGTGTCGCTGTAGGGTCACTACTTTGGGCATTAGTAGTGTACCTTTTCCTTTGCTTTGCTTTAGAGACAGTTTGAAAAGTTGTAATAATGATGATGGGGAACATAAGCTGAATCTGGATTTCCGCTGCTATGATGTTTAGTTTTAGTTTTCAGCTTATGCACTGTCTCGCCTATTTTATGTCAAGTATATTGTTATTATATTTTATTCCACGCGCCGTGAGACATTATACAGGTTTCTTTGTTAGTTCTCCAGTAAGTTTTCCTCTTTTCCTTTCTTTGGTGACTGTACCGTGCTGGTTGGACATCGGCACAGCGCACTTTCATTGGAAATGTCGGCTGGTGCGGGGCCGGCCGTCACACTTGGTATCAGAGCTCTAGGTTGCGTAGTAAACCTAGGGTAGAACACCAGGGAGAGATAATATGTATATGAGAGCGCGTATTTGTGATTATTTTAGTTTTCAAAAGCTATATATATATACTATTAATATAGCTAAGGATGAAGTCGCACTGCATTGACACCATAAAGAGGATGGTTAATCGTTTCTTTATACAGATTGAACGATGAGCTGATATACGAGGGGTGCTGGTAGAGCAGCCAACAATGGGAATGCTCCTGACATGAGGGCAATGTTTACTGACCTCATGAGGGAGATGCTTAGAGATGTTCAGAGGGGAACTCCTAATGCTGCTAATGGTGGTGGTGCATTGGTGCAGGTGCCTAGAGCCGATTTCGCCAATCTATGCAAGGATTACACTAGTCTTGGTGGAAAGCCGTTCCAGGGAACGGAATCGGCTACAGAAGTTCAGGATTGGTTGGATAGCTGTGAGCGTATCTTCGAAGATTTAGGTATCGAGGATGCGATGAAAAGAAAGCTAGCGTCCCGTCAGCTGCAAGGACGGGCAATGAATTGGTGGAATGCTATAAAGGCAGCTACTCCCGAGGATCAGATTACTTGGGATCGGTTTAAGGCTTGCTTTAGTGATAAGTTCATTCCAGCTGCTCAGAAGTCAGTGTTGTTTAAGAAATTATTGGAACTCAAGCAGAATGGCAGAGCTGTCTCGGAGTATATTGCCGAATTCGACACTTTGTCGAAATATGGGTTAGCCCTAATAGATACTGCCGAGAAGAAGAACGAGAAGTTCATAACAGGCTTGGATGGATACTTGTGGGAAAGGCTTATCAACCATATCGATGAGACGTTTGAATCGATTGCGGGGAAAGCTTTAAGATCGGAAAGTCTTTACCCTAAGTCGAAGACTGAGGTCGCATCTGCAGAGGAGCCAAAATCGCAAGCAAGCGGTGGAGGCAAGAGTGGTTCTCATAATAAGAGGAAGCAGAACCAGAATAAGGATGGCCAGAAGTAGAAGAAAGATGTTGAGTGCTTTAGCTGTGGCAAGAAGGGCCACTATGCTAGTAATTGTCGAGCAAAGCCAGCAGACAGGAAGTGCTTCAACTGTGGCCAAGTGGGACATCACAAGGACAAGTGTCCGCAACCCCCTAAAGAAAAGCAGATGGTGAAAGAATATGCCTTTAATGCTTCGTCGAATGCCCCAACTGCGGTGGAGAAGGGAAAGAATGTCGTTATTCAAGGTATGCTTTCTGTTTATGATGTTCCTGTTAGAGTTTTGTTTGATACCGGAGCTTCAAGTTCTTTCATATCTAGTGACCTGGTAGATAGGTTGGGATTGGAGCCCGAGATAGTCGATAGACCTTTAGTAGTGACGAACCCGATTGGTGGTTCGACTAGCCTTAGCATGATTTGCCGTAATGTGGTCTTATCGAGTCACGGATGCATGTTTGCTTGTGATTACTTTGTTTTGGGCTTTACTGGGTTTGGCATTATTTTGGGAGTCGATTGGCTCCAAAGATATGGGGTGGTGGTAGACTGTGAGGGCTTTTTGGTGACAGCTAGAGCGAATGATGGGCGGAGGGTAGTGTTTGGTGGTCTACCTAGTGATGGGGTAATGGCTAGTTTTCTAAATTCCCTCAACATCCCGCATGATGAGTTGTCAGGTTTGCCCGTGGTTGGCCAGTATCCGGACGTCTTCGAGGAAGTGACCGGGCTTCCACCACACCGAGAGATTGAGTTCCGTATTGATTTAGTGAAAGATGCCAGACCTATAGTGATGCCACTTCGTCATATGTCACTAAGGGAGCAGCGAGAGCTCGGGGTGCAAGTAAGCAATCTTTTGAAGAAGGGATTTATCAGAAGAAGTGTTTCTGAATGGGGAGCACCAATTTTGTTTGCTACCAAGGCAGATGGTTCCCTTCGATTGTGTGTGGACTACCGCGAATTGAATAAAGTGACGAGGAAGAATAGTATCCTCTACCGCGGATAAATGATTTGTTTGATCAGTTGAGTGGCGCGAGAGTATTCTCCCAGTTGGATCTCACGACAGGTTTTCATCAGCTTAGAGTGGAAGCTGAGAGTATAGCTAAAACGGCCTTTCGAACGCCGTCTGGATTTTATGAGTGGTTGGTAATGCCATTCGGGTTGACCAATGCACCAGCATATTTTGTAGATCTTATGAATAGGGTATTCAGAGATCAGTTGAATAAGTTTGTTCTTGTGTTCATGGACGATATACTTGTTTATTCGAGGACAGAGGAAGAACACAAGGAACACTTGAGAATAGTAATGGAGGTGTTGAGAAAACACCAATTAAAAGCAAAGTTTTCTAAGTGTCACTTCTGGAGAAGGGAAGTGAGGTTCTTGGGCCATGTTGTTTCAGAAAATGATATCGCCGTGGACCCTGCGAAGGTGGCTATGGTACAAGATTGGTTTACGCCCAAGAATGCAACGGACATAAGAAGTTTCTTGGGATTAGCTGGATATTATCGTAAGTTTATCCAAGACTTCTCAAAGATAGCAGCACTATTGACTCAGTTGACCAAAAAGAATCAACCTTTCGTCTGGGACGAAAAGTGCGAGAATGCATTCAAGAGCCTAAAGGAAAAGTTGACATGTGCACCAGTGTTAGTCATTCCTAAGGGGAATGAAGAGATGACAGTATATACGGATGCATGTGGCATAGGGCTAGGTGCTATATTGATGCAAGGAGGTAGGGTTGTAACTTATGCTAGTAGGCAAATGAAACCGCATGAGAAAAGATACCTTACCCATGATTTGGAATTAGCAGCGATCGTGTTCGCGTTGAAGATGTGGTGACATTATCTCTTGGGAGAAAGGTTTGAGCTGTTTACCGATCATAAATCGTTAAAGTATCTCTTCTCCCAAAAGGATCTGAATCTCCGACAGCAAAGATGGTTAGAATTCTTGGCTTCCTACGATTTCGATATCGCATACACACCAGGAAAGGGCAATGCGGTAGCTGATGCCTTGAGTAGGAGACATGCCAGTTTAGGGGTTATGTTTCTAGAATGGAAGCAACTGGAGTACATCGCTGGGTATAACTTCAGACCAAGGTGCGAATTAGATCCAGAAATGTTTGCAAATTTGACGATCAGACCCACTTTGATTGAGCGGATTGGTTCCAGTCAGAAGAACGATCCAAACCTATTGGGAATCATCTCAAAGTTAGAGATGGGAATCGACGAAGGGATGAACAAGTATTGGCTTGATCGAGATGGATGTCTTAGAAAAGATGGAAGACTAGTTATACCCAATGTCAATGGATTGAGAGATGAAGTGCTTAGAGAATGTCATCACTCAAAACTGACTATACACCCCGGTGGTAACAAGATGTATCGAGACATGAAGTAGACCTACTACTGGGAAGGAGTGAAAAGAGACATTGGGAAGTTTATATCCAAATGCATGAATTGCCAGCTAGTTAAAGCTGAGCAAAAGAAGCCTAGTGGTTTGTTGCAACCATTAGAAATTCCAGAATGGAAATGGGAACAAGTTTCAATGGATTTCATTGATGGGTTACCAAGGACTAGATCGGGCCATGATAGCATTTGGGTGATTGTGGACCGATTGACTAAGAGTGCAAGGTTTATACCCGTCAAGTCAAACATGATGGCAGCTAAGTTAGCTGAACCATATGTAAAGTGGGTAGTGAGATTTCATAGAATACCCAAAGGCTTTGTGAGTGGCCGAGATCCGTTGTTCACTAGTGGATTTTGGAAGAGCTTACAAGAGGCGTTAGGATCAGAATTACATCTCAGTACCGCGTATCATCCTCAAACCGATGGTCAAACAGAGAGGGTGAATCGAGTGTTAGAAGATCTCTTGAGAGCTTGCATATTGGATTTGGGTGGATCATGGGATGACCATTTGCATCTAGTAGAGTTTGCATATAATAACAGTTATCAATCCAGTATTGTTATGGCTCCATTCGAAGCTTTGTACGGAAGACCGTGCAACTCACCGTCATGTTGGTTAGAAACTGGTGAGAAGTTTGTGCTTGGACCAGATGTGATAAGAGAAACTTCAGCTAAGATTAAAGTTATCCAACAGCGAGTGAAGGCTGCCCAAGATAGGCATAAGAGTTACGCTGATAAGAGGAGAAGAGAATTAAAGTTCTCCATTGGCGACTTGGTGTTTGTCAAGATTTCTCCGTTGAGGACATGATACGATTTGGCAGGAGAGGCAAGTTAACACCAAAATTTGTTGGTCCATTCCCAGTTCTTGAGCAAATTGGGAATTTAGCATATAAAGTTGAATTACCAGACAAGATGGCAGGAGTTCACAGCGTGTTTCATGTTTCCCAGTTAAGGAAGTTCGTACACGACCCAGATGTGACTATTTCACCTGATCAGTTGGATGATATCGAAGTTGAACCCGAGGCGGTTGGGAACCGCGGGCCTATGCGTATTGTTGGGAACGATACGGAGCAGCTTCGAAGGAAGGCGGTGAAATTAGTCAAAGTTCAGTGGGGCGAGGATGAGAATGACTGTACTTGGGAGACAGAGGAGAGAATTATGAAGACGTATCCAGAACTCTTCGCCTGGTAAGATTTTAGTTTCGATTTAGTCTTTCTGCATACTAGGATAGGTTTGTTTTGTTTGTTTTGCATGTTTGATTGTTGTATATGATTGGTAGGCATGCGGGATCCTTTGTATGTTTTGGGTTAAGGAATTTCGGGGACGAAATTTCTTAAGGGGGGAGAGTGTAACGACCCGCATTCTACGCATCGAAGGATCGTAGAATATTTATTTCTTCCACATATGAAGTCATTTGTTCATGTAACTTTGGGAGACGACTATTGGGGTCATTTCCCATGGTCATGATTTTTCCCGATTTTTAAATGACCGTTTTGCCCCTAGTTGATCCTGTTTCGGCCATAACTTTTGAATGGAAAGGAATTTTGACCAGAAACCACTTCCATTGGATTCGGATGACGGTTTACAATTTCGTAGAGTGGTCACATTAGCCAAACGGGCTCACGTTTTGGAGATATGGTTGAAACAAGGTTTAGAAGGTGAAAAACAGTTTAACCGGGCCTAATTTGGGTGATTAGTGAGTGGGCCCATAACCCATTTCGGGATTAGGGTTATGGGAAGGCTGATAGGGTTAGGAAATTCAGTTTCTATCATTTTCCAACCGCCACTTTTTGTTTCTTTAAGCTTAGCCATGGCCTCCACTTTCTAAAACACCCCAAATCACCTTCTAATCGCTAATTAAGCCGAATCTACATCAAATCAAGGAAGATCTTCACCAAATCAGTATTAGGACTGCTGTATTGCCTTGGTATTCGCGCCCAAATAATGAATCATTTCAGATCTAAAGTTTATTTGTGGCAAAGGTGAGTGATTTGCAAGGTTCCTCACTAATTATGGTTAATTAAGGGTAATTTGTGTTGATTAGCGAATTTATACATTAATAAATTCTGGAAAAATATTCATAAATTTCGAAATATTGTTTTAGACCTCTGTTAGAAACTTGGGTTAATTTGGTTAAGTTTTGCTAATCCTAGCATTAATTATACTTGAACATGATTAAGGGGAAATATGGGGTTTTGGCTGTGTTTGATCCATTTTAACCTATCAAGTTGTTGTTTTGGTGTTTGTGGTCACTTCTATTTATTGCTATGACTGTATGGTATGCTTTGTGATTGTCTAAAATAGTTAAAGTGGTCGAAAACGCCATCGAGTGGCGTACAAACAGTCCCTGGAAGTTGCAAGAAAAGTGCGTGAAAGTACCCGAACCGGATCGGGTCGGATGGGAGCACGAACCGACCCGCTCGTAGATGATACCCACGATCCGAACCGCCTGGAAGCTCGTGAACTGATGGCCAAGGAGGATCCTAAATCGGAGTACCCTATCCGAACCGAACCGCTCACACCAGAAGCCTCTGACCCGATCTGCCTCTTGTGTGCCACTCCGACCCGACCCGTGTAGTCACCTCCAAACCGCCTGAACCGAACCGATGCACCATGGAGGAGCTTGAGGAACTTGACCCGATCCGAGGTGACGAAGGCCACGATCTGAACCGAAGAGCTTGGACTTGAGGTGTGGACCACAAACCGAACCGGGAGTACGATCTGAGGCAAGGTAAAGTGAAGAACCGAACCGATCCGGAGAAGACCAAAGCCCGAGACGCAAAGTTAGTCCAAATGGGAAGCTTGCACTCAGGTTCCAGATGGGAACTAACAAGTCGACTTCATGAGTTGGGCTTTGCTGCGGGACGTGTGCTAAGGGGTTGTCGATGTCTATGACTTTGGATCACTATGTGTAGGGGGTACGCGAACGGATTCAGGACCACAGTGGTCTAGGTACGACTAATGGGCAATAGACCAATGAAGCGGGGTCATTTGTAAAGATTTAGTCATGACTCCGTGGGGTAAGCTTGGTGGTAGCAATAGTCGTACAAGTAGAACTCCGTCACTACTTCGGCGGGTCTAGTGGTTGAGAGTGGTGGACATCGTATGCTTTACGCATTGAGTGAGAGATGTGAGGATGGTTGCCATGCTTGATTTGTTTGCCATCACTGTGACATGCACGCCCCCACCCCCGTATTCTTTACACCATATGTTAGTGGCACCTTAGAGTATTGTACGGTATGTAGTGCTAACTCTTTGGTTGCAGGTCCAGGTTCAGGTATGGTTTAGTATACCTGTTATTGTTCTGTTTTGCTGCTTATCGCTCATACCAGACTTTTATCTGACCCAGAGTTTTATGTCTCTTCTTATTACTCTGGGTGCTCTCACGAGCAGACTAGAGACAGGTTAGCTGGTGATGCACGAGTAGTTGTACCAGAGACGAGCAGGAGGCTTCCACGTATGATATATATAGATATTCTCCCTGTGTCGCTATAGGGTCACTACTTTGGGCATTAGTAGTGTACCTTTTCCTTTGCTTTGCTTTAGAGACAGTTTTAAAAGTTGTAATAATGATGATGGGGAACATAAGTTGTATCTGGATTTCCGCTGCTATGATGTTTAGTTTTAATTTTCAGCTTATGCACTGTCTCCCCTGTTTTATGTCAAGTATGTTGTTATTATATTTTATTCCACACGCCGTGTGACATTCTACAGGTTTCTTTGTTAGTTCTCCAGTAAGTTTTCTTCTTTTCCTTTCTTTGGCGACCGTCCCGTGCTGGTTGGACATCGGCATAGCGCACTTTCGTTGGAAATGTCGGCTGGTACGGGGCGGGCCGTCACAGTTCTGATTTTCCGGGTTGTTACAACCATATGGATAATCACAGACACAGAATCAAACAAAAAGATAAACAAAAATAAAATGTAGAAAAGAAAAGAACACACGGGATTTTATACTGGTTCAAATTACTCCTATGTTCAGTCTCATGCAACGCTGGATTGCACAGAGTTTTATTACTAAATCAATATCCAAGTACAACACCCTTGATTTCACGTCCACAAGGTTACCACCGATTCCAAACAACCTTGATCAAGTATATTCCCCTTGATTTCCCTGCTACAAGGTTAACACCGATTCCAAATACCATTAATCAAGTATATTCCCCTCGATTTCCCAGCTACATGGTTAACACCGCTCTGTTTCCTTGATTTCAAGGATATAAGCAACACACCTTTTCCCAAACACTTCCCAAACAATTACAACATCCCTATAACTCTTCAATAGCACTTCGATTCAGAGAGTAATGAGTAGAGAATGAGATGTGAAGAAGTTTTATATAAATAGAACTGAATTCGGTAGAGTATAAGTGTAGAAATCATAAAAATATGAAATATTAATGGTGTAAAGAAGGATGATGAAGATGGAGAAGTGGAATTATCAAAAAAATTCAAAATCAACCCATATTTATAAGTTTTGAAAGGTTGCAACACTTCTAGAACGTTACAAATGGTGAAAAGACACTTCTTTTCAAAATAAAAAATTTGACAGTTATATGTCAATAATGTATGTCGACATATCATAATATAAAATTGAAATTTGAGTATTTATCAAGTACTTTGATATATATATATATATATATATATAATTCTGGAAATTATTGAATTAAAACATAGTGTTATAACAAGTATTATAAAGTATAAATCATATGAAAACGTAAATATAAAATATGTGAACATATTTATAAAATTATAGTGTTTAAAATTGTATAAATATAAAGTATATAATATATATAAATTTAAAAACTTGAATTTAAAATCAAAAGTAAGATAGAAAAATTAATTAGAATTAGAATAGAATTGAAATTGGAATTGGAATTTGAAAATCAAAATAGAATTTGAAAATAGAATTTGAAAATTGAAAATCAGAAACATAATTTGAATTTGAACCTGGAGTGTTATTCAGAGTCTTATATAAACTAGACTCTATTACTGTATTTATCTTGAACTCTAGAAATCTTGATTACTCTTGAGTCTTGAATCATCTCTGAATTCTGAATCTCTAGTAGCTCTTAAACTGTATAGTCTTCAGTATTAATTCCTATATATAAATCCTGCATATGTGTATGTATATATATATATATTCTAGATAAAAGTGTTAGTATATAATTTATAATCAATTAATATTAAAATAAGGTTATTGTCATCAAAACTTCATTCTCCAACAAAATCCTGTTCACTGTTTTGCAGCTATTGTTGCTACCGCTCTATCAGTTGGTATGAGAGCCAAAGTGATTCGTAGTTGTTCATTGTTTCATAGTTTCGAGGTTGATTGTTTACATTGCTTTGAAGTTTAATTCATAATCAAAGTCTTAGAATTTGTTATCATTTCAAATTGAAGAATGCCGCCAAGACGAGCAATTAGAAATCGAAATGTTGAGGATGTGTATGGGCAGGAAGATGCAACTCAGATTGTAGCGACCCGAACTTCCCGGCCGACCTAAACCGAACAAGCAGGCGGACTTCTTTGAGAACACAATGCATCGGAACACAAACACGAGAACATTTCCTTGTTATTGCAACAATTTAAATCTGAATACAAGATATCACAGTTCAAATAAATAATATACAACGGAAAATATCAGAGATTTAAATTGCAAAACAGTGGAAATATATATACATAAATATAATGTGCAGCGGAAAACATCAACTACAACAGCTGAAGGAAATACACGGATACAAAGCATTCCATAGTACAGCTCCGGCCATAATCCAGGATCCTGTGAAAAGATATATCTTTGAAACCAAAACTACAAGTTGCCCGTGTGGAAAATATGAACACCTAGAGTTCAGGTGGAAACAATAAACTCCGAATCAGTAATGGGACTAGTGTGAGAACTAAAATAGTGATTAACTTTATTTTAAAGTTGGGCAAATCAAGGGACCACGACGTATAACATGAAACGGGTTTTCTCCCAAGAATACCATTAAACAAACAGCGCAATGATAAAAGGAATAATGAATCCATTATAAGACTCAGGTCTCATCATACAATGCAAACACAAACCATAGGATAAAGTTTTACCTTATAATAGCCAAACATGCTTGATACGCAAATTTTATCTTTTACTATTATTATAAGTGTAGAAATCGATTTCGATTATAAATGTATCAATCATAGGCGGCTTAGGTACCATATATTATGTTGCCATATAAGTTTACAATTAAAACCATAAAATCACGTATTGAAAATTGGATTTCCATCTATGAACCGAAGCAAGGGATCTTCCTCACCGATTTTGAGACACTCTAGAAAATTCCTCTGGATTACATTTCTGGGTAACCCTTGGACCTTCAGGGCCGGTCAGCCATCGTTGATTAGTTATACCATAAACAATACGTTAGTCGGTTCTATCGAACCTCTCACAAGGTCAGTATGTCGACCAAATCAAGGGCCTTTTAGTCGACCTAGATCAAATCTGAGGTACCCCGCATTTCACAATCCAAACCCCAACATCCACATAAGTAAAATACCAAGGCTCCATACCATGACATCATTTCTAGCTAGAAGCTAACGTATGCCCATTTCCCTGAAGTCTCTATCCCGTTTTTGGTTAACATCGAGATGTGAGGCTCGCGAATTAACGCTACACAAAGCTGTTCTATTTAAAGCTGTGCTTTGATCATTAACCATGAGACTTTGCTTTTCAACACAAGCCTTGATTCATGCAACTCAGCATGCCACGTTGTCAATCCATACCATACCATTGATTTCTACCAATATATAACCGCTAAGTTCGTACGTATCAAAGAAGGGTGTTAAGCAAGAGAATAAATTCTCCTCCAATAAACAAATATATATCAGCAGAGATCAACAAATACAACACGAAATATAAGGTCAGACATACAATCCATTTACAAGTCCGTTTTGGGTCTGAACGAAACCGGAGGTACCTTATTCCTTATCCCATATGTCCAATACAGGAGAGAGGCCCCCTCATATCCAGTGGATCTCAAAGTACGTATGGACGATCACCACTTATTACCTCGTCTTGGGTGTACATCCAAATCAAGACATCAGTAGTCATCCAAACGATGTGAAGATCTCCGGTCTTCAACCACCGTCTACAAATCTTCGACTTTTATTGTCGTATCAGTTATTCAGAATGGGTTAAACCCGTTTTTTCTGAATAACTCACGTATCGTATAATTAGGGCTGTCAATGGGTCGAGTTGGGTCGGGTTTGGTTCGGGTAAAGTCGTGTTCGGGTTGAGTTCGGGTCGTGTCAGCTCAACCCGTTTATTAAACGGGTCGGTTTCGGGTTGACCCATTTATAATCGTGCGGGTGAGTTTGATTCGTGTAACCCACTAAGACAAATATTTGTATAAAAAATGAAAACATGAAAGAAGGGTGTTGTCGTCATTCACTTGTTTTGAGCCAAGATAAGAATAAAAATGTAAAAAGTTGTTAATGTGGGAATAAACATGAAAATGTGAAGGAGTGAATCAGTGAAGAGGTAGAACCGCAGAAATCAGAATGACTGAATGAGTAGCGGCTTGGTAATTGATAAATTAGGGTAAAGCGGCAAATGGGTACTGGACTGGGTTGGGCCAATGTTTCGTAGATTGTAGAGTAATAAAAATATATTTTATATTAAATGGGTCATGACGAGTTCATGGGTCGGGTTGGGTCAACCTGTTTATTAAGTGGGTCAGAGCGGATTGACCCGAAATTGACCCGTTTATAAATGGGTCGGGTCGGGTTTTTTCGTGCGGGTTACGAGTCGTGTTTTGGGTCGTGTTAGAAATTGACGGCCCTACTTATAATCAAGTGCTATAAAAACACATCATACACCCCCATTCCAATCTAGAATATTCTTTAATTCAAATATTCATTACTTTGGAAATCATTCCCATAGATCTTATCAAAGATTTAATTCATTTGAACCTCTTATCTAAATCTTTCTTTGAAAACCATTGCAAAAGATTTTGTATTATCTTTTAACAATCTTAAACCAAATTAAGGTTTATCAAACTTTCCGGGATTATCGAGCCCTACCAAAGTAATCATTTATTTTATTTCTCCAATCCCCAACCTATTAATCCCATGAAGCAAAACTAGTATAACACCCACAGTGTTATCTGTAAAATTAATTACCATTTTACATTTCAATCTAATTAAAAATTTAACTATCGCATAGAGTAAAATTGGTGGTACTCCATTCTCGATCATTTCTTAAATTCGGTAAATTTAATTACCTCATTCACATTCCAATCTAATTAAAGATTCATTAAAACTCCAACTTGGTTTCAATCTCAAAAATCATTACTTAATGATTATTCGACTTTAGGAAATTAATCTTGTCTTTAAATGGGTCAAAGAACCAATGTCATTAAAAACAAAGTTCACAATAAACCCAAAATCCTCTTCCATCAAAATGGAATCTTCACGGAAATCTGATCCGTATATAATTGATATAAATTTCCGTAACAGACTAATACTATAAATGTAATAATGGTAAAGCCTTTTAAATTCCATAAATAGTAATAGTCTTCCTTCATAGAAGCTTATCTCAATTATTAGTAAATCGAGTTCCGCTCAATTCCAATTTAATATATTAAATTGGAAAACTTTACTTTGGAAAAGTTCCGTTAAATCTTAATTAAAAGATTTATAAATTCAAAACCATAATTTCACTATTAACTGGGTTTTAAGAAAAAAGTTATTTAAAACATCGTTCACAATGAACCCAAAATCAACTTTCATTTAACTCCAATTATGTTTATTAATTGGAAAAACTTCATTAACATTAATTAAAATATTTATTCCTTTCTCAACTGGGCTGAAGAACGGTATTATTTAAGATACCACTCACTACAAACCCAAAATCCAATTTGATATTAAATACAAGGCTCTGAATAAAAATCATATCGGGTTATAATTAATATCAAATTTTGAAACCAACAAATATCGTATTGGGAATAACGATATCTATATCTTCCAAATTCCTCAACGATATCCGTGTAATCATTGATTTCAATATCGAAATATTCCGAGGATGATTTCCGTTCAAATCAGCTCCAATTCATATATTGGAAAATTCTGGTTATATTAAAACCATTTCAATTCTTTACTCAAGTTGGTAAACAACTTATTCTGATAAAAATATCTTTTATCTTTACAAACTTCGAATATTTCATCCAAAATCATTTCAAATCATTTACATATTTTTAATAATTTTAAAAGGCCTTATAATCGGTTTTCAATATCGGCCACCGAACTACATCCATAGCGACCATTTCCAAATCTGATTTGAACATGAAACAACCCAAACTTCCCTATAAAGGAAAGCCCAGATTGAGTTGAGAACACGACAAATCAAAACACAAACAGAAGAACATTTCATTGCTTATTACAACAATTCCATAAGAATACGAGAATATAACAGAGTATAAATAAATAATATACATTCGATAAATATCAGAGATTTAAAATTACATTGAAATACATAGCAGCGGAAAACTAATACAAACACAACTGAAATAAATACACGGATACAGAGCTTTCCGAATATCCCTTCGGCTGTAAACTAGGATCCTGTGAATATAATATCTGCAAAACCCAACTACTAGCTGCCCGTGTGGAAAATAAGGGCACCCAGAGTTTAGGTTAAAACATTAAACTCCAGGTCAGTCATGTGATTGGTGTGAAAACTAAAGCAGTTATTACATCCTTACTTTAAAAATAAAGTAAATCAAGGGACCACGACGTATAACACGGAACAGGTTTCCTCCCAAGAATACCAGTGCATAAAAAAAACAGCGCAATGCTTTTTGGGAAAATGAAGCTATTATAAGACTCAGGTCCCATCACACAATGCAACGCAAACCGGAGGATAGTGTTTTACCTTATAATAGCCAAACATGCTTGGTACATTTAAAACAAATCATTTTGATACTATTATAGTGTAAAGTGTATGAAAACAACTTCAAATATAAATGTATCAATCATAGACGGCATTACCGTGCCATGCCACTATGTCACTAATAGTATACAACTAAAACCGTAAAATGTCGTATTGGAATTTGGGTTTCCATCTGTGAACCAAGGCAAGGGATCGTCCTTACTGAATTCGAGACGTTCTAGCCTGCCCCTCAGGATTCAGCCGCAACTGCATCTTGGATCATTAGGGCTGCTCCACACGGAGGGGATTAAAATGCCTGAACAATACGTCTCCCCGCCCTTTGGGGCGTAAACTGGTCATATATCGACCAAACCATCCATCAGCATCGCAGTGATCGATATAACCGAGGCGCCTCGCTATCCGTCATACACATAAGTAAAACGTCTGGGCGTACAAAACCCAGACACCACTGCTAGCTAGAAGGAAACGCATGCCCTCCCTGAAGTCCTCTCCCATTTCTGGTTCACACCGGGGTGTGAAGCTCTCAAATTAACGCTATACACAAAGCTATGTTATATTAAAGTCGTGCTTTGATCATCAACCACAAGACTTTGCTTTTCAATAGAAGCCTTGATCATTTGCATCTCAGCATGCCACACAGAAAATTCACGCTATGCAACTGATGTCTATCAATCACACAGAATGAAATCCAATGTCAGACACACAGTCCATTTACAAATTTGTTCTGGGTTTGAACGAAACCGGAGGCACCTTATTCCTCGTCCCATATGTCCAATTACAAGAGAGAGGTCCTCGCATATCCGTCAATCTCCAAGTACGTTTGGACAATCACCACTTATTACCTCGTCTTGGGTGTACAGTACAATCAAGACATCAGTAATCATCCAAACGATGTGAAGACCTCCGGTCTTCAACCGCCGTCTTCATCGTCGACTTATCGTCGAATCAGTTATTCAGAATGGGTATAAACCCGGCCTTTCCGAATAACTCGCGTATATAATAAACAAGTGCTATAAAAACAAAACATACGCCTCACTCCAATTCTGAATATTCTTTTATTTAAATATTCATATCCTTTAGGAAAGGTTCCCATTAATTTTATCAAAGATAAATTCTTTAAATCTATTCTTTAATCTTCCTTTGGATATCAATTCAAACCATTTTAAAGTTTTCCAAACTAGTCTGGATTAGCACACCTTACCGAAGTAATCATTTGTTTAATTCCCAATCCCAACTTTTTCATCCCATGGAGCAAAACTGGTCATACTCAATATCTAACACCACGGTGTTATTGGTAAATTTAATTACCATTTCACGTTCAAATCTTGTTAAAGATTTAATTATCGCTTGGAGCAAAACTGGTGATACTCCATTCTCGATCATTTCAATCTAATTAAAGATTCATTAAAACTTCACTTAGTTTTAATCTTCCCAAAAATCAATATTAATGATTATATAACTTGGGAAATCATATCATGTCTTTAACTGGGTTAAAGAACCCATGTCATTTAAAACACGGTTCATAATAAACCCAAAATCACATTCCATTTTATTCCAATTACTAAATATAACTGGAAATTCTAATAATCTTAATTAAAAGATTTACTCTTTTCACACGGGGTTTAAGAACAGTGTTACTGAAGACACCATTCCATCAGTCTCTAACCGTAAATTAGTAAGAGAACAATTCCCTAAGTATTAATCCCGAAGGCCGAAACCAACATCAGATCAATACCTCGGAAACCATTTAACTTAGCTAATCTCCAGTTAGTTTCTAATTTTCTTAACTCCATTGGGTTTAAGAACATCATTTTTAAAGATACCATTAACGAAAAACCCAAAATTCAATTCAATTCAATTCCAATTAAATATTAATTAATTGGTAAACTTCATTAAATCTTAATAAGAAGATTTAATCTTTTTTCAACTGGGTTTAAGAACAGTGTTAGTGAAGACACCGTTCACGACAAACCCAAAATTCAATACAATTCAATTCCAATTAAATATTAATTAATTGGTAAACTTCATTAAATCTTAATAAGAAGATTTAATCTTTTCTCAACTGGGTTTAAGAACAGTGTTAGTGAAGACACCGTTCACGACAAACACAAAATCCCATTTGATATTAAATACAAGGCTCTGGATAGAAAATATATCGGCTAATATTCAGTATCAAATTCTGAAATCAACAAATATCGTATTGGAATAACGATATATATATCTTCCAAATTCCTCCACAATGTCCGTATAATCACGGAATCCAATATCGAAATATTCCGAAGATACTTTCGATTCAAATCCATTCCAATTCTTATATTGGAAGTTTTTGGTTATATTAAAACCATTCACAAATCCAATTTATTTCTTTGAAAATTATTGGATTTCAAATCTAATTCATAACTAGTTCATTTCGATAAAAATATATTTTTTATCTTTTCAAATATGGAATTTTTCATCCCAATTCTTTCCAAATCATTTATTATGATTTTACGCAAATTATCGATATTTTAAATAATTTTATCAAGGCCCGTACAATCGATTTCCATAAACGGTCATCGAACTGCACTTACAGCGACCTTTTCCAAATTTGATTTGGACATAATCCCAAATCCAACCGTTAGATTTGAAATTTATTATATGCGTTGGAAAGTTCTTTTCGAAACGAACCCAACGGTTCCGGTTTAAGGAGAATCCGATGGTCGGATCTCCCGTAACGTCAATTCGAAGTCAATGGCCGAAACTCGCGAACGGTCGTAGCGCGGTGCGTTCTATTCAGGCCATTTAATATATAATATATATATTATATATTTCGTCAACCTAGATTCAAAACATATTTTATAAATCGTTTTAAATTCGTTTTGAAAACGATTTCAACTTCATATTCAATTTTAAATCAAAATTGAATATTCCAAATCATTAATATATAAATGATAACATTTTCAAAACATTAGATTTTGAAATCTATTCCGTTTCGATATTCATTTTAAAAATGAATAAAATCGATATAAATATCGTTCGCGTCAAAATGGTGCACATCTAATCAACATGGCTTTATATATTTCAATAATTTCGTGTCCATGCAAAATCGGACATCAAAATCATATTTTGATCTTTGACAGAATATTATTTTAAAATATTCGTTATTTTAAAATATTCATTCTTTCTGAACTGGAATCAGACACAGTCAATTAGCATATAATGTTGATTATATGGATTTCATACAATACATGTATATAACAATAATGATGAACAATCAACCATCATCCAGAGTGTAATTTACAACTGTATAAGCATTAAATATAAATAATTAATGCTTATACAGCCTGTCAACCAATCGATTGACATACCACTAAACAATTGGGATTAGTGTACGTCAAATATCATCCCAACACCCGTGTGGGGTTTCAATCAACAAACATATATAT
Organism: Allium sativum; assembly: GCA_030737875.1. Lineage (NCBI taxonomy): Eukaryota > Viridiplantae > Streptophyta > Magnoliopsida > Asparagales > Amaryllidaceae > Allium > Allium sativum. Next base: position 593,719,954 of record CM060921.1, on the reverse strand, counting down.
TATTTGTGCAGTTGGGCGATGTGTAAAATTTATCGTCCCTATCCATATCAGTCAAATGGGTGTACATAAACAAATCCGTCTGATTTGTAAATGAATATTTATTTTATTTCAACACATGAATGTTTTATTCTATTCAACACATGAATATTTTCATTTTCCATTCCACATCACAAACCAAATTCACATAAACAAATCAATTCAAACACACAACCAAACAAGTCTTCCATGGTCTATGGACGACAGGGAGCAATTCATATATGCAGTTATAAAATAAATAACTGTACAAAGAATTCAGTGAGAGAGTTCTCACCTTGGTTTTCCACTCCTACATTCTTTATTTCTGAACGGTTTGGATTTGCCCGAAATTCATACACATACTTTTCTGCGTTGTTCGTATTAAAAATCACATTTTCAATATGATGTTTATATTATTTAGAAATCCCTTTTTATTTCGCTATGTGTATAAGAAAGATCACATCTTTACATTATTAATAATCTCTTCCATATGAATAAAGAATCACATTTTTAACATCGTTAAATATAATTAAAAATCATTTCTTTTCATGCTTAAAAATCATTTCTTTACGTTATAAAAAAATCTAATCTTTACATAATGAAAAATCTAATCTTGACATAAGGAAAAATCTAATTTTTATATAAGGAAAAATCTAATTTTTTTGTTCACATGAATATATATAAAAATCTAATCTTTATTACTATAAAAATCTAAACTTTATTATCATAAAAATAATAACTTTATATTATAAAAATAATCAGACATTTTCCTACAATAGAAATCAGAAAACTCACTTGTATTTGGTAAAAATTGAAGCTTTGGTGGAGGGGGTTGCTCACTTGGCTGAGGAGGCGGAGCCATTGGGTGGCGGTTGCAGTGGTGCGCAGCTTCCAGAGGTGGTGGTGCTGCGCTGGGCATCCAGTGGCGTGGTGGGTGACGCATGCTCCTGTGCAGCGGCGGGAGCTTCAACTGGATTTGGGGATTGGGGGGTTCGACTGGCCAAGGGGAGGGAGGAGAGCGGAGGGGAAGGCGCGGTGGAGATGGGAGGGGCCGGTGGCGAAGTCGCGGTGGCAGATCGGAGGGGGGGTGACGCGAATTCAAACGAGTTTTTTTATTTCTCTTCTTTTTCGATCTGAGTCAACGGAGGAGGGGGGAGAGAGATATAGGGGAGGAATATATATAAAATTATTGTTTTATTATTATTTTTTCTCCTTAAAGTTGAAATTTCGTCTGAACTCCAATCGAGACCCAACGACTGTCACCTCTAGCCAATTACCCCCATTCTGAACACAATGGGATATGTCGTGCAAGCCAATTTGACTGTTACGATTAGTTTTCATTAAAATTAAAATATAAATCATTATATATTCAATTCAAACATACATTTTAATTTATCGGAGCCACATACGGACTCCAAAAATTCCCGAAAAATAAATCTAGCTATGTTTTGACGATACGGTCCTAACAAAACTAATTTTGTCAAATTTGAAGACCATTTGAAAAACGATCATTTTCCCGTTGATTAAATTCGAATTGAAATTACCAAACACATTTAAATTCACCACGCTCACATATTGATTCCAAAAATTATGAAAATTGGAATCTAGAAATAATTTGACATTCCGGATCCAACAAAAGTGGTTTCTTCGAAAACGGAGGTCATTTACAAGATCGCTATTTTTAAGGGCTATATTTCCATAGCGATTATTTTGAATTTTCAACTGGACATAACTTTTTATTCCCGCTATGGAATTTCAATTTTTCAGATTCATTGGAAAGATATTTTCAAACAGATTCAAATATTTCTGGTTTCACTAAAATCCGGTTTATTTTGAATCCTGTACATTCATTTGAAGTTTGAAATCGAATTTTCAAACTACCTCGCCATTTTCAATTCCATTTATAATTAAAATAAATATTTATATTCTAACTTCAATTTAAATAAATTTGTACATTCTAATTCTATTCAAATCAAATTTCTTGTCGTTATTATTTAAAATAAATCATTTTAAATATTCAAAATTCACTAAAATTGCTAAAATAAAAATTTTAAATTGGTTCTGATTTTCCAGGTTGTTACAATCTCCCCCACGTAAAATCTTTTCGTCCTCGAAAAGGAATGGAGCTGAAAGTTATTTTACTAATCAACTCAACTTTCATTCTTCAACTTTTCAGTTTTTAGGAATTTTCCAATTCTTCAAAAATTTGGCTAACACCCTAAATTTTTGAAAAATTTCGCCATATCCTCCGTTGTATGTGGAGACATTTAAAACCTCAACTAGCCGCGCAGGGCCCTCATCATCCAAAAAGAAAAAGAAAAAGCCAAGCGGCTAGCCAATCAGCTCATAAAATCACCAAAACCCAAGAAATTAGTAAACATGTACCTATTTGTCGGGCATACAATTTTATTCCTCTGCTTAGCTTCCTTGCTATGACCTATTCACACATATATATGTATATGCATGTATTTCCAAACAATTTTCATTTCAGTTCAATATTTGATTCAATTTAGTTTAATGGTTCCAAATTCAATTTATCAAACCAATAATCCAACAACACAATCAGCAATCAATTAGTTGATTATCGTTTCAAACACATAACTTTTATATATATACAAATCCATTTTTGATGCCAAGTCACAACAACAGACCCTATCTAGTTTTGGTTCTCACACCAGTCAATTGGAAATATATAGACATCCCACTTTCGAAACTCGAACATAAATTCTGATGATGTAGCTACAGTCATCAGAATCATCTCCGGGCAACTAGAGTGTGATTCTATATCTATCCAGTATATTTGAGACTTCGAATACACGCGGATCAGACGTATATCAAAATCTCTATATACCCGATAGTCCAAATCAGTTTAAAGTAAATATTCAAATACGTATAATATGGTTTAAATTTTCAAAACAAAATTTGTTTTCAATTTTTTTTTAAATAACACTCTTCTCACTCGTTCTAGAATACTACCGATCCCATCTCTAACGAGTCATTCTCCTTGGATATTACTAATCCAATCTCTGATGAATTCTTTCATTCGATTCTAACGTGTCTTGTTCTCGAGCTCTATAAACCAAAGCTCCAATACCAACTGAAACAACCCAAACTTCCCCATAAAGGAAAGTCCGGATTGAGTTGAGAACACGACAAATCATAACACAAACAGAAGAACATTTCATTGCTTATTACAACAATTCCATCAGAATATAAGAATATAACAGAGTATGATTAAATAATATACATTCGATAAATATCAGAGATTTAAAATTACATTGAAATACATAGTAGCGGAAAACTAATACAAACACAACTGAAAGATATACACGGATACAGAGCTTTCTGAATATCCCTCCAGCTGTAAACCAGGATCCTGTGAATATAATATCTGCAAAACCCAACTACTAGCTGCCCGTGTGGAAAATAAGGACACCCAGAGTTTAGGTTAATACAATAAACTCCAGGTCAGTCATGTGACTGGTGTGAGAACTAAAGCAGTTATCACATCCTTACTTTAAAAATAAAGTAAATCAAGGGACCACGCCGTATAACATGGAACATGTTTTCTCCCAAGAATACCAGTGCATAAAACAAAATAGCGCAATGCTTTTTGGAAAAATGAAGCTATTATAAGACTCAGGTCCCATCACACAAAGCAACGCAAGCCGGAGGATAGAGTTTTACCTTATAATAGCCAAACATGCTTGGTACGTTTAAAACAAATCATTTTGATACAATTATAGTGTATGAAAACAACTTCAAATATAAATGTATCAATCATAGACAGCATTAGCATCCCATGCCATTATGTCACCAATAGTATACACATAAAACCGTAAAATGTCGTATTGGAATTTGGATTTCCATCTGCGAACCAAGGCAAGGGATCGTCCTTACCAAATTCGAGACGCTCTAGCCTGCCCTCAGGATTCAACCGCACCTGCACCTTGGATCGTCAGGGCCGGTCCACACGGAGTGGATTAAAATGCCTGAACAATACATCTCCCCGCCCTATGGGGCGTAAACTGGTCATATATCGACCAAACCATCCATCGGCACCACAGTGACCGATATAACCGAGGCGCCTCGCTATCCATCATCCACATAAGTAAAATGTCTAGGCATGCAAAACCCAGACACCACTCCTAGTTAGAAGGAAACGTATGCACTCTCTGAAGTCCTCACCCATTTCTGGTTTACACCGGGGTGCGAGGCTAGTGAATTAACGCTATACACAAAGCTATGCTATATTAAAGTCGTGCTTTGATCATCAACCACAAGACTCTACTTTTCAACAGAAGCCTTGATCATTTGCATCTCAGCATGCCACACAGGCAATTCACGCTATGCAACTGATGTTTATCAATCACACAGAATGAAATCCAATGTCAGACACACAGTCCATTTACAAGTTCGTTCTGGGTCTGAACGAAACCGGAGGCACCTTATTCATCGCCCCATATGTCCAATACAGGAGAGAGGACCTCGCATATCCGTCGATCTCCAAGTATGACTGGACGATCACCACTTATTACCAGGTCTTGGGTGTACAACCCAATCTAGACATCTATAATCATCCAAACGATGTGAAGACCTCCGGTCTTCAACCACCGTCTTCATCGTCGACTTATCGTCGAATTAGTTATTCAGAATGGGTATAAACCCGGCCTTTCCGAATAACTCACATATATAATAAACAAGTGCTATAAAAACAAAACATACACCTCATTCCAATTCTGAATATTCTTTTATTTAAGTATTCATATCCTTTGGGAAAGGTTCCCATTGATTTTATCAAAGATAAATTCTTTAAATTTATTCTTTAATCTTTCTTTGGATATCAATTCAAACCATTCTAAGGTTTTCCAAACTAGTCGGGAGTAGCGCACCTTACCGAATTAATAATTTGTTTAATTTCCCAATCCCAACCTATTCATCCCATGGAGAAAAACTGGTCATACTCAATATCTAACACCACGGTGTTATTGGTAAATTTAATTACCATATCACGTTCAAATCTAGTTAAAGATTTAACTATCGCTTGGAGCAAAACTGGTGATACTCCATTCTTGATCATTTCAATCTAATTAAAGATTCATTAATACTCCACTTAGTTTAATCTTCCCAAAAATCAATATTAATGATTATATAACTTGGGAAATCATATCCTGCCTTTAACTGGGTTAAAGAACCCATGCCATTTAAAACACGGTTCACGATAAACCCAAAATCACATTCCATTTTATTCCAATTACTAAATATAACTGGAAATTCTAATAATCTTAATTAAAAGAATTATTCTTTTCACACGGGGTTTAAGAACAGTGTTACTGAAGACACCATTCCATCGGTCTCTAACCATAAATTAGTAAGAGAACAATTCCCTAAGTATTAATCCCGAAGGCCGAAACCGACATCAGAGCAATACTCAGGAAACTATTCAACTTAGCTAATCCCCAGTTAGTTTCTAATTTTCTTAACTCCATTGGGTTTAAAAACAGCATTTTTAAAGATACCATTCACGGCAAACCCAAAATTCAATTCAATTCAATTCATTTCCAATTAAATATTAATTAATTGGTAAACCTCATTGAATCTTAATAAGAAGATTTAATCCTTTCTCAACTGGGTTTAAGAACAGTGTTAGTGAAGACACCGTTCACGACAAACCCAAAATTCAATTCAATTCAATTCCAATTAAATATTAATTAATTGGTAAACTTCATTAAATCTTAATAAGAAGATTTAATCTTTTCTCAACTGGGTTTAAGAACAGCGTTAGTGAAGACACCTTTCACGACAAACCCAAAATCCCATTTGATATTAAATACAAGGCTCTGAATAGAAAATATATCGGCTTATATTCAATATCAAATTCTGAAATCAACAAATATCGTATCGGAATAACGATATATATATATATATCTTCCAAATTCCTCCACAATGTCTGTATAATCACGGAATCCAATATCGAAATATTCCGAAGATACTTTCGATTCAAATCCATTCCAACTCTTATGTTGGAAATTTTTGGTTATATTAAAACCATTCCCAAATCCAATTTATTTATTTGAAAATTATTAGATTTCAAATCTAGTTCATAACTAGTTCGTTTCGATAAAATATATTTTTTATCTTTTCAAATATGGAATTTTTCATCCCAATTCTTTCCAAATCATTTATTATGATTTTACACAAATTATCAATATTTTAAATAATTTTATCAAGGCCCGTACAGTCGATTTCCATAAACGGTCATCGAACTGCACTTACAACGACCTTTTCCAAATTTGATTTGGACATAATTCCAAATCCAACCGTTAGATTTGAAATTTATTATATGCGCTGGAAAGCGCTTTTCGATACGAACCCAATGGTTCTGGTTTTAGGAGAATCCGATGGTCGGATCTCCCATAACGTCAATTTGAAGTCAATGGTCGAAACTCACGAATGGTCGCAGCGTGGCGCGTTCTATTCAGGCCATTTAATATATATAATATATATTATATATATTTCGTCGATCTCGATTTAAAACATATTTTATAAATCGTTTTAAATACGTTTTGAAAACGATTTCAACTTCATATTCAATTTTAAATCAAAATTGAATATTCTATATCATTATTATATAAATGATAATATTTTCAAAACATTAGATTTTGAAATCAATTCCTTTTCAATATTCATTTTAAAAATGAATAAAATCGATATAAGTATCATTCGCGTCAAAATGCGTACATCTAATCAACTCGGCTTTATATATTTCAATAATTTCATGTCCATGCAAAATCGGACATCAAAATCATATTTTGATCTTTGACAGAATATTATTTTAAAATACTCATTATTTTAAAATATTCGTTATTTTAAAATATTCATTCTTTCTGAACTGGAATCAGACACAGTCAATTACTATATAATGTTGATTATATGGATTTCATACAATACATGTATATAACAACAATGATGAACAATCAACCATCATCCAGAGTGTAATTTACAACTGTATAAGCATTAAAGATAAATAATTAATGCTTATACAGCCTGTCAACCAATCGATTGACATACCACTAAACAATTGGGATTAGTGTACGTCAAATATCATCCCAACACCCGTGTGGGATTTCAATCAACAAACACATATATTTTATTTGTGCAGTTGGGTGATGTGTAAAATTTATTGTCCCAATCCATATCAGTCAAATGGGTGTACATAAACAAATCTGCCTAATTTGTAAATGAATATTTATTTTATTTCAACACATGAATGTTTTATTTTATTCAACACATGAATATTTTCATTTTCCATTCCACATCACAAACCAAATTCACACAAACAAATAAATCCAAACACACAACCAAACAAGTCGTCCATGGTCTGTGGACGACGAGGAGCAATTCATATATGCTGTTATCAAATAAATAACTGTACAAAGAATTCAGTGAGAGAGTTCACACCTTGGTTTTCCACTCCTCCATTCTTTATTTCTGAACGGTTTGTATTTGCCCAAAATTCCAATGCATACTTTTCTACGCTGTTCATACTAAAAATCACATTTTTAATATAATGATTATATTATTTAGAAATCCCTTTTTATTTCGCTATGTGTATAAGAACAATCACATATTTATATTATTAATTATCGCTTCCATATGAAGAAAAAAATCACATTTTTTAACATCGCTAAATAAAATTAAAAATCATTTCTTTTCATGCTTAAAAATCATTTCTTAAGTTATAAAAAATCTAATCTTTACATAGTGAAAAATCTAATCTTGACATAAGGAAAAATCTAATTTTTATATAAGGAAAAATCTATTTTTTTTATTCACATGAATATATATATAAAAATCTAATCTTTATTACCATAAAAATCTAAACTTTATTATCATAAAAATAATAACTTTATATTATAAAAATAAGCAGACTTTTTCCTATAATAGAAATCAGAAAACTCACTTGCATTTGGTAAAAATTGAAGTTTTGGTGGAGGGGGTTGCTCGCTTGGCTGAGGAGGTGGAGCCATTGGGTGGCGGTTGAAGTGGTGCGCAGCTTCCGAAGGTGGTGGTGCTGCGTTGGACATCAAGTGACGGTGGAGGGTGATGCGGCCTCCTATGCGGCGGCGGGAGCTTCAACGGGATTTGGGGACTGGGGGGGGAGGGGGGGGGAGGTCGACTGGCCAAGGGGAGGGAGGAGAGCGGAGGGGAAGGCGCGGCGGAGATGGGATGGGCCGGCGACGAAGTCACGGTGGCAGATCGGAGGGGAGCGACGCGAATTCGAACGAGGTTTTTTTATTTCTCTTCTTTTTCGATCCGAGTCAACGGGGGAGGGGAGAGAGAGATATAGGGGAGGAATATATATAATTATTATTTTATTATTATTATTTTTCTCCTTAAAGTTGAAATTTCGTCTGAACTCCAAACGAGACCCAACGACTGTCGGCCCTAGCCAATTTCCCCCATTCCGAACACAATAGGATATCTCATGCAAGCCAATTTAACTGTTACGATCAGTTTTCATTAAAATTAAAATATAAATCACTATATATTCAATTCAAACGTACATTTTAATTTACCGGGGCCACATAAAGACTCCAAAAATTCCCGAAAAATAAATCTAGCCATGTTTTGACGATACGGTCCTAACAAAACTTAATTCATCAAATTTGAAGGCCGTTTGAAAAACGGTCATTTTCCAGTCGATTAAATTCAAACTGAAATTACCAAACATGTTTAAATTCACCACGCTCATATATTGATTCCAAAAATTATGAAAATTGGAATCTAGCAATAATTTGACATTCCGAATCCAACCGAAGTGGTTTATAAAAAACGGAGGTGGTTTGCAAAATCGCTATTTTTAAGGGCTATATTTCGATAGTGACTATTCTGAATTGTCAACTGGACATAACTTTTTATTCCCGCCATGAAATTTAAATTTTTCAGATTTGTTGGAAAGATATTTTCAAACAGATTCTAATATTTCTGGTTTCACTAAAATCTGGTTTATTTTAAATCCTTTACATTCATTTGAAGTTTGAAATCGAATTTTCAAACGACCGCACCATTTTCAATTCCTTTTATAATTAAAATAAATATTTATATTCTAACTTCGATTTAAATAAATTTGTACGTTCTAATTCTATTCAAAATAAATTTCTCATCGTTATTATTTGAAATAAATCATTTTAAATATTCAAAATTCTTTAAAATTGCTAAAATAAAAAATTTAAATTGGTTTTTATTTTCCGGGTTGTTAGAGAACATATCTTAAAATCTAACTGTTAGATTTCAAATATCTTATTATTGCTATAAATCTCTTTTCAATACGAATCCAACGGTTGTGGTTTTAGGAGAATCCGACGGTTGGATCTCCCGTTACGTCAATTCCAAGTCAATGGTCGAAATTCGCAAACGGTCGCTATGCGACACGTTCTATTCAAACCATTTAAGTATATATAATATATTCCATCGATTTCCATTCAAAATGTATTTTATAAATCGTTTATAAATTCGTTTCAAAAACGATTCCAACTTCCATTTCAATTTTTATCAATTTTGAATATTCCATATAATTATAATATTAAAAAGATAATTATTTCAAAATAACAGAGTTGAAATCAAATCTTTTCAATAGTATGGATAAAATAGACAAAAAAATATCAACTTAGCTCGGCTTCATATTCATTTCAGTTATGAATATTTCAATATTTTCGTGTCCATCCAAAATCGGAAATCAAAATCATTTTTTGATTCTTCACTGAATATTATTTTGAAATATTCATTATTTCTAAATTGGAATAAGACTCAATCGATTACCATATAATTTTATTTATATGGACTCCATACATCGCATGTATTTAAAAATAGTGATAAACAACTATTAAACATTTAATTCACATCCATAATGCAATTTACAACTGTATAAGCATTAAATAATTAAATAACGCTTATAAGAGTCTATCAATCAACCGGCTAACATACAATTAAATCCAAGGGAGATGTGTGAATTAATTATCATCCCAGGAGCTGTATGGGGTTTTCAACCATCAACAATGTTAATTATTTGCATATTTTGGCGATGTGTAAAATTATCGTCCTAAAAATCGTGTGGGGTTACATCACAATCCATGTGAATTTATCTATTATTTGGGAGACGGGTGGGTAAATTGTCATCCCAAAATAATTTATAATATAAACGTTTTATTTATCAACACTTATAATCACAGTTTAATAACGATAACATTAAAACTGTAAACATCCATCAATCACCAAATAAATATTGCAAACGCAGGCAGTAAATATTTACTCAGTTATAAAAATAAATAATTGTATAAAAGGGTCGAGTGAGAGAGTTCTCACTATTGGTTTCCACTCCGTCATTCTTTAATTGACGATTTTAGTACTATTTGGGTTTAAATTTGCCTCAAATTCTAACTTTCTCCATTTTGTTCTGGTCATTTCCATGTTGTAGTTCTTGTGGTCACGATTCCAATGTCTCCAGTTTCATCGAATTCGGATTTCGTTTGCAAAAGATATGATATTTCAAACTTTAATCATATTAATAAATTTAATAATATTATTAATTAAACTAATTAAGATTAAATTAGCTTACCCTTTTCCTAATTAATCTCCTCCTCATTCGTATTACTCCTGGAACAAAAAAAAAAACCCACTGTCGACTTCAAAATTTCCACCACCTATCGTCCTTTAGGCCACTGGCTGCCAATCGTTAGTCACCACACCCTGCGCCGGAGCGCCGCCTACCCCCGCCCCTGTCCTCATCACACTCGTTGGCCCTACCTCCTCATAAATCCAGTTCGAACGTGGCTCCTTTAAACCCAAAAAACGAACAAATTACTTCATGAATCCTCATCATACTCGGTCATCTTCAAGAGCTCACTGAGCTGCAGCTATTTCCTGTTGAACTTTTAGGGTATAGGTAAGCTGATTTGATGATAAATGGAGGAGAAGAAGACAAAATTTCGGCCATTTAATAAATAGGGTGGCGGCATTTACTTGGTTGACCACGACAAAAAGGAAACTAGCACTACAACAAAAACACCATATTACAACTTAAATTTTACAACTATCAAAAATTGTCAGTTGTAATAGAGGTTTTTTACAACTTTCATTTCCTAGAAGTTGTAACAAATGAATTTTTAACAAGTTGTTTATTTTGCCAGTTGTAATAGATGTCTATTACAACATTTCTTTTTTGGCACTTTAATTAATTTTAATAATAAATATAACATTAATAATATTAATTATTTTAATTAAATAGTTAATAATCAACAAATAACCGTTAATAATTAATATTAATAATTAGTATAATAAACAATAAAATTATTATTATTAAATGATTAATAATTAATAATTAGTTATTAATATTAATAATTAAGAAGTAATAACTAATATCTAGTAATTAATTTCTAATAATTAATAATTAAATTAGAAAGTTGTTTAAACTTATTTTTATCATTTCTTTTTTCTATTTTTTGTAATAAGATCTATTAAATATTAATAATGACTACTATTAATAATTAGGATTATTACATTTATGAATAATTAATATTTAATAATTACTTTAAAAGTTAATAATAATTATTATTAATTACTATTAGATAATTAATATTTAATAATTAATAAATGGTAGTTATTTTTAATAATTACCGTTAAATATTTAGTAGTAAATAATCAGTAACATATACATAATAATTAGCTTTTAATACTTCAATTTCAATTATAACTAAGAAGAATAAGTAATAATTAATAATAACTATTATTAATAAATAATATTTAATATTTTAGTAAAAACTAATTCTTAAGAAATTCATATTATATTTAATATACAATTTAACTTATTAATTCTACCTTATAGTTTTTAATTCATTAAATTTTGGTGAAATTTTAACGGTGACCTATGGAAAACTAGCGGTCATAACAATGCAAAACGATGAAACAAAGGCGGTAAAACTGAAAATTCGGGCTCGAATGGAATTCACGTCTTATATTTCTAGCGCCTTCTATGGGTCCATCTCTCCAAAGTAATCCCAAATTAATTCGCGTCTTCTTCTTTTCCTTATGTCAAAATGGATCCCCAATTCCTTCTCAGTCAGGGAGAAATTCCGACCTCTCCAATTCCATATGCCAAATCGATCTTCAATTCGCGTCTTGGTGAATTTCAATGTTGTCGAAGAGCTTTTTAGCCATGGGGTCAGAGCGGATTTCGTAGTTGAATCGTTCCTCGCTTCTTCACAGTGCTTCGAAGCGCTTTTAAATGGCAGCAAATGTCGCATCAGATCTACCCAACCGACCCATTCCAAGCAGTCTCAGAAGATCCGATTCCAATTCCGTACTGCTAAACAAGTACGACCGGGGCAAGCTCCTCGGCCATGGCAACTTCTCCAAGGTCTACCATGCGCGCAACCTCGCCTCCAATGAAGAAGTCGCTATAAAAGTTGTAACACCACGTATTTTCTATAAACGTCAAACTAACAAATTAAAGTATACTTAATTTTTAAGAGAAGAATTAAGGGAAACGGGTTATTCCATTACGTTCGTCTCGGAATTCTGCTTGAGATAGAGTTCGAGTTTGCGTAAATCGGACTTCGTATGAAGAAGTTTTGACCTTTGGAAGTTTCAGAAATTTAATTAAAACAATTCAGAAAATTAAATACCAAGGCAAGTCGACCTGGGGGTCGACCTCCCTATATACAGGTCGACCTGGGGGTCGACCTAGGGGTCGACCTCCCCCTCGGGTCAGATCTGAAATCTGACGTTTTTCTTTTTCTGACAATTCTGACTCTTTGCTGAGTCATTTAGGGCTGATGTGGCTATTCTATCTTGTCTGAATGGCTTTGATTTGCTCTAGGTTAATCTGACGGTTTTTATTAAATCAAATTCTATATAAGCAACCTAAATCTAAACCCTAAGCATGCTGTCAACACTCAACCTAGAGTAGCCGCCATTCCCATTCAACTCAAAAGCAAGATAGAAGCAAGAATCAAATTAAATCAAATCTAATTCAACTAAGAGAATTCAATGCATACAACAAAGGAGAGCTATCCAAATTCAGAATACAGATCCCTGAACACAAGACTAGTCTCCTTTTTGTAAGTCCAGTTATCATTTAGACTTAAATGATATTAGAATCGTGACTAAATAAATGGATGTAGAACATCGCCAAATGTAAATCTATGCCTATCCTTTTTGTTAAAACTGAATTGATTGAGACTATGATTCTTATCATGCTAAGTTGTGATCATGATGTATGTAATTTGATGATAAAAGTTAAATGCTTTGGATCCATATGTTGTATAGTTTGGCAATGACATATATGTTGTGTAATTTAGCGATGACATATTATACTTTGGCAACAACATATCATGTTGAATAAATTGGAGATGACATATTGTATTGTATAATTTGGCGATGGATATCATATTGTATACCTTGGTGATGACATACCATATTGTATAATTTGGCGATGGAGATCATATAATGTATAATTTAGCGATGATATTTTCATGATTTGGTAATAATACCTATATGTTTTATGACAATTTGGGAATTTTGCTATGTTCATGCAAGTTTAACCATGTTCACATATATGATCCAAAACTACATGTTAATATGATTAGGTTCATATTAGATTTGATCCAACTAATTTGCAAGTTTGCCACTACATGCCTAATTTAAAGTTTATGTAGTTTTATGTAAAACCCCTATTTCATGATTCATGTTGATTAGATCTAAATTTGCAAGTTCATAATTACATGTATGTCGTTCTATGCCAAATTCATTTGTCACATGTGTTGTTAGATCCATATTTTTATGATGTTGGAATTATTACATGTTCCTCTTTTCCCCCTTTTGTGTATAAGTTAGGCTACGTATCAATCCTAACATTTTATGTGATTTATGCGAGCGTTTAACGGGGGTATCGTTGGGGAAAACTTGAAATAACATATAATTGGCATATTTGGCTCATAAACATGTAAATGTTTTATAGCATAAAGTGGTATAAATTTTTATACCTAAAATTATGAACTTGATTTAAAAGGAAAGTGGGGCTTGACTTGAATGACAATAATTTACATATAAATATAAAGAGGTAAATATGTAAATTTAGAAAAGACAAATATGCCTAACTCGAGGTTAGATTGAGTTACGGTGTAAGATTGCCTGGAACCGCCCGGCACATTCAGCAACCGTAACAATATATATCTAATGTGGGAGGTTAGTGCATCGAGCCCAAAAAAACCCGAGGTTAGATTGAGTTACGGTGTAAGACTGCCCGGAACCGCCCGGCACATCCAACAACCGTAACAATATATATATCTAATGTGGGAGGTTAGCGCATCGAGACCAAAAGAACCCGAGGTTAGACTGAGTTGCGGTGTAAAACTGCCCGGACCCGACCGGCACATCCAGTAACCGCAACAATACTTGTCTAATGTAAGTGGTTGGTGCTTTAATGAATAAAATTAAAGCTAAGTCAGGAATGGTAGGGTTAATTTAATAAAGGCAACACTTAACCAAAATAACACGAATGACTAGGGTTAAGTATATTTAGAACACTTAACCGTTATAACATGTTAATTAGACAAGTGGGTGAGGTTAAGTAAATTTAGAACACTTAACCGTTATAATATGTTAATTAGACAAGTGGGTGAGGTTAAGTAAATTTAGAAACACTTAACCAATATAACAAGATGAATGACTAGGGTTAAGTTAATAGGAAATACTTAACCAGTATAGCATGGTGAATGGGTAGGGCTAAGTAATAAGAAACACTTAACCAATATAACTTGATTTATGGAGAGGTTAAGTTAAAATAAGAGGGCAACACTTAACCAATATAACTTGATTTGTGGTAGGGTTAAGTTAACACAAGAAGGCAACACTTAACCAAAGTAACATGACACGTAGGTGGGTTAAGTTAACTTGAATCGATTGATGACACTTAACCAATACAACAAGATGAATACGTGGGGTTAAGTTAACAAGAAACACTTGACCAATATAACTTGATGAACGAACGGGGTTAAGTTAATAGGAAACACTTAACCGATCCAACATGATAAGTAAGGAGGGTCAAGTTATTAAGAAACTCTTAACCAACATGACATGATGAATGAGTGGGTTAAGTTAACATGAACGGACAACACTTAACCAATATGACGTAATGTGCGGGAGGGTTAAGTACATATCGGGTTGGTGGGTAATATTTGTAATAACCCGCTCATTCGACGATAATATATTTAAATATTTTATTTAAATATAACGTCGTTAATCGTTAATCGATGTGTGTTCAAAAAAGTGAAATTTTGCATACGGTCGAATTAGGACTCGAAACCACTTCCATTGAGTCCGGATCATCGTTTACGAACTTTTTGACTATAAGCATCGATATGTTCCGAGCTTCGGAATTTTGGCACTTTAGGGTTGGGCCTTGGTTGAGCTAACTAGCTCACCATATAACCCCAAGTCTTCCTCCTTCCTTCATTCATTCTCCAAACTTAGAAAAGAAATAGAAATGGAGAAGGGAATGAGAAATAGAAATTCCTAAGCTAGGGTTAGCTCCTTGGGATCCAAATTAAGAGGAAATCAAGTGTAGAAACATGGGTACGCTCTCTAGTCTCCCTCTCTACCTTATTCTTCTCTCAATTTCGTATTTTTATCATGCCCTAACACTCATGAGTCTTCATATGTGTTCATTAGGTGATTAGAGAGGAGTGATTGAAGAAAGAAAGCTTCTTTGCTTGGATTTGTGCTTGTTCTTCCTTGTTGGAGCTTATTCTTGTCATTCAAGAGCCAAAGGTGAGTTCTTTTGAACTCACATGTATGCCACAAGCCATTGGCTTGTACAAGTGTAATTAAGTGTTCATATGAGTTTGCATATGCTAGTTAATTGGTTATGTTAGTGTAACTTACCCGATTCCATGTTTCATGTTTCATTGAGTTGACAACTTATGATATGGATGGTTCATACGAACCAATGTATATGATATAAGTCGATTTAGTGACGTTGTGAAGCTCCGTTGTCTCCCGACATGTTCTAAGTCTTCACAAGTCGCTTGAATCGCTTTAATATGCTTTTGATTGTTCGTTTGAAATCGAGATTATGACATGTGTTATTCACACGATCAATACACATGATTTGAATCGATTAAGTGGTGTCGTGAAGTACCATTATCATACCCGGCAAGTTCCAAGACTTCACAATCCGCTTATATCGTGTTTATTCTTTTTGGTTTGGAATTTTGTTCGTTTCAGAATTTATAATCCAAACCAATGCATTCGAGCTTTGCGAGTCGATACGGTGGATCGAAGAGGTCTTATTGACGCCCCGAAGAAGTCACGAGCCTCGACGATCGGCGCCAGACATTCGCGGGGGATCGAATCCCCCTAGGTTCAGCCTGGGCAACAGCCCAGGCCAGGACCGGTCGATCGGTCCGAAACCGGTCGGTCGTCCGGTTCGAAACCGGTCGGTCGTCCGGTTTGTTCTCTGTTTGAAACCGGTCGACCGAACGGATTCCACCGGTCGACCGGTGGCATGAAACCTGGACAATTTTGCCCAGGTTCGACCTAGTTTTGGTCGTGCGCTCCCGCGAACGATCCCGCTTGTCTCTGGACTCCTTCTTGACTTTTCCATGCACGTCGATGGCCTATGAATTCATCGGAGAATATCGTCGTTGCTACGGATAATTGCTTGTGGATTTATGATTTATGATTTATGATCTATGTTCATGATTTCTATGTTCTCTTCGCTAAGGCGACGGTTTTTATGAATAATTAAACCACAATGGATAATGGGGTTATATATTGTCAATGGATATCGAACCAATGCTTAATCAGAACGAGAAATTTAGTTTATTTACCTTAGTAAAACCGAGGACAATGATCCCTTATATGTTTACTTCGGCGAATAACTCTTGGACTCGTTTGTTTGAACATGTGTGGCGACTTTCTCTGTTTTGAATAGAAACCAACTACGGGTTCGTAAATATTCGAGAATAGCATGTGGTTATGTGACATGTTGCTATTTCCTTATATCAACTAGCTCGGAGTAATTTCTATTCACCCGGATTGATGTGATCCTTTATGACTTGTGTTTGTGGTCCTCGATCGCCCTAGTGGGATATAGGATTCTTGGATTTCACCTATGGGACTTCGGTCCAACCTTCATGATTTATGTTTCGAGTATGAACAAACAACGGGTTCGAAAGTATTCCAGAATAGCGAGTGGTTATGGGACATTTAGCTATTTTCTTATATTCACTATCCCGGTGTAATTCATACTCAACTGAATCGATGTGATCCTTTATGACTTGTGTTTGTCGTCCTCAATCGCCCTAGTGGGGTATACGATTCTTGGAGTTCACCTATGGGACTTCGGTCCAACTTTCTATGATTTATGATGTTTTCTAGGGATTTCACAATTTATGTGTTTTCTCTCTACCGGGGTCACGACCCGGCTCTGTGGGGAGCTTTGGCTCAAATTTATGGGTTCGCTACCTAGAGATCGTATCTCATCTATGAACAGGTCTGCCCCTTTATGATGTTTTCTGGATTTCGAGTGATTTCTGGATTCTTGATTACTTTGACGTGATGCGCGTTAATTTAAGAAATGATTTATAATTCATGATTTACTTTGATGCGATGGTCATCAATTTGATGTGTATTTGGCATTCCGCTGTGATTCATGTGTTTAGTTTATTTGTCATTCCGCTGTCATTTCATGTTGTGTGCTATTATTTGAATGTTGCATTCTATATTAGCTGGGAGATTATTTAGAGATATTTGTGTGCTGACATTCCATTGTCATTTCCTGATTGTGTCGACATGCCATGTTTATGTCATCCTATATTATATCTCTTGTTATCTCAGTTTATTTGATAAGAACAGCTAGACTGATCCGTTTATTGTTTATTATCTTATAAATAATACTCGGGTCAGGCCGAGTCATTTTAGGTACTCCTCTAGGACTCCTCATTGCAGGATTGATCTTCCGCTTTTAGCTTGCTACTCTGTCTCCGCAGTTTTATGTACTTTTGTACCTATGACATTATCTATCGTTGTGTACATATTCTATTATTTGAATCTTGGTACATGTATCTATTCTTTTGGGATTAGTGGATCTTTGTTGATCACTAGCTTGTTGTACACATTCTTGGTTTATTCATATCTATTCCGCCTTTGTGATATGATTATTCTGTGTCTGGCTTTGAGATATACCATATTTATATTATTGTTGTTGTCTGTTTTATACTGCTTTCCGGATTGCATATAGCCGTTGTGTAGTTGCCCTATGTGCCGAATGGTCATGTCGAAATTTTAATCGGTATCAGAATTCGATGTTCATTCCTCACATGGAGCAATTATACAATCGGTCGCCCTTCACAAACCTCATTTTCCGTTATGGTCTGCAACATTTCTCTGAAATGAACTGGACGATAGTGGGTATAGAGGCGGAGCGTTATAGATGGTATCAGAGCCACTTTCCGGAACAATGTAAGATAGTATGACAATGGTATTGTCTTAAGCCTCTCTCGGGAATCGTGCTTTAGGGTTTTAGTTAGAGTCTTAAGACCCATCATAGCTTATCTTCCTATACGATTCCATTTCGATTGAATTCGTGTCGTTTGAACTCAACTTGAGACTAACTTTTTCCTCCTTCTTTTTCCTTTTAGAAGTGAAATAGTTGGTCGTAGCCGTGCGAGTGCCGGTTCACCCAGTGTACCTCCTACGGGAGGGGTGATTATGTCTCAAGTGCCTGTTTTTATTCTTTTAGAATAGTTATCGACTCGTTCTCTTTCGGGTTGATTTCTATAGTCCATCTAGGGCCCGTGTGCTCTAGTGGTGCTTCTGTTTCATTCATTAACTTCCAATCGATGTCTGTTTTTGTATAAACTACGTTATTAAAACGTAAATTCCAAGTTGTCGATCGCTTCAGCGATCGTATTTCGACATTGTCATGACTACTTCAATCATACGAGAAATTTAATTAAACGTCTTAGTAAATATGAGGACTGTGAACCCTTGTGTTTGCTTTGACGGATAATTACTAAACTTGTGCATTTGAAAACTATGATAATAACCATTTTGAATATTCAAGTGGGATTCAACAATTCGTTCGTTAATTCTTGAATTAAGCTGGTGGTATAGGACGTTTGGCTGAATTTGTTTATTAACTGGCCTATTGTGTATCACACTTATCTTGTTGGTCATTTATGATCCTTGTAGTTGATTGATCATTGGTTATCTTGCCTGTGCGTCGTTATGCACGTTGTAAGCGCCTTTGATCCTGATATTTCGTGTTTTCTAGTTAAGATTATTTTGTACGTCGCTATGTACCTAGCATGGTCTATTGATCACTTGTCAATCGGTATGGAGATACCATGTCGTTGTGACTAAATCTACTCCCTTGTTGTCAGCTATGTAGTTCTAGTTCGGTGTGAGATCACCAAGCCTTCGGGCTAAAACAAATCATTTGTTACCTCGTTGTGCCGGTGTGAGTCACCCAGTATTTGTGCTAAATTAACTCAAGATCAAGAATGAGGGAAAGCATCTCGCTTCTTGTGATCTCTCTTCTTGAGTCAAGATACGTGTCATTAATTCCTTAATGTCATTTACCTTGTTCAGAGATTATTTTATTTATGTTCTTTTGATATATGTCGACCGTGTTCTTCGTTATCAGAAGATATCAATTGTGTTTTATTCGTAAGTTGATAAAGGAATCCTATTTCCTTTATGCCATCCCGAACAATTTATTGATTTTTTATATTTTCACGAGATCTGCATGAACGTTAGAAATGTGAGGACTTTCTTATGTTAACTTGTCCGTCGGGTGCGTTAAGGATCTCGAACGAGACGTGGGACGCCATGTTGTAGTTCGGAATTCCTAAACACCATTATGTGACAATCCGACATTTGAAATGATCCCTAAAATTAAATTAACCATTAATAAGTTAATCAAAATAATAATATTATGGGGTTTTTGCGATTTTTCGTAAATGTTTGTTATTTTCTAGATATCCTTGGAGCAATTCCAAGAATTTGAGTGGTTCAAGATTTTTAATTAGAAATTATCTTGAATCTTTTCTTTGAGTAAAATTAATAACTCTAGGAACAACCCAAAGAGTTATCCATTGATCTTTGATTTTCGAGAATTCTTAGCGATTAAGAATCTCGCCTAATTCTTAATTCTTGTTTCAGTTTGCTAAAGAGAATTTACTATTCTTGTGATTCCATGGGTCTCCTTATTTTCTCTAATGAACGATCACTCGAGAGAATGAGAATCCCGAGGGGGAGGGGAAATTTGAGTTTTGCGATCTGCGGCGAACTCAATAATTCCTTTCTTCGAATCAATGATCTAGTCGACCATTCGGAAGTGCTATAGTCAATTCACTTATGGACTTAGCCTTTTGTTGTCCTTAGAAATGAATATCGAAAGGATGAGCTCTTTTGGTATTCATCCCTCGTTTGTTTGAATCATTTGGATTGACAATTGTCTCCGCACGTTTGTTAACCCTTGTGAATCAAATTTTTTGGTGATTATGACCTCTTTGGTTTAATCTCATCTTGTTATAGAAATTGTCTATTGCTTCTTTGATTAGTTGCTGATGTTTTTGCAATTTGAGAATTTTGGCGGAAAATTATCTTAAATCCTGTTGTTCCAAAGTGGTAAGTTGTGCACTACTTATCCATCATCTTCTTGATGTTTCAGATTTTCTAAAATTGATACTCAAGTTTCTGAATATTGGGAATTCCGTATAATTCCTAATGATTCGTCCTTATGGTTACTAAATATAACACCCCACCTCCGCTAGGGTCACTCACAAAGGGAATGCACTAGGTTTGGTGAAGCATTATCGAGGTAAACATGCATAGAAATATTACAAGAGAGAACATATATAAAACAACGGAAGTAAAACATATTCCATTACCTTTATAAAATAAGGTCTAAAGCCTTTTTACATCAGAATACATCAAAACCTGTCTTGCAATAATAAAGAAGCATAAAACCATTTCATGAATTATTCCCCAAGTAAAACAGTAAAGTAGCCATAGCCAAGAAAAGTCCAAGCCATGCGTGATGACCTTCGAGCAGAAGAAATCCGAACTAGATAACATTGTTTCCTCCCTGAAACCTGGGGGGGAAATGGAAGACAAAGAGGCGAAACAAAACAGGGTCAGTCATAAAGACTGGTAAGTTCTATCTACTTCCAGTATAAAAACAGGTAAAGGTAACATGACATGCATAAACTGAAAGTAAACATAAGGATGACTACAAGATAGATAAACTAAAACAGGCTGAACTACTATAGCAAGGTAAACTAAGATATCATGATAAACTACGGTGTCATGATAAGTTAAGGTATCACATCGTCCGGTTTCTATCAAGTACAATATCCCAAGGTATCTATCCTGTATAACGTCCCACGGTATCTATCATGCATATTTCTCATGGTCCTAACATGTATATTTGCTCTGCACCTCTCGTACTAGTATCCCAACCCGCGTCATGTGTTAACTATGAATGTCCCTTGCCCAATGTCATGTAATGGTCTGTGTCAACCTAATATATAGCATATGTAGGTTTTCCAACTCGTATGTTTCTTTCCATGTATAAGTTCAGTCCTTTGCCGTAGGCCATACGGGCTTTCCCATGTAAACGTTTTATCCTTGAGGTTATTTTGGACTGCTACCCTTGATCTAGTTATGTTTCCTTACCATGAACTATCGCGCGTTCACTTAGGATTTATGCCACCTAGGGCCACTAGGGATTATGCTACCTAATGAACGTTTCCGTGTCTCGGTTTGGGTTCAGCCACCTAGGGCCACTAGGGATTATGCCACCCGTCAACCGCGCCCTTTATCCCACGTATGTATCGTGAATCGTTTTCCATGTCTAGACGCACATGTTCCTCAATGTGCCATCCGAGTTCCGTGCCAGGGCAAATCAAGAAATACGGAACTCAGTCGGGAGCTTTAATTCGTCTGCTGATGCAGATATCAAGGTCTGTTTTTGTACCCGTGGCTATGGTCCCACGTGACCCCTCCCTCAACTACTGAAAGGCAATCCAAGAAAAATCATGTATGAGAACTACACTAAGGCCCATCGATGCCCACTTCCAGATATCCAACCTCACCCATAACTCGATAGCTAGTATATGGTCTTTTGGGAGTTCCCTGCCTTTCCGTACGTACACGATTGACTAAAGATGGTAGGTAGTCAGCGACATGCTATCCCGGGGCAAAATCAAGTATCGTCGACTCCACGCTAATCCATCCCAGTCTTTAGGTCGCTCGCATGGCAACCAAGGCATACTCTTGGCTCTTCAACCGCAGACCTTAACCTCTGTGAGGCCGGGTTTCATGGACCACTTGCCACCTCACAGAGGGATACCAAGAGTACCCTCACGTTCCCCGAAGCTTCCGCTTCGTCACCCAGTTCGCTGGAGCTTTTATCCAAGTCAGATAACTTGCCCCCCCCCCTCGTATACTAAGCGATGACCTACCGTACCAGGTTACTCATCTCTTTATGAACTAGTCCCATGTCCTTAGCTAAGAATTATTACTTAGTTACCCTTAACTAAGGTTTACCACTTAGCCCCTCTTTCTGCTATCCTTGTTAACTACGATTTCCAACCTAGTCCCCTGAGCTAGGGTTTAGTCAAATGGGTTAAGTGTTGTTATCCAAGTTCATGACTTAACCCGCCTACGAATCATGTCAAGATTGGCTAAGTACTCAAGTTCAAGGCTTAGCCCTACAGGTTGGTTAAGTGTACCAAGAAGCTCATGACTTAACCTTATCAAGTCAAACTGGTTAAGTATTTATTTTTCTTAACCCTATCAGATTATCATGTTAGATTGATTAAGCAAAGATTATCTTAATCCCATCAGATTATCGAGTCGGATTGGTTAAGTATGGGTTAGCTTAACCCCATCCACTAATCGTATTACAATGGTTAAGCCTACTTTAAAAAGGTCTTGTGACTTAACCCTATCAGGTCCACCTATTAGATTGGTTAAGTGTAGGTTACTTAACCTCATCAAATCCTCATGTATAATTGGTTAAGTATAAGGTACTTAACCCCATTAAATTACCGTGTTAAGTTGGTTAAGTATTGGTTACTTAACCTCATTGAATTACCACGTTTAGATTGGTTAAGTGTTTAACTTATCCCCATCGAATTACCGTGTTTAGATTAGTTAAGTGAAGGTTACTTAACCCCATCTACTTACCGTGTTAGATTAGTTAAGTCTACGTTACTTAACCCCATCTAATTACCGTGTTTAGATTAGTTAAGTCTTAATTACTTAACCCCATCTAATTACCGTGTTTAGTTAAGTCTTAATTACTTAACCCCATCTAATTACCGTGTTTAGATTAGTTAAGTCTTAATTACTTAACCCCATCTAATTACCAAGTCGGATTAGTTAAGCGTAAATTACTTAACCCCATCCCCTAATTGTCTTGTATGGTTAAGTGTCATTAGGAAATCAAGCCCGGTCCCACTTAACCTACCCATTCATGTCATATCGGTTAAGTGCCATTAGTCAAATTTACTTAACCTTATCATGTGGCATTAATTTAATTAATGCACTCTCAACCTCTCACATTAGACTTTGTTGTGGTTACTAGTTAAGCCGGGCGGGTCCGGGTAGTTTTACACCACAACCTAGTCTAACCTCGGGTCTTAAGCGCGACATGACCAACTTCTCACATTGGATCCTATTGTTTATAGCCACTAGTTAAGCCGGGCGGGTCCGGGTAGATTTATGCTACAAACTCAACCCAACCTCGAGTTGGCCACTTTCATGTTTGGTCTAGTGTCTTTTTACACTTACAACCCACCCATGTCTAGTTCAAGTTCCATGTTTTCCCATGTGTCATGATCATATTTAAATGTATCATGAATGTCATGTTCTCATGTAAGCCCCATGTCAAGTTTTTCATGTCATACCCACGTTTTTCATAAGCTACTTAAACGTATTTCCAACCCAAGTGGAAGCGAGTCACATAGTAGGGCATTATGCCAACATATTGGCCACAAATATGCATAGTATCCTAAGGAAATTTGGCCATAAACATGCATAGTATCATAAGGGAATTCGGCCACAAGCATGCATAGTTTCACAAGAGGATTTGGCCACAAACATGCATAGTGTCATAAGTGAATTTGGCCACAAACATGCATGATACATAAGGGGTTTGGGTTCATTTACATGCATAAGCCCCAAAGTCAAGTCTTTGCCAATGTTTTCACAAGTCAAGTGGTTCCCAAAGGTTCATGCTAACATCCCATAGGTAAAGATTCAAACTTGCAAGATATACTAGGTTATACATAACATGAGTGGCATGATTAAGTCGCTAAAACATAACCCAAAGTCATATGTTCATGATAAAGGGGCAAACTAGGTTTACATGGGTTAACATACTCATGTTACATCTCATTTTATCCCATGTCATATTAGAACCACCGTTAGAATCTACAAGTAGCTAGAACTTACATAGCGAGGCTTAGGAAAAGGATCATGCATCATCTTGATGAAGAAAGGTGGCTCCTTTGTCGAAGAACCGTCATGAAACTCGCATAGCAACGTTGATTTGGCCTTGATTTGGTGTAGCAAGCTTGCACCTTTTGATTTGAACCCGATTTGAATGCATAGGCTCTTGAAGTTGGAGATGGAGGCCATGATCAATGGAGATTTGGGCAGTACATCGTGGCATGAGTGATTTGTGAGGGTTTAGGGTAGGCTTAGGGGTCTTTTTATAGAGATTAGGAGTATTTTAGGCCGTTAGATTAACCCTAGGATAGATCCAAGCCCTCAAAAATCGTCACAAGCCTCCAAAACAAGACCCAGGAGCCAAAACAGGTGCACCTGGCCGACCTGGCCGACCAGGTAGGTCGACGGCCAGGTCGACCCTGGGGTCGACTCCCCAGTCGACCTGGTCCCACCCAGGTCGACTCCCAGGTCGACCCCCAGGTCGACCTGGTTCTGGCGGGATTTTTCCCGCCTACCCTGATTATCTGAAATTTGAAATCTGTTTTGAATTCTGATTTTTCGTGAAACTTCCGAAGGCCATATCTTGGCCATACGGACTCCGATTTACGAAATTTCGGACTCTATTTCGTGTATTTTTCTGAGACGAACGCAATGGCACAGCCCATTTCTCCTGATTCAGATTTTTAACATTTAATTCTGCCATGATTCTTGTCTTAACACGTTGTTTAAAATTCGGGTTGTTACACTAAATGAGATTTAGTACCTGGTTAAAAATCGATTTTCCCGAGTAGTTCATTGGTATTCCGTTACCAACATTTGTTATCGATTTCTAGTTCATTGGTATTCCGTTACCAATATTTGTTTATCGGTTTTTAGCTGGTTGGTATTCCGTTACCAACATTGAATTATTGACATTAAAATTGATTATTCCTTCGAAAATTGCTTTCCTTAGCTAAATTCGTTGGAATCTCTGTGTTGTGCTTTTGTTGGTGTCAGCCACCTTGTCACAGGACTAAAGCGCTTGGGTTCAATATTCGCTACATCGTCGTGATTGAGTTTTGGGAATGGATTAGTCAACCATCGTAAATTCCCATTTCATATCCTAAGAGAAATATCAACTATTGATATCTCGCGTCTGTAGGACGCAGTCCCGTTGCTTCTTGAAATTCCAAATTAGATTCGCATGGTCTTGGTGCATTCTATCGATTCTCATTCCCTTGAGAATCATACGAAGAAATGCAAGTCTATTTGAATTCATAGCGCTTATGAATTTTTCTGGAATTATTTTACCCGTTTGGGATGACTACCTTCATGGGTAATGGAATTCAAGATTGAACTCTACTTTTTTATGATCTTGCGAGACGAAATGGGGATCTCACCTGGCCGTTGGTGTGATCTTTCCATTTTGTGTCGGTTCTTGTGGTACCACTCCGTGGTATTGTTATTGGATGTCACTTACTACTTCCTTCTTAAGGAATTGCGGGGACGTAATTCTTTTAAGGGGGGAAGTCTGTAACAACCCGCTCATTCGACGATAATATATTTAAATATAACGTCGTTAATCGATGTGTGTTCAAAAAAAGTGAAATTTTGCATACGGTCGAATTTGGACTCGAAACCACTTCCATTGAGTCCGGATCATCGTTTACGACCTTTTTGACTATAAGCATCGATATGTACCGAGCTTCAGAATTTTGGCACTTTAGGGTTGGGCCTTGGTTGAGCTAACTACCTCACCATATAACCCCAAGTCTTCCTCCCTCCTTCATTCATTCTCCAAACTTAGAAAAGAAATAGAAATGGAGAAGGGAATGGGAAATAGAAATTCCTAAGCTAGGGTTAGCTCCTTGGGATCCAAATCAAGAGGAAATCAAGTGTAGAAACATGGGTAAGCTCTCTAGTCTCCCTCTCTACCTTATTCTCCTCTCAATTTCGGATTTTTATCATGCCCTAACACTCATGAGTCTTCATATGTGTTCATGAGGTGATTGGAGAGGAGTGATTGAAGAAAGAAAGCTTCTTTGCTTGGATTTGTGCTTGTTCTTCCTTGTTGGAGCTTATTCTTGTCATTCAAGAGCCAAAGGTGAGTTCTTTTAAACTCACATCTATGCCACAAGCCATTGGCTTGTACAAGTGTAATTAAGTGTTCATATGAGTTTGCATATGCTAGTTAATTGGTTATGTTAGTGTAACTTAGCCGATTCCATGTTTCATGTTTCATTGAGTTGACAACTTATGATATGGATCGTTCATACGATCCAATGTATATGATATAAGTCGATTTAGTGATGTTGTAAAGCCCCGCTGTCTCCAGACATGTTCAAAGTCTTCACAAGTCGCTTGAATCGCTTTTATATGCTTTTTATTGTTCGTTTGAAATTGAGATTATGACATGTGTTATTCACACGATCAATACACATGATTTGAATCGATTAAGTGGTGTCGTGAAGTACCGTTGTCGTACCCGACAAGTTCCAAGACTTCACAATCCGCTTATATCGTGCTTATTCGTTTTGGTTTGTAATTTTGTTCGTTTTAGAATTTATAATTCAAACCAATGCATTCGAGCTTTGCGAGTCGATACGGTGGATCGAAGAGGTCTTATTGACATCCCAAAGAAGTCATAAGCCTCGACGATCGGCGCCAGACATTCGCGGGAGATCGAATCCCCCTAGGTTCGGCCTGGGCAACAGCCCAGGCCAGGACCGGTCGATCGTTCCGAAACCAGTCGGTCGACCAGTTTGTTCTCTGTTTGAAACCGGTCGACCGACCGGTGGCATGTAACCTGGGAAATTTTACCCAGGTTCGACCTAGTTTTTGTCGTGCGCTCCCGCGCACGATCCCGCTTGTCTCCGGACTCCTTCTTGACTTTTCCGTACACGTCGATGGCCTATGAATTCATCGGAGAATATCGTCGTTGCTACGGATATTGCTTGTGGATTTATGATTTATGATCTATGTTCATGATTTCTATGTTCTCTTTGCTACGACCACGGTTTTTATGAATAATTAAACCACAATGGATAATGGGGTTATATATTGTCAATGGATATCGAACCAATGCTTAATCAGTTTTTAAATTCAAATCTTTTTAAAATAAATTTGGTTTCTGAACCCGGTTCTGATTCTATTGATTTATATATGATTCCTTACCCTATCGATCGAACGAGAAATTTAGTTTATTTAACTTAGTAAAACCGAGGACAATGACCCCTTATATGTTTACTTCGGCGAATAACTCTTGGACTCGTTTGTTCGAACATGTGTGGTGACTTTCTCTGTTTTGAACAGAAACCAACTACGGGTTCGTAAATATTCGAGAATAGCATGTGGTAATGGGACATGTTGCTATTTCCTTATATCAACTAGCTCGGAGTAATTTCTATTCACCCGGATCGATGTGATCCTTTATGACTTGTGTTTGTGGTCCTCGATCGCCCTAGTGGGATATACGATTCTTGGATTTCACCTATGGGACTTCGGTCCAACCTTCATGATTTATGTTTCGAGGATGAACCAACAACGGGTTCGAAAGTATTCGAGAATAGCGAGTGGTTATGGGACATTTAGCTATTTTCTTATATTCACTATCCCGGTGTAATTCACACTCAACCGAATCGATGTGATCCTTTATGACTTGTGTTAGTGGTCCTCGATCGCCCTAGTGGGATATACGATTCTAGGATTTCACCTATGGGACTTCGGTCCAACTTTCTATGATTTATGATGTTTTCTAGGGATTTCACAATTTATGTGTTTTCTCTCTACCGGGGTCACGACCCGGCTCTGTGGGGAGCTCCGGCTCAAACTTATGGGTTCGCTACCTAGAGATCGTATCTCATCTATGAACAAGTCTGCCCCTTTATGATGTTTTCTGGATTTCGAGTGATTTCTGGATTCTTGATTACTTTGACGTGATGCGCATTAATTTGAGAAATGATTTATGATTCATGATTTACTTAGATGCGATGGTCATCAATTTGATGTGTATTTGGCATTCCGCTGTGATTCATGTGTTTAGTTTATTTGGCATTCCACTGTCATTTCCTGTTGTGTGCTATTATTTGAATGTTGCATTGTATATTAGCTAGGAGATTATTTAGAGATATTTGTGTGCTGACATTCCATTGTCATTTCCTGATTGTGTCGACATGCCATGTTCATGTCATCCTATGTTATATCTCTTGTTATCTCAGTTTATTTGATAAGAACAGCTAGACTGATCCGTTTATTGTTTATTTTCTTATAAATAATACTCGGGTCAGGCCGAGTCATTTTAGGTACTCCTCTGGGACTTCTCATTGCAGGATTGATCTTCCGCTTCTAGCTTGCTACTCTGTCTCCGCAGTTTTATGTACTTTTGTACCTATGACATTATCTATCGTTGTGTACATATTCTATTATTTGAATCGTGGTACATGTATCTATTCTTTTGGGATTAGTGGATCTTTGTGGATCACTAGCTTGTTGTACGCATTCTTGGTTTATTCATATCTATTCCGCCTTTGTGATATGATTATTCTATGTCTAGCTTTGAGATATACCATATTTATATTATTGTTGTTGTCTATTTTATACTGCTTTCCGAATTGCATATAGCCGTTGTGTAGTTGCCCTATGTGCCGAATGGTCATATCGAAATTTTAATCGGTATCAGAATTCGATGTGCATTCCTCACATGGAGAAATTATACAATCGGTCGCCCTTCACAAACCTCATTCTCCTTTATGGTCTGCGACATTTCTCTGAAATGAACCGGACGATAGTGGGTATAGAGGCGGGGCGTTATAATATTAGTAGATATAGGCCCACAAAACTTAACCATTAAATAGATATGCTAGAATCAGTGGAAGGGTTAGGTACATATTGGGTTGGTGGGTAATATTAGTAAATATAGGCCCACAAAACTTAACCATTAAATAAACATGCTTGAATCAGTGGAAGGGTTAAATACATATTGGGTTGGTGGGTAATATTAGTAAATATAGTCCCACAAACTTAACCGTTAAGTAAACATGCTAGAATCGGTGGGAGGGTTAAGTACATCTTGTGTAGGTGGGTAATATTTGTATATAACGGCCCACAAACTTAACCAATAAGAAACCCTAGTAACAGGGACCCATTTCAGTAATAACCCACATAGATGTATCATGGTACCCTGAAACTAGGCAGGGTAGGGCACGATTACTGGGCCAATTATAAGCGGTCAAAACAACGGTAGGGGGTACGTCAGTGTAGGTTCCGACGGTTTACGGGCGTGCACGTACTCAGGAGTGGGACAAAGTAGGCACTGGGTACCAGTAGTTATACACTGTGCATCTTGAATCGTGTCGGGTCACTATCATAAGGACTGATACACCTTATGGTAGGGACAGCATAGGGTATCTACATGCAAGAGAGGGCCGATTGACACAGACACATGGAACATTAATACAGGTAGGGAGTCGATCGATAGGGTAGTACGGGTACATCTAACATCTTCATGGCAATTAGGCTGATTAAGGTAAGATCCTCATACTAGATGTACACCTGAAGGCTACCACAATTGCGGGGATTGGGATCACGTTGTAATATTATCATTTTATACAGATTACTAGTTGGGACACTAGTTAGGTGGTGCAGAGATAGATATAAAAATCAGATTAACAAGGTAGTAGCGAAGCAAAGAAAGAGTAGGAGTGCATTCAGTTTATCTTGCCTTATCATACCTTATGCTTATCCTATGTTACCTTATTTTTTTGTTTTTGTCCTACGTCCAGTTTATTCATGTCATGGTTCTCTTACCAGTTTATATGATGAATAATCACTAGACTTACCAGACTTATGTATGACCTAGTTTTGTTTCGCCTCTTTTCTTCCATTTCCCCCCAGGTTCACAGGGAGGAAATGTTACCACTTAGCTCAGTTTTCTTTTCAAGCTCGAAGATGGTCGATGTTTTGCTTCGGACTCTTTCTTCCACTGCTATGGCTGGTTCATGCTTTATTGGGGAATATCATTGTTATTTTTGTGCTTTTTTTACACTGGAAGTTATTAAATCAAGACAGAAGTTCTATGTATTACTTTTAAGTATGATTTGAGAAAATTGTTGTAAAATCTTGACAGAATTAAGTTGTTTATAAAATGACTTTATTTTTCCGCTGCTTTATTTGTCTATGTTGTAATTTATCTGTATCTTTTACCTATAATGCTCCACCGAAGTTAAGGCATTCCCTTTGTGAGTGACCTTAATGGAGGCGGGGTGTTTCACTTGGTATCAGAGTTGAAGGTTACCGGATCAGATAAAAGATTTGAAAAATTATTTTCAAAACGGTTTTAAAAGAAGCATTTTCAAAAGAAAAGTTTTGTTTTAAAGGCATATTCCCCAAAGCCATATGCACTATCTTTTGATCCTCTGTTTGAATCCTTGTTTCCTTCTTTCCTGAGTATCCGGGGCTCCTGGCTTTCTGGGAGGTAACCTCATCGCGGCATTGTTCCGTAGGCTCGAAGAGACTAAGACACTTGTCAAAGGACAAATAAGTGCCCAACTTCCATCTATAGCCGTAGTAGTTTCACCTGCGGCTAATTTTCTTTCGAGCTTTGTAGGATTCTCCGTGCGATGGAGGCAGCTTTCGAGAGACCTGTCAACAAGTTATACAAGGATGGAAAAGATGAGAATGAGGGAGTTTGGCTAAGGAGCACAACACAAGGATGAAGAACTCATGGATATAGACTTGGTTCACAAAGGAGGGGAGGAAAGAATAGTAAAACCTAAAACAAGAAGAAGTATCTTTATTTTTGTATAACGGGTCATATAATTAAGGGCAAGGGCAAGAATAAAGGACAGGATTTTCCGGAAGG
This sequence comes from Allium sativum, assembly GCA_030737875.1. Taxonomy (NCBI): domain Eukaryota; kingdom Viridiplantae; phylum Streptophyta; class Magnoliopsida; order Asparagales; family Amaryllidaceae; genus Allium; species Allium sativum. The sequence continues at coordinate 593,688,576 of CM060921.1, read as the reverse complement.
CAAGTGCATGCTCTCACCGCCGTCATACCTGAGAGAGAGGCAATAAGATTTCTGTTGAGAGAGTTTTTCTTTTTGATAATCTTGTTAGTACTCTTTTGATTTTTGCGCTCCACATTCATTTATATCTGCTTCCATGGTTGAGTCTCTGCACCCTAGAGCTTGTATAGTAGAGGATCCCATTATTTTCTCAAATCCAATTGGTGGTTCGGCTCATTCATCTTTGGTTTGTAAGGATTTGAGAATAGCTATATTAAGTACTGAGTTTAAGCGTAATGCTTATGTTTTTGGTTTCATGGGCTATGGGTTGATTCTAGGCATGGATTGGTTAGCAAGTAATTGTGAAAGGAGGGTAGTTAGACTTTCGACTTGCCTCGGGAATACCCTCGAGATTTTGTGCGATCCTAAGGGATTAGTTTGTCTTAGCTACCTAGAATCACTTTATGTATTTATCGATGATTTTCGATCCGTTGGAGTAGTCCATGAGTACGCAGATGTTTTTGATTAGGTTAGGGGTTTTCCCCCTAAAACTCGAGATAGACTTCCGCATATATCTAGTTGACGATGCAAAGACTGTTATGCGATCAACGATAGTTTTGGAGCAAGATTGGCGAGGATAGCCAGAGTCGGTTAAGTGCTCAATTGTTTGGTTGTTTTGCTAGTATCATCTCACATAAATCGTCCAAATTCGGAGGAGGTATTCCTTGGGTGCTTGTCTGATATTGGTTTAGGCCTTTGGGGATTGTACTTGAGGGATGTCAAGTTCGACTAGGATGGTTTGCGTGAGAGATACCGACCCTCAGATTTGTGACATGATGGATAAGCTAAGTGGAAGAGAGACCTCTAATTATCTTAGTATATACGCTTGGTATCATGGTTAACATCTGTTTATCTTGGAAAGATAGTTCGACAACATTGGATATCCTCTAGCATAGTAAGTGACTGAGGTCCTATCTTTACTAATGGGTTTTGAAAATGGAAGTTTCGTAAGCGTGAAGTTAAATTAGATAAGGTACAGTGGAGTGAAGCTCAAGAAGATGCGACTTAGAAGACTGAAGACTAGACACGCGCATCATACCCTTTTTAAGGGTATACCCTTGATTCCTCTTTTTATGTAAAGTTTATCTACATGCTAGTCTTTATCTTTTAAGTATATCCTCTCGGTCCTATTCTCGATCCTTAGGTAGAAGCCAATGGATGTAAACATGTGTTTGAGACATGTTATGTTTGGAGGATGCAAGTGGTTGCAAGTGTTTTCTAGTGGTTGCTCGTGGATGCATATACACACATTAGGCACTAGATCGGCTCAGTCACTTTCATATTGCATATGCATGAGTGAACTTTTATATATATGGATTGAAACTTGATGTGTTATCATATGGATGTTGCATTTGTATGAGTGACTGTGCACTCATGTAGAAGTTATAAAGTACGATTAGGAATAATTGCATACATGATGGACTCATGGCACTAACATAATCCGCATTAAGGAGGTCAACTGAATCAGTAGACCGCCTGATTTTGCATTAGGTAAGGACACGTACACACGCTATGCATATTATCATGAAAGCATTAGAAATCTTTTTAAGTACAATGGACGTCCGTGATTGAATGGTTGAGTAGATGGATGTTGGATGTTAGGATATACATTCTTCCTAACTTGAAGATTTCGGGGACGAAATCCTTTAAGAGGGGAGAATGTAACACCCCGTATTTTCTATAAACGTCAAACTAAAAAATTAAAGTATACTTAATTTTTAAGGGAAGAATTAAGGGAAACGGGTTACTCCATTGCATTCGTCTCGGAATTCTGCTTGAGATAGAGTCCGAGTTTGCGTAAATCGGACTTCGTATGAAGAAGTTATGACCTTCGGAAGTTCCAGAAATTTAAATTAAACAATTCAGAAAATTAAATACCAAGGCAAGTCGACCTGGAGGTCGACCTCCCTATATACAGGTCGACCTGGGGGTCGACCTCCCCATCGGATCAGATCTAAAATCTGACGTTTTTCTTTTTCTGACGATTCTGACTCTTTGCTGAGTCGTTTAGGGCTGATGTGGCTATTCTATCTTGTCTGAATGGCTTTGATTTGCTCTAGGTTAATCTGACGGTTCTTATTAAATCAAACTTCTATATAAGCAACCTAAATCTAAACCCTAAGCCACACAAAAATATTCCTAAGACCGTCATGCTGTCAACACTCAACCTAGAGTAGCCGTCATTCCCATTCAACTCAAAAGCAAGATAGAAGCAAGAATCAAATTAAATCAAATCTAATTCAACTAAGAGAATTCAACACCTACAAAAAAGGAGAGCTATCCAAATTCAGAATACAGATCCCTGAACACAAAACTAGTCTCCTTTTTGTAAGTCCAGTTATCATTTAGACTTAAATGATATTAGAATCGTGACTAAATAAATGGATGTAGAACATCGCCTAATGTAAATCTATGCCTATCCTTTTTGTTAAAACTGAATTGATTGAGACTATGATTCTTATCATGCTAAGTTGTGATCATGATGTATGTAATTTGATGATAAAAGTTAAATGCTTTGGATCCATATGTTGTATAGTTTGGCAATGACATATATGTTGTGTAATTTAGCGATGACATATTATACTTTGGCAATAACATATCATGTTGAATAAATTGGAGATGTCATATTGTATTATATAATTTGGCGATGGATATCATATTGTATACTTTGGTGATGACATACCATATTGTATAATTTGGCGATGGAGATCATATTATGTATAATTTGGCGATGACATTTTCATGATTTGGTAATAATACCTATATGTTTTATGACAATTTGGGAATTTTGCTATGTTTATGCAAGTTTAACCATGTTCACATATATGATACAAAACTACATGTTAATATGATTAGGTTCATATTAGATTTGATCCAACTAATTTGCAAGTTTGCCACTACATGTCTAATTTTAAGTTTATGTAGTTTTATGTAAAACCCCTATTTCATGATTCATGTTGAGTAGATCTAATTTGCAAGTCCATAATTACATGTATGTCGTTCTATGCCAAATTCATTTGTCACATGTGTTGTTAGATCCATATTTTTATGGTGTTGGAATTATTACATGTTCCTCTTTTCCCCTTTTGTGTATAAGTTGGGCTACGTATTGAGCCTAACATTTTATGTGATTTATGTGAGCGTTTAACGGGGGTATCGTTGGGGAAAACTTGAAATAACATATAATTGGCATATTTGGCTCATAAACGTGTAAATGTTTTATGGCATAAAGTGGTATAAATTTGTATACCTAAAATTATGAACTTGATTTAAAAGGAAAGTGGGATTTGACTTGAATGACAATAATTTACATATAAATATAAAGAGGTAAATATGTAAATTTAGAAAAGACAAATATGCCTAAACCGAGGTTAGGTGTAAGACTGCTCGTAACCGCCTGACACATTCAGCAACCGTAACAATATATATCTAATGTGGGAGGTTAGTGCATCAAGCCCAAAAGAACCCGAGGTTAGATTGAGTTACGGTGTAAGACTGCCCGGAACCGCCCGACACATCCAGCAACCGCAACAATATATATCTAATGTGGGAGGTTAGTGCATCGGGCCTAAAAGAACCCGAGGTTAGACTGAGTTGCGGTGTAAAACTGCCCGGACCCGACCGGCACATCCAGTAACCGCAACAATACCTGTCTACTGTGAGTGGTTGGTGCTTTAATGAATAAAATTAAAACTAAGTCAGGAATGGTAGGGTTAAGTTAATTAAGGCAACACTTAACCAATATAACACGAATGACTAGGGTTAGGTATATTTAGAACACTTAACCGTTATAACATGTTAATTAGACAAGTGGGTGAGGTTAAGTAAATTTAGAACACTTAACCGTTATAACATGTTAATTAGACAAGTGGGTGAGGTTAAGTAAATTTAGAAACACTTAACCAATATAACAAGATGAATGACTAGGGTTAAGTTAATAGGAAACACTTAACCAGTATAGCATGGTGAATGGGTAGGGCTAAGTAATAAGAAACACTTAACCAATATAACTTGATTTATGGAGAGGTTAAGTTAAAATAAGAGGGCAACACTTAACCAATATAACTTGATTTGTGGTAGGGTTAAGTTAACACAAGAAGGCAACACTTAACCAAAGTAACATGACACGTAGGTGGGTTAAGTTAACTTGAATTGATTGATGACACTTAACCAATACAACAAGATGAATACGTGAGGTTAAGTTAACAAGAAACACTTGACCAATATAACTTGATGAACGAACGAGGTTAAGTTAATAGGAAACACTTAACCGATCCAACATGATAAGTAAGGAGGGTCAAGCTAATAAGAAACGCTTAACCAACATGACATGATGAATGAGTGGGTTAAGTTAACATGAACGGACAACACTTAACCAATATGACGTAATGTGCGGTAGGGTTAAGTACATATCGGATTGGTGGGTAATATTAGTAGATATAGGCCCACAAAACTTAACCATTAAATAAATATGCTAGAATATGTGGAAGGGTTATGTACACATTGGTTTTGTGGGTAATATTAGTAAATATAGGCCCACAAAACTTAACCATTAAATAAACATGCTTGAATCAGTGGAAGGGTTAAGTACTTATTGGGTTGGTGGGTAATATTAGTAAATATAGGCTCACAAACTAAACCGTTAAGTAAATATGCTAGAATCGGTGGGAGGGTTAAGTACATCTCGTGTAGGTGGGTAATATTTGTATATATAGACCCACAAACTTAACCAATAAGAAACCCTAGTAACGTGGACCCATTTCAGCAGTAACCCACATAGATGTATAATGGTAACCTGAAACTAGGCAGGGTGGGGCACGATTACTGGGCTGATTATAAGCGGTCAAAACAGCGACATGGGGTACGTCAGTGTAGGTTCCGAAGGTTTACGGGCGTGCACGTACTCCGGAGTGGGAAAAAGCAGGCACTGTGCACCAGTAGTTATACACTGTGCATCTTGAATCGTGTCTGGTCTCTATCATAAGGACCGATACACCTTATGGTAGGGCCAGTACAGGGTATCTACACGCAAGAGAGGGCCGATTGACACAGACACATGGAACATTAATACAAGTAGGGAGCCGATCGATAGGGTAGTACGGGTACATCTAACATCTTCATGGCAATTAGGCTGATTGAGGTAAGATCCTCATACTAGAAGTACACCTGAAGGCTACCACAATTGTGGGGATTGGGATCACGTTGTAATATTATCATTTTATACAGATTACTAGTTGGGACACTAGTTAGGTGGTGCAGAGATAGATATAAAAATCAGATTAACAAGGTAGTAGCGAAGCAGAGAAAGAGTAGAAGCGCATTCAGTTTATCTTGCCTTATCATACCTTATGCTTATCCTATGTTACCTTATTTTTTTTGTTATTGTCCTGCGTCAAGTTTATTCATGTCATGGTTCTCTTGCCAGTTTATATGATGAATAATCACTGGACTTACCAGACTTATGTCTGACCTTATTTAGTTTCGCCTCTTTTCTTCCGTTCCCCCCAGGTTCACAGGGAGGAAATGTTACCACTTAGCTCAGTTTTCTTTTAAAGCTCGAAGATGGTCGATGTTTTGCTTTGAACTCTCTCTTCCACTGCTATGGCTGGTTCATGCTTTATTGGGGAATATCATAGTTATTTTTGTGCTTCTTTTACACTGGAAGTTATTAAATCAAGGCAGAAGTTCTATGTATTACTTTTAAGTATGATTTGAGAAAATTATTGTAAAAGCTTGACTGAATTAAGTTGTTTATAAAATGACTTTATTTTCCGTTGCTTTATTTGTCTGTCTTGTAATTTATCTGCATCTTTTACCTATAATGCTCCATCGAAGTTAAGGCATTCCCTTGGTGAGTGACCTTAATGGAGGTGGGGTGTTTCAAAAGTCTTTGACGAGGAGAGAATCCTCAAATCCGACCTCGTCAACTACACCAAACGCAATAACTTAATCCTCTGATGTCTTCGTCATCCCGTAAGTAATTCTGATTCTCAAATGTTATCTATATTATATAGCAGTGTTTCATGATTCATTTTGTGTTAGATTTTTAGTATGAAATTTCTATTTACTTAGATGAAAATCAAACATATATAGCTTTAGAGTGAATTTTTTCTTTTGTAGCAAACTAACGGTTGTGTTATTTGTGAGAAAATTATGCTTATCGTTGCATAATTTGAATTCACACTACGGTGCTTGTCCCCGGTCCTATCCTTGCTTGGTGTTTCAGTGTGTGTTGAATTGGTAATGGTTTTTTATGACTTATCATCAACTGAGTTCTTTGCTTGATTATTATAATATGACTATGTTAATTTAGTTTTTTGATGTAATTTACTTTTATCCATTGTGTGCTGTGTTTTTTATGATTGAATATGTTAGTACATGCTTGATTAACATCTAAGGAGCGGCAGAATTTGCCAAGATATGCATTTGCCAAGATGTTAGTACATGTTTGTTCTATGTTCCTCTTTTTAGTGGCAATGGGAAGAAAACTTTTCTTTCTAACATTCCTTGGGTAAGAAACTGCTTTTTTTCTTTTTTACATTCTTTGTTGTGTTGATGTCTAATTGGAAATCAAATAATCAGTGTATGGTTTGTGTTGGCTCGCTTTTTGACCAAGCCACCCAGGATCATTCGTAAGAGGAAAGCATGAAACCACGTTCTCCAAGAATATGAAGGAACGGATCGCACTCTATCGACTCGCCCACGGAGAATCGCGTCTCGACGGATCGCCCACCGAGGATCGCGTCTCGACGGATCGCCCACCGAGGATCGCGTCTCGACGGATCGCCCCCATCTCATCAGCGAACGACGCATCCAGGCGATCCGATCCAAACTTATATTGTTGCCCAGAGCGAACCGATCCGATCCCTTGGTGCATGGCGAACCCTCTAACCCGTTCAAGTGCGAGCTAGTCTTCAGCGATCCGAATCGCACGGATCTGGCGACACGTGTCCCTAACCGTCATTTGGACCAATTCTCCCCATCTGCACAATCCGATTTTCAAGCAGATCGCGACACCTGTCCGCAACAGCTAATTTGACTATTTCTTCAACGGAGGCGATGCGATCCGATGTTCTCGGGATCTGTGCCACGTGTTATCACGACCTGCCTGACAAAATCAGCTATAAATAGCCCAGAGCTTGGCATTTTTTGGGATCTTTTTGGCAACATTGGGTACTGAATCCGCCATTGCTGTCAAACTACTGAGATATTAAGAGAAATCTTTGTTGTATTAGCTTTCAAAGCATAATCAATAATATATAAAGTGGACGTAGGCTCGTTAACGCCGAACCACTATAATTTCTGTGTGTTATTTTCTTTTTCCTCGTTCTTCATTTGAAACTCTATAACATTCAGAACAATTTGGGTGTTAGGTCCAAATTTTGATCTAACATTTTGGTACTTTCACTGAGAGAATGATCCTAAAGTTTCACTATTCACTACTTTGAAGATTCCAGCGATTCGGATATCATGGCTGGAAAAAGATCTAAAGCTTCACAGACCAACGAAACGATTGAACAGAGTGTGCACGAGCTGGGCAATGAAGAGACTCTGGATCGCGGAGCGCAGGGGGCGAACCGATCCGATGAAGACACCACGCTCCGAGTCGATGAGAACGAGACGATCCGGGGCGCTGAAGGGGTTGTTACTCGATCCCGAGGTAACGCCTCGCAGCCTCCGCGTACCACGACCACGAGTCAACCTCAGGGGGGCGCAGCGAGTCGCCATCCACGAACCGCAGCTATCCGAATTGATGATCAGACTACAACTCAACCTGGAAAGGAACCTATGACCCGCTCCTATCGTCCTGGCCCCTCTGCTCGACCCGGTTCGAGCTCTTTGCGTATAAGAGAGAGTGATGATGACCAATATGATCTTGTTGCTCCTGTCACTGAGGGGGATCTCTCTCACTTCGCTGAAATGTGGGATAGATTGTTTGATGAGTTGGCTGCCCAAAGGCAAGAAAGTTCCATCCTGCGGCAAAATTTGACGGCTATGGATAGAAGACTTGATGAGCTAGCAAGGCAAAGAACATCGCCGGTTCGTCCACTCACCCCAGTATATTCTTCTTCGTCTGAAGAATCGTCGAGACCTCCGCGACGACCGTATGAGAGAGACGAAAACATAGAACAGCTTCGGTTCGGAACCCTGCCATCACAGGAAGAAGAAGCGCTAGGGGCAGGGCCCTCAAACCGTAATGTGAATGATCAAGCTACGGCTCTCAGGACTCGAGATGTGAACAGTCCTGTGCATAACAGACCACCTCAGCCCCGTCGCCGCACACATACTCATGATAATAGGGGGCAGCGAAGCCCTATCCGAGCCCCGGATTTTGTGTCTGCTCCCCGAAGAGAGATCAGAGAACCTCGCCGGGCCAGAGGCACTGACCCTGAACCTCCTTTGACCAGTGCAAATGTTGCAGCCATGGTCCACCAGATTCTGGCAGATAGCCGTGGACAACGGAACGAAGATTGGGGGATCGACCGCAGTCACACCCCTTTCACTGATGATATTTTGGATGCGACTTTTCAAAGGCGTTTCAACATGCCACAAATGAACCGATATGCGGGAAGATCTGATTCTGTCCAGCACCTAATGAGATACTCTTGGTCGATGACCGCTGCCGCAGCCTCTGACGCTGTTAAGTGCAAAGCGTTTCCCATATTCCTAGAGGACATGGCTTTGTTATGGTTTACTCGCCTGCCGGCGAGGTCGATTTCTAGCTTCAGGGAGCTGAGCGAGAAGTTCGTAGAACAATTCCGTATCTACGCACAGAAGACAAAAAGTGTGATCGATTTGTTCCTTGTCAAGCAGCGACCAGGCGAGAGTTTAAAGGTGTACCTGGATCGTTTCAATTTGGACGCTACTGAGGTTAAAGATCCCCATGAACCGACCATTGTCGCAGCACTGATTGACGGAGTAGATAAGGACACTGAATTTGGGAGGTACCTGGCAGGCAAACCGCCCCACACTAGAGAGTTATTCTACGATAAAGCCAACGTACATTTACGCCGGGAAGAGGTATATGCTAACCGAAAGGCTAAAACAACTGATAAGGAGGAAATTCATAGCAATGTCGCCATCAAACAGACGGGAGACAGCTCGGGGAAAGTTGAAGTTAACGTCGGAAATCAGAATCAAGGTGGTCGCTAGCCAGGTAACAACAATAATAATGGTAACGGCAACAACCGGAAGAGGAACCGAGGGAACGACTCCCAGAGAAGGACTCGTCCCAGGGCCTTTGAAAGTTATACACCAATAAGTGATACTCTGGAAAATATCTTCATGGATGCGTACGAAGTCCTCCAGAATAAGAGGCCACCTCCCATAGAGTCGACAGAGAAAGAGCGTGAAACAGGGAAGTTTTGTCTCTTTCATCAGATTCACGGCCATTCGACGAATGAATGTCGTCACCTAAGGGATGTAGTCGAAAGGCTGCTTCGAGAAGGAAAGTTAGATGAATACAGAGTAACGCCCAGGGACAGGGGGCAAGCAGTGCAGGCCCCGAATCAGAACCAAAATCAACTTGCTGCTAGGCCGACTGCTCAGCAAAACGGAAAGAATATTGTTATCAATACCGTGATCGGAGGACTTTATCTCGCTGGGCACAGTTCCAAAGCATTGGATCAATACGTCAATGCGGCCAAACAACACCTCGAGGTAGGGGAATGTAGCAACCCCGAGGACAGTACCCCGGTGAAGCAGCAGAAGATGTTGATCGATGATGTTGTTTTCCGAGAACAAGAAAGCATCGGAGTCCATGCTCCAACTGAAGATCCACTTGTAATTACAGTACCCATTGGGCCAGCCACTGTTCATAAGGTTCTGGTGGACAACGGGAGTTCCGTCAATATTCTTTTCAAAAAGGCCTTTGACCAGATGAATCTCGAAATAAAAGACTTGTAGCCCTGCCAAGGATGGATCCGTGGATTCAATGGAGCATCCACCGCTCCAATGGGTTATGTAGAGTTACCAGTTACACTTGGGTAAGGAGAACGCCAGAGAGTGAGAATCCTTCCCTTTGTGGTTTTGGATGTTGAATCACCCTACAATGCCTTCTTGGGCCGACCGGCCCTCGCAAAGTTCAGAGCCTGTATAGCCCCCTGGTGCTTGTTATTGAAATTCCCCACAGAAGCTGGCATTGGTATCGTCAGAGGGGATCAAGTTGCTGCGCGAGCGTGTTATGTTGCCGAACTAAAGTTACTTCGCAATGGAGGGGATATCGAAACTAAAGGCACCTCTCCCCCTTCGGGGGCGGAGACCTTATAGCAACCAAAGAGGATAGTCGTTGGAGGGTCGCCCAGAGAGATGCCCGAGGATATAGATCCCAGAGAGGATCAAGAACTCGGGGGCAGAAAGGCGACTCCCAACAAGACAACTGTGGATGTACCGATCGATGACAGTGACCCGGAGAAGGTCCTTAAGATTGGATCCCAGTTAAGTCCGAATCTTGCTAAAGAATTGACGGATTTCTTAAAAAACAATTTGGATGTATTTGATTGGACCCACGCGGACATGTGTGGGATATCCCCATCAATCATGTGCCATTCCTTGAGCATTGACCCTAAACATCCTCCAGTAAAGCAAAAAAGGCGAATGCTGGGCCCAGAGAGGTCCGCTGCCTTGAAAGAAGAGGTTGGAAAGCTAAAGAGTAATGGATTTATCAGAGATTCGACCTACCCAGACTGGATTTCGAATCCAGTCCTGGTAAAGAAGGCCAACGGGAAGTGGCGAACGTGTATCGACTTCTCGGATTTGAACAAAGCATGTCCAAAAGATAGTTTCCCGTTACCTCGGATTGACCCGTTGGTAGACTCGACGGCAGGTCACGAGCTTCTCTCATTTATGGATGCTTATTCAGGATACAACCAGATTCCGATGCATGTTCCGGATCAAGAGCACACTAGTTTTATCACTGATCTGGGATTATATTGTTATGTGGTGATGCCCTTTGGCTTGAAGAATGCGGGCGCTACATATCAGCGCTTAGTCAACAGAATGTTTTATAACCAGATCGGGAGAACAATGGAAGTATACGTCGACGATATGTTGGTTAAGTCCAAGCAATCTTCTCAACACACTACTGACTTGGCAGAGATGTCCGGCATTCTTCGAAAATACGGAATGAAACTCAACCCAACCAAATGTTCGTTCGGTGTTGCTTCTGGAAAATTCTTGGGATTCATTGTCAGTTCCCGTGGTATTGAGATTAATCCAGACCAGATCGCGGCAATCAGAAATATTCAGGAACCTAGGCAGATTAGGGATGTGCAAAGCCTTGCCGGAAAAGTGGCCGCGCTAAGCAGATTTATCTCCAGGGCTACAGATAAGTGCATCCCATTCTTTGAATTAATAAAGCGAGGAAAACGCCACTTTAAATGGACACCTGACTGCGTAGAAGCGTTTCAGAATTTGCTCAGGCACTTGGAGAAACCTCCGATTTTATCTAAGCCAATAGATCACGAGGATTTATTCGTGTATTTGGCAGTGTCATCCCATGCGATCAGCTCAGCATTGGTAAGGGAAGAGGATAAGGTCCAAAGACCTGTGTATTATGTGAGCAAAAAATTGACAGCAGCAGAGCGTAATTATCCACGGATAGAAAAGTTGGCGTATAGTTTACTGATCGCCTCTAGAAAACTTCGGCACTATTTTCAGGCACATCCTATCACCATATACACCGATCATCCACTCAAGCAAGTTCTACAGAGACCGGAGGCATCTGGAAGGTTACTCAAATGGAATATTGAGTTAAGTCAATTTGATTTGAACTTTCAGCCCAGACGGTCAATTCGGGGGCAAGTGATAGCCGACTTCATAGCAGAGTTCACTGTCCCTGAGGAAGATATAGCAAACGAGGAAGTTGATCCTTCAAAGTTACTTTTCGATCCTAATGCCTGGAGATTGTATAATGATGGCGCTAGGAACGACGAAAGATCCGGCGCTGGAATAGTGCTTGAAACCCCCGAGAAACGACTGATAACCTATGCAATCCGAATGGAGTTTCATGCCACTAACAACGATTCCGAATATGAAGCTCTGATAGCCGGATTAAAGATTGCAAAGGAACTAGAAGTCACGAAGCTGAACATCTTCTGCGATTCCAAATTAGTTGTGAACCAAGTCACTGGAAAATTCCAAGCTAAAAGTGCAAGATTGATTTTATACTTAAAGAAGGTGAAAGGATTGCTGAACGATTTTGATCACTACAACATATCTCATATTCCGCGGTCAGAGAATCAGCATGCAGACAAGTTGGCAAAGATGGCTAGTTCCGACGATCCTGAAGTAACTGGACTAGCCCCCGTTGAAATACTTCGGTCCCCTAGCATAGATCAAATGGAAATCGACCTGATACTAGAGACGGAACCAGAAAGGGAGTCCTGGATGACCCCTCTAAAGAATTTCCTGATAGATGGAACTCTTCCAACCAAGAAAAGCGAGAGGCGTAAAGTAATTCGTAAAGCCGCCCGATACGTTATGCAAGGCGGAGTTCTTTACAGGCAAGGGTTTTCAATGCCCCTCCTTCGGTGTGTAGCCCACGATGACATCAAACGTGTGCTGCAAGAAGTCCACGAAGGCGAATGTGGCGACCACACTGGAGGGCAAACTTTGGCAAAAAAGGTGTTGCGGCATGGTTATTTCTGGCCTACCATAAACAAGGATGCAACAAGATATGCACGACGGTGTGATGCGTGCCAAAGATTTTCAAAGATACCTAGAGCGCCTCCTAGTCAGTTGAAAACAATGATGAGTCCATGGCCTTTCGCTATGTGGGGAATTGATATCATTGGGAGCCTCCCCATACCGAGGGGCGGAGCAAAGTTCGCTATTGTGGCCGTAGATTATTTCACTAAGTGGGTCGAAGCTGAACCACTAACTACAATCACAACCAAACGAGTGATCAACTTTATCGTGAGAAACATCATCTGTCGATTTGGGATTCCAAAAATTGTAATAACAGACAATGGAACTCAGTTCGATAGTGCTGAGTTCAGAAACTTCTGCCAAAAATACCACATCGAGAATCGGTACACCTCTGTGGCGCACCCACAATCGAACGGACAAGTCGAAGCGGCAAATAAAGTAATTAAGTCCATTCTGAAAAGAAGAATGAAGCGGGCTAGAGCCATGTGGGCTGATGAATTGCCCTTGGCACTATGGGCCTACAGGACAACATATAAGTCGGCAACAGGACACACCCCGTTCTCCCTTCCTTTTTGGAACGGAAGCAGTCATCCTGGTTGAGATAAAGGTACCTTCTCATCGGGTGACTTATTATGATCCAATGACCAATAATGAATTGCTCCTTAAGTCCCTGGATATGATCGAAGAAAAGAGGGATGAAGCAGACCTGCGTGCCTTGAGATGCAAACAACAGGTCGCCCGATATTACAACAAAAAGGTTCGAGCCCGAACATGGGAACCCGGAGACTTGGTTCTGAAGCGTGTCTTCCCACCCCCAACTCATATGGGAGCGAAGTGGGAAGGACCGTACTCCATTCTGAGCAAGCTTGATAATGGAACCTTCAAGCTAGCAACCGTAGATGGAAGGGAAATCCCCAGAGTGTGGAATGCCCAACATCTACGGCCATACTTAACATGAAAATTTCAAATCTATTCTTTTGCTCTATTGAAAGTCATGTATAAGGCACGACTAGCCTAGAATAGTTTGATTCTTTGAAGCAAAAAATTATAAAGTGGACGTAGGTCATGATTCGACCGAACCACTATAAAAATACTATGTGTCATTTGCCTTTATTGCATCTTTATTTATTTGCCTGTTTATTTTTATGAAAATCAATGTGAATAATGCAGGTACCCGAAGTCCGGTGCCAACCGTTCCTCCCGTAGACTAATCGGAGGAACCCAAAGCCTTGGCAAAGGCTCCAACTGCTTGTCCGACTAGTTTTAATCCACGGAGCATGGGTTAAAGTATACACCTAGGATGAGTTTGATGAGCATGCATGATTGCAGACTGCTTGATCCGTGACTCTAACTCTCCAGAGAGAGAGAGAGAGTATAAAAGCGTCTCCGATTCAGCGCTAAGAAATAGCTCCTTCCCCGCTGAAGGATCGGGGAGCGAATGAGTCGCTGAGCATGAACTCTAACTCTCCAGAGAGAGAGAGAGAGAGAGTATAAAAGCGTCTCCGATTGAGCGCTGAGAAATAGCTCCTTCCCCGCTGAAGGATCAGGAAGCGAAGGAGTCGTTGAGCATGAACTCTAACTCTCCAGAGAGAGAGAGAGATTATAAAAGCATCTCCGATTGAGCGCCGAGAAATAGCTCCTTCCCCGCTGAAGGATCGGGAAGCGAAGGAGTCGTTGAGCATGAACTCTAACTCTCCAGAGAGAGAGAGTATAAAAGCGTCTCCGATTGAGCGCCGAGAAATAGCTCCTTCCCCGCTGAAGGATCGGGAAGCGAAGGAGTCGTTGAGCATGAACTCTAACTCTCCAGAGAGAGAGAGAGAGAGAGTACAGAAGCGTCTCCGATTGAGCGCTGAGAAAGAACTCATTCCCTGTTAAAGGAATAAGGGCCGACCGCGCCACTGTTATCCCATGAAATATCCTAAGTCCCCCGTATTCAGAAATAAGGGGCAACCTGCCGACAGTACTGATCAATCCTAAGTAAACCCCAGTCAGATGCTACAATGACAACTGATTGGGGGGCACATACACTCGTATACAAACACTGAACTTTGATACAGCAGTGTAACATAGCATGAAAATTCTTCTTCCTGTTGATTGACTGATTTGTAGTTATTATTAGTTAGCTAATGACTAAACATGGAAAGTTTATCTGAATACAGGTACACAATGATGCAAGGAGAGATAAACTTTTGTTCATATACTGCAAATCAACAAAGTGAAAAACAACCTAGAAACAAAAGTGAGGACCAGTCTCACAATTACACTTCCTGGCCAGTGGAAAACCTAAAGACAAAATATCAACAAACAACAAAAATCCTATTTACGCTTTGGCCTCTTCTCTTGCTTCTGCTTCTCCAGCTTCGCCTTGTCGGAATCAGACGGATCCCCTTTCTTCCTCTTCCTTTTGTCAATAAGAGGAACATCCGATTCTTCTGAAGATTCCTCTTCCGCCTCTTTTCTCTTCCTTATATCAGAAAGGGAAGCCGGGAAGTCATCGGGATTTGCAAAATGAAGTTGTCGGCTAATAGATTTGGGCTGAATCTTCACAATCATCCCAGTTTTGGGATCGAATTCTGCAAGAGGGACTACGTCCAAAGCCTCATCCCCCACCTTCTTCGAAGACAACTCTTTCTCCTATCTGGCTTTTCGGCTGGCCAGGGTTTCCTCGTCATCATCATCAGCCTTTTTGGCGCCGATAATGTCTTCTTCGTCATCTACATGGCGCCCATCCATGTCTTTCAAAGCTTCGATGGTCTCAGCATCTTTGGGTACATCAGTGCTAGGTGCCGGGATGCTTCTTTAAGCTGTTGTGACCTCGGCCTGCTTTAATACATCAATACCAGCACCTGGCAGGACAACCTCCTTCTCCACTTCTTTCTCTTTTGCAGTACCCTTGTCGACGGGCTCGCCACCTGTATTACGAGAAACGCACATTACTAATTCAATTGGTTGTTCTGCCTGACGACGACAATTCACAATTGCTTTGAAAATTGTGGGGAAAGGAGAGAAATACCTTCAGCAGATGCTTCTTCTTGAGTAGTTGCAGAGGCTCCAATGACCATGGGAGTTCGACCCAAAGGGATTAATGGATCATCGGGATGGTATTCCTCAACCCCGGAGGTCTTGGGCTCCACAGCCGAACTCGAGCCCTCATCAGCTTTGCCTTTACCCTTAGCCAGGGCCCTCTCCTTTTCCATCTCCGCCAGAATTAGGCGACGACCCTCTACCAGGTCCTCAGGCTCATTGTCCCTTAGGATGCTCTTCAACAATTCATCCTCATCGATTTCTTCGGCCCCCAGTCTATGTTTTTCACCCTCCACAATGGCATCCCATAAGTTGGCCAAAGTAACATGGTAATCCGGGATCCATGAGATGTTGCGAGTTTTGAGAACCTGGCCAAGGAAATCGAAAATCATTTCTTCAAACCCCTCGATCTCCTTCTCTCTTTCGAGGAGCTTGTTGTTAGAGGCAGTGGCCAACTCGATGGCACTTTCAACATTCTTTTCGGCGAGAGCATAGCCAAGGCCAAACTTTCTTTTAAACTCGCTTTTTCTACCTCCCAAGCAGCCTTCTCAGCTTAAAAATGGCCTTGTGCTGTTTTCAACTCGATGTTGGCCATTTTGAGATCTTCGACCTCCTTCTTTAAGGCCATTTTCTCTTGGCTATTGGAGTCCAGTTCCGAATGGAAGCGTTGCTTAGCATTTTCCAATTCAATCTTATAATTTTCAACGTCCCTCCGTGCTAAAGCAAGCTGGGCTTGACCATCTCCTAAGTCCTTCTCCATCTTGGTCCTGGCTCTTTCGTTGTTTTCGAGTTTCGCCTTGGATCTGTGTGCTCCTATTTCAAGCGATCGGATGACTCCAGAAAGGTTAACAGCATGTTTTTTCATCATCTCATATTGCCTGGCCGCGTGCTGGATGTGCCCGATAACTTCATTATCCCAATTTTTAGGGACCGGTTCCAAGGCAGGAACAAATACCATCCTGTCAAAGAATATGCCTGGAAATTGTTCCCGCAGCTTTTCCAGCCTACCTTGGATCTCGGGACCATGGACGTAATCCCGTGACCCGGGGGCAGCTAACTCTGGTTGGCTGGTGGGGACAATGTCACTTCTCTCCTTCTCAGTCTCTTTGGATGAATCTTTGTCCCTATCTTTAGATTCGTGATGCCTTTTTGACGACCGACTGTGGGAAGGTGCACTCTTTGGAGGAGTTAACTCTTTTGGAAGTTTCTTTCCTCCTGTCGGAATTGTCGGATGACTTGAAGGCCTGGTAGAGGTTGATTTTGGTGGAGATCGAGGTTGCGAGGAACTCGGCCTATGAGAAGGACCACGAGAGCGATCAGTATCCGGGCGAAGGCTGGATGTGCCCTCACGAAGAGAACGATACGAGTAAGATTTCCTGCGGGACATCGTTCCTGCAAAAAAGAGAAGAGCATATTAAAACTTTGAATACCCACGATATAAGAGTGCAGGGTCAGATAGTGTGTGTGATGTGTGCATCCCACATAATTCCCCCTAACAGACCCGGGCCTGAAGACAGGCTCATCTGACCAGTTTCTCGTCCTTTAGTTGGAGCGATAGTCTCTTCAGAAACAGGGAAGAAAGGCCCCTCTCCAAAGTCCTTTTCCGTATATACATCATCGGGTAGAGGGATTTTATTCAGCTCGTCAAATAACTGCTCTTCTGACAAGTCATCGGGAGCAACGGTTTCGATTGGAGCAGAGATAGGAATTTCCTTGGACACGTCATCGCGGACCTCATCCCCTCTGTATATGTTCAGATCCTCATCGTCTTGGATGACTATCGGAGAAGGACTCTTGCGAAACTTAGTTGTTTCTGCCACTTGCGAAGTTCCCTCTCCTTCCGTTGTGGGCATATACTTATAAGGTCTGCCGCCAGTGCCAAGTCCAAATCTTCTATCTAGAAGACGATGCTTATGAAGATTGTCGTCAGTAATGCATTTTTTGATCCTTAGAAAGTCAAACCTGCTTTGATGAAGAATAGATAACCGATGGTTGTATAACGGACCCTCCGTTTTCGGGAAGATGTGATCTGTTTAAGACAAAGGAAAAGGCAGAAGAATGTTAATACTTAGACTCCTTGAGCAAGACATTCGATTAGGTGATCAAAGTTTACTTCATTTGAGCCATCTTCGTGAGCATCCAGCCTGTTTCCTTATATAAAACCAATCGGACTTAGGATCCCCAATGTTGCTGTATCCGTCATACAGAACTTTCCTATTCGCCACCGATTCAAAGAAAGAGAAATTTGGAGTTGCCGAAGAACGGTGCTTGAAAAGAAAGAAGAACACCAGATCTCTGAATTTAAGTTCGGCGTGTAGGATCTCCGCATATGCAACATATAGAGAGTATAGAGATGCGTACGCGTTTGGATGAAGCTGCATCGGAGCAATACCTAGTCGTCTTAAAGTTTCGATGGCGGTCGGAGGAAACGGAGGAATAGCTCCTACTATACACATTGTTCGACTGATCGCCATATACCCTTCCGGAGCTAGGTGGGGTCTATCTTCGCTTCCAGGCGTCAAGACATCGTCCCAAGGAATTCCGTGTCTTAAGCAGATTCTTTTAAGTTTTATCTCGTCGAGCTTGGATGCTAAAGAATCAGAAAATTTATCTATCCCAAGTGCGCCTGGGATCTCGTCAGGAGCTCGCTCATCAGTTTCAGAATCACCGCTAGATGAAGTATTTTCGGATGGATTTGATTCCGTGGCCTCGTACTCAGATCCAGAATCTCCACCTCCCGGATTAGTTGGGGGAATTTCTGGGTTGTACTGCTCAGGAACCTCTGATTCCGCTTCTGTTGCGGATCTTGAAGAAGAGTGATCATTCGACATTGCTGCTAGGACGAGAAAATATGAACAATAAGATTAACACTACCCGTCCCCCGTGTGTGCAAGTACTGGTGTGTGTACTCGTGTGTGCATTAAAAATAAAGCGTGAAAGCAATCAAGATCATCAAAACATTAGTCGTCATATGCAGTCAAATTATGAGGTCATTTAGTCCAGAAAGTCCCACGTCAAGGCTCTAGCCTAACTGTTCAGAGTTTTATGGTGACAAGGCGTTGATTAAAGTCTGAGATTTCTTCGTATCGTCAGCTATGAGTCGGATCGCAGGGATGAGGGATCGCCCCCTTTCGGATCGCATGACAGAGGGATCACCCCTTTCGGATCGCAGGGCAGAGGAATCGCCCCCCATCGAATCGCCGGGCGAAGGGATCGCTCCTTCACGAACCGTTGCGACCCCCACGATACGTCCCTTTGCTGCCACCACGATCTTTCGTATCGCCACTCGCTTTCGTCTTCTCTTCTTGACCACGACCCGAACCGGCCTTCCCTCTTCTTCTTCCTCCTTCGTTTTCCTCCTCTCTTTTCCATCCTCTAACTCCGAGCTCTACGTCAGTCAGCCATGGCGTTTTGATGATTTCGTCAGAAAAGCACAAATTTCCATCGTTTCTAGTCGAGAAAGTTCATGAAAGAGCAGCGTTCACAAATAAGAATACTTTTTGTGGAGTTACCTTTCTAAAAATTGAGAGAATGCTCGGATTTTCGAAGGTTTGAAAAACTTGGGTTCGTTCTTCGATAGTGCAGGCGAAATGATTCAGCAGAAAGAAAAAGGAAGGAGAATGAAGAGGAGAGGGTCGGCTTATATAGGCAAAGAGGGCGACCATTTGTCTCCCTTTCTTTGTCCTATTCGGTCCACGAAACACCATACAGGCCACGATCCAAAGCTTGTGTCGCATGGAAGCCCACGGACCGCCTCAGACGATGGCCCACCAAGCTCGAAGCCCGACACGGCTCGAAGAAAAGTCCGCCGCGTCTCGCACAAAAGCCTAGATACTCAGCTCGAGACGAGCACGTGACCACTCGGACCGTGGCGCTCTATTGCGATCCGATTCATGCGTACGTTGATTTGAACCAATGCGACTGTTGATTTGCGTCCCTTCAGGAAAAAGTAGATCAGAATCTTCGAAGCATGTTCCATCATCGATAAAACATACTTCGAGGGGGCAAAATGTTGGCTCTCTTTTTGACCAAGCCACCCAGGATCATTCGTAAGAGGAAAGCATGAAACCACGTTCTCCAAGAATATGTAGGAACGGATCGCACTCTATCGACTCGCCCACGGAGAATCGCATCTCGACGGATCGCCCACCGAGGATCGCGTCTCGACGGATCGCCCACCGAGGATCGCGTCTCGATGGATCGCCCCATCTCATCAGCGAACGACGCATCCAGGCGATCCGATCCAAACTTATATTGTTGCCCAGAGCGAACCGATCCGATCCCTTGGTGCATGGCGAACCATCTGACCCGTTCAAGCGCGAGCTAGTCTTCAGCGATCCGAATCGCACGGATCTGGCGACACGTGTCCCTAACCGTCATCTGGACCAATTCTCCCTATCTGCACGAACCGATTTTCAAGCAGATCGCGACACCTGTCCGCAACGGCTAATTTGACTATTTCTTCAACGGAGGCGATGCGATCCGATGTTCTCGGGATCTGTGCCACGTGTTATCACGACCTGCCTGACAAAATCAGCTATAAATAGCCCAGAGCTTGGCTTTTTTGGGATCTTTTTGGCAACATTGGGTACTGAATCCGCCATTGCTGTCAAACTACTGAGATATTGAGAGAAATCTTTGTTGTATTAGCTTTCAAAGCATAATCAATAATATATAAAGTGGACGTAGGCTCGTAAACGCCGAACCACTATAATTTCTGTGTGTTATTTTCTTTTTCCTCGTTCTTCATTTGAAACTCTATAACATTCAGAACAATTTGGGTGTTAGGTCCAAATTTTGATCTAACAGTTTGTGTTCAATATAGTTAAAAAAGCTGGAGGCGCAAGGTATTTCGATGAGCAAGCTTAGGCGATTACATGTGTTAAAGAGGCTCTAAATGAAAGCGTCCAGGTCTAAATTTTTATTTTTGTAAACCTTTACTCACTATTTCTTTTTCTTTTTTTTGGGATAGATTAAGTGTTGTTTTTGCTTGTATTAACAGATGATTATACTGATATTGAATCTTTTTGGAACATTAGTGAATTAAACCTACAACTACAACTTGTGCTTTGTTATTTCGTAAATGTTTGGCTAGAAACGTAAATAATTTGATAGTTGCCATAAAAAATAATGAGTTTATTTTTATACATACCAACATATATGTTAGTATATGCATATGTTAATACACTTTTTATGCATTAGCTTAGTAATTCACATTCTGAATATAGAATCTTTTTTGTTAGAATGTTAATGTTTATATTATTTGTCAATGTTTTGTTGCCAAAGTTACTCCATAATTTGAATACAGGTTTCAATTTAAGATAAGATATGTTGATAATCTATAATCTTACCATCTCAAACTAGGTAATATATTTATTTGAATATTAAATGGCCTCTTGCTCGATTGAAGAGTTTCATTTAGGTTTGCAGATTTACAAGGATTGGTTGATGACTTGGGTTTGCAGATTTGAAAGGATTGGTTGATGAGGATATTTGCACAAGCTTTTGTTGACGTGAAATGATTGATTGAAGGACAAAGAAGAAATGGAAAAGTCAAGGAGGTGAAAAGTGTGGTTGTGAAGATGGACTACATGGCTTGAAGCAAAGAGGTATAATAAAACCTTAAGTTACATTTGTTTTTCAATTAGATTTATTTGTACAGATTTTGTTTTTTTGCTCCAGTATTTTGTATAAATTTTTGTATATACTAGTTAATTCAGAAGTTTGTAGAAGCATAAAGCTAATTTATGTTTAATTTTACAGTTAAACGACAATACAGTAGAGGAATCATAGGCGGTTTTGATGATTTTTGGAATCATTCAGAGTAGTGTCATCTAGAAAAGAAGGCAGGAATGTAACCAAAGAAAAAGCTTGAAAGAGAAATGGTATATTCTGCATTAACATGTAAAATCGTAGATGATGTGTAATTTGGACTTGAGATGGGTTCTGATTAGTGGAAAAAAAAATTGTGTCTGCACTTGTTGGAGTACACTTTTAATTATGGATGTTATGGTAACGGTTGTAATTTTATACAGTTTTATGTGGTATAGGATTTATAATTTGTATTCTGGATATAAAGTTGTGACTTTTATCAACGAATGGAACATGGTGCTTTTAAACTTACATCTTATTTATCAATTTATTGTTGCATATATAAAATATTTATAGATTCTTATGTATATAATTTGTGGATCTATTACAAATGTATAATAAAAGTTGTAATAAAATATATCACAACGGTTATAAATAGTTGTAAAAATTATAGCAAAGACAGTGCATAACTGTTGTAATAAAGTTTATTACAACGGTGGAAAAATGTTGTAAAAGATTTTAGTCTATGACAACTTCTTAATACACGACGGTTAGCCCACCGTTGTAAAATGTATATTACAACGGTTTTCCACCGTTGTAATATGGTCATTTTGTTGTAGTATAGGGCTTTGACTAGTTTGACTGTGTATTTATACATTTAGATTATAATATTTAATTCGTAAATTACTTGTTTAACGTCACGAACTCCAAATGAATCCCAACAACGACTTTCGCCTCTAGTCAAATACTCTCATTCCGGACACAATGAAATATGTTTCGTAAGCTAATTCGGCTGTTTTGATTAGTTTTTATCAAAATTAAAATATAATTCAATATAATGTTCAATATTAAATTTGTACGTACATTTTAATTTACAATGGGCACATACTGACAACAAAAATTACGAAATTTGAAATCTCGCTATGTTTTACAAATATGCTCATGAAAAAACTAATTTCGTCGAATTTGGAGAGCGTTTGAAAAATGGCCATTTAATTAGCATATTAAATTCAACCGAATTTACAACGGGCGTTTAATTTAATACACTTATATACTAATTCCAATTGACTCGAAATTTTAAACCTGACAATAATTTGATGTGCCGGGTCCGACAAAATTAGTTTCATCGAAAACGAAGGTCGTTTTCAAAATGGCTATTTTTAAGGGTTTATTTAATATTAAAATATTAATAAATTTCATAGCGACAATTCTAAATTTTGAATTAGTCATAACTTACAATTTATAATATGAAATCTCAATTTTTCACAATCGGTAGAAAGATATAATTAAATAGATTCCAACATATCTTATTTTATCAAATTTTGACTTATATTGAATTTTGTATATTCAATTGAAGTTTAAAACCAATTTTTCAAACTATTGCACCATTTCAAGTTCGTTTTAATTAAATTTCAAATTTATACGTTCTACTTTGATTTTAAATAAATTTTAAGTCGTCATTTATTAAAATAAATTATTTTAACATTAAAAATCCATTAAAATAAAATTTTAAATTGGTTCCAAAAATCAGGGTTGTTACAACGTCCCCCACTTAAAAGCTTTTCGTCCTCGAAAAAGGAACGGAGCTGAAAGTTGTTTAACTAATCAACTCAACTTTCATTCTGCCTTCAGTTCTTCAACTTTTCGGTTTCTAAGAACTTCCTAATTTTCTTAAAATTTGGCTAGCACCTTAAATTTCTGAAAAATTTCGCCATAACCTCCTTAGTACGGGATGATCTGAACATATTTATTGGGCCATATTAGGCACCTAATAAATGAATGTATCGAAGAATATGTTTGGTGAAGATAAAGGTAATGGAAGTTCACGATTTTAGCATTATGAGGACACGATATCGCAAATCCAAACTCAAGTGATGGATAGACAATGGGAAGCGGGAATGAGAATGGAAATTCCAGAATTCAAGGGAGGTATGCATGTTGAAGAACTTCTAGATTGGATTTCCATGGTCGAAGAAATATTAGAGTGTAAATAAGTTCTAGAAGAACATCGAGTTCGATTGGTGGGTAATTGATTGAGGGGTAAAGCTACGGCGTGGTGGCAGCAAACTAAATTGACTCGAGTAAGGTTGGGAAAGCCTAAGGTGGTTACATGAGAGAAAACAAAAAAGATGATGAGGGTTGTATTTTTGCCTTACAACTATCGATCGTTAATGTATCAATAATTACAGAATTTATGGCAGGGAACTCGTTCAGTTGATGATTATATGAAAGATTTTTCAGTTAATTGCCCGTAATGATATATCGAAGACGGAAGAGTAGTTAGATGCAAAGTATATTGGAGGAATTCAGAATCAAATTCAAGATATGGCCATCAGTTGCCAAGGCACATCAGAGAGCTCTTGCATGGGAGAAGCATGGCAGACGAGGAAGTAGTTACCCGGCTTCAAACAGTCAGTATAGGAATGCTAGCAGTACTGCACCAGTCAGTAAACTGAATATTCATGATTTAACAAAAAGGCAAAGGGAAGTAGTAATTTGAAGTGTCTCAATTTCCAAGAAATGGGTTATAAAAGTTCTGAATGTGCAAAGCCTAAGAAGAGAACTATGGTGGTAGCTGGTTGTGGAGTTTGTGACAACGAGGAAGAGTTTGATCCTTCGAATCCACCACAGTTTGACGAAGAGCCAGAAGAAATTGTAATTGGTGATGAATGGTTTTGATGATGAAAAGGGCTTGTCTAACTCCAAATACAATCGACGAATCAGAGTGGTTACGAAGCAACATTTTCCAATCCATTTGTACAACTTTGGGAAAAGTTTGTCAATTTGTGATTGATGGGGGAAGCTATGACAACATCATTTAAGAGAATGCTATGATTTAATGAAGTTTGCCAATTAATTAATATTTAATTGGAATTGAATTGAATTGAATTGAAATGAATTGAGATTTTGGGTTTGTCGTGAATGGTGTCTTCATTAACACTGTTCTTAAACCCCGTGTGAAAAGAATAAATCTTTTAATTAATATTATTTGAGTTTCCACTTATATTTAGTAATTGGAAAAAAATGGAATGTGAATTGGGTTTATCGTGAACTGTGTTTTTAACGACATTCGTTCTTTAACCCGATTTACAGTGAAATATGATTTGGAATTTATAAATCTTTTAATTAAGATTTATGGGAATTTTCCAAAGAGGAGATTTCCAATTTAATAAAATAAATTGGAATGGAATGGAAATCGATTTGGTAATAATCGATGTGAACCTCTGTGGAGGAAGGCCGTTAATATATATGGAATTTAAAAGGCTATGCCGTTATTCCATTTATATTATTGGTTGGATACGGAAGTTTATATTGAATATATATCGATCCGTTTTTCGTGAAGATTCCATAATTAATGGAATGTGATTTTGGGTTTATCGTGAACTATGTTTTAAATGACATTAGTTCTTTAACCCAGTTATAGATAAGACAAATTTCATAACTATGAATAATCATTAAGCAATGATTTTTGAGAAGTTTTAATGAATCTTTAATTAGATTGTAAGGCGAATGAGATAATTGAATTTATCGAATTAATGAAATGATCGAGAATGGAGTATCACCAGTTTTGCTCCAAGCGATAGTTAAATCTTTAATTAGATTTGAACATGAAATGGTAAATAATTTTATCGATAACATTGTGGTGTTAGATATGGAGTATTACCAGTTTTGCTCCATGGGATGAATAGGTTGGGATTGGGAAATAAATGATTACTTTGGTAAAGATCGCTAATCCCGACTAGTTTGGATAAACCTTAATTTGGTTTGAATTGATATCCAAAGGAAGATTAAAGAATAAATTTAAAGAATTTATCTTTGATAAAATTAATGGAACCTTTCCCAAAGTATAAGAATATTTGAATAAAGGAATATTCTGGATTGGAATGGGGAGAATGCTGTGTTTTATAGCACTTGTTTATTATATACGCGAGTTATACAGAAAGACCGGGTTTATCCCATTCTGAATAACTGATTCGACGATATGTCGAGGATGTAGACGGTGGTTGAAGACCGGAGGTCTTCACATCGTTTGGATGATTACTGATGTCTTGATTGGACTATACACGCAAGACGAGGTAATAAGTGGTGATCATCCAGACGTACTTGGAGATCGACCGGATATGCGAGGACCTCTACCTTGTATTGGACATATGGGACGAGGAATAAGGTGCCTCCGGTTTCGTTTAGACCCAAAATAAACTTGTAAATGTATGTGTGTCTGACATTGGATTTCATTCTGTGTGATTGATAGACATCAGTTTCATGGAGTGAATTGCCTATGTGGCATGCTGAGATGCCAATGATCAAGGCTTATGTTGAAAAGCAGAGTCTTGTGGTTGATGATCAAAGCACGACTTTAATATAGCATAGCTTTGTGTATAGCGTTGATTCTCGAGCCTCATACCCCGGTGTGAACCAGAAACGGGAGAGGACTTCAGGGAGGGCATGCGTTTCCTTCTAGCTTGGAGTGGTGTCAGGGTTTGGCAAGCCTAGACGTTTTACTTATGTGGATGATGGATAGCGAGGAGCCTCGGTTATATCGGTGACTATGGGGCCGATGGATAGTTTGGTCGATATACTAACCAGTTTTACGCCCCATAGGGCAGGGAAACGTATTGTTCAGGCATTTTAATCCACTATGTGTGGACCAGCCCTGACGATCCAAGGGCCCACCTGTGTCTGGGCCATGAGGCTTGGGCTAGAGAGTCTTGAAGCGGTAAGGACGATCCCTTGCCTTGGTTCACAGATGGAAATCCAACTTCCAATACGTGACATTTCGGTTTTAGTTGTAAACCTATATGGCGACATAGTAGCATGGGATACTATGCCGTCTATGATTGATAAATTTATATTTGAAGCTTTTTAGACACTATAAACCTATTATAGTATCAAATGATTTGTTTTAAACGTACCAAGCATGTTTGGCTATTATAAGGTAAAACTCTATCCTCCGGCTTGCGTTGCATTGTGTGATAGGACCTGGGTCTTATAATAGCTTCATTTTTCCAAAAAACATTGCGCTGTTTATTTTATGCACTGGTAGTCTTAGGGGAAAACCCATTCCGTGTTATTCGGTGTGTTCCCTTGATTTACTTTATTTTTAAAGTAAAGATTTAATAACTGTTTTAGTTCTTACACCAGTCACATGACTCACCAGTCCAATGACTGACCTGGAGTTTATTGTTTTAACCTAAACTCCAGGTGCCCCTATTTTCCATACGGGCAGCTAGTAGTTTTGGTTTTGCAGATTTATATTCACAGGATCCTGGTTTACAGCTGGAATGATATTCGGAAAGCTCTGTATCCGTGTATCTCTTTCAGTTGTGTTTTTGTATTATTTTCCACTGCATTGTAATTTGTAAATCTCTGATATTTATCAAATGTATATTATTTTTCATACTCTATATATTCGTGTACTCTGATGTAAATTGTTGTAATAAGCAATGAAATGTTCTTCTGTTTGTGTTTTGATTTGTCGTGTTCTTAGACAATCCGTTCTTTCTCTTCGGAGACCGGGGAAGTTTGGGTCGTCATAGTTTGGTATCGGAGCTTTAGTTTTACAGAGCTCGAGAACAAGACACATTAGAACCGAACGAAAGAATTCATCAGAGATTAAGTTAGTAATATCTAATGAGAATGACTCGTTAGAGATAGGATCAGTAGTATCCTATAACGAGTGTGAAGATTAGTGTTTTTAAAATGAAAAACCAAATTTTGTTTTGAAAATTTAAATATTATTATTCGTATTTGAATATTTTATTTTAAATGGATTTTGGACAATCGAGTATATGAAGATTTTGAATAAACACGTAATTAAAGTGTTTTCGAAGCCTGGAATATACTGGATAGATATAGAATCGCACTCTAGTCTCCCGAAGATGATTCCACTGATGACATACGACATCAGTAGTTTATTTTCGAGTTTCGAAAGTGGGATATCTATATATTTCCAATTTAATGGTGTGAGAACCAAAATTTAGATAAGATTATTTGTTGTGAATTGGCATTAAAAATATGATTTTTATATGTATTAAAGTTATGTGTTTGAAACGTTAATCAACTAATTGATTACTGATTGTTGATTGTGTTATGTGATTATTCATTTAAACCAACATGTGAAAGAAAGTAAATTTAGCCAAATTGTGCCAAATATTTAACTAAATTGAAAATTGATTGCAATTGCATGCATATACATGTATATACATTGAATAGGTCATAACAAGGAGGCTAGAGAAGAGGAATAAAATTGCATGCCCGACAAATAGGTACATGTTCACAAATTTATTGGGATTGGATGATTTTATGAGCCGATTGGCTAGCCGCTTGGCTTTTTCTTTTTCTTTTTGGATGGTGAGGGCCTTGCGTGGCTAGTTACAGTTTTAAATGTCTCCCCGTACAAAGGAGGTTATGGTGAAATTTTTCGAAAATTTAGGGTATTACCCAAATTTTTGAAAATTTCGAAAATTCTTGAAAACTGAAAAGTTGAAGAATGAAAGCCAAACTGAAAGTTGAGTCGGTTAGTTAAACAACTTTCACCTCCGTTCCTTTTCGAGAACGAAAATATTTTAAGTGGGGGAGATTGTAACAAACTGGAAAATCAGAACCAATTAAAAAATTTTATTTTGGCAATTTTAATGAATTTTGAATATTTAAAATGATTTATATTAAATAATAACGACTAGACATTTATTTTGAATAGAATTAGAACGTATAAATATATTTAAATCGAAATTAGAATATAAATATTTATTTTTATTATAAAAGGAATTGGAAATGGTGCTTTAGTTTAAAAATTCGATTTCAAATTTCAAATGAATGTACAAGATTCAAAATCAACCAGATTCTAGTAAAACCAGAAATATTTGAATTTGTTTGAAAATATCTTTCCAACGAATGTGAAAAATCCCGATTTTATAGCAGGAATTAAAATTTATGTCCGGTTGAAAATTCAGAATAGTCGTTATGGAATTTATATAATATATAACCCTTAAAAGTAGAGATTTTGCAAACGACCTCCGTTTTTGACGAGACCACTTTTGTTGGATCCGGAATGTCAAATTATTGCTTGATTCCAGTTTTCATAATTTTTGGAATCAATATGTGAGCGTGGTGAATTTAAACGTGTTCGGTAATTTCAGTTTGAATTTAATCGACTGGAAAATGACCGTTATTCAAACGGTCTCCAAATTTGGTGAAATTAGTTTTGTTAGGACCGTATCATCAAAACATAGCTAAATATATTTTTCGGGAATTTTTGGAGTCAGTATGTGGCCCCAATAAATTAAAATGTGCGTTTGAATTTAAAACATAATGATTTATCTTTTAATTTAAAGGAAAACTGATCGAAACTGTCGAATTGGCTTACGGGACATATCCCATTGCGTTCGTAATGGGGGTAATTAGTTAGGGGCGACAGTTGTTGATTTCGATTTAAAAAACAACTTTTTTTGGAGAAAAAATAATAAATAAATTTATATATATATATATATTCATATACCCCCCTCCTTTCCCTCTCCTTCACTATCTCCCCGCCGGTTTTTGGAGGGAAAAAAATCGAAATCGTGCCTCCCCCACACGCCGCCGGCCGCCGCTCCGACCGCTCCGCCATCCATCGCCCTCCTCCTTCTTCTTCCTCAGCCCCCATTTTTCCAGTTCGAATCCTGCATATCCCACCTCCCTAAACCCGAACTCGAGATCGCGCCAACACTACCTACTGAAGGGACGTCGCAGCCACCTGAATGGGACCGCCTCTGACTACCGCGCGCCAGAAACTGTCCCCACCCTCTTCGAACCAGCGAGAAAAAGGGAAAAAGGTGATTTTTAGTTTACAAAATCAGTTTTTCTCTTTATAAAATCAGTTTTATTTATACAAAGGTATGATTTTATAAATAAAACTGATTTCATAAGGAAAAAAACTGATTTTATAAAGAAAAAAAAAACTGATTTTATAAATTAAAAATCACCCTCTTCCCTTTTTCTCGTTGGTTCGAAGAGGGTGTGGACGATTTCTGGTGCGCGCAGTCGGAGGCGGGCCCATTCAAGTGGCGGCGCCGTCCCTTCAGTCGGCAGCGGTGGCTGCGATCTCGAGTTAAGGTTTTGGGGGGGATTTGCAGAATTCGAACTGGAAAAAGGGGGCTGAGGAAGAAGAAGGAGGTGCGGAGGAGAAGGAGGGGGACGATGGATGGTGGCGCGATCGTAGCGGCGGCCGTCGGCGTGTGGGGGAGGCACGATGTAACACCCCGTAATTTTAAATATTAAAATTAACAAATTTAAGAATACTTAATCTTGAAAAGAAGAATTAAGGGAAATGGGTTGCACCATCGCGTTCGTCTCGGAATTCTACTTGAGAAAGAGTCCGAGTTTGCGTAACACGGAAATAGTATGAAGATGTTATGGAGGTTAGAAGATTTCAGTTTAAACCAGAATTAAAATAAAATATTCAAATCAGCGAAGGTAGGAGGAGGAAACGCAGAACCGACCACGTTTGGGGTGTCGACCCGAGACCCGTTGGGTCGACACCTGTGTCGACTTAGGCTCTTTAGGGTCGACATAGGTGTCCCCCCCCCCCCCCCCGCTGTAGGGGTCGACCCCATCAGCCAGATCAGGGCAATGATGATTTTTGGTGTCTTAGGGCATATGTGGCTTGTTATGATTGGCCTGGTGAGGTATCTTTGTGACTTGGATGGTTTAGATTGATCCTAGATTAATCTCTAAAGGCTTTAACTAATCCTAAACTTCTATATATTCACCCCAAACCTCAACCCTAAACCTCACAACCCTAAAGTATGATGCCGTCATTCTGTTCATCTACAAACTAACCATGCTGCCACCATAACAAATCAAATTCTAGATTAAAGATAAAAAGATAAGAGATAAAGATTCAAAGCCTAGGAATTGCGAAAAGGAATTCTAGAACAACAATGAACGAATCAATGCCTATATCAACGGATTAGCTTAGCAACTTCAGAAATCAGATCCCAGAATTCAAGATCCGTTATCTGTGAGTGTAGTTACTTTCACAAGATAATTGTTTAAACGTAATTGTGATGAGTTATGAATTGGACTGTATGAAAATGTTTGTAAATCATATAAATTTTATGTCTTTGCAAACTATGTTTTGATTTATGCTTGATTTGATTCATTGTATGCGAGTTATGTTCTATGTTAATTCATATGCCTAATTACGTATGCATGTTATGTATGCAAGTTTGCTCGATCTATGCAAGTTATGAAATATTATATGCTAGTCATGTTCATACATGTAAGATCATATTTTATATGTTCATATGTTTAGATCTACATGTTTATATGATTAGATCCATATCAGTCCATATGTTTAGAACTATATGTTCATATGTTTAGATCTACATGTTTATATGATTAGATCCCTATCAGTCCATATGTTTAGAACTATATGTTCATATGTTTAGATCTACATGTTTATATGATTAGATCCATATCGGTCCATATGTTTAGAACTATATGTTCATATGTTTAGATCTACATGTTTATATGATTAGATCCATATCAGTCCATATGTTTAGAATGATATGTTCATATGTTTAAATTCGTGCAAGTTTATGTTTAGATTCATGCTAGTTCGCACTCAATATGTTGATTGGATCTATTTTTATATTTTTACTAGATTTATGCCATCTTAGATCTATATTGTATATGCCAGTTATGATGTCTCATGTGTTTCTTCCTTCTTTTTTTTATGAGTTGGGCTAATTGCGAGCCTAACGTATCACATGAACTATACGTACGAACGACGTGGGAAAAGTTTAGGTAAAGGTTGAATATTATGTAATTGGCATAAAAGGGGTTGTAATCATATATTTAATTTAGGGCATAACTAGAAAATGTGGCATAACTTAAATTGACCACACTTATGGATAATTTACATATAAACTTGGACATGAATGATAAATATGTAAATTGGCTAAAAGATGAACGTGCCTAACCCGAGGTTAGATTGAGTTGCGGTGTAAGACTGCCCGGAACCGCCTGGCACGTCCAGCGACCGCAACAACCTAGATCTAATGAGAGAGGTTAGCGCATTAAGCCCAAAAACCCGAGGTTAGAATGAGTTTGTGGTAGAAGTCTGCCCGGAATCGCCCGACACATCCAGCAACCGCAAACAACAGTTCTAATGTGAGAGGTTGGTGCTTTAATGAATATATTAAAGCTAAGGAATAAACATGATAAGAATGGAAATGTTAAGTAACATATGAACAGGGGACACTTAACCAATACAACATGTTAGGTGGGTGGGTTAAGTTAACATGGACAAGAAGACAATTTAACCAATATTACATGAACAAAGTGGATAGGGTTAAGGCAAGCTTAACCAATAATACATAAGGACTTGATAAGGGGAAGGGTTAAGTAAATCTTGGGTAAGTGGGTAATATAAGTATATATATATAGGCCCACAAACTTAACTGTTAAATAAACATGCGTGAATCAGTGAGAAGGTTAAGTAACATATGAATAGGCAACACTTAACCAGTACAACATGTTAATTAAGAAAATGAGTGGGGTTAAGTTAAATTGAGAACACTTAACCATTATAACATGTTGGTTAGAAACCCCTAGTAATGGGGACCCATTTCAGTAGTAACCCACATAGATGTATCATGGTACCCTGAGCTTGGCAGGGTGGGGCACGATTATTGGGCTGATTATAAGCGGTCAAAATAGCGGCGGGTGGTGCAGCAGTGTAGGTTCCGACGGAGTATGGGCGTGCACATGCTCCGGAGTGGAAAAAGCAGGCACTGGGCATCAGTAGTATACACTGTGCATCTTGAATCGTGTCGGGTTGCCATCATGGGAATTGATACACCCCATGATGGGGACAACACAGGTATCTACATACAAGCGAGGTCCCATCATGGGAATTGATACACCCCATGATGGGGACAACACAGGTATCTACATACAAGCGAGGTCGAATGACACAAGTAATGAATACATACAAGCGAGGTCGAATGACACAAGAAATACAAGCGAGTTAGGGAGTCGATCAAACGAGGAAGGTAGTGGGTACAACTCGTCGGTGTAGGAGCAAAAAGGGGCACCTATGATAGCAGCTAGGAATACACGAAACTACCATTATCATGATTAGTAAGAGGGATCAGCTTTTAGTATGGGACTAGTAAGGGTGCAGTGTAACTAGTAATGTACTAGCATTAGTGCAGTGTAGTAATTATCCTGTAGTGATTAGAAGCGCAATCAACGTTATATCTTGTTCATCTTGTCTGCTTTGTCGTGCCTGTTTATTCTGCAGTCATTTCTTGCCTTCCAGTTTATGTTCTTATCCTGTTACTTTAATGATTATATTGTTAAAGTCACTGGACTCACCAGACTTATGTCTGACCTATTTTGTTTCGCCTCTTTTCTTCCGTCCCCCCCCCCCCAGGTTCTTAGGGAGGAAATACTCAAGCTTAGTTCAGATAACTCTTTCTTCCAGCTTGAAGTTGAAAGGTGTATTGTTTGGCTTTGATTCTGCGTATGGCATTTTTCTGCTTGGAATTATGGCTTTAAAATTATGTACTCTGGAGGTTTTATACAAGACTGATATTATGTGCTTGTTTTGGTATTTGTAAATGTAATCAAACTTATTTCTGTTTCCGTTGCAATAAAATTACAAAATTTTCAAGTACTACTTTTTCTGTCTTGTAATATTCCATTCTGTTTACTTATAATGCTCCACAATGCATTCCCTTTGTGAGTGACATTAACGGACGTGGGGTGTTACACATGGTATCAGAGCTGAAGGTTACTAGAACAAATAAAAGATTTTGAAAACCGTTTTCAAAAGTATTATTTTCAAAAAAAAACATGTTTCAAAGAAGGAGTTTTCAAGAGAAAGATTTACTATGAAAAACATAATCCCCAAAAGCCATACATCTATGTTTCGATTCTTTATTTTGAATCTCTTCTTTTTTCCTTCTTGAGTCTCTTTCTCCGCGTTTAGATGCCTTTCCTAAGATATGGAAGGACTTCGGTGCGATGGGCAGAAAACCTTTTCATGGGACCGAGACGTTTGTCGAGGCTATAAATTGGCTCAAGGAAGTGAAGGACTCGTTTGGTATCTTGGAGATAGACAATGGAAGGAAAGTTCAGCTAGCTGCTTTGTCGATGAGGAAGTTTAGGCTGAGGAACACAACCCAAGGATGAGGAATTTGTTGATATGGCTTTAATCCACCAAGAAGGTAAAGGAGAAAGTGGAAAGAATAATTAACCCCCGAAAAAAAGGTGTCTTTATTGTGGTATAACAGGCCATATAATTAAGGACTGTAGGAAGAAGAAGAAGCATGGTTGTTACCATTGCAGCGAGGCAGGACATATGACTTAAGATTACCCAAGGAGGTAAGGACAAGGGCATGGATAGAGGACACAGCCTACTTCTGGAGGACAGGTTCATGCTCTCATGGCACCAGGACAGGAGAGAGATAGAAGCATTCCTGTTGAAAGTTTGATTTTCCTTTTTCAGTCATCCTTTTCGAACTTTGTTTGACTCTTGTGCTTCGCAATCGTTTGTATCTGCTTCGTTAGTTGAAACACTGCACCTAAATACTAGTTTAGTTATGGATCCCATTGTAGTCTCAAATCCTATTGGTGGTTCGGCTCATTTATCTATGCTTTGTGGGGATTTGAGAGTGTCTATCTTGGGTGTTGGGTTTGAATGCAACGCCTTCGTTCTTGATTTCACGAGCTATAGCTTGATTCTAGGGATGGATTGGCTGGCCAGACATGGTGCCATCCAAGACTGTGAAGAGAGGGTAGTTAGAATGTTGACTCGTTGTGGAAAGACCCTTGATATTTCTTGTGACCCTAGGGGTTCAGTGATGCTTAGCTACCTAGAATCTCTCGACGCATCTCTCGACGATTTGAAATCTATTCGTAAAGTCCGCGAGTATGATGACGTCCTTGATGTGGTTCGGGGTTTACCCCGAGGCGCGAGATAGACTTTCGTATATACTTAGTAGATAATGCAAAGCCAGTTACGTTACCAGTGTACCACATGGCTCCGCGAGAGAGAAGGGAACTCAATAAGCAAGTAAGAGAGTTGCTTGAGAAAAGGGTTCATAAGAAGAAGTATTTCGGAATGGGGTTCTCCAGTTGTTTTTGCTACGAAGGCTGATGGTTTTCTTAGATTGTGCGTTGACTATAGAGAGCTGAATAAGCTCACGAAGAAGAACAGAAACCCATTGCCGAGGATTGATGACTTGTTCGATCAGTTGGTTGGCGCTTCGGTTTTCTCGCAGTTGGATTTAGCTACAGGATTTCGTCAGCTAAGGGTGGCTGAGGATAGCAAAGATAAGACTGCTTTTAGGGCTTCCGAAGGTTTCTTCGAGTGGCTCGTCATGCCTTTTGGTTTGACGAATGCACCCGCATATTTCGTAGACTTGATGAGTAGGGTGTCTAGGGAGTTCCTAAACAAGTTTATGGTAGTTTTGTGGATAGTATTTTGATTTTCTCTAGAAGCGAGGGAGAGTATGCCCTACATCTTAGGGAAGTCTTAGAGACCCTAAGAGCGCATCGATTCAAAGCTAAGTTCTCCAAATGTCATTTTTGGAGGAAAGAATTGAGGTTCTTAGGACACGTTGTTTTAAGGAAGGGATAGCAGTGGACCCTGCGAAGGTGGAGACAATTCAAGATTGGAAGGTTTCTAGAAAAGCAACAGAAGTAAGAAGTATTCTAGGGTTGGTAGGCTACTATAGGAAGCTCGTTAAGGACTTTGCAAAGATATTAGCCCCAGTTTTGACTTTGCTAGATGGGAGCAAACCGTTCACAGTATATACCGGTGCTTGCGGGACAAGGCTTGTAGCAGTTTTCAATGCAAGAAGAAAAGGTGATATGCAAAAGGCAGTAGGTACG
Source organism: Allium sativum (assembly GCA_030737875.1). Classification (NCBI taxonomy): domain Eukaryota; kingdom Viridiplantae; phylum Streptophyta; class Magnoliopsida; order Asparagales; family Amaryllidaceae; genus Allium; species Allium sativum. Next base: position 593,653,170 of record CM060921.1, on the reverse strand, counting down.
CAAATATGTTTGAGCATCGCGTATCGCCCACAGACGGATGGACGGACAGAAAGGGTGAATAGAATACTTGAAGATCTTTTGAGGTTATGCATCCTAGATTTTATAGGACATGAGAAGAGCACTTTCCATTTGTGGAGTTCGCTTATAACAACAGTTATTAAGCTAGTATTAGGGTTTTTATGGATGACCGTGTCGATCACCAACTTGTTGCTGGGAATCTACAGATAAAATTTTACTTGGGCCAGATATGGTTAGGGAAACTTCTGAGGAGATAGACTTGATTCGAAGATGAATGAAGATGGCACAGGGCCGACAAAAGTCAAACGCTGACAAGAGACGAACCGACCTTGAGTTCGATGTTGGAGACAGGGTTTTTATTAAAGTGTCACCATGGAGGAACGTAGTTCACTTTGGGGAGTGTGCACCAAGGTTCGTAGGACCCTTTCCCATTACAGAGAGGATTTGACAGATGGTGTACAGAGTGAAGTTGCCGGAGAAGCTTAGTGGTGTTCATGATGTGTTTCACGTATCATATTTGCGGAAATGTTTACATGATATCGCGAAAGTAGTGGAGCCGAGCATGCTTAGAGAAGTGGGAGTGGAGCGAGATGCCACAATTAGACGAGCTCCTACATGCATCCTTGGATCGGAGATCAAGAGGTTACGCAACAGAAAGGTCAAGTCGGTTAAAATTCGATGGGAAGATGATCAAGGAGACGCGACTTGGGAGACGGAAGACATGATACGTACGTCGTACCCTTTCCTTTTTTTGAGAATATGTTCTTAACTTCTCCCTTTTCTACTGCTTTGTTTATACTTGTTCTATCGTTTAGTATGTCCTCTCGTTTACATCCTCGATCTTTAGATAGGAAAATCCTATGGTTGTAAACATGTGTTTGAGACATGTTATGTTTCGTGGATGCAAATGGATGCAAGTGTTTGCTAGTGATTGCTCACGGATGCATTTACACACACATTAGGCACTAGATCAGCTCAATCACTTTCATAATTGCATATGAATATGTGTGCACATTTAATTTAAATGGATGTACATTGAATGTGTTATCATATGGATGTTGCATTTGAATGAATAGTTGTGCACTCACGTAGAAATAATATGTATAATTAGGATTCTTTTGCATACATAATGGACGCATGACTCTATCATGACTTGCATTAAGGAGGTCAACTGAATTAGTAGATCGCCTAATTTTGCATTTAGGTAAGGACATACACACACACTATGCATATGTTCATGAAAAGCATTAGAAACCTTTTAAGGACAATGGATGCCTGTGACTGAATGGTTGAGTAGATGGATGTTAGATGGTAGGATATACATTCTTCTTGACTTGAAGATTTCGGGGACGAAATCCTTTAAGGAGCGGAGAATGTAACACCCCGTAATTTTAAGTATTCAAATTAACAAATTTAAGAATACTTAATCTTTAAAAGAAGAATTAAGGGAAATGGGTTGCGCCATTGCGTTCGTCTCGGAATTCTACTTGAGATAGAGTCCAAGTTTGCGTAAAACGGATAGAGTATGAAGAAGTTATGGAGGTTAGAAAATTTCAGTTTAAACCAAAATTAAAATACAATATTCAAAACAGCGAAGGCGGGAGGAGGAAATGCGGAGCCGACCACGTTTGGGGTGTCGACCCGAGTCCCGCTGGGTCGACACCTGTGTCAACTCAGGCTCTTTGGGGTCGACACAGGGGTCGACATAGGTGTCTACTCCCCTGTAGGGGGTCGACCCCATCAGCCAGATCTGGGCAGAGACAATTTTTGGTGTCTTAGGGCATATGTGGCTTGTTATGATTAGCCTGGTGAGGTGTCTTTGGGATTTGGATGGTTTAGATTGATCCTAGATTAAACTAAAGGCTCTAACTAATCCTAAACTTCTATATAATCACCCCAAACCTCAACCCTAGACCTCACAACCCTAAAGTATGATGCCATCATGTTGTTCATCTATAAACTAACCTAGCTGCCACCATAACAAATCAAATTCTAGATTAAAGATAAAAAGATAAGAGATAAAGATTCAAAAGCCTAGTAACTGCGAAAAGGAATTCTAGAACAACAACGAACGAATCAATGCCTACATCAACGGATTAGCTTAGCAACTTCAGAAATCAGATCCCAGAATTCAAGATTCGTTTTCTGTGAGTGCAGTTACTTTCACAAGATAATTGTTTAAACGTAATTGTGATGAGTTATGAATTGGACTGTATGAAAATGTTTGTAAATCATATAAAGTTTATGTCTTTGCAAACTATGTTTTGATTTATGCTTGATTTGATTCATTGTATGCGAGTTATGTTCTATGTTAATTCATATTCCTAATTACGTATGCAAGTTTGCTCGATCTATGCAAGTTATGAAAGATTATATGCAAGTCATGTTCATACATGTAAGATCATATTTTATATGTTCATATGTTTAGATCTACATGTTTATATGATTAGATCCATATCAGTCCATATGGTTAGAATTATATGTTCATATGTTTAGATCTACATGTTTATATGATTAGATCCATATCAGTCCATATGTTTAGAACTATATGTTTAGATCTACATGTTTATATGATTAGATCCATATCAGTCCATATGTTTAGAATCATATGTTCATATGTTTAAATCCGTGCAAGTTTATGTTTAGATCCATGCTAGTTCGCACTCAATATGTTGATTGGATCTATTTTTATATGTTTACTAGATTTATGCCGTCTTAGATCTATAATGTATATGCCAGTTATGATGTCATGTGTTTCTTCCCTTTTTTTTTATGAGTTGGGCTAATTGCGAGCCTAATGTATCACATGAACTATACGTACGAACAACGTGGGAACGTTGGGGAAAAGTTTAGGTAAAGGTTGAATATTATGTAATTGGCATAAAAAGGGGTTGTAATCATATATTTAATTTAGGGCATAACTAGAAAATGTGGCATAACTTAAATTGACCACACTTATGGATAATTTACATATAAACTTGGACATGAATGATAAATATGTAAATTGGCTAATAGATGAACGTGCCTAACCCGAGGTTAGATTGAGTTGCGGTGTAAGACTGCCCGGAACCGCCCGGCACATCCAGCGACCGCAACAACATAGATCTAATGTGAGAGGTTAGCGCATTAAGCCCAAAAACCCGAGGTTAGAATGAGTTTGTGGTAGAAGTCTGCCCGAAACCGCCCGGCACATCCAACAACCACAAACAACAGTTCTAATGTGAGAGGTTGGTGCTTTAATGAATAAATTAAAGCTAAGGAACATACATGCTCAGAATGGAAAGGTTAAGTAACATATGAACAGGCGACACTTAACCAATACAACATGTTAGGTGGGTGGGTTAAGTTAACATGGACAAGAAGACAACTTAACCAATATTACATGAACAAAGTGGATAGGGTTAAGGCAAGCTTAACCAAAAATACATATGGACTTGATAAGGGTAAGGGTTAAGTAAATCTTAGGTAAGTGGGTAATATTAATATATGTATATATATATATATATATATATATATATATATATATATATGCCCACAAACTTAAACGCTAAATAAACATGCATGAATCAGTGAGAAGATTAAGTAACATATGAATAAGCAACACTTAACCAGTACAACATGTTAATTAAGAAAATGGGTGGGGTTAAGTTAAATTGAGAACATTTAACCATTATAACATGTTGATTAGAAAACCCTAGTAACGGGGACCCATTTCAGCAGTAACCCACATAGATGTATCATGGTACCCTGAGCTAGGCAGGGTGTGGCGTGATTACTGGGCTGATTATATGCAGTCAAAATAGCGGCGGGTGGTGCAGCAGTGTAGGTTCTGATGGAGTATAGACGTACACGTGCTCCGGAGTGGAAAAAGCAGGCACTGGGCATCAGTAGTATACACTGTGCATCTTGAATCGTGTCGGGTTTCCATCATGGGAATTGATACACCCCCATGATGGACCAGCACAGGTATCTACATACAAGCGAGGTCGAATGACACAAGTAATGAGTACATACACTACAAGAAAACATTAATTTAGCATTGAAAATTTAGAAGTGGAAATTTCCTTTGCTAATTTGCGACGGATTTCCATGTGATCTGAAAGGGATAGTTTTTTGTTTTTTTCAACTTTTTTTCCTTTTATTTATTACCGTCGTCTTCTGCCATTCCTCGCTAAGCCGTTGCAAATTGCGTCAAATTACCAATAGAAAAATTATGTCGCTATTTTCCGCTGCAAATCCAGGCAGAATACCGACGAATATTTATTGAAGCTATTTAGCAGTAGAATTCCAACAGATTTGCAAGAGATATTTATATTATTTTTCTAAGATATACTTTAGTATTATCTTCTAATGATTATTAACATGTTCAATAATTAATAATTAATTTGTTCTAATTAATGATTCATAATAATTAATAATAATAAATAATAATTTATATTCTATAATAAATAACTTATAATCATTGCTTATTTAGAATTAGCAAAATAATCTTTGCTCATAACCAATGTAATTACTAAATTCTTTATTAAGTCCTCTGCTTTCATCACAAATTTCACTTAGTATGCAAGTATATTTTATGCTAAATCCAAAAATTTTAATTTGTTCTTTCATAATTATTCCCCTAAAAATGAAAATATCAGTTTATTATAATAATTATTTAATAATTAATAAAAAATAATACTTATAAAATGATATCTAGTATTTAATAACTAATTTTAAATAATTGTATTTAATAATTACAGTCGATACTTATATTTTATAATTATAGTTGATAATTATATTTTAGATTTCGAAAAATTTAAAATTTTGAAATAATCTTGAATAAATTTGAAATAAATCATAAAGTATACAAAATCAATTATCGTTTGGCACGAAATAACAAAAATTTCTAAACTTTAAAATATTGAAAAAGTTCATTTAATAGTTTAATTTAAATTGTATAATACTTCATATTCTAATTTTAAAATTTTCTATAAACTTTGACTAAGATAAAGTACAATATTTTTAAATGTTGGCTCCGCAGGTGTAGTTTTGGCTCCAACACGTGAAACTTTTGGCTCCAACGCGTGAAAACCCTACTTTTTTGTCATGCTATACTTCCGTTGTCATTCACGCATTTCAAAGAAACACTAGATCGACGGAAAAAAAATCACCTATCCTTCGACGAGATTCTGGAATCCTCGTCTCCCTAAGTCGAAATCGCCACCTCTTGCTCCTTAGTTTAAACTGCCACCTCTTGCTCCTAAGTCGAAGTCCATTTACGCTCCAGTTCATTGAAATCCCTGGCTACTTCTCTTCAATCACCGCCTTGGTGCCTCCATCTTTTGAATCGCTGCGTGTGCTTCGCGAAGATAAGAACGTCGTTGCTGAAATTGCAGGTAAATACTTGCAAAAAACAAAAATATTAATTATTTCAATTAAATATTCAATAATCAATAAATAACTATTAATAATTAAACATTAATTCTAGTTTAGATGGGATGTTATGCGTTGGCAAACGAATGTCCGATGGCGCCAGACCAAAATTAGGCTCCAAACCAAAATTGGGCTCCAAAACCTAAATTTTGGTTCAAAACTGAATTTTCCCAAATAAACACTTGTTCGCCTCTTTCCTCTCCGCTAAATCTTCCATCTCGACTAAGCTTCAAACGCTATTCCTCCAAAACCTAATTTTGTAAGAATCCTGCTAAAACTCCGTATTTTGTACACAGGTGAGGGTCCTCCTCCAATCCGCAACCAGTATCACGCACTCTCGCGGTCGAGACCCGATTTACAGTGGACTTCACTGCTGAATTGATCGACTTGATGGATTTGATCTCCATACACGAAGAGAAGGCTGCTAGTTTGATTTGGGGAAACAAGTTGGAGCATATGTGATTTTTCCACTATAGAGTTCGTGATTAAATTACGAACATTTATGGGAGACTTAGATCTTTGTCTAGATGTAATCTTGGAGTTGCAATCTGTTGTGCATTGTTTTGCTTGTAGCTGATTTAGAAGATTACCAGCTACAAAATGATGAAACTATGGAACTTGAATTTCCAAGAGACTAGTGTTCCTGGAATCTGTTGTTGATTTTGAATTATTTAGCAATCTTGGTCTTCAAGAGAAGGTAAAGCTTCCTATAGCTTAATTTTTTTATCAAAATAACACATCATATTAATTTGACTGCTGTTTTTCTTGAAAATTATTGTTTTTATGATTTATAGCTAGCAGGCAGTCTGCTTCAGCTCACCTACATAAATGCCTCGGATTTCAAAGATTATTACAACTTGGAAATGTTCAAACATAATAAGGGATCAAGTAGAAATGTTGATGGTAGTGGATGAACTCAAAGATAATCCTACTGGAGTGGATATTCTTAAAAGTTGTTGCACTCTTCCATAAAGAAATAGACAAGGTGCATTATCTTTAGGAATTTCTCTAAGTATTACAGATTCTCGATTTGTTTAAGCATTCCTTTCATCATTAGCACAACTGAACTTAACTTCATAAGTCATAACCTTAGTCAAACATGTCGATGTTGCTCTTTCTAATGCTTACATTCATGCCTAAGTAATTTGATGAATTATGTGTAACAATATTTTAGTTACTGGAGCTGTAGTGACAAATTTAAACTGTACATTTCATGAATTCAAATTTTGAACCAGAACTTATAACAGCTAGCTTCTAAAAGGTAACGAAGCTCGAATATATTAGATTAAATCAACATCTTTTTACTAATCTGTGACCTGTGTTAGAGTTAGAGGCCAGGGATAAACATCGTTTACTTATAATAAGAGAGTTGGCGTAGTAACATTAGTAAGTTATCATTACTATCCATTAATTGTATGCACAACCTTTTTATTTCCTTGGGACTTTTCACTTGTATAACTGATTGTTTATTTATACTGTAACATCAAATAATATTATGTAGACAACTTTAGTTAATTTACATAGTTTTGGTTTTGACCGTGTTTGTTGTCACTTAATCAATGTAGCTGTGCCATATTATTAACCAACTTGGCTCAACACGCGATGTGCCAAACATATTAATGTCGTTGAGATTGAATGCGTTAATTCTCGAATATGTTTCTCCCCTTTTCGATCATTACTTATGCTTGACTTCTTGATTTTTCCAGTGATGAATGGGTTGAATTTTATAGGAATTGCTTCTTATATTCTTCGCATATTTATTTGATTTTAGATCCAAAACATGGCTGATGGTTTTTGTATATATATCTTTGAATTCCCCATTGAATCTTGGCTGATGAATTTCGTATACGTCTCTGTTTTTTTGCTTGAACTTGTTGATGTTTGTTGACCTTTTTCGTGTGATATAGTCGAATATGTTATCACATATAATTGACTTGGTCATATTTTTATTTCCGTTTTGATAATGCTTGATATTCTCGACTCATTCAGTCTTGTGTTCTCTGCAGTTTGGTAAATTCATCGCTGTTGGTTTTAGTTTTGATCATGCATTTCAAAAATCACTTAACTAAAACTGTTCTGGTAGTACTAGTTTGCCATGATCACCATTTGAAGTTCTGGGTTGTTTCCTTTAGATTGCATCCATGGAATTTCTTACTGCTGTTTTATGCTTGGTTTTGTTTGTTTCACTTGCTTGATGAGTTAATACATACTTGCTTCATGCTGATCTTGTTGCACTTTGTACCAGTTCACTTGTTGTGCTGCTCTGCATCATTGAACTTTCTCGCTGCATAATTTTACTCCCTTCCTATATCATGTACATGTTGAATGTGAAAAATATTGCGTAGTTTACTGCGCTGGGTTGCTGCACCATTGTGATTATACAACTTTTCATGTCATTAGTTTGTCATATCTATATGATCTGATTCTTGAAACATTGTATTGAATTTAGTAAGAAAATGGTGAGGAATGAATTTAGGAAGAAAATGATAAATACTACCGATTACCCAATGAAACAGCATCGAAATCATCATTAATAAAATCATTTCCTTCCATTTCTGAATTCATGTGCGTTTACGAAATCATCTCTAGAATCAAAACATTAAATTCATAATCTTTAATACTTCAAATTCTTACACTTACACATAAAATATTATATAACTGAGAAACTAATATCTATTTAAATGAAACTTGATCATTGCAAAACTTGTGTATAATTCACTTTTGAAACCATATGGTTTCTAAAATCGAATATATACTAGCCTTTGACCTGATCTTCGAGCACAAGGAAAATTTTTATTGAAAATGTCATAGTTGCAGGCCTGTGACCCGAGCTTCGAGCACAAGGAAAATTTGTATTGAAAATGTCATAGTTACAGGACTGGCAAGTTTAATCATATGTAGTTTTAAGTTGTACTTAAAATCTGGTCGTTAAATAATTTAGGTACCTTACAGTTTAGCAGTTGTACCAAAATGTATGAACTGATATAAGTATAAATTACTATTCTTGACTTTCATACATTTCTTCATTTTACAATTTTTAATTGATCTACTGTTCTTTGATTCTGTTCTAAAGCTTATGATTGTTATCCCTTCAAAACCAACAAGGCAACAACTTGGGGTGTTAAACCAAAATTTTGGTAAACAGTTATTATCTGTTTGGTGCATAGAACCATGTTCTTATTAATATCAATTTCTTGTGGGTTTGACTTGGAATTGTTTCATAGGAGCTCTGAACTGCGTTGTGTGATTATGCACTCCGCGATCATAGTTTGGTAACTTTAAAGACATGAACATTTTATCTTCCTTATTTGCAAAATAGCATCAAACATTGGAAACAGATTCCAGGCGTACATGTATGTCTATACATAATTCTAATTGATAAGATAAGTGCAATTCAAATTATACTCTGGAGGCTCCTTTTTCACAGTAAACCTTTAGCTTGGTTGTTGAATTAACCTTATCTATTGCAAATTTATTCAAGTAAAACAAACATAAATTTGGAGTTTTCTGACAATCATATTATTACTTGTTTATGTCTCTCCAGGTTATTTTACTACCATTCTCCTGATTTGTTGCTTGCTCAACATACGACCACACTTAGGAGATTGTATCACAAGAATTGATTGCCTTGAAGAATCCACAACTGGTTTGTTTAGTCATAAATTTCATTTCACATTTACCTATTTCACTGCGACTAATTCGTTTACATGATGTCTCATTGTACTCGCTTGCAGATATGGCAGATTTAATACTAGTTAATAGTGTGTTTACTGTATTCACTTTTGCCAAGACCTTCAAATCGCTTTATTCAAGGGGAATCAGACCGGATATTCTTTATTCTGTAGTCAATGTGGACCAGTTCGATAAACCAAGTGCTTACAGGCAACTAATATTTTTTATATTAGACATTAGAATTCTGAAAGTGTTTTTGACACTAAGTGGTCGTTTCATTAGGTTGATTTCCATTCAATTAATCGGTTTGAACAAAAAAAGAACCTTCAACTAGCAATATCTGCATTTGAACTGCTTTGTTCGTTGGAGAGTACTAATTTCGACCATAGTTCATCTGCAGCTACCTTGACAATTGCAGGCAAGTATAATTACTTTTTATTATAGTAGACCTCACATAGTTTATTTGCTTGTTAAATAAGTGTTGTTTTCCTTTCTTTAGGCGGTTATGACAAACGGCTCAAAGAAAATGTTGAGTATCTAGATGAACTTAAACAATTAGCTAAAAGTGAAGGAGTTTTAAACCGAACTAAGTTCGTTACTCCGTGCTCTAGAGCAGAAAGAAATGTTTTACTCTCTGAATGTTTTTGCGTTTTATATACTCCTGAGGTAATTTGCTCTTATTTAATTTTATCGGTGTTACAGTCCTGTTTTTTATCATTAACTTCAATTTCATTGACCTCATGAGTAATAAAAAAAACATCGGTGTTAAACCTCAGGAGTAATACAAAAAATGAGTGTTTTCTTGTAGTGGGGTATTGAAGGAGGTAATTTAAATGAGATATGATAAAGATTATAATAAGTTTATACTGCACAAATTTTGCTTATTGCCTTTTGGTAATTTTGTGGTGTTTAGTTATTGCCCTTGGGGAGAGGTAGATTGATTGTTTAAATGGGTAAAAAAGTAAAATTCTTTATTTTGTGACCGTATGTATAATTAGAGAATTTTTGTTTTACAGGAAAATAGACACCTTTGATGCAAAAAAGCGGGAACATGCCACAACAAGTTATGGATTTGAAATGCTAGAACTATATTTTGGTTTGTACTTTTTAGTATTGTTTATGAAATATTATGGATGTATTATGTAAGAATGTTTAGTTTGTCTATTATGTAATGTTGAATGTTGATTATGAGATGAGTGATTAATATAATAGATGTGTGTTGATATTAATTTTGATGTATTTAAATTAGGATTTTGTATTGAATGGAACACAAGTTATGTGTGTGATGAGTATGTATGTGTGTGATGAGTATGTACACACACACACACACACACACACAGACACACACACTCACAGATCGGAAGGGGAATAGCAACGGATTACCAACAAAAAAATGGAGGTTAAGTTTACCTCAATTTAATTTTTGTCGCTAATCCCTAGGTAATTAGTAAGGATTTACCAACGCCATTTATAAATAATATTTTATTATAAATTAATTATCCGTCGGTAAATAGTCGGTATATAAATTAAAATAAATTAATAAATAAAATTTTATATTTATTATAAAATTAGTAAAATGTCGGAAAACTCATGCTAGATTCCATCGCAAAATCTGACACAGATACCGTCATGTTTTTTACCGACCACACCATGATGTAGGAAATCCGTCGCTAATGCCTGTTTAGCGACGGATTAGAAGCGGATTCTGTCGCTGCCATATGTAGTTTTTCTTGTAGTGATACAAGCGAGGTCGAATGACACAAGTAATAAATACGTGCAAGTTATGCAGTCGATCGAACGAGGACGGTAGTGGGTACAACTTGTGAGGGTAGGAGCAAAAAGCGGCACCTACGATAGCAGCTAGGAATACACGAAACTACCATTATCATGATTAGTAAGAGGGATTAGCTTTTAGTATGGGACTAGTAAGGGTGTGGTGTAACTAATAATGTACTAGCATTGGTGCAGTGTAGTAATTATCCTGTAGTGATTAGAAGTGCAATCAACGTTATATCTTGTTCACCTTGTCTGCTTTGTCATGCCTGTTTATTCTACAGTCATTTCTTGCTTTCCAGTTTATGTTCTTATCCTGTTACTTTAATGATTATATTGTTAAAGTCACTGGACTCACCAGACTTATGTCTGACCTAGTTTGTTTCACCACTTTTCTTCCGTTCCCACCCCCTCTAGGTTCTTAGGGAGGAAATACTCAAGCTTAGTTCAGATATCTCTTTCTTCCAGCTTGAAGTTGAAAGGTGTATTGCTTGGCTTTGATTCTGCGTATGGCATTTTTTTGCTGGGGATTGTGGCTTTAAAATTATGTACTTTGAAGGTTTTGTACAAGGCTGATATTATGTACTTGATTTTGGTATTTGGAAATGTTATCAAACTTATTTCTGTTTCTGTTGCAATAAAATTACCAAATTTTCAAGTACTACTTTTTCTGTCTTGTAATATTACGTTCTGTTTACTTATAATGCTCCACGAAACTTAATGCATTCTCTTTGTGAGCGACATTAACGGACGTGGGGTGTTACACGCGATTTCGATTTTTTTTCTTTTCTCCAAAAACTGACGGGGAATTAGTGAAGGAGAGAGAAAGAAGGAGGGGGGTATATGAAAATATATATATACACATTAATTTATTATTTTTTCTCCAAAAAAAAGTTGTTTTTTAAATCAAACTCCAAATCGAAATCAACGACTGTCGCCCCTAACTAATTGCCCCCATTTCGAACGCAATGGGATATGTCCTGTAAGCCAATTCGACGGTTTCGATTAGTTTTGCTTTAAATTAAAATATAAATCATTATATTTTAAATTCAACCGCACATTTTAATTTACTGGGGCCACATACTGACTCCAAAAATTCCTAAAAAATATATCTAGCTATGTTTTGATGATATGGTCCTAACAAAACTAATTTCATCAAATTTGGAGACCATCTGAAAAACGGTCATTTTCCAGTCGATTAAATTCAAACTGAAATTACCAAACACGTTTAAATTCACCACGCTCACATATTGATTCCAAAAATTATGAAAATTGGAATCAAGCAATAATTTGACATTTTGGATCCAACAAAAGTGGTCTCGTCGAAAACGGAGGTCGTTTGCAAAATCTCTACTTTTAAGGGCTATATATTATATAAATTCCATAGCGACTATTCTGAATTTTCAACTGGACATAACTTTTTATTCCCGCTATGAAATCTGGATTTTTCAATTCGTTGGAAAGATATTTTCAAACAGATTCAAATATTTCTGGTTTTACTAAAATTCGGTTTATTTTGAATCCTGTACATTCATTTGAAATTTGAAATTTGAAATCGAATTTTCAAACTACTGCGCCATCTCCAGTTCCTTTTATAATTAAAATAAATATTTATATTCTAATTTCTATTTAAATAAATTTATACGTTCTAATTCTATTCAAAATAAATTTCTAGTATAAATCATTTAAAATAAATCATTTTAAATATTCAAAATTCATTAAAATTACCAAAATAAAAAATTTAAATTGGTTCCGATTTTTCGGGTTGTTACATTGGGATTAAGACAGAAAAACAACCTTAACCATACAAGCTAGGATGGTTAAAGAAAAGAGGAGAGGTAACCGTTTCTAAACGAGCAATTATTACCTTTTCCATTGGATTAAAATATAAAGATGACATTTCGTGTGACGTTGTGAATATAGATGTATGCCGTCTCTTGTTGGGGAGGTCGTGGCAGTATGACAGGGTTGTACAACATGATGCGCGCACAAACAGCTATAGTTTCATAATCAAAGGCACTAAAATAACTTTAGTTCCGAAGAGACGTAACTGGAGAAAAACCTGACAAGAAGACGAAGACGATTAGTTTTCTACGCTGAATGACTTTATGGACGAGGTGGAAGAAGGTGGAGAGATGTATTTGCTAGTGGGATTGGATACTGTAGAAAGTAATGAGATTCCTGAACTAGCAAAGCCATTATTGTGTGAATTCGAAGACGTGTTTCTGAAAGAGCTACCAAATGGTCTACCACCACAAAGAGATATCCAACATCAAGATTTAGAACCAGGTGTTGTCTTACCTCATAGGACACATTACAGAATGAGTCCTAGAGAACACGAAGAGTTGCGATGACAAGCGGAGGATTTGTTAAGTCAAGGACATGTTCGTGAAAGGCTTAGTCCATATGTTGTGTCTGCATTGTTAGTATCGAAGAAAGATGGTTTATGGAGGATGTGCATAGATAGTTGAGTTCTTAACAAGATTACTATGAGATATCGTTTTCCTATTCCACGTCTTAATGATTTACTGGATCAGATTTGTGGGTCCGTTATTTTCTCAAAGATTGATTTGAAAAGTGGATATCATCAGATTAGAATTAGGTTAGGTGATGAATGGAAAACTGCTTTCAAGGCTTGAGAGGGGTTGTATGGATGGCTTATTATGCTCTTCGGGTTGTCGAATGCACCAAGTACTTTCATGAGGTTGATGACTCAGATTTTCAGGCCCTATATTGGAAAATGTGTGGTTGTTTACTTCAATGATATTCTCATCTACAGCGCTAGTCCAAGTGAGCATCTACAACACTTGTGTTCAATTTTGATCATCCTTCGTCAAGAACATTTTTATGCAGCCAGAAAGAAATGTACATTCATGGCTCCGAGTGTGTTATTTTTGGTTATGTTCCTTTGAAAGAAGGTTTATAAGTTGACCAAAATAAAGTTACGGCAATCATAGATTTGCCTCAGCCAAAAACTATTTCAAAAGTTCGTAGTTTTCATGGTTTGGCTCCTTTTTATAGATGATTCATTCCATATTTCAGTAGAATTATGGCTCCATGATAGATTGTATATAGGGGAAACAATTTGTTTGGACTGAGAAGGCAGAGCATGCTTTTTAGCAAATTACGAGTCTGTTGACTTCAACACCTATTCTAGTATTGCCAGATTTCCACCAACTGTTTGAACTTCATACCGATGCCTCAAAAGTTGGGATTAGAGAAGTGTTGAGTCAGAATGGAAGGCCTATTGCTTATTTCAATGAGAAATTGTCTGGGGCGAAGATGAGACACAACACTTACGATGTTGAATTTTATGTTGTGGTTCAAGTTATCAAGCATTAGAGACATTTTTTTTACAAAGAATTCGTTCTGTACACGTGTCATGAAGCTTTTAAACATCCCAGGGTCAAGACAAAGTGGTAGCTAGACATGCGCCATGGATTTCCTATCTGCAACAGTTCACGTTTGTGGTGAAGCATTAGGTTGGAGTTACAAACAGAGTGGATGATGCATTAAGCCAGAGGAGTAATCCTTTGACAACAATGAGAGTTGAAGTGTTGGGATTTGACTCGCTTGCAGAATTATTGACTATAGATCCTTATTTTTCAAAGATTTTGGACCAAGTCAAGAAAGGTGAAGCAACAGATTTTTTAGTAATGGGAGGGTTTTTATTCAAAGAGAATCAGTTGTGCATTCCTGAGTGTAGTCTTCGAATGAAGATAATCACAGAGCTTCACAGTGAAGGGCATGTAGGGCGAGACCATACACTACAGCTAATCTTGGATTTATTTTGTTAGCCTACAGTGCGTAGAGAAGTGGAAAAGTTTGTGCAGAGTTGTCGCATTTGTCAAGTGTCCTGGGAGACGGAACTAATGTTGGGTTGTACATGCCATTGCCCGTTCCTTCTCAACCACGGGTTGATGTGAGCATGGATTTCGTTTTGGGTTTACCAAGAATATAGAGAGGCAACGACTCCATTTATGTAGTCGTTGAATGATTTTCGAAGATTATTTATTTCATTGCTTGCAAGAAAACTGCTGATGCAGTGAATGTGGCTTAACTATTCTTTCGAGAGATATATCATCTTCATGGGTTACCAAATCCATTGTTTCAGATCGTGATACTTGGTTCTTAAGTCATTTATGGATGAGTTTGTGGAAGATGATGGGTACGGAATTGAATTTTAGTAGTGCATATCATCCACAAACAGATGGGCAAACCGAGGTGGTGAATAGATCATTGGGTAATTTGTTTAGAAGTCTTGTTAATGACAATCTGAAAAGCTGGGATTTGAAGTTGTGCCAGGTTGAATTTGCACACAATCATGTTGTCAATCACAGTACTGGATTCATTCCTTTCAAGATTGTGTATTCAGTAGTACCAAAGGTGCCCTTAGATTTAACTCCAATACTACAACAAGATAAAATGCAGGGAAAAACAATTGATCTTGTTCCGGGGTTACAAGAGCTTCATCGTATGGTGTAGAAATAGTTGGTTGAAGCAAGTTACAAGTACAAGCAAGCAGCTGATTCAAAGCGTAGACATGTTAAATTTCAGGAAGGTGATTTTATGTGGGCTGTGTTGACAAAAGACCGTTTTCCTGCTGGCACATATAGCAAACTAGCTTCTAGAAAAAATGGTCCTTTGGAGATTGTTAAGAGAATCAACCCCAATGCTTATCGATTGAGGCTAGCTAGTCATATTCGCACTGCTAATGTTTTCAATGTTAAATATTCGTTACATACTACGGGAATGATTCGGTTGAAGAGGCTGATGTAAATTCGTGCACGAATTCTTTTAAACCAAGGATGTTGAAGCACAGACCAATACCAAGTATGATATAGCATCGGGTTGATTGATTGTTGTATTACTTCTGTTGGTATCAGTATCGACCTCAATAGTTCTCTGTCTCGGCACTATAATATCAGTTTCAGCCTCAGTGGAAGTTAATTTATTTTCATTAAATTCAGATTCATCAATAGTTTCAGTGGTATCAATATCGTAGATTCTTGGCCTCACTCCGTCTTTGCTTCTATTTCGATTCAAGTGGTTCTGCTTTAGTTTCATCTCAAGCTCCATGGCTTCAAATTTGTGGCTTCGACTCTATGGATTCAAAATAGCTTCCTTCTAATCATGTTTCGATGTCGTGGTTCTAGTTTAGTTTTCTTTCTATTTTCGTGTTTGTAATTCTGCATCGGTTTATCTTGTGTTGTTCTTGTTCCAGTATCGTTGTATCGGTATCGTGTCTGCTTCTGAACCTTATAAATAGGTCGGTTATGAATCCTGTAATGGTTAGTTGATTTGTTATAAAAGTTTGGCATCCGCCATCTTTTTGGGAGATCCAACATTTATTTCTCATTTTTGTATTTTCTGCACATCAACGATTTGGAAAATCATCTTTTTAGCATCATTGGATCAACGGAAAGATGTTAACCACATTTCTGGCATAATTGAATCAACGGAAATTGGTGTTGTCTCAAGTTCTCATTATTTTCACCGAGATTACTGAGTTCTCCTTATTTCGGTATCGTCGCCGATCGACGGAGTTGGAATTGAATTTGTTCTATCAATAATTGTGTTTAGTTGGATATTCTATCGAGTTTTTACCTATAACTTGAATTTGTTATTGCTGCCGCCTGCGACAGTTGGTATCAGGGAAAATCGTGTTCACTGTTATTGAATTGAAGCTTGAAATTATTTTTGTAACTGCTGCATTAGAATGGAAGTAGTTTCGAATTAATCAAAATTCCACTTTAGTCAATAGTTTAAAGGAAATAAGATTTCATTAGAGGTAAAATAGTCACAGAAAAATCCGAGAATAATCCTCAGAATGAGAAATGTCTTTAATAGTTATCTCTCAAAATTACAGAATGATACGATCTTGTATGAAAATAATATCTCATATTTACGCATTAAAAACGCGTAAAACTGCGTGTCGTTACATAAACCGCTAGTCTACATATGTTAGACTTGTCGGTATAACGTAATTGGCCCTTATTGACCAGGTACTAGTAAACATCAAATATCAATAACTGACCCGAAGGTCCCACATAGTTCTACGAGTATGCATCATAGACTTCCTAACAGTAACTCGAATTGTGGTAAGAATATGTTCCCAATTATAGTTTATTTTAAGTCAGCCAATTTCACAAAATTGCTTCAATGAACGAGTCAGGAAGTAATCAATATAATATACCTTCGGATCCCATTGTACTAGATCATTTAAGTCGCATTTTCGTTTTCTCAAAGAGTGCGATAACAAGTGGCTTTATATAAGAAAATATTTATATTGAGAAAACGAGTTTAAAGCTAATTTCGGTAATCACTTCAGAAATCATTTATTATTTAAACGCGCATGTGTTTGTGTGTGTGTGTGTGTGTGTACACACACACACACACACATATGAGGCACCTCTACGACACCCCAGAAATGGAGCACCTCTTTAGCCTCCTCTTTCCACCTTTCGTTTATAATAAAATAAGGAAGTGGAAGAAGAGATAAACCAGATGTGTGGTGGAAAACATGAAAGCTAAAGGGGTGCTATCACTATTTAGGGTGCTACTTAACAATCGTTTGTGTGATTGTATCACTGTTTCAAATATTGCAAATATTGCCCGTGATCTCCTCCAAGATCTCATTTTGGGCTCTTTCCGAAACGAAACAACAAATATCACTCTAAATCTCCTTTCGAATATATCGTCCGAGATATTGCAATGTCAAACGATATATCGACCGAGACGAAATACTATAATATCGTCCGAGATCTTAGTTTTTTTGGTTAAAATTTAAATTTGTGCCTGAACTAGAACTATAATTAAAAAACTCAAATCTAACCATAACAATCTTTTGTTATTTTGCATTTTGCATATTAAATGACCATATTATATGCCCGTATAAGTTTTACAATGCTTATGATTTTCATATTCGTCTTTTTACATACAAGTTCTTATGAAATTATGTATTTTATGCTCTATTTATGCTAAATTTTTTAGTGTTTTGGATCCTTTTAATGTTTCATGTCTAACAATATTTCTGTTTTAAGCATATTACGATTTGGAGAATGAATGATCTTTCACAAAATAAAGAGTAATAAAGTTATTTTGCATTTTCAGTTAAGTTACTATGTTTTTAATAGCATTCATAAAAATCATTTTGTAAAAATATCATTTTTAACATATCATGTACCCCGAGATTGTTCTGATATGAACTTTTAGACCCGAGATGAAAATTCGAGACAAACTCCTGAGTTAGACTCATCTCGTTCATGATCTCCCCCGATACGAGACCGAGTCTATAAAATCTCCAAGACGAAACGCGACCGATATCCAAGATTTAAAACCTTGGTGTGTATACATATACATATAAATAAATGGCAACTTCTACTCCTCCAACTAATTCACGACCTTTTCCATCTCGTTCTCAACCTACAATCATATTAGATAAATCTACATCCACATCCAAATCCAAATCCTAATCCACATCTCACCAATGATAATATTGATAGTTATAAACAGGGGTTTTCAGATCAGAGTTTTCATTTTGTTAAACCGCCGGAGGAATATGTTTTTATTCCTGAGATCATTTTCGATAAATCAGAAGAGGCTTGGATCAATAGGATTGCTCTGATCCCAATATTTTGTAGGCTTCTACCATTAACCTTAAAGAGTACATTTCAAGAGTTTGGAAGCCATCGGGTAATTTCTTCATCCATGTTTCTCCTATCTATAACTTTGTAGTACAGTTTGAAAATGCATCTGATCATGCTCATGTTTTGGAGAGTTCGACCTATTCATATTTTGGTAGATTGGTGTTGATTGAAGCTTGGCATGCTGGGTATGATTTTAGTAAAAGATAGAGTAATGAAGTCCAGATCTGGATTAAACTTCTTGATTTACAAATAGAACTCTGGAAAAAAGATGCAATTCAAATGTTAGCCAGTTTTGTTGCTAAACCCTTATTGATTGATGAAAATACAGCAGAATGGAAATTTACAAAATATGCTAGAGTGCTTATTGCTATTGATACCCTCACTGAACTAAAAATAGAAATCCCAATTTTATTTCACAATGGAACCAAAAATAATATTTCAGTGGAGTATGAGTTGTTGAGAACAAGATTTTGATCGATGCCAACATATAAAGTTGCACTGAAGATCATTTCATAGAGATAAGGTTTTTTACATCGACTCGTGTTAGAAATATGTTAAAATCTATCCTCAAAGTATAACACGAATGCACAAAGAAATCTACATATTTGAGTTTTGAAAAGTCACAGAAAAAGCCCAACCAGTCCAGGATCCGACCGGGAAAGAGTGCAGAGTGATCTAGATTGTGGACCGAGGTCCTCCGGTCCACATCCATAAAACGGTCGATCGCCCAAAAAGGACCAGTCGACCGGTGATGATCCCTTCTATTTTCTTATTTTTTTCACATGACCAGTCGACCGGTCATATACCACCAGTCGACCGTTTTGATCTCTGGAAGAAAACGGTCGACCGGTGAATACTGACCAGTCGACTTGGTCTGTGTATTTTTGCACATAACGCCTATTTTTCTGGATTTTTTAAACTCAACCAGTCAAACGGTGATTTTCAACCATTCGATCGTTTTCAAACAGCAAGCTTTTTCTGAAAGGTTGCTTCTATTTGTGAATAGATTTCTATTCAATAATCAAAGGAAATGGACATAACTTTTTATGGAAACTCTTCATGAAGAATTACTACCTTTCTACTATTATATAAACAACTTCAAACTTGTTTTACAATCACCGAGTCATTCTATATTCTCTCTAATTTCTGAATTGCATTTTCATACTCTTTGCAAAACAAAAGCTCTCCAAATGTCAAATACTTGTTGAATCCTTGAATCAATTTAATATCATTTGATTCAATAAGCATTCTACTTCCTTAAATCTACGCATTCAAAGTATATACTCGAGGATCAGATTATAGGAAGATTGTACTCAAACTGTTGACTAACCGTGTTGAATCAAGAACACAAAGCAGAAGTCAAAACCATTGTATTAGTTGAAGTCTTGTGTGTAATCAGGCAAGTGTTGAAGTCCTCCGTGTTGTCAAAGGCAAGTTGAGAAGTCCTCGTGTTGATAGAGGCGTGAAATTCCCGTTCGGCTGCTCGGGTGTTATATACCTGTTCCTCCAGGTGAAGTGAGGATATTATTAGTGAAATTACAGAAGGAAGTCTGGGACTGGACGTAGGACGGTGCTCCGAACCAGTATAAAAATCTCTGGTGTGATTTTTCCTTTTTACTGCATTTACTATTTTATATCTGTGATTAGCTATTACTTCATACTTGAATATTGTTCGTCGTATTACACGATCCTTGTGTGTATTATACTTGACAAGTACACACGCACACTTTCAATTGGTATCAGAGCCTGGCGTTCTAGAGATCGTAACAACATCCTAGAACAAATGGCTATAAAGAAATCTAGTCAGGGAATTAGAAAATGGAAGAGCAACAAATCAGAATCAGGAGAGCAAGGAAACAAATGTCTCATGGCTAAAGTCAAATCATAATCGGTATGTACAGATTCTTTATATAAAGATCTTTTGTTAAATCATGAAAAATTATTGAAAGATTTTAAAACTTTGAGTAAACTCAATACAATCATTATAGCTAAGTCAAAAAATTGCAAGCAATAAAATTCCAAATTAAAAGAAGAAAACAATTTTTTGGTAAAACAAGCCAAATGTTTTGAAAATACCTTAGAAGAGCTTGTTTCTCAAAAAGATTTCCTTCAAGAAGAAAATGAGCGACTAGAAGATAAAAACAATGTTCTTTTAAAGGAAATCGATCTTTTGCAAAATAGAAATATATCATTAGAAGATTCTTTAAATAATTCTAGTTCTTTAATTTCATCTCCTAAAAAAGAGAATGGAGCTTTAACTGAAAAGAATTTAGAATTATCTGAAGAATATGAGTTTTTAAAGGTGAATAATAATATTTTGCAAAATAAAATTTCAGACACAAAAGACAATTTTGAAAAATTATAATCTTCTTTAATTAATTCAGGATCTCAAATTTGTGGTCTCAAAACTGAGAATGTTTTAAAAAGGAAGAACTCTGAATCTAATAAGGAAATTGATAATTTTCAAAATAACAAAATTTCTTTTGTCACTCGTGATTTCGGAATTAGATTCGATAAATGTACAAATAAGTTCGCGATATTTAATAAAGGTCAAAATGATTTAAACATGATTTTATCTAGATCTCGACCTTTACATGACAAAAGTGGTTTAGGATATAATAGAACCAATCGTAGAAATATTACTAGATATACTTTTATGTACAATAAGAATATCACTGCTAGTACTAATACACATCCAAGACCCAATTATTATAGAAATTCGAATAATTCTATGACTAGCGATATTTATAATAAATCTATAAATATGAAAAGGAATATCAATAGAGATTACTTAAGTATTTGGGTTCCTGTAAGTTGGAAAAATAGAGAAAAATATATTGATGATTATTTTGATTCTGTAGTTAATAATGAAAATTTTGTCTTTAAAGGTTCCATTAAACCCTCTTGGGTATGGTTACCTTCATCTAACCCATGGACCTAAACAAAGAAAGTGGGTACCAAAACTATATATGTTATATTTTTGCAGGTACACCACAACAAAGAGAAGGTTATTCGATATTTCTAAATATCTTAGAAAACTCAGCTTATCAAAAAATCACATGATTCAATATCTCCTAAAGGTGCTATAATTATTCTCTACTACTCTCGATTATTGTGTTTATTATGGTATTTATTCTTTTTAATCGATGACAAAGGGGGAGAAATATTTTTTCTCAAGATGATACATATCATTCATGTTACATATACTATCATTTGAAATTATGTGCTGAACATGGTAATAGTATATGTATTTTAACATTTGTTAATGCAGGAATCAAAAGGTAAGATTATTTATATTATGAAATAACAAATGTTGTAGAAATTCAGGGGGAGCTTTATATCCAGAGGGAGAAAATCCAAAGTGTTGTCATCAATCAAAAAGGGGGAGAATGTTGAGAGCAAGATTTTGATCGATGCCAACATATAAAGTTGCATTGAAGATCATTTCATAGAGATAAGGTTTTTTACATCGACTCGTGTTAGAAATATGTTAAAATCTATCCTCAAAGTATAACACAAATGCACAAAGAAATCTGTATATTTGAGTTTTGAAAAGTCACAGAAAAAGCCCAAACAGTCCAGGATCCGATCGGGAAAGAGTGTAGAGTGATCTAGACTATGGACCGAGGTCCTCCGGTCCACAGCCATAAAACGGTCGACCTCCCAAAAAGGACTAGTCGACTGGTGATGATCCCTTCTGTTTTCTTATTTTTTTCACATGACCAGTCGACCGGTCATATACCACCAGTCGACCATTTTGGTCTCTGGAAGAAAACGGTCGACCGGTGAATACGGACCAGTCGACCGGACTGTGTATTTTTGCACATAACGGCTATTTTTCTGGGTTTTTTAAACTCAACCAGTCAACCGGTGATTTTCAACCATTCGACCGTTTTCAAACAGTAAGCTTTTTCTGAAAGGTTGCTTCTATTTGTGAAGAGATTTCTATTCAATAATCAAAGGAAATGGACATAACTTTTTATAAAAACTCTTCATGAAGAATTACTACCTTTCTACTATTATATAAACAACTTCAAACTTGTTTTACAATCACCGAATCATTCTATATTCTCTCTAATTTCTGAATTGCATTTTCATACTCTTTGCAAATCAAAAGCTCTCCAAATTTCAAATACTTGTTGAATCCTTGAATCAATTTAATATCATTTGATTCAACAAGCATTCTACTTCCTTAAATCTACGCATTCAAAGTATATACTCGAGGATCAGATTATAGGAAGATTGTACTAAAACTGTTGACTATCCGTGTTGAATCAAGAACACAAAGCAGAAGTCAAAACCATTGTATTAGTTGAAGTCCTGTGTGTGATCAGGCAAGTGTTGTAGTCCTCCGTGTTGTCAGAGGCAAGTTGAGAAGTCCTCGTGTTGATAGAGGCGTGAAATTCCCGTTCAGTTGCTCGGGTGTTGTATACATGTTCCTCCAGGTGAAGTGAGGATATTGTTAGTGAAATTCCATAAGGAAGTCTGGGACTGGACGTAGGACGGTGCTCCGAACCAGTATAAAAATCCCTGGTGTGATTTTTCCTTTTTACTGCATTTACTATTTTATATCTGTGATTAGCTATTACTTCATACTTGAATATTGTTCGTCGTATTACACGATCCTTGTGTGTATTATACTTGACAAGTACACACATACACTTTCATGAGTTTATTCCCATTAAATGCTTGAAATGCAATTTATTTGGGCATGATGATACCTTTCATGAAGTCTCCAAGGACCCTCGTTGGATTCCTCGTAATGGTCAACCTGAAGAGAATGAACAACAAACAGATGATGGGCATAATACTGGTATATATGATGGACAGTTTGATGATGCATCTAACATCACAAATGATGGGCATAATGCGGGTACTTCCAATGTTTCAGTTGATGGTCATAATGCTTCTGCAGATGATCTGGGTTTCTTGAATTCTAAACTTCCTGATAATGTAATGCCAGATGAGTTAAACATTATTGCAAATGAGATTACTGAAAAGAATTTGAAGGATAATACTGATAAAGGAAAACAAATTGATGCAACTCATATGGTGGATAAGAATACAATTTATATGCAGAATAATAATAATGTGTCTTCATCTTCTTACATTGCTCCTCCTAAAAGAAATACCAGGAGCTCTACCATTGTTAAATGACAATACTACCATGGAATGTAAGGTGTATGAGTACTTCTTTTCGTATGAAGGATGTACTTTATCTCCTGAACCAAACTAAATCAATTATTGTTGGTTTAGTTGAAACAAAACTAGCTGCTGCTAATTTAGTATTGTTTTCCTCTTTATTATCAAGTTCCTGGAAATTTCTAACTAACAATTTTTCTACTCACTCTGGTAGAATTTTGCTCATTTGGGACGCTAATGTATGGGATGTAGTGATTATGTCTTCATCTTTTCAACACTTGACTATCAATGCTAATAATATAGGGGGTTTTGGTATGGTTTTTACAGTGGTATATGCAAGTAACACATTTGCTGAAAGGCTCAATTTATGGCAGAGTTTGGTTAATGAATCACGTAGTATAAATGATACATGGATCTTGATGGGTGATTTCAACAATGTTGTATCTCCAAATGACAAGAAGGGTGGTCTGAATGTTCCTTATCAACACATAGAGAATTCAAAAGTCTATTACCTAGACATCTCTGAATGACATCAAACCACTGGGATTTCATTTCACATGAAAATGAAGAGGTATTGCTACCAAAATTGATCGAATTTTAGTAAATAATAAATGTCTTCATATGTTTCTACACATGAAAGCACTCTCTTTATCTCAAAACTCAAGTGATCATAACCCAATCATGTTAGATCTCATTCCTACTATTGAAGCTAAAGGAATTTCTTTCAGATTTAGGAATGATTGGTCAGTTTTACCAGGGTATTATGGTGCAGTGAATAAAGGTCTCAATGCTTCTGTTCGGGGTTTTCATAGGTATCAATTTATGCAAAATCTCAAAAATTGCACAAATGAGTTAAAACAGTGGAATAGAGTTAGAGATAAAAATTTAGTTAATATCAAAAATGCTAAAGAAATAACGTCTTAACTTGAAAAATCTACTGATAACTGTCCAGAAGATATCATTTTATTCGATAATTATTTACAAGCTAAAAAAGAACTTCAGTTATTGCAAAAGTCTCATTTCCATAGTTTCAAACAACAAGCAAAGGTTTCTTGGTTGCAGCCAGGGGATACAAATTCGAAGTTTTTCTATTCCAGAATGTCAAACAGGAGATTTTTTAATCACATCAGAGCTCTTATGGATGATAATGGTAATGTACTATATAAAGCAGAGGACATAGAAAAAATGGCTATCAACTATTGCAAAGATATGTTTAATGGTCCTAGAATTTCATAATTTCCTCCTTCTCATCCCATTCTATAAATTATAAAGGTCATAATTTTCTTTTGAAATCAGATGAATTATCTGAAGTGAAGGATGCTTTATTTTCAATTCATGATGATTCTAGTCCAAGGCCTAATGGAATTCATTCAAAGTTTCTAAAAATACATTGGGAATTATTGAAGGTTGATTTATTTAAGGCAATAAATGATATATTCATTTCAGGTAAAATACCTAAATCACACTTTCATCTCTTTAATTCCTAAGAATGAAAGGCCATCAGAAATTGCACATTACAGACCAATTTCTTGTTGTAATGTCTATTACAAAAAGATTTCTAAAGTTTTGTGTAATAGACTCAAATGTTTTCTGCCCTTCTTGATCTCAGAGAATCAAAGTGCATTTATCAAAGATAGATATATTGATGATAACATTTTATTGGCTAATGAACTATTGAGGGATTTCAAGAAAAAAGGAATGCCAAAAATGTATGTTAAAGTGGATTTGCAAAAGGCCTATGATAAGGTGAATTGAGAATTTATTTGTTACATCATGTCCAAGAGGAATTTTCCTACACACTTTGTGAATCTTATTTATGAATGTATGAAAATAGTCACATATTCTATTATGATTCATGGCATTCCAAAAGGTTTCTTTTCATCAAATAGGGGCATAAGACAAGGAGATCCTCTATCTCCTTATTTGTTTGCTATTTCCATGCAATATTTTTCATTTCTTATGGATGATGCTACTTTGAAGAAAGATTTTCAACCTAGCCCCTCAGTTCAGCCAATTATTTCACACTTATTGTATGTTGATGATCTTATGATCTTTGGTAAAGCTTCACTATCTAATGCAATTGCTTTAAAGGAGATTTTTCAGAAATTAAGAAAATATGCAGGGTTAAATGTGAATGCTTCTAAAACCAAAGTGTTTTTCAGTGCATCAGTCACAAATGCTTCAGAGATTCAACAAATTCTGGGTTTTGATCAAGGTGCACTACCAATTAAATATCTGGGTGTTCCTTTGTCCTCTAACTGCCTACACTATTAAAAGTGTAATTCTCTTATACATAGAGTGCAAAATAGAATTACTGGATGGGAAACTAAGCTTTTGAGCTTTGCGGGAAGGGCAGAACTGATTAATACTGTTATAACACCCATTACATTATACTGGTTGTTTATTTATCAAATTCCAGAGTTTACTCTAGACAATCTACAAACTTTGTGTGCAGATTTTTTTTTTTGGGGGGGCATATCACATAAAGTTTCTTGGATCAAGTTGTGTAGGCCTAAATCAGAAGGCGGTATAGGTTTGAAAAAAATTTCAGAGCTTAAAAAAGCAGCATGTGTTAAATTACTCTGAAATTTCTTATCTCACTCCTCGTTATGGAGCAAGTGGATGCACAACAGGTATTGTAAAAGGGGTTTATTTTGGTCTATGGCTTTAGATAATAATGCATCCTCATCCTGGAAATCTTTACTTAGATTGAGATCTAATTCAAAGCAGCTTTTAAATAAAATCATTGCAAATGGAGATAATTCCTTGTTATGGTTTGATCCATGAATAAATTGTCAATGTTTGGTAGATCTTCTTGGCTATGATAGATTGACTTTGATTGGTGATTCAGATATGAAAGTCAACTGCATCATAAGAAATGAGTCTTTTGAACCTGAAATTCATCCAGCAACAAGAGAATTGTTAGCTGAAATAAATTCTATCTCTATTTACCCAAACAAGATTCATGATTCTTATGATGGGTGTGAGGGAGGTATATTTTCTTTCCATAAAGCATGGGATTATTTGGGGGATCATGAGACAAAAGATGAGATTTTTTCAGTGATATGGCATTCAAAAAATAGTAGAAGGATGTCTTCATAGCTTACCTTGCAATAATTGGAAGATTAAATACAAAGGACAGAATAAGTCAATTTGTAAATATCACAAATATTTTATCTCTTTTGTGTAATAATCATCTAGAAAGTCATCAGCATCTATTTTTTTTCTTGTGACTATTTAGCCTTCATCTGGTTGTCTTTGAAGCAGAAATTAAATCTCCAGCTAAGCACTTATACGGATCTGAAAGAGGAAGTTAGAATCATTCAAGCAAATTTTAAAGTGAAGGATCAATTGAGGGATGTTGCTTGTGTTGCCTTCTCGATTGCAATTTATTTCATATGGAAAGAAAGAAATATGAGGGTTTTCAATGGCAAAAACATGAGCTCACCAGTTTGCTTGTTGAAGACTAAAAGGAAAATTGGTTTTCTGGTAAGAGATAATGGAAGCAAAACATCTCGAAATGTTAGAAATGAACAGTGGCTTGGTAGGTGGGGTGTTGACTTAATTGATACTGAATGAGTTTCGAAGTGGCTTTTGAATTAAGGCGGAAGAGATAGTTGAGCTGGGCCTGGATTTTGAGGATGGTGTTTAAATAGTTGTTCTGTTTTATTTTTAAGTTTTGTTTTGTAATAATTTGACTAATATTTTTCTGTTGGTTTTTTTTCAGTTGTATACCGAATCTATGAGTACTTTTTTCCCCATAAGGCACCCATGTAGGTTAGGGGGATTATGGGGTTTTAACGAGGCTTATAGAGGAGGTTTTATTGGTTATTTGCAATATAGAGAACCAATTTTAATATGTGTATATATATATATTTGTTTTAAAATAATAGATTTATATATCAAAAATCTTTTTGAAAATGATTTATAATAATGTGCACTACTCATGATCCCATTGACCATCCCAACCGGCGCCTTCAAGAGTCAAATAACCAATATGACAATAACTCACAAGCACAGAGGACGAGTGTATTGCACAATGGGAGCGGCATGTATTCTACTAACGCTGATGATATGGAGCCTGTGAATGCTGTTGATGAGATGGATGCAGACAACTGCTACAATAAGGACAACAAACACGTAGATCAAAGAAGGACAACATCAAAGATGGTGCGCAAAGCAAGTTCTGATGAAGAAGTAGATGATGCCCAAACGACAAATGTAGACGACAGGGTTATTGACAATGCTGAGTGGGCAAAGATGATAAGCTAGATCAAGGGAAAGAAGAAGAAGACAAAGAAATCTAAGAAGCTGAATAATTTGCTGGATTCTGGACCAGGCTCTTCTTCTGGTACTTAGTGTTGATATCTTAGTAATTAGAAAAGCTTCGTGTGGATTTTGTGTCATTTAAACAGTCTTTAATATATATCGAGTTAGGATTGTCTTTTATCATGTCTTTGATTTTATATATTTAGTGTGTACAGTGTCTCAGTACGAGTGAGTTTTGCAGAGTAAGTAGTCTGTCACTTGTTTTGAGTTGTACAACTGAAAATATAGAATCTTTTATATACAATAAAGTACAAGTTTCTAAAAATAATGTGCACTACTGGAGCAAAACATAAAAATATTTAATGAAACCATCGTCCATTAAATCACACAAAAACTATAAAATCCGAGATTTGGATTTTATAAAAATACAGGTTTGTTCATGAATAAATAAAGGTGAAGAAATTCACAAGATTTCACACTTATAGATCATGACCGAGAGTGGCATTACTAATTTTTAAGTAATAAAAGCCGTTTGGAGTTACTAATTGTTAATTGTAGGGCTGTTACGGTTGGACCGTTCAATAGTCAAATCGCACTAACCGTATACACGGTTACAGTTTATTACGGTAACGGTGATGGTAACGGTTGTGTATTTTAATTACCGCGGTAAACCATACCAACTGCACCTGTTTTTTTGTAGTATTTCATATTTTTTTTTCTTAATAACTTAAACTAGAGAAATAACATATGTATAAATTATTTGCGCTTTAATTTATAGAAAACATGCACATGGATGGTTTGTTTCATAGATAAACAAACTAATTCTTAAGAAAAAAGTTAGAACTTGAATTATTTATGGATAACAATGTAAATTTATGGTAGTGGTTGCGCTAACTTTTAGACGGTAGCAGTTATAAAATATGCTAACCGTCAACAACGGTTGCGGTTATGGTTGGAGGTAAAATTGACGGTTGCCTTAACCATAACACCCCTAGTTAATTGCAATAGTAATAAAAATAACCTTAAAAAAGGGGAAAATGACACATATTCAGCTTTCTAATGGCCGAAGAAAAGAAGATGCTATTTTGAGAACCTCGGATGGGGTCGATTTCGAGGTTGAAGAAGATGTAGCGAAGCTATCAAAAAAGATCGGAAAAATGATCGAGAATGGCGTTCCCGACTGTGCAGTTCCGGTGCCTGCTGTCAGTGGTAAAGTCATAACGAAAATCATCGAATATGCCAAAAAACATGTTGAGTCTATAAACGCCAGTAGATCTGACTGTGATGATCAGAAAATTTGGGATGCTGAGTTTTTTAAGTCTGCTAAGGTTGATAAAGACATGCTTTTCAAAATGATCTTGGTACGTATTTTTTTAGGATTAATTGTCAAGAATAATCTGAAGTTTAACGTGTCTTCCCATAATAATCCCAAGTTTGGATTATTTCTAAATAATCTGAAGTTTGGGGGGTGTCTTCTCCATCATCAACATAATTAAATAAATCATAACTGTGCACAAGCGTTATAACACTAACACTTAATAGTGTGTGTGGTCTAAACTATGCATCCATCATCCATCACAACAAACATCAATCATCATTAACCACTAATAATTCATCACTATATTTAAATTAGTCTAACCACTAATTAAATATATAAATTGTGGTTAAAGAGTTCTTACCTAACAGCTTTCCAAATCTTCACGGTAGGCGAGCCTAGTTGAGCGAACCATTGGACAGTATTTCAGCGCACCGTCTACTTCACCAAAATATATATTATATAATATATATTAATCTTTCTCTCTATATATATTATAAGAGGAGGAGGAGGATGAAGAACTTCGGCAAGGTGGTGGGGGAAAAGAAGAAGACTTATGCCACGGAAACCATGACCATAAGCTTAAGAAGAAGGAGAAAGATAGGAAAAATGAAAATGGATGATAAAAATTGAAGTAAAGAGCTTCTTATATAGGAAAGGAGGAGTAAGGAGGTAAAGACACATAAGGGGACAAGTGTAAAACATGCATGAAAGGAGGCATGCAAAAATACAAGTGTCCTTACAATTATCTTAAGGAGAGAGAGTGATCTTTTGGTAGCATTTCCATTAAAGTGCTATGAAAACTAAGGACAACACTTAGTTCTAACGCTACTAATTCATGTTATAGTTTGACAAATCCAATCAAGCGACAAATAGTATCAATAAATCCAAACTTATTAATAATCATTCTCATTTATAATTCAAGTAAAATCTATCATATAACTTATCAAAATTATTAAATATTCTAAACCATATATACATATGTCAAATTCAAATTCAAATTAAGTAAAAAAAATCCAATGTTAAATTGGTTTAAAATTCTGGATCGTTACATTCCCCCCCCCCCCCCCCTAAAACTTTTCATCCTCGAAAAGGAAAGGGGATCGCAATTACTCATTTTACATCTTGTAGACTTTCAGACACAAGATTAAAATTCTTTATACCAAAGCTCCCCGTTCTCATAATGGATATACCGGGTAGAATATTCTAACACACATATTTACATGTCCTCCAACGATATCTTCCAATCACCCATTATATTCGATTCATCGTTTACTAGGCCAATTACTTATACTCAACCATTTACCTCCTTCAAGAAAATTCAAAGTTATAAATTTATTCTCTTAGATCTTATCATGCAAATACAATGGTTATGAAACTTATTCCTTTTCAGTTTTCAAATTTTACTATTATTCGTTACACGAAAAACTTGATCATCTCCGAACTCAGCTTGTCTAAATGTTTCAGTTTAGGTAATTTCTTCTTACTATTCCCGCTTGCCAAATATCCTTTAATCAAATTGTGAAACTTAATTCACAAGGTACTCTTGCTTACTTAAATAGTTCCTTTTTGTGACCATAGTATATTTTAGAACTTATCGTCTGTCCAAAATTGTCAATAATTCAATATTTTAATTCCTTATATAGTTTTTGTTATTCTCATTAATTATTCCAAATTCAAGGTTACAAAACTTATTTCCTTCAAACTTTAGAGAAACCATTTAGATATTTTTTTATTAACATCTTTAACCATCGTGGTCCTTAACCAAAATATCGTCAAATATCTTATAGTCATATTGTGAAACTAAATTCTCAAGATATTTGCATTTTAAATTTAATTAGTTGGGAAGGACTAATTATAAAATATCCTGATTAATTAATTCCAACTTAGCCTTTAAATCTTTCCCCAAACTACTTTTTCTATAATTGGATTGCTTGTGTAAATTACAACTTTGCGTGAATGACTTTTAATCAACTGAGAAATCCCAATTACAAGATGTCCGTGCTCAAGTTTTTAATTTTCAAATATTTTCAAAGATCTTTTTCCTTAGATTCAAAATATATTCTTACAAAATCAATTCCAAAGTAACTGCCAATTCTTACTCAAAATTTTGATTTGAGTTTTTCAAATTATACATCTTTACAAAACCCCTTTATATATATATATATATATATATCACAAATGCACTTTCTCAAAACTCTTTACTGGCTTATCCCTTACTAACAAGTTTACCTGGTATAATTCTTATAACCCAATCAAATTTTCACTTTTCTATTTAAGTTCACATCAATTTACCAAACAATCACTACACCATAATGGCCATTTGGCAACCCTTTTTTTCACAATCGTCAACACTTATTTGTGTTGCAGTGTAATAACAATAATAAGCGTTGCTGTATTAAAAAAGTGTCGCCAAAAATACATGATTATAATTTTTTTATTGGCAGCGCTTATATGGGTTGGTAGTGCTGATTTCTAAGGGTAAAAAGGTAAACTGTCTTCCATAACCCTATTTACCATATGCCAATCATTTGCCCAACGCTTATCCAATAAGCGGCCGCCTAAATTGAATTATCCAAATCCGATTTCAGAGGAAAAAAAAGTAGCTTGCTGAAGATTCATCTGGAGTAGATTTCATCCTCAATTTTTATCCGATTTCTTCGTATAACCTTCAATGAATTATCTCTTCGTAATTCACTGATAAGACATCAGTTTTATATATTTTTACCATCCAAAATGTCGGATCTAGATCGACATCAGATTATCGTATTGCGATTTGAAGCAATCCCAGATCTAACGCGGATTCTATTAACAGCCTTGAGATCTACGAGCCGATTCTTTCTTCCCAATATCGTCGGATCTGATTAGCTCGGCTATGGGTAAGTTTAATCTGGTTTTGATCTTGGGTTAATGGTTAATGGCTTCATCTGCGGTTTGATTTTCGCTCAGTTCTAACACATAATAATTACAGTATGCTATTTTTTTTGGATTCTATACATAGTTCATTTTAAGATCTGGTTATATAGGTTTAAACAGCTAAGAAGAAGTTGGCCTCCTCCTGATTTTTACACCAATTTCTGTTTGGTTTTCAGCACGTTTTATGTAAAAGTTTTCCCTAATATCCGATTATGTTTTGTTGAGTGAGCAGACCCATAGTTGTTAGTCTACAAATTGTAGTTTACTCGTAACCGATTAGATCTTTCAAACTAAAACTAGGGTTTTATACGGTCGCCGGAATTTGCTTGACGCCAAACGAGGAGTCTTCCGTTTCTACTATCCAGGTAAGGAACCTAAGTTTCAGACCGCATTTTATACGTAGTCAAGATGAAGAAGCCCGAAAATTACCAGTTTTAGATTTTTATTGTTATGTTACGATTTCAGTTTATGAATGCAATCTAGAAACAAACACCCTGCTCAATACGGTCCTTTACTTACTGTTGTTGACTGGTTCCAGTTGAGACAAATATCCAGATGAAGATTGTTGAGCTGGAAACTCCAAATTCATGTGAGTCAAACAACAAAACTAATGAAATGAGGCAAGAATTCCATCTTTTATTGAGATGTACAATTTTCTTTCTGTTAATACTTCATTTTTATTCCTTTGAATACTGAAAACCTTACAATGACAGAGGAGATGCACCTCGTACCAGTGCCACCAAGCATTGCAATTGTATAGAGAGTAAATGCTTGAAACTGTAATTTCTTTTACATTTTTCACTTTTTAGCATTATGTTACCTTTGATACATTGCCAATACTCTGTCCTGCACTTAAAAAGTCACATTCTCGTTTCCTCTCAGTGAAATACTTCTCCAATTTTACACATTCAAATTCTGAATATTATGATTAAACTAATATTCTTATTAGGAAGATACCTCAATTTGACGTGCATGATGGTTTCATGCAATAGGACAAAAGATAGGGGCATTTCCCTTAAATTCTGCTTATTTATTTTCAATGTATGTTGGTTTTAACCAGAAATCTTTTAACCAACTGTAGCTACTGCAATTGTTTTGCAAGAAAGGAAATTTGTATTTCAGCTTGTTCCTGTGAGAAACTAGTTACTGTTTGTTTATAAATTATTGTTAGTTGCTTGTAGTGTACTTGTTGCCTAGTTTATATTAGTTATTCATCGAGTTTATAAATTAATTTTTGTTTATGAAGTTACAAAAGCCTATAGTTTTCTTTGTGGATTTGACAGGGAGAGCCTGTTTGGGGACGCCACTGAGAATTTGGTTGCCATGAATCCACTCAACACCATTTTTGGTAAGTTATGGAATTTCATTACTCTGTTTTTTTAATGTTTTATTGACAGATTTTTCTGTTTATGATCTGGATTAAAGCGTCTAAAGAAATTTGACTTGCATGATCTTATACTAACGGTGTGATTTTATACAATCTTCAAAAGAAATTTGACTGCAGGTCTTATAATACTACATGATTATATACTATCTTCTGAAAAAAAATACCTACTATGATGAATCGTATGTGCACAGCAGCTACAAGCTTGTCGAACAGTTGTACTTTCATAGAATTGAAGTATCCGCGAAACCCAAAATAATGCAAAAAAGTTGTACAACAGTATCCGGCAATGACTACTGTTCATGATGTCAAAGAAGTTGTACAACAGTTCAGTGGATACGTGAGTGTTTTTTTTTTCTCTACTTTAGCCCTGGTTCAACAACTTTTGAAACCTGGCTGTTAATCATTCACGAGTTCCTTATTATTTTATCACCTGATGGACTTTGCAGCAGTTTGACCTTTGCATATAATGGAACCCTGTGCATGTTTGCAGATGATGGAAAGAAGAACATAGATTACACACAAATTCTGTGCTATGCAAATCCAAAAGCAAATATTTCGCGAACGACGATATGGAAGGCTGGACATAAAAGAAATTCGAGAGAAGTACTACCATGTTTTGTATTTGGTATTTGTAGAATTTCATTTATCTATTGAATTTTGCGACTTAATTATGTATCGAATTTAGCAACTTAGTTATGTATTATACTAGTATATTGTTAACTGATATTAATTCTATGTTGTTCTTAATTATGAATGTTGTCTATTGGTATTCATTGAATCATACTTTTTAAATTTAGAATAATATCTATTTTGGATTCATATTAAATATCGTCTATATTATAATCATGTTAGTTATTGTGAATGAAAATCTTGCAACTTGTATAAGCGTTGCAAACAAAAATATTGCAACATGTATAAGCGTTGCAAACAAAAACTACCAACACTTATAAGCGTTGTGAATGAAAATATACCAACGCTTATAAGCGTTGGGAGGAAAAATCTACCAACGCTTATAAGCGTTGGTACTACATTGCCACCCCTCCGTAGCAACACTAATAAGCGTTGCTGAAATTGTTTGCGACGGTTATACTCGTTGGCAATCAACTGTTTTGGTGTAGTGAATTTCAAACACTTATCTAAATGGGTTTAAGTATATATTGATGTTTTAATCGGAATCATATTGTCATCCCATTTTCGAAACTCGAAAATACATATTAATGATGCTGCAGTCATCAATAAAATCATCTTCAAGCGACTAGAGTGTGATTCTATATCTATCTAATATACTTAAGACTTCGTATATACGTTAGTTAGGCGTATATTCAAAATCTTCTTATACTCGATAGTCCAATCTCAACATCGAATATAATACTAGTTACCTTAACAAATTTGACCCAAGTTTATCAATATTTTGAAATGTTACCCAATATTGACATTAAATCCAAAAGGCGTTTGTACTTGGATCATTTTCTTGATCAGTGGAAGGGGCTTAATTACCATGCCATAAGAATTATTTTATGTGTAATTATAATCACAAAATGTAAACTTAACCTTAATCGTTCGATTAAGTATCTAGGTTATAATTAACCATATATTTTCAAAATATGTTTCTTTCTTAAAATATAACTTTTCAAAACTTATTTCATGTTTTCAATACGCTCTCTCAAATATAATATTCTAAAATCTCATTCTAGGACATTACTAACCCTATCTCTAATGAGATATTATAACTCTATTGAGTCTTTCCTTTTGCTCAAGTGTGTCGTACCCCATTGCTTTGTATAAACCAAAGCTCTGATACTACGTGTAACGACCCGGCTTTTTGCCCGGTTTTCGCCGGTAATTAAACCAACTTAAACCGTTCATAAAGACGGATTGTTATGGGGACTTACACATTTGCACAAAATAGAAAGAACTTTTCCATTATCATTAAAATAATATTACATCAGAGTTACAAGAGGTACATCAGAGTACATCGGTTACACAGTGGAAAAGATACTAAACTCAGCGGAAGAATGCGAATGCTCCAAGGCATAATAGCTCCAACTAAAACCAGAATCCTGCTCCAACTAACTCCAAGTCTAAATCTGCGAACCAAACTACAAGGATGACCATGTAAAAATTATGGGCACCCAGAGTTTAGGTGTGGGAACAATAAGCTCTAGGTCAGTCATGGGACTGGTGTGAGAACTCAAAACAGTTGTTTTTAGGGTTTATTTTAAAGTTAGATAATTCACCGGACCACGCCGCTAATGCGGAACAGGTTTACTCCATGTGAATACCAGTATACAGAAATTCGCAATGATTTTTTTGAAAAATGAAACTAACAAAAGGTCTCGTGGCACACATACAATGCAAACGCACACATGGGCGAGGTTTCTCCTTATGCAGTCAAAAATGCTTAATACGTGAAAATTCTCTTTCAATACTATAGTATAGTGCGAAAACAATTTTGAAAGTAAATGTATTAATCCTAACCAGCATAGGTACCATATACTATACTGACGTATGATATACAATCGAAAGTCGTACGGGCTCGTAGCGGTGATTGGGTTTCCAACAACGACTAGGAAAATGAACTTCCTTCCGAACCGAATTTTGAACACCTCTAGAGGGATGTCCGAGGATCAACAGTGACGCTCCCCATGCCAACACAAGGCAGGGTTACCCCTTAACTAAGTAACTTAGAGTATGCCTGAGTATGTCATCTCCCGGTCGTTACCGACCCTTTCTTAGCGCACGTCAACAACAATCACAAAAGTAGATGCTTTTACCACATAGGTTAATAATACCTAGGCTCCATACCATAGTACACCTTTTATCTAGAAGGAGACAACACCCCATAACCCTGTTGCATTTCTTCCTGTTTTGGCCATTTACCGGGGTGTGAGGCTTGCCGAGGTCCCGATATACACA
The DNA here is from genome assembly GCA_030737875.1 of Allium sativum. Lineage (NCBI taxonomy): Eukaryota > Viridiplantae > Streptophyta > Magnoliopsida > Asparagales > Amaryllidaceae > Allium > Allium sativum. Next base: position 593,616,698 of record CM060921.1, on the reverse strand, counting down.
AAGCTACACTTAAATAAGCCATGCTTTGATCATCCATAGCTCATCACATAACTTAAGCATGTCACATTGTCCATTTACAACGCATCACTGATTTCTATCGATATATAACCTCTAAGCTCATACGTCTTAGAGAAGGATGTTAAGAAAGAGAATAAATTCTCCGCCACCAAACAGATATATATTTAACAGAGATCAGTGCTACGCAGTCAATTACAATGTCAGACACACAATCCATACAAGTTCGTTCTATTTTGAACGAAATAATAAATCCGGAATTCCTTCACATATGTTTGGGCTTCTTGCCACTTAGCTGATATAAAATCCATCTGCAAATGGGAACTGCTTTCCTGTTCTTTTTTATTTCTCATGAAAATGCCTTCCTTTCCTTTTGAGAACTGCTTTCCTGTTTGTATACAATATGATTAATGACCAAGGCATGCATGACAATAAGGTAATTATGCATTAGAGATTGTTGGTCTTTACTATTGAGTTTAGAATTGAGTGGAATTCTTGCATGTTGCATGTTCAAACTATATATTAGCAAATGCATTTGTTATAATTTTAGAACATTGGTATGTATTTTGTATTTTGCACAGCTAACGATATATGGGCTATATAACCAGTGTCTTTTGATGGATAAACCGGCAGCAGATTCTCTAAACATCCAAAGCTTGTTGGATCTCCTATGCGATACTGCGAGCGAGCTAACAAATATTTCAGTATTACTTCAAACGATGAAGAGGAAAAAAAAGCAGTTTCGAAGGCAGTGTGAGCAGACTTCTCTTGAGAACACATGGGCCACATGTTTTGAATCAGTTACCAAACTTTGTAATTCCTGATTATGTTTTCTAAGGCAAAGTGAGCAGACTTGTCCAAGAATATTATGTTTTCTATCATGTGTGCTCAAGTCCATGGGCACAAGCATGTGTGTCCATTTGGTGTTTTTCTTCCGTTCTGCTATTAAAAGCATGCATATTGATGCTTTATTTGTTTGTTTGTCTGTTTGTTGGTCATCCTCATAAATGTATGTAGCATACATCTGAGTTTTACCCTAAGCATCTGCCTAGATGATTTTTTTGTTTTCCAATCCAAATGGACCATACACTTAGCAAGCTTGAAGTTTACAGTAAAATCATATTAATTCAAGCCAAGATGAGTCCAACATATATTATGTTAGGGGACGGTGGTTGGACAGAACTCATTTTCAACATGTGGCATATGCATATGAGTCGATACACATATTCGAACGTTGAAAATTTGGTTGTCTCTCCCTCTCTTTCTGCTTTAATCAAAAATTTCATTTTCTCTCTTTTAATTGTCATCTCATTCTACACTAAAAAAACTCTATTGTATCCTTTATTATTTATAGGCATCTATCTAAAACGTATATGAGTTAATACACATATGACATTTTGCTAGCCAACCAAATAGAGAATATTTATTACAAATTCATGCATGTCCTAGAGCAAAGTAATCACTTTACCATATATAAATCAATCTAATAAATTACGTACGGGTTTTTTAGGTATAAGGACAGACTTATCAAAAATTTTATTTATAAGGACAAGAGGCTAAAATTTAACCACAAGGACTTTTTCTAGTGTAAAAGGAGAAATTCAGGGGTCCACTATCATTTCATACTTTACACTAAAGTTTGTCATTGTGGTTAATTTTTTTGCCTCTTGTTCTTATGGATAATTTTTTTGTTAATTTTGCCCTTCATAGTTAAGATTATATGCACCGTTAATAAAGGTCTACACTACAAAAACATTGTTATTTTCGACAGAAGAGGGAGACGGTTTCCGTCGGCTGATTTCCGACGGTCGACGGCGGCCATTGGAAATTGTCGAGATTAACTGCCTGCCGAGCTTTTTCTTCCCTATTTCTTTTGCTCGGCCATTTTTTTTCAGCTAGGGTTTTTAAAACCCTACCACCCCAAATTCGATTTTTTTTGCCTTCAAACCCCGATTTCTTCGTGTAAGAACCTATCCGGCTTCCATTCAAACCTCTAGAGCAATCGATTTGAGGTATAATCTCTTTTTTTCCATAAAAAATCAGTTTTTACCTAAATCTATATTTGCTTAAATTAGAAAATTAAGATTATATATTGATTGCAATTGGTACTAATAACGTTGTAGTGAGTTATAACATCCTATTAAGTGCGTATTTCATATGATATAGTGAAATTGGAAATTTTATGTGCAATGTTTGGTTATTTGTGCATATGTCCCTCTTAACTTGGTTTTGACCATTGTATAATTATGGTTATTTGTGTATGTGTGCACCGTTATGTACGTGTTATTCTTGTATTTGTTGCAAAAGTGGAAAATCTTAAAAAAATTGCTTGAGTACTTCTAACAGAACAAAAACCTTTTTGTGATTTAAGTTATTTATGAATCAACGATGCGGATTTCGACAGTGTTTAATTCGATGTATATCTCTATTGCCTAGTTGGATGGGAGCAGTCGTGTGGGAAGGATTTGTCAAGTATTGGAACACTGATGCGGCGAAGGTAAGTGCGCTAAATTATTTGTAAATATCCAAAATATTTGATCAATAAGTAATGTATCAAATTTTGAATGTACAAGCAGGGACAGAAAGGAACTTTGCAAATAGGAATGCAAATCTAGTCACGCATCGAGGATGATTTAAGTCGTTTCAGCAGTATCGGCAAGAGTTCGTAAATTTTATAAATGTGACTTATAAAAGTTTAATATTCTATATAATTTTGAACGTGTAATAATTGTATGATAATCAAATACAGGAGGCTGAGGGGCAGGGTCCAGTCTCGAATATGGAATTGTTCACTCGTACGCATGCCATCGAGCATGTCAATCCAGATGGGACCGTCTCATATACATGACATGATAACAAATCTAGACAAAGCCATGTAAGATTTCATTTTATGTAGTATTTGTAGTAATTGTTAAATTATAATAAAATAAGATATCATTATATTAATTATCTACAATCTTATTTGATCTTGCAGGCAAAGTTTATGGAGTAGTGCCAGCAGCGTCTAGTTGAGACTGGAAAAGAGTAGCTCACGACTTACAGGGTTGGAAATCAAGTGGTAAACGATTTTTTCCTTAATTTAATTTTTAGTTTAGAAATAAAATCATGTGTCCTTACAGAGTTGCTACAAATATGAGTTAGGATACAAACTGTCGATTCCATCATAATATGTACAAAATATGAGTTAGGATTTGGAAATCAAACAGTTTTTTTTGGGGCAGTGTATATATGACTTATGCTTGACTAGACTATGGGTTTATATTTTGTACATATTTTGATGGTAGACTCGTTGTTGTAGACTCCTTGTGGTAGACTTGTTGTATTTATGGTTAGTATGATGGTAGACTATGTTGTATGCACAAATTTATGTATTGTGTAATTAATGGTTTAAGTTTGTGGTGAAATTTGTGTGTTTTTGTTATTTGGTTGAAAGCCGATATAATGGGTTATATATCGATTGATGAGATAGTAGTTTGAGTAAAGAAGTGTAGTTGGAAGGCTAAATAGCAGCTGAAATACAAAAAAACTATGTAGGTTTTCTGACGGTTTCCAATGGCTTCCGACGACCGACGAAAGCCTTCGGAAACCGTTACAAACCGCCTCAAGCCGTCGGAAACACAAACTGCGGGTTATGTCGAAAGCCGTCGGAAAATATGAGTTCCGACGTGTCTAAAAGCGATGGCTATTTTTGACGGCTTCTGACGGCTGCCGATGGTTTTGAACCGTTGGAAATAGTCTATTTTCTTGTAGTGCTGTAAATGAATTACTTTACCAAGTATAAATGAATCTAATAAAGATTTTAGGTACAAACATGCATACGATGCATTCTTGCTGGTTAAATTACTCTCCAATAGTTTATAAGTAACATCTTGAATGAATGGGAATTTATTTAATATATGTTAATTCATCCTTCATAATTAAGGTTACAAGCACTATTTCTGTTCAGTTACATGTTCGTGTTCAAAGCACATGCATTTTTCTTCTTAAAATACTGTATTTATTTGTGAAGATATCCTAAACCATGGATGCTCTTTACCATGCACAAATAACTATATGATATATACACAATCAATCGTATTTTTTGCCTTTTCTGAAAAAATATATTAGTTAATTAGATGTTAATGCACCACTCTTAGCCAATTAAATTTTATCAGTTGACATTAAATAAGCCAATTAATTTTTTTCCAAAATTCACGAGTTGCCAAAAATTCCTAACTTCAATTAATCCTTGCCTAAACGATTAATGTCTAGTCCGTATTTACTGTCTAGCGTCCGCCTAATGGTTTTTACCACCTTGGTTTATTGTCTGCTTAATTATTAATCGGAACTTCTAGGTTAACTTTGGCAAATCTTTTTCTATGGAAATTTTGTTCTACCCTTTATCTACATAAATATGCTTTACACTACACGCATATTTTAGTTTTGGAAGAAAAAAAATCTGTTATTTTTTTTTTTCAAAAATTATATCCGAACATTAACCACATGGTTCTATGATCAAAAAAAACTTTTACGAATTTTTTTGAGTAAATTACAAATATTTGTATAGTTCTTCAAATATTTAAAGAGTTCTTTTCAGATATTTGCACATTTGTCTACAAATATTTATAGAATCTTCCCTAAATATCCTAGTCCTTAAATACTGACGTTTTCTACCTTGTTTTAAAGGGGCAAGGGGTGGCGCTAATGAGCTACCAAATTCATCGTTATTAGATAAAGCTTATTTTACACATTTGACGTTGACAGTGGGAGTTATAGCGGTGGAACGAAAAACTAGTTTTTAAGTAACATTATTTGCATTAGCAACAAGTCCAAAATAATAAGTGGTATTATTGTTCATCCATATGGGCAATCTAAATGACAAGTGGTATCTAATTTGTCAGGTATTAGGTAATTACCAAGCCGCACCACTTGCATATAAAAAAGAAAATAAATAGTATGCTGAAGCATGACCATTTTGTGTGATAATCAAAATCAAACATGTCATATATTTCACAGTGCATGGATAAAATATAATAAAAATATAGATAATAATGTTGAAAATAATGACAGAACAATAAAATAGCTGAAATATCATCAAGTCATAGAGTTTAGTACATGAAATCTCAATATCTGGATACATTTCATCATCACTACATCTCTAAGAGTACGTTCATAACAGCGGAAAGTAAATACATATTAGTAAGTATATGTTATAGCTCCTTCAACCTCCTTTTCAGCTTAGCATCCTTATATATTATGATTTGCTATCAAGTCTACTCACCGAAAATGTCAACCAATCAATGATAATGCCGAGAAGCACCCGAGATAATAAAAGAAGACATTAAATTTTAGGTCAGGAAACAGTGTAATGTGAGCGATAAGATCTGACGAAACTTGTACTAAAGAATATGGAATATAAAGGTTATACCTCATACCTGATCTGATCCGGCAACCAAAGAATCAACACATAATAATAAGATTATATATGCTACTTTAGGAATAAATGTTACTCGAAGAAAACAACAATACATATGGGCAAAGTCATAAAATAAGATAATCATGTATAGCCTACATTGGCCTCATTCCCCATCTCTTTCTTCAGGCCCTATAGGTTATAGTCTACCAAAGAAGTGAAGGTGAGAACAAATAAAGAAAATACAACAACCATCATCCAAAATCCTAACTATCACCTTCTAAAGCTATTAATACGTTGAAACTCCTATGACAATCTTCACACAGCCAAGGACTAATGCAAATCCTGGTTCAAGTATAACTCTGTGTTTCGCCAACACATGCCCTTCCAGCCTTGGTTCGCCACCCAATGTGCACGATCTCGTCGATCCTAATGGACTTTCCTACGATACCCCTGCTTTGAGTCCATTAGAACACTCCGAGATTTCAACGGTTTATTGGTAATTCACTATCAAAGTTACCCCACTCGTCAATTAATCCGTTATCACACAATTTGATTCCCTACGAACTACTTCCAATCTAGCACTATGATTTGGCACGATCCATGTCTCTAGTCTCGTTACACCATGAGAAAACCAGGTAGTGTCGTTTCCAATGAATTGTCTCATCACCATTTAGATACGTTCACCCTGTGCTTTCCGTAGTCTCCTTTCGAACCACTTTGTGTTCAAGCCTTCAATCGAAGAGTCTATCAGTTGATCACGCTATGACTCTCAAATCGGAGCAGTAAATGTAAAACCATGACCTCCAGCACAACCACAAAACACCCTTCTTTGATCCTTATGGACCACACTATCCCAATTCTTGAGTTTGATGGACCAGTGTTGGCTCATGTACTTAGCCAATTTTTGTCTAAGTACTTCAGATCTCGACCAATCACCGCTCTAGCATCACGAATACATGCAAGCCAATCCAGTTCCACTTAAAGCTAATCCACCATTACTTGTTTTCGGTCTATAGCTTCCTCGAAGTGTACAAGTCACGTGCCTTATCTAGTTAACACCTAACTTGGCCAATAGCCTGCACATTCCCCTAGGTGTCCATGCCAAAAAATCTAAGGCGTCACCTTGCTTCCTTATGGATTGGTGTCGGCCCGTGGGTCGTGGACAGGTGTCGACCCATCTACTTAGATAAATGAAAGATGAGTTTTTTCGATGCCTTCTTGCTTCTTTCCAAAGCCTAAACGAAAAGTTTCATGTGATTCTAACTAACTTTGATCCGTTATGTTCCATTCATCACTCCAAGTCCAAGTTTTAACTATTCTAACAAACAAAATTAAGTACAGCAAACAACAATTTCAATTATCTGAGCAACAAGCATATGAATCAGCAATCATACACAAACACCCAAATTCTTACAAAACATAAATTAGTCAATCATATGCACAAATCTAATTTAACGACCCACTTTTTCTGTACAATTTAAGCCAGCATATAACAATCCATGTCAACTCAAATTGCACAGAAAAGCAGATTGTTAATAAAAAAACTAGAGGATGAGAAAAAAAGGAAGAAATATTATTATAGAAGAATAAGAGGATCAGAGTCTTACAGCGGAATGGACAAAATATAATATATCAAAGTGCTTACACAAAAGAACTGTATATATATGTATATATATATAATTACAAACATCAAAGTATACATTCATATCAATCAATACTCAGCGGAATTAATACCAATAAATACTTGGAATACATCTTGATTTCAGCTCCTTTTCTGAAGCTCCAAGTAATACCTAACCTGATAATAAACTCGGTCTGACTCGAGCACATTTAAAGCAAAGAAAAATTCACCAAGATCAGTTTGGAATACTTTCAGTGATAAATTCACATGACAAACAACTTGTTTAACTGTAATAACCCTGAATTTTGGGGCCAATTTAAAATTTTTACTTTAGAAATTTTAATGAATTTTTAATATTTGACATGATTTATTTTAAAAAAATAACGATTAAAATTTATGTTATTTGAAGTGAAACATAGGTTAGAAAATATAGAAGTGTTGAAAATATTATTTTTCACATTGCTAGAAAATACCTGCTAGAAAAGAGGAAGAAAAAAATATATATTAAATATGTTTTTACATTAAAAATATTCTTTTTAATGTGAATACGAAGCGTATATAATTTACATGTAATAAAATATATTTTTGTTACTCTTTTTACATGTAAAGAAATAAATGGTTTGTTCTTACATCAAAATCATATTATAATTAATAGAAAGTTGAGTTCAGTAAATTTTTTTTTTTTTTTTACATTTTTTGTAAAAGAGAAAACATTCATTTTTATTTATAATAAATAAGAGCTGCATGTTAATGAAAAGGAATAACTACACTTTCTCTATCTTTCCCTTTTAGGAGTTCTGAAATGGCATGTATTAATTAATATACTTATTAAAAAAAAATCAATCAAACGTTCATGTAGGCACATAAAACATGTTTACATATAAAGTTTACATTTTTCTTTGTAATGGTAAAGGAATACATTTTCTATACAATATAGCAAAGTTTACATTTTCTTTGTTACATAAAAACATATGAAGAGGAAATCATAGTAGGTATTAATTAGCAAATTAGGTATGAAATTCTACTATAATAGATGGTGTAATTAAGGATACATAAATGTGGATAGAAACGGAAATAAACGCATAATAATTGCGTAATTGAAATAAAATAAAATTGATTAAGCTAGAAATAAAAGGGTTAAATTTAATAATTTGATTGACTAAGAATAGGAAATAAATTAGGAAAGAATTGGATATGTAAATTAAAAATCAATAAATGGGATATAGCTAAATTTAGAAAATAATTAAATAAAATTGTATTAGGATCATTTGTCAGCAATTCATTTTCTTTGAAATGCATAACATACAAAATGTGAATAGTTTCAAGAGTTTAAATGCCTTCCCTCTTCATTGTCCTTAATGCATCATTTATTTATTTATTTATTTTTTCTTTTTCTTCAAATACACTACCTTCTTTGCTCCAATCTACTTTTACATTAATCAGCATTTATTTTCCTTCATTCTATTAATTTCTTCTCTAAATTCAGTACTTATTCTCTCTAAAAACAAATCCCCAACCCTTATCCTCTTCTCAGCCGCCTCCCTCTATTTCAATGGCCTTCACCGCTCCCTCCTTCCTCGATTAAATTCTTCCCATCCAAAGCGAATTAGAATCCAAACTCCATCCCGTACTGAAGCTCTTCTCTTCCTCTCCATTCTCATACAGTCGGATCTCACCTAGTGCCACCATTCCCTCGAACGGCGCACCCAAACCCGCCGCCTATCAGCCCCGCCTCACCCCCCTAGGCTCCACCGCACCCCACCCCAACCTAGGCGCAGGACCCCCTCCTTCCCCTCTTCGATTTGACATACTCCGATCGTTCTCTAGTGTTGTAAATCGGAAGCAAGGATCTACCCTAGTTCTGAACAGAAGGGAAACACGACGGCCTTGTTCCTGGAGGAAGAAGGTGAAAAACCATATTTAATTATTAAATTAATTTAATTTAAATTGTTTAGAACCTTGATTTAATCATATCTTGTTCGTTCGAAGTCAGAATTGGATGATTTCTGAACCAGTGGAATCGTATTCGAGAGCACTACGGCATGAAACTGAGCAAGACCTGAAACGGAGTTGGATGGAAATTCAGATAAATTAATTGTGAGATATTCTAAACTTTTAATTAAATCTAAATTTAATTATTTTCTCTTGCCTTAAAAATCTTTGGATAAGCATGTTTATGTGAGAATTATCTGAAATGTATTTATGTATGATAATAAAGGAATTGCATTGTTGTTTTTGTTGCGATGATGTTCATATGAATTGCAATGTTCTGATTGTATGTGTTGACTTGGGTACATATTATCCTATTTGAATCATCGATTGAGTGGATTGGAATAAATAAATTGGTTGTGACATAACTTGAATAGTAGTTGATTTTTGATGACGTTGGTTATTTAAACCAAAAAAGGTTGGATTTTTATTTTATTATTAAAGTTAAAAAGATTTGTTTTTATTATAAAAGATAATAATTTTTGGTTTTGTTACAAAGATTATAACTTTATTTTTATATATAAAAGATGAAACCTTTGTTTTATTTTTATAAATGAAATCTTTGTGTTTAGGTTAAAATATAAAACCTTTAATTTTTATAAATGAAATCTTTGTCTTTGTAAAAATAAAAACTTTATTGTGTTTTTTTATTTACTAAAGGTGAAAACCTTGTTTTGTTTATTGAAGATGAAGACTGTAGTTTTGTTATGAAAGATTAAAACTTTATTTTATAAGATTGAAACTTTAATTTCTTTTTATCTGTTTTTGTTGAAACATTAAGAATGAAAACTAATGTTTTGTTTTTGTTGAAACGTTGAAACATTAAGAATGAAACTAATGTTTTGTTTTTGTTGAAACATTTGGAATCAAATTATTGGTTTGTTTTTTTGAAACATTATGAACCAACTTATTGTTTTGCTTTGTTGGAATTATGAATCAACTCATTTTATTGAAACAAAGTATAAACCTTTATTTGTCTTGTTGAAATAAAGTAAAACTTTTACTTGTTTATTGAAATGAAAGCTATAACTTTTATTTTTATTCTATTTTGTTGAAACAAAATACAACCTTTTTATTTAATTTGGTTGAAACAAAATACGAACCTTTATCTTGATTTTATTGAAACAAAGCTTGAACTTAATCTGTTTCATTGAAAACAAAATGAACCAATTTTATTTTAGGTTGTTGAAACAAAAAGGAACCATCTTTAGGTTGTAGTCAAGTTGAAAACAATGTAGTAACATTTTTTTTATCATTGTAGTTGAATCTTTGCAAGGACATATTATATTGTTATAGTTGAGACAAATAAAATAACATATGTTGGCATCGAAATTAGTATGACATGCAAACATAAAATTTGTACTATGGTTGAACATGAAATGCAAACATATAATTAGCGCTATGGTTGAACATGAAAACATAAAAGTAGATTTATAATTAGTAACAGTTAATTATAATCATAATTTTAGCGTTATTGGAATGTATGAAATACAGGTATATAATTAACGTTATTGGAATTTATGAAATACATGTATATAACTAGCGTTATAGAGATTTATGAAATGTAGTCATATTTTTACCGTTATTAATTAATATGAATTATAACTTTATTTTTACCATTGTTAATAAAGATGAATTATAATCATATTTTTACCGTTTTCAATAAAAATAAAGTGTAGTCTTATTTTTACCTTTCTTAATAAAATTTAGTTATAAGTTCATTTTTACCGTTGTTAATAAAGATGAATTATAATCATATTTTTACCGTTTTCAATAAAAATAAAGTGTAGTCTTATTTTTACCATTCTTAATAAAATTTAGTTATAAGTTCATTTTTACCGTTGTTAATAAAGATGAATTATAATCATATTTTTACCGTTTTCAATAAAAATAAAGTGTAGTCTTATTTTTACCATTCTTAATAAAATTTAGTTACAAGTTCATTTTTACCGTTGTTAATAAAAACGAGTTATAAGTTTATTTTTACCATTGTTAATAGGAATGAATGGAAAGTTTATATTTTCATGTAATACAAGAACGGTGTAAAAGTTAACAATAAATATGGAAAGTAGATTAGAGATTATCGGTGTTACAAAATATGAATTATGGTTACCCAATTAGCATTAATAGGAGTCATAAACTACAATTTTAACGTTAATGGATTAAGTGAAATAGAATTATAAAATTAGCATTATAAGAAAAAGTGATTTATAATTATAATTTTAGCATTATAAGAAAAAAGTGATTTATAATTATAAAATTAGCATTATAAGAAAAAGTGATTTATAATTTTAGCGTTAATAGCAAAAGAGAATTGTACTCATATTTTTGACGTTATTAATAAAACAAAATTTTAGTCATATTTTCACCATTCTCAATGAAAATGAAAAGAAGTCTTATTTTCACCGTTTGTGTTAAAGTAAGAAATTAGGATTATTTTTACCGTTTAAGTAAAAATAAGAATTTAAGATTATTTTCACTATTATGTTGAATTATGAAACTTAGGTTATTTTTAACGTTATTTGAGAAACATGAAAATAATCCTATTTAGAAAAAGAAGTCATGTTTAATATATGATATATATTGATATATTAGAATCATGAGACTGCATATGAAATAAAACATGTCGAAGGAGCATGAGACTGCATATGAAATGAAACATGATTTAGAAGCATGAACCGCATATGAAAATTTAACATGTTTTAAAAAAGCATGAAGTCGCATATGAAATGCATAATCAAGAAACCGCATATGAAATAAAAATTCAAGTTTAGAGTAGTATTACTGCATATGAAATGAAACATGATTTAGAAGCATGAACCGCATATGAAAATTTAACATGTTTTAAAAAGCATGAAGTCGCATATGAAATGCATAATCAAGAAACCGCATATGAAATAAAAATTCATGTTTAGAGTAGTATTACTGCATATGAAATGAAACATGATTTAGAAGCATGAACCGCATATGAAAATTTAACATGTTTTAAAAAGCATGAAGTCGCATATGAAATGCATAATCAAGAAACCGCATATGAAAATTTAACATGTTTTAAAAAGCATGAAGTCGCATATGAAATGCATAATCAAGAAACCGCATATGAAATAAAAATTCATGTTTAGAGTAGTATTACTGCATATGAAATGAAACATGATTTAGAAGCATGAACCGCATATGAAAATTTAACATGTTTTAAAAAGCACGAAGTCGCATTGAAATGCATAATCAAGAAACCGCATATGAAATAAAAATTCATGTTTAGAGTAGTATTACTGTATATGAAATGAAAGGCAAATCTTGAGATAGCGTTAAAATATGTATGATATTCAAACATACTTAAGGTTTATGCTACCATATTAAAAATAAATATATTTTTAAGATCATGTTCATATAGTAAAAATGAACATATTTTTGATGTCGTGTCTATATATTGAAATAAGGACCTTTTTATTTGAAAAGAATCAAACGTTTAAAAGACTTTAATTGTATATATGTTGGCTTTAATGAAATGATATAAAATAAAATATCATTTTTAGTTTGTATGATCGTTGAAATAAAAAGAATAAATTGTTGAATTATAAATTCTTTGACACGATTAATGAATGGACGATATATTTATAGCCATGAAATGAATGGACGATATATTTATATGCATGAAATGAATGGACGATATATTTATATGCATGAAATGAATGGACGATATATTTATATGCATGAAATGAAGGGACGATATATATATATATACATGAAATGAATGGACGATATATTTATATGCATGAAATGAATGGACGATATATATATATATATATGCATGAAATGAATGGACGATATATTTATATGCATGAAATGAATGGACAATATTTATATGCATGAAATGAATGGACGATATATTTATATGCATGAAATGAATGGACGATATATTTATATGCATGAAATGAATGGACGATATATTTATATGCATGAAATGAAGGGACGATATATATATACATGAAATGAATGGACGATATATTTATATGCATGAAATGAATGGACGATATATATATATGCATGAAATGAATGGACGATATATTTATATGCATGAAATGAATGGACGATATATTTATAGGCATGAAATGAATGGACGATATATTTATATGCATGAAATGAATGGACGATATATTTATATGCATGAAATGATGGGACGATATATATATATACATGAAATGAATGGACGATATTTATATTTATAAAAGAATAAATAACGATATAGAATGGTTTGCAAATTTATATGTGCGAGAATTATTTGGAAAGTCCGAGTTTACTCTCATTCCAAATAATGATACGACGTTCGAAGAGTTGAAGACGGTGATTGAAGACCGACGATCTTCACATCGAATGGGTGTGTTGCTATTGAGACCCATGATGGGAGTAGCTACCTTGAAGGGGCGACAGTAGTAGCCGTCCGGACGTAGTGTTGATTGCACGGGTTTGGCTTTCGCTCAAACCCAGAGCATAAGCGCGTAAATGGATTGTATGTCTGACATTGTATTCCTTTATACCGTATTCGTTGATCTCTGCTAAACATATATCTGTTTGGTGTTTTACACCCTTCTCTGAGACGTATGAGCTCAGAGGTTATATGTTGGCAGAAATCAATGGTATGGTATGGATTGACGATGTGGCATGCTAAGATGCATATGATCAAGGCTTTGTTGAAAAGCAGGCCTTGTGGGATGATCAAAGCATAGCCTGTTTAGGCATAGCTTTGTGTATAGCGTGACTTCACGAGCCTCACACACCGGCGGAGTCTAAAACGGGAGAAGGGAACGCAGGGAGAGCAACACGTTTCTTTCTAGCTAGAGTGGTGTCAGTGACCTAGCAGCCCTGACATTTTACTTATGTGGATGATGGAATGAGGCGCCTCGGATAGGTCCTATAGGACCGGGGAACGTGTGCTTAGGAATTGCCAATCCTCTAAGCTGTATTTGAGGACCGGCCCTGCCATTTCCAAGGGTTAACTGCGGGTAATCCTGAGGCATCAGCTAGAGTGTCTCGAATCGGTAAGGAGCTCCTCCCTAGCCTTGACTCAGATGGAAATCAAAATTCCAAATACGACCCTTGCGGTTTTGATTGTATTACTAGTATGGAGGCATAGCATATGGTACCTATGCTTCCTAGGATTGATACATTTACTTTGAAATGTTTTAAAACATATACACACTAATAATAATATCGTTTTTGTAACACCCCACACCCGCTACGGTCACTCACTAAGGGAATGCCATAACATCGGTGGAGTATTTTAAGTGAATATAGAACAGAAAAATTACAACAAGACAAATATAAGTAATACTTGAGAATTTAAAACATCATTTCATTGCAGCGGAAAGTAAAACATGTTTGGTTACACCAAAACCGTAAACAAGGGTCAAGTACATAATATCCATCCTGATAAAACAAAAGTACATAATCCCACTACATAACTTAATAGCCATAATAGAAAAGATAAACTGAGCTTTACATCCACGGTCCAAGCTCCAAAAGATAGATAAAGCAGTCTGATCAAAGCCCACTAGTGCTAGGCCCACTCTGATAACCTGAGGGTTGGGAAAAAAAATAAAAACAACGGGGTCAGACATAAGTCTGAGCGAGTCCTATAACTTTAACAATCCAATCATTAAAGTAACCAGAGTAAGACATAAGCTTGATATACGGTAACGACTGGGGATAAATGGCTACACTAAGCAGCCAACTAGACTTAGGATGAACTACGATAACCGTAAAGACGCGCCTATCCACCCAAGAATAATTACTATATTGCACCACCCCAGATCTACCCACCCAAGGGTAATTCCTACACTGCACCACACCAGTTCTACCCACCAAGGGTAATTCCTACTTAAAGGTTGATCCCACTAAGTGTACTTAGTAATTTTACCCAGTAGTTTCTTGTACCCCTAGCTGACTACATAGGTGCCGTCTGCCCCTATCTCCGCTAGGTGTACCCACTACTCCCCAAGCGATCGGCTCCCTAACGTAGATACCCGTGCTGGCCCCACAATGGGGTGCATCACTCCCCAAAGTGGCAACCCGACACAACAAATGGTGCACGGCTTATATCTACACGATGCAACAACGTCTTACCTACCAGCCCGGGTCCACACACGCATATGAAACCCGTTGGACTCGCGTTGCCACCGCTACCCCGTTTTGGCCTCTTACAGTCAAGCCCAATATGCGTGTCCCGTCCTCAACTTGGGTCGAGCCCACAAAGATACGTTTGGGATATTGGTTGAAATGGCCCCCCACAAGCTACCCACCTAAGCTTGTCATTTCTAGTGAATCCCACTTAACCCTTTAACCATGTCCACTTACATGTTATAAATTTTGGTTAAGTCTTTTAATCGTATTTTCCATTGCCACCCAAGGCCCCCACAAGCTACTACTTAAGCTTGTCATTTAATCATATTTCAATTGCCACTTAATGCCCCCACAAGCTACTACTTAAGCTTGTCATTTAATCATATTTCAATTTCCACTTAAGGCACTCACAAGCTACTACTTAAGCTTGTCATTTAATCATATTTCAATTGCCACTTAAGGCCCCCACAAGCTACTACTTAAGCTTGTTATTTAATTAATTGCCACTTAAGGCACCCACTAGATTTCCACATGCCACCCAAGGCACTTACTTGATTCCCACATGCCACCCAAGGCACTTACTTAACCCTTTAATCATGTTTAATTACATGTTCCACTTTGGTTAAGTATTCTAATCGTATTTTCCATTGCCACCCAAGGCGACCCACTAGTTTCCTCATGCCACCCAAGGCACCCCCACTAGTTACTACATGCCACCCAAGGCACCCACTTAACCCCTCATGCCTCACTACATGCTATTTTGGTTAAGTGTTTCTTAATTAATTAAGATCGTAACCTTTGTAAAGACCTCTCACATTAGACTGTCTTTTATGGCAGACGGATATGCCGGTTGGTTCTGGGCAGCCTTACACCATAACAGAGTCTAACCTCGTGTCTTTACACTTGTCAATTTAGTTTATGACTATGACCTCTCACATTGGGCCAATCATTTGTAGCCGCTGGATTTGCCAGTCGGTTCTGGGCAGTCTTATGCTACAAAAGGGTCCAACCTCGTGTCTTAATAGATTAATTACACCTAATTAATCACCCCCATAATTTGTATTAATTATCCCTAATTAATTACAAATATTTAAGAATATGGGTAGACCTAACTCAATAGGTAAATTCCCAATTCCATAATATGGGTAGACCTAACTTAATAGGTAAATTCTCAATTATGTCCATCCACTTTATGGTATGTTTAATCATACCCACTTCACACAATTTTATGTGTTCATTAATATTTACCCCATCGTCCCCACGTAAATACGTTAACATGACATACTTCAAAAGAGAAGATTCATCATACACACAATGGGTTCAACTTAGCATATCATTAGCATTATCATGGGTTTAAAAGGTGTCTACTTGCATATATGACCATAAACCCCACTTGCATAAATAACCAACCCAAACTTGCATGAATCACATATGTCATAAAGATGGTAACTTGCTTAAATGTTCATGTCATAGACCTATCATAAAGGTGTCAACTTACATACATGTCATAGGTCTAAAAGGGATGAACTTGCACATGTACTTATGTTATACATAGAGGCAAACTTGCATATATTATGCATATCATAAAAAGAGACAAACTTGCATATGAACTTGCATCATAACTTGCATATGAACTTGCATCATAACTTGCATATGAACTTGCATCATAACTTGCATATGAACTTGCATAACATGCCATACTTAGAGGCAAACTTGCATATATTATGCATATCATAAAAAGAGACAAACTTGCATAGATTATGCATATTATAGATCCAAACTCATAGGTTAAACTTGCATGTCATGTCACTTATTTCACACATGATTCTAGCATAAAACCAAGCATTTAACTTGCATAAAACCAAACACTTAGCATGCATAAAACCAAACACTTAGCATGCCTAAAACGCACCACTTAACATGCATAAACCCAAACACTTAACTTGCATAAACATAGTGTCATCATGACTAAGTGTTAAACATAGTGATTAGCAAACTAGCATCATAACATATGACCTAAAACCCATTGATCCGCAAGCAAAACCATATGATCTCATCACATCTCATCTACTTAGTTTAACAATTGGTTATTAAAGTGATAGAAACTCACAAACTCCAAGATTAGCTCCTTAGATAGTTGCTAGAATTGAAGTAGAGGTTGATTAGTAGTTGATTAGCTTGCAATCCTCTTCACAAATTAGTGGAGGCCCCTTTTAAGTTGCATTTTGGCGGCATGATGGCATAATTTCTATTTTTAGTATGGATTAGGGTAGTCTTAGGGTGTATTTATAGGATTAGGTTGTGTTTTAGACCCTTAGATTAACCCTAGGTTAGTTTAGGTCCGTCAGATTTCGTCCCAAGCCCTCCAACCCAGCCCAAAACTCAACCAGGTGCACCCAGGTCAGAATCAGCCGACAGGGCAAGTCGACAGCCCTGTCGACTGCCAAGTCGACAGCCCTGTCGACTGCCAAGTCGACAGGCAAGTCGACAGCCCTGTCGATAGCCAAGTCGACTTGGCTGGGCGGGAGTTTTCCCGCCTGGCCCCCATTTCTGCATGTTTCAAAATTCAAATTTCCCAAAAACTTCTTTGGGCCTTAACCGGGTCATACGGACTCCGATTTACAAAATTTCGGACTCTATTTCGCGTATTTTTCCGAGACGAACGCAATGACGCAGCCCCTTTCCCCCAATTCTCACATCTGAGATTATTTATTCTGTAATTAGTGAATATCAGTGTTAACTGAAATTCGGGGTGTTACATTCTCCCCTCCTTAAAGGATTTCGTCCCCGAAATCTCCAAGTTAAGGAGAATGCACATCCTACCATCCAGACAACCATCTACTCAATCCATCAAACACGGGCATCCATTGTCCTTAAAACAATTTCTACTGATGTATGAGCATATGCAAAATGTGTGTGTATATGTTCCCTATCTAATGTATGAACATATGCAAACCGTGATAGTGCCATGCATCCAATATGTATGCGAAAGAACCCCATCGACACATACTATATCTACATGAGTGCACAATCATTCACCAAAATGCATCATCCATATGATAACACAACCATTATACATCCATAAATATAGCTACCTACACACAATTATATGCAATATGCAATATGAAGTGATTGAGCCGATCTAGTGTCTAGAGTGTGTGTATATGCATCCACGAGCAACCACTAGCAACCACTTGCATCCACACGCATCCATCAAACATAACATGTCTCAAACACATGTTTCAACCATAGGTTTTATCCTATCTAAAGGTCAAAGGTACTAATGAGAGGACATACTAAAGATAAGACAAGTACTAGACAAACGATAAAGGAGAAGTTAAAAGACATACCCTCAAAAGAAATGGGTACAATGAACGCATCTTCACTTCTGTCTCCCAAGTAGCCTTACTCTCACCTTCTCCCCATTTCACTTTGACTAGTCGAACCTCTCTGTTTCCCAACTTCCTAATCTCTGACCCAAGGATGCGGGTAGGAGCTCGTTGAATAGTCGTATCACGCTCTACCTCCACTTCTTTAAGCAAGCTCGGCTCTACCACCTCTGCGGTCTCATGTAGGCACTTCCTCAAATGTGACACATGGAATACGTCCTGTTCCCTATGCAACCGAACTTTCTCTCGAATATAAACTGAAGCTAGACATGGAACAGTCCTCTTGCTCTTCACGGGTATGAAATGGGCACTCTTAGTAAGTCTATCTACCACAACCCAAATTCCCGTATTACCCTTCCTCGATCTTGGTAACCCATCAATAAAATCCATCAAGACGCTATCCCACTTCCATTGCGGAATTTCCAGTGAGTGAAGCAACCCACCCGGTTTCTTTTGCTTCGCTTCCACCTGTTGGCACACCAAGCATCTAGCGACATACTCGGCCACATCTTTCTTCATACCGGCCCAAAAGAAAACTCGCTTCATGTCTTGGTACATCTTGTCCCCACCGGGATGAATAGTCATCCTAAAACGATGCGCCTTATCAAGAATAGCCTTCCTCAAACCCTCGTCTTGCGGTACGCAAAGTCTACTGTCTCTACGCAAGCATCCCCTATCGTCTAGGGTGTACCTACTCAAATGGTTGGACGATTCCCCCCTTATGAGCCTCTATACCAACTCAACCAACTGTGGGTCGTCCCTCTGTGCCTCGCCAATCCGTCTCAAAAGGGTAGGTCTGACCTCCAAGGATGCTAGCTAATCGGGTATAAAGTCAATGGAAGGTCTGAAATCAAACATCGAGATAACTTCCAAGCTTCGTCGTTCCATGAACAATGGACTCAAGGACAACCTTTTTCTGCTCAAGGCGTCCGCCACCATGCTATCTCGAAATCATAGGATGCTAAGAACTCCATCCACCTTTGTTGTCTCAAGACTATGCACTCGAAGAGCCTCCAACACTTCCCTAAGATGTAGGGCATGCTTTTCTCCACTTCTGGAGAAAACCAGGATATTCTCTCATACAAAATCGTCACAACTATCCATCTCTCACGCAGACCATCCTAGTCGAACTTGACATCCCCCAAGTGCAAGCCCCAAAGGCCTAAACCAATATCAGACAAACACCCAAGGGACACCTCCTTCGAATTCAGACGACCTACGTGAGATGATACTAGTAAAAACGGCTAAATAATTAAGCCCTTGTCCAACTCTGGGTGTCCTCGCCAGTCTCGCTCCAAAACCACCGTTTATCCCATAACTGGCTTTGCTCAACCTATTGAGCACATACGAAAACTTATTTCGCTCCTAGAAAAGACCAAGATGTCATTTACAAAGACCATCACGAACTTATTTAGGTACTCCCTGAACACCCTTCTCATCAAATCAAAATGCGGGGGCGTTCATCAAACCAAATGGCATCACCAGCCACTCATAAAAACCATCCGGAGTCCTAAAGGCGGTCTTCTCTATACTATCATCAGCCACTCTCAACTGACGAAACCCCGTGGCTAAGTCCAACTGCGAAAATACTGAGGCGCCAACTAACTGATCAAAGATATCATCAATCCTCGGCAATGGGTGTCTATTCTTCTTTGTGAGTTTATTTAGTTTTCTTTAGCCTACACAAAGTCTGAGGGACCCATCCGCCTTCGTGGCAAAAACTACTGGAGCACCCCACTCCGATATACTTCGTCTTATGAACCCCTTCTCAAGCAAATCGCCTACTTGCTTATGGAGTTCCCTCCTCTCACGAGGAGCCATGTGGCACGCTGGCCAAGATACTGGTTTGGCATTGTCTACCAGATATATTCGGAAGTCAATCTCCCGCTCCGGAGGTAAGCCCTTCACCCCCTCAAACACAGCCGAGTATTCCCGGACCACTCTAACAGATCGCAAACTCTCGACCGACGTGTCAAGCGATTCTAGATAACTTAGCATAACAGTTTCCATGGGATTACAAGAGATCTCGAGAGTGTTACCCAAGCGGGTCATAAGCCTAACAACTCTCCCTTCAAAATCAAGAACGGCACCCCTACTGTAACAACCCGTATTTTCAATAACCTGTTATAACATAAATGGAGGCAGAATTAAACTGTAAAATCTGAATCAAGGGAAACGGGCTATTCCATTGCGTTCGTCTCGGAAAAATACGCGAAATAGAGTCCGAGTTTTCAAAAATCGGAGTCCGTATGACCAAGATATGGCCTCGCGAAGTTTCACGAAAAATTCCCAAATTAAAGTATACTTAATTAAGTGAAATGGGTTGCGCAGAGAAATATATATATATTGATATATATATATATATATATATATATATAATTGAAAATTAAATAAATAAATATGCAAAAATGTTCAAAACAGCGAATTGAGAGAGGGGAATAACCAAACTGGCCGATTTTTGAGGTCGACCCAAGCCCGCTGGGTCGACTAGGGGTTAATCCAGGGTGTTTGGCTGTCAACCCGTGGGCCGATTCGCTCAAATGCAAATTTTGCATTTGGATGGTTCTCATGGTTCATCTTTAATCTAAAGGCCCTAGATGGTTCCTACACTTGACTTCTTCCCCAAGACATGCTTTGATGGCTTGGATTGAATCTAGGTTTAATCCTATGGCCTAAAACACTTGCCTAATCTATAAATAAGACCCTAACCTATCCTAAATCCTCATTATTCATTCATGCAACTAAACTATGGCAAAATTGCTCCTCTCATGGCCTCCACTCAAAATCCTAGCCTCCACTTCATTTCTATGAGAGGTTTCATGATCATGAGAGTGTTAGAGAGTTTCTATGTTAGTATGAGAGCCTCTCAAGTTGATTTCAAGGCTAAAGCTTTGATCTTTGTTCATAAAGATGGGGTTTTGATTGATTTGGAGCTTTCATTTTTGGGTTTTAGGATGATGGCATGCATAGGCTTTGTCTCAATCTTTCATCTAATCGATTTGTGCCTTCATAGCAAAGTAAGCCCTTTCCCTACTCTTAGATATTAACTATGAAGTTAAATGTTCATGTTGCAAGTTTGGGTTTGATCATTGAGTATGATACATGCTATCATGTCATGCAAGTTTATGAAGTCATTATCTTGATCTTGTGAGCTAAAAGCTACAACCTTTATGTTGAAATTTTGCATTAGGCAACATGAGAACCCTCATAACCTTTATGTCAACTTGCATATGAAGTCATAACCCTTATATGATGATATATGCGAGTTACTAGTCATCATTCCATATCTTTTGTCACCATGATTCGCTTATGTGCCAAGTTTGGGTTTATGCATGTTTTTGAGGCTTAAGAATGTAACATGCAAGTTAATGAACACATTTATGCCTCATTTGCCACCATGATTAACTTGTGGCCTAATATCCATTTTTGTCATGCCTTTGCCAAGTCTCTTCTTTTAATCCATTACGTTGTCGCGAACGTATATGCGAGTTTAAAAGCGTTGGGTTATGTTATGGGTAATTTCTAATGACGTGAAAATACAACTTGAAAACATGACTTGAAATATAACATGGAAGTTGACATGTAAGTATGCATAAAAAAATAAGCTTGGGAATTTACCTATTAAGTTAGGTCTACCCTTTGGGAATTTACCTATTAAGTTAGGTCTACCCAAATGCTTGAAAAACTTGTAACATGTTTTGGAAACATGATGAACATGACACTTAGATAATATAAGTGTGGCCAACTCGAGGTTGGGTTGAGTTTGCAACGTAAAACTACCCGGAACCGACCGGCCTAACTAGTAGTTGCAAACAATAAGACCCAATGTGAGAAGTTGGTCATGTTGTGCTTGAACCCGAGGTTAGACCAAGTTGTGGTGTAAAGCTACCCGGAACCGACTGGCTTAACTAGTAACCACAACAAAGTCTAATGTGAGAGGTTGGGGTACATTAAGTAATTAATGCCACATGATAGGGTTAAGTTAATTTGATTAACGACTCTTAACCAAATATGACATGGACAAAGGGGTTAAGTAAATTGGTTAGGCTAATGATACTTAACAAAACATGACAAGGTTGGGTAGGTTAAGTGATTTGATTTGCCTAACGACGCTTAACCATTTTTATACGACTAGTGGACGGGGATTAAGTTAACCAACACTTAATCAATCCAACATGATAATTTGGCAAGGTTAAGTAAGTTTTCTTAATGACACTTAACCATACAAGATGATTAGGGGATGGGGTTAAGTAATTTGCACCTAACTAATCCGACACGGTAATTAGATGGGGTTAAGTAATCCACACTTAACTAATCTAAACACGGTAATTCGATGGGGTTAAGTTAAACACTTAACCAATTTAAACTCGGTAATTCAATGAGGTTAAGTAACCAATACTTAACCAACTTAACGTGATAATTTAATGGGGTTAAGCAACTTATACTTAACCAATTATACATGATGATTTGATGGGGTTAAGTAACTTACACTTAACCAATCTAATACGCGGACCTGATAAGGTTAAGTCACAAGACCTTTTTAGAATATACTTAACCATTGTAGTACGATTAGAGGATGGGGTTAAGCCAACCTATACTTAACCAATCCGACTCGATAATTTGATGGGATTAAGATAATCTATGCTTAATCGATCTAGCAAGATAATCTGATAGGATTAAGGTAAGCTAGTACTTGACCAATTTGACTTGATAGGGTTAAGTCATGAGCCTCTGGGTACACTTAACCAACTTGTGGGACTAAGTCTTGAACTTAAATACTTAGCCAATCTTTGACGTGATTCGTGGGCGGGTTAAGTCATGGACTTGAATGATAACACTTAACCCAATAGACAAACCCTAGCTAGAAGAACTAGGTAGAAAACCGTGGTTAATCAAGGATAACGGGAAAAGAAGCTAAGTGGTAAACCTTAGTTAAGGGTAACTAAGTAATAATTCTTAGCTAAGGACATAGGACTAATTCTCAAAACGATGAGTAACCTGATACGGTAGGTCATCGCTTAGTATACGAGGGGGAGCAAGTTATTTGACTTGGATAAAAGATCCAGCGCACTGGGTGCCGAAGTGGAAGCTTCGGGGGACGTGAGGATATTCTTGGGATCCCTCTGTGGGCTGCCAGGTAATTATACTAGGCCCATGAGAGGTTAAGGTCTGCGTTAGAAGGACCAAGAGTATGCCTTGGTTGCTATGCGAGCAACCTAAAGACTGGGATGGATTAGCGTGGAGTCGACGATTCTTGTTTTTGCCCTGGATAGCGCGTCGCCGACTACCTACCATCTTTAGTCAATCGTGTACGTGCGGAAAGGCAGGGAACCCCCAACAGACCATGTGCTTGCTATCGAGTCATGGGTGAGGTTGGCCCGTAGGAAAGTGGGCTATAGTGGGGCCGTGGAGTGGTTCTTATACATGATTTTTCTTGGATTGCCTTTCAGTAGTTGAGGGAGGGGTCACGTGGGACCATAGCCACGGGTACAAAAACAGACCTTGATATCTGCATCGGCAGACGATTTAAAGCTCCCGACCGAGTTCCGTATTTCTTGATTTGCCCTGGCACGAAACTCGGATGACACATTGGGGAACATGTGCATCTAGACATGGAAAACGATTCACGATACATACGTGGGATCAAGGGCGCGGTTGACGGGTGGCGTAATCCCTAGTGGTCCTAGGTGGCCAAAACCCAAACCGAGACACGGAAACGTTCATTAGGTAGCATAATCCCTAGCGGTCCTAGGTGGCATAAATCCTAAGTGGACGCGCGATAGTTCATGGTAAGGAAACACAACTAGATCAAGGGTTGCAGTCCAAAACAACTTCAAGGATAAACCGTTTACATGGGAAAGCCCGTACAGCCTACGGCAAAGAACTGAACTTATACATGGAAAGAAACATATGAGTTGAGAAACCTATATATGCGATATATTAGGTTGACATGGACCATTACACGACTTCTGAGTAAGGGTCATTCACGGATAACACGTAATACAGTTGGGATACTAGTACGGTAGGTGCAGAGCAGATATACAGGATAGATACCATGGGACGTTATACATGATAGATATCTTGGAATATTATACTTGATAGGAACCTGACGATGTGACACCTTGTTTTGTCTTGACATCGTAATTTATCATGACATCTTAGTTTATCTGAGTTCAGTAGTTCATCCTGTTATTTTGATTTAGCTTACCTATCTTGTTATCATGCTTATGTTCATCTCAGTTTCTCATGTCAGTTAACTTTACTAGTTTTTATACTAATAGTAGATAGGGCTTACTCAGTCTTTTTGACTGACCCGTTTTGTTTCGCCTCTTTTCTTCCGTTTCCTCCCCCCCCCCAGGTTACAGGGAGGAAACACTGCTGTTTAGTTCGGACTTCTTCTGCTTGAAGGTCATCATGGATGGCTTGGACTTTTCCTGGCTATGGCTACTTTACTGTTTTTATTTGGGGAATAATTTTTGAAAAAAGCCTTTATGCTTCTTTACTATTGCAAGACAGGTTTTGATGTACTCTGATGTAAAAGGCTTTAGACCTTATGTATTCATGTTTATGAAAGTTCGATTTTACTTCCGCTATTTTATATGTTCTGTCTTGTGATATTTCTGTGCATGTTTACCAATAATGCCCTTCTAAAGCTAGTGCATTCCTTTGCGAGTGACCCTAGCGGAGGCAGGGTGTTACACGTGGTATCAGAGCAGAAGGTTACCAGACTGGGCAAAAGTTTTTAAAGACCTTCTGAAAACTATTTGAAAATCGTTTACAAAGAAGCATTTTTTCAAGAAAATTTTCTTTTAAAAGAAAAAGGCTATTCCCCAAAGGCCATTAGCACTATCCTCATTTCCTTAATTGAATCTCTTTTCCTTTCTTTCCTCCATCTGTAGTCACAGTGGTTTTAACTGCGACTAGTCTTTTCTATCTACGAAAGTGCTTTCCATGCGATGGAGGTGGTTCTCGGGAGACCAGTGCCCGCGTTATAAGGAAGGATAGTGAGAAAGAGGATAAAGGATACGGGCTTAAGGATGAGCAACTTGTTGGTATGGCTTAGTCCTCAAAGGAGGGAGAAAGATGAACAACGAAACCCATGACGAGAGAGTACCTTTGGCATGGTAAAACGGGGTGGATAGTTAAGTATTATGGGACAAGGACAAGATCATCGGGAGGGCAGTAGTATGCTCTCATTTCTAGAGTACCTCGGAAGGAGGGTAACGATCTTGTTAAAGGTTTAGCTTTTCTTCTCTATCATCCCGTTAGGACTTCGTTGTTCGTATCATTTAAGTCTGCTTCGATAGTTGAGTCTCTGCACCTTAAGTACTAACGTAATAGAGAATCCCATTTTTGCCTCAAAGTCCTATTGGAGAATCAGTCCATTTATTCATGGCTTGTTTGGATTTGAGAATGTCTATGTCAAGTGTTGAGCTTGGAAATAATGCGTATATTTACAAGCTATGGATGGATTCTAAGGATGAAGTGGTTATCCAGTAAGGGGTGCCACTCTCGGTTTTGATAGGAGGGTAGTTAGACTCTTGACTAGCCTTGGTAATACCCTCGGAGTCTCGTGTAACCTTTTGGGTTCGGTCATGATTAGTTACTTAGAATCCCGTGATGCCTTTATTGGAAATTTGAAGCCCGATCGAGTGGTGTTCGCCGATAAGATGGATGGTTTATTTCACTTATGCATGGGTTATGGAAATCACCCTAGTAAGTGCGCTTGGTAACCTGGTTGACATCTGTTTACTTTCAAGAAGAAGTTCTTCTACATGGAATACCTTATAGTATATAAACAAGATCCAAGATTCATTAGTGAATTTTGGAAAGCTTGCATAAGATCATGAGTACGCAGGCATGTTTGCGTCAAGTATTCTAGAAAAAGGATAAGTGCAAGTGGAACGAGAGGCGATGAAGAAATGAGTTCTAGCTCATGTTATGCAAACAAGAGATAAGAAGCTACGAAATCACGAAGTTAAAAGACGGTCAAGGCACAATGGGATTAAGCCCAAGGAAATACGACTTTGATGGTCAAAGACTAGATACACGCATGATATCTCTTTTTGGGAGTATATTCTTGATCCCTGTTTTCTGTAGAGCTTACTTGTAGGCTATCTTTTGTGGACATCCTCTCGGTCCTATTCTCCGTTACAAACCCTGTAAGGAGTTTGTCCTGTTTATCTTCTCGACCCTGTTTCAGGGAATTCTAGGTAGAACCCTATGGATGTAAACATGTATTTGAAACATGTTATGATTGATATGGTTGCAAGTGGTTGCTCGTGGATGCGCGAATACACATTAGATACTAGCTCGACTCGGTCACATTTCATATTGCATATGCACGAGTATTTATACTTGTTTATGGATGAAATCGAATGTATTATCATGCGGTTGTTACATATGAATGAATGATTGTGCACGCATATAGTATCTATATGACTAGGACTATTTGCATACATGTTGGATTCATGGCACTATACATATTTTGCATTAGAAAGATTATTCAGGCCTGATCATTAGCATTAGCTAAGGAACATGTACACACACGTTTTGCATATATTCATACAGCATTATAAATCATCTAAGGACAATGGTTGCTTGTGGATGATGTTTTGAGTAGATGGATGATGGATGGTAGGATATGTTCTTCCTAACTTGGAGATTTCGGGGACGAAATCCTAAAAGGTGGGGAGAATGTAACAACCCGTATTTTCAATAACCTGTTATAACATAAATGGAGGCAGAATTAAACTGTAAAATCTGAATCAAGGGAAACGGGCTATGCCATTGCGTTCGTCTCGGAAAAATACGCGAAATAGAGTCCGATTTTTCGAAAATCGGAGTCCGTATGACCAAGATATGGCCTCGCGAAGTTTCACGAAAAATTCCCAAATTAAAGTATACTTAATTAAGTGAAATGGGTTGCGCAGAGAAATATATATATTGATATATATATATATATAATTGAAAATTAAATAAATAAATATGCAAAAATGTTCAAAACAGCGAATTGGGAGAGGGGAATAACCAAACCGGCCAATTTTTGAGGTCGACCCGAGCCCGCTGGGTCGATTAGGGGTTAATCCAGGGTGTTTGGCTGTCAACCCGTGGGCCGATTCGCTCAAATGCAGATTTTGCATTTGGATGGTTCTCATGGTTCATCTTTAATCTAAAGGCCCTAGATGGTTCCTACACTTGACTTCTTCCCCAAGACATGCTTTGATGGCTTGGATTGAATCTAGGTTTAATCCTATGGCCTAAAACACTTGCCTAATCTATAAATAAGACCCTAACCTATCCTAAATCCTCATTATTCATTCATGCAACTAAACTATGGCAAAATTGCTCCTCTCATGGCCTCCACTCAAAATCCTAGCCTCCACTTCATTTCTATGAGAGGTTTCATGATCATGAGAGTGTTAGAGAGTTTCTATGTTAGTATGAGAGCCTCTCAAGTTGATTTCAAGGCTAAAGCTTTGATCTTTGTTCATAAAGATGGGGTTTTGATTGATTTGGAGCTTTCATTTTTGGGTTTTAGGATGATGACATGCATAGGCTTTGTCTCAATCTTTCATCTAATCGATTTGTGCCTTCATAGCAAAGTAAGCCCTTTCCCTACTCTTAGATATTAACTATGAAGTTAAATGTTCATGTTGCAAGTTTGGGTTTGATCATTGAGTATGATACATGCTATCATGTCATGCAAGTTTATGAAGTCATTATCTTGATCTTGTGAGCTAAAAGCTACAACCTTTATGTTGAAATTTTGCATTAGGCAACATGAGAACCCTCATAACCTTTATGTCAACTTGCATATGAAGTCATAACCCTTATATGATGATATATGCGAGTTACTAGTCATCATTCCATATCTTTTGTCACCATGATTCGCTTATGTGCCAAGTTTGGGTTTATGCATGTTTTTGAGGCTTAAGAATGTAACATGCAAGTTAATGAACACATTTATGCCTCATTTGCCACCATGATTAACTTGTGGCCTAATATCCATTTTTGTCATGCCTTTGCCAAGTCTCTTCTTTTAATCCATTACGTTTTCGCGAACGTATATGCGAGTTTAAAAGCGTTGGGTTATGTTATGGGTAATTTCTAATGACATGAAAATACAACTTGAAAACATGACTTGAAATATAACATGGAAGTTGACATGTAAGTATGCATAAAAACATAAGCTTAGGAATTTACCTATTAAGTTAGGTCTACCCTTTGGGAATTTACCTATTAAGTTAGGTCTACCCAAATGCTTGAAAAACTTGTAACATGTTTTGGAAACATGATGAACATGACACTTAGATAATATAAGTGTGGCCAACTCGAGGTTGGGTTGAGTTTGCAACGTAAAACTACCCGGAACCGACCGGCCTAACTAGTAGTTGCAAACAATAAGACCCAATGTGAGAAGTTGGTCATGTTGTGCTTGAACCCGAGGTTAGACCAAGTTGTGGTGTAAAGCTACCCGGAACCGACCGGCTTAACTAGTAACCACAACAAAATCTAATGTGAGAGGTTGGGGTATATTAAGTAATTAATGCCACATGATAGGGTTAAGTTAATTTGATTAATGACTCTTAACCAAATATGACATGGACAAAGGGGTTAAGTAAATTGGTTAGGCTAATGATACTTAACAAAACATGACAAGGTTGGGTAGGTTAAGTGATTTGATTTGCCTAACGACGTTTAACCATTTTTATACGAATAGTGGACGGGGATTAAGTTAACCAACACTTAATCAATCCAACATGATAATTTGGCAAGGTTAAGTAAGTTTTCTTAATGACACTTAACCATACAAGATGATTAGGGGATGGGGTTAAGTAATTTGCACCTAACTAATCCGACACGGTAATTAGATAGGGTTAAGTAATCCACACTTAACTAATCTAAACACGGTAATTCGATGGGGTTAAGTTAAACACTTAACCAATTTAAACTCGGTAATTCAATGAGGTTAAGTAACCAATACTTAACCAACTTAACGTGATAATTTAATAGATTTAAGCAACTTATACTTAACCAATTATACATGATGATTTGATGGGGTTAGGTAACTTACACTTAACCAATCTAATACGCGGACCTGATAAGGTTAAGTCACAAGACCTTTTTAGAATATACTTAACCATTGTAGTATGATTAGAGGATGGGGTTAAGCCAACCTATACTTAACCAATCCGACTCGATAATTTGATGGGATTAAGATAATCTATGCTTAATCGATCTAGCAAGATAATCCGATAGGATTAAGGTAAGCTAGTACTTGACCAATTTGACTTGATAGGGTTAAGTCATGAGCCTCTGGGTACACTTAACCAACTTGTGGGACTAAGTCTTGAACTTAAATACTTAGCCAATCTTTGACGTGATTCGTGGGCGGGTTAAGTCATGGACTTGAATGATAACACTTAACCCAATAGACAAACCCTAGCTAGAAGAACTAGGTAGAAAACCGTGGTTAATCAAGGATAACGGGAAAGGAAGCTAAGTGGTAAACCTTAGTTAAGGGTAACTAAGTAATAATTCTTAGCTAAGGACATAGGACTAATTCTCAAAACGATGAGTAACCTGATACGGTAGGTCATCGCTTAGTATACGAGGGGGAGCAAGTTATCTGACTTGGATAAAAGCTCCAGCGCACTGGGTGTCGAAGTGGAAGCTTCGGGGGACGTGAGGATATTCTTGGGATCCCTCTGTGGGCTGCCAGGTAATTATACTAGGCCCATGAGAGGTTAAGGTCTGCGTTAGAAGGACCAAGAGTATGCCTTGGTTGCTATGCGAGCAACCTAAAGACTGGGATTTATTAGCGTGGAGTCGACGATTCTTGTTTTTGCCCTGGATAGCGCATCGCCGACTACCTACCATCTTTAGTCAATCGTGTACGTGCGGAAAGGCAGGGAACCCCCAACAGACCATGTGCTTGCTATCGAGTCATGGGTGAGGTTGGCCCGTAGGAAAGTGGGCTATAGTGGAGCCGTGGAGTGGTTCTTATACATGATTTTTCTTGGATTGCCTTTCAGTAGTTGAGGGAGGGGTCACGTGGGACCATAGCCACGGGTACAAAAACAGACCTTGATATCTGCATCGGTAGACGATTTAAAGCTCCCGACCGAGTTCCGTATTTCTTGATTTGCCCTGGCACGGAACTCGGATGGCACATTGGGGAACATGTGCATCTAGACATGGAAAACGATTCACGATACATACGTGGGATCAAGGGCGCGGTTGACGGGTGGCGTAATCCCTAGTGGTCCTAGGTGGCCAAAACCCAAACCGAGACACGGAAACGTTCATTAGGTAGCATAATCCCTAGCGGTCCTAGGTGGCATAAATCCTAAGTGGACGCGCGATAGTTCATGGTAAGGAAACACAACTAGATCAAGGGTTGCAGTCCAAAACAACTTCAAGGATAAACCATTTACATGGGAAAGCCCGTACAGCCTACGGCAAAGAACTGAACTTATACATGGAAAGAAACATATGAGTTGAGAAACCTATATATGCGATATATTAGGTTGACATGGACCATTACACGACTTCTGAGTAAGGGTCATTCACGGATAACACGTAATACAGTTGGGATACTAGTACGGTAGGTGCAGAGCAGATATACAGGATAGATACCATGGGACGTTATACGTGATAGATATCTTGGAATATTATACTTGATAGGAACCTGACGATGTGATACCTTGTTTTGTCTTGACATCATAATTTATCATGACATCTTAGTTTATCTGAGTTCAGTAGTTCATCCTGTTATTTTGATTTAGCTTACCTATCTTGTTATCATGCTTATGTTCATCTCAGTTTCTCATGTCAGTTAACTTTACTAGTTTTTATACTAATAGTAGATAGGGCTTACTCAGTCTTTTTGACTGACCCGTTTTGTTTCGCCTCTTTTCTTCCGTTCCCCCCCCCCCAGGTTACAGGGAGGAAACACTGCTGTTTAGTTCGGACTTCTTCTGCTTGAAGGTCATCATGGATGGCTTGGACTTTTCCTGGCTATGGCTACTTTACTGTTTTTATTTGGGGAATAATTTTTGAAAAAAGCCTTTATGCTTCTTTACTATTGCAAGACAGGTTTTGATGTACTCTGATGTAAAAGGCTTTAGACCTTATGTATTCATGTTTATGAAAGTTCGATTTTACTTCCGCTATTTTATATGTTCTGTCTTGTGATATTTCTGTGCATGTTTACCAATAATGCCCCTCTAAAGCTAGTGCATTCCTTTGCGAGTGACCCTAGCGGAGGCAGGGTGTTACACCTACTGGATAACCAGTCCATGCCCAAAACTAACCCATAGCCCGTGAAGCCCAAAAAGCATCACATCTAAACTCAACGCTAAGTATAGAAACTTTCAAACCCAAACACATCATGGAGCCCCAATTGGGTTTGAAACAACTAAGGGATCATCTACTAAACTGGTGTCTAAGTGCAGTGACTCAACTAACAATGATGAGATAAACGAACTCGATGCGTCAGAATCAAATAAAATTCGAACCGGATAATAAAGAAATCCAAATTCCAACCTAGACGAACCTATCCCCATCTGGTACACTAGCAGTGAGGGAATACAACTACCCTCCAGGAGATTCCATACCTTGCCCATGCCCCTTTGGACAATCTTAATAAGGTGTCCTATTCCTCCAAAAGGATAACTACTATCCCTCTTCTTCCCATTCTCCACTCGTAACCTCCCACCAATGAGGTTTCATCCTTCATTAACCAAACAACTATTTGAGCCTTCCTCCCATCGTCTATCCAATAGGTACCTACAAGTCCTCCTCCTTCTTGAACCAACTTCTAGTCCGACTAAGGTCTAAGTCCCTTGAAGTGGTTTTCCATTCTTATCTATCTTAGAAAGATCATCCATACGCGGAAGGGAAACTCAAAACGAGCGAGGAAGAGATTCAAAACGGAGAATTTGAAAGATATAGATATGGCTATTGGGGATTATGCTTTTCTTTCAAAAACTTTTCTCTTAAAAGACATGTTTTTGAAAACACTCCTTTCAAAAATATTCTTAGAAAATAGTTTTTCTAAAAAAAATTATCTGTTTTGGTAACCTTAAGCTCTGATACCACGTGTAACACCCCACACCCGCTACGGTCACTCACTAAGGGAATGCCATAACATCGGTGGAGTATTTTAAGTGAATATAGAACAGGAAAATTACAACAAGACAGATATAAGTAATACTTGAGAATTTAAAACATCATTTCATTGCAGCGGAAAGTAAAACATGTTTGGTTACACCAAAACCATAAACAAGGGTCAAGTACATAATATCCATCCTGATAAAACAAAAGTACATAATCCCACTGCATAACTTAATAGCCATAATAGAAAAGATAAACTAAGCTTTACATCCACGGTCCAAGCTCCAAATGATAGATAAAGCAGTCTGATCAAAGCCCACTAGTGCTAGGCCCACTCTGATAACCTGAGGGTTGGGAAAAATAAATAAAAACAACGGGGTCAGACATAAGTCTGAGCGAGTCCTATAACTTTAACAATCCAATCATTAAAGTAACCAGAGTAAGACATAAGCTTGATATACGGTAACGACTGGGGATAAATGGCTACACTAAGCAGCCAACTAGACTTAGGATGAACTACGATAACCGTAAAGACGCGCCTATCCACCCAAGAATAATTACTATATTGCACCACCCCAGATCTACCCACCCAAGGGTAATTCCTACACTGCACCACACCAGTTCTACCCACCAAGGGTAATTCCTACTTAAAGGTTGATCCCACTAAGTGTACTTAGTAATTTTACCCAGTAGTTTCTTGTACCCCTAGCTGATTACATAGGTGCCGTCTGCCCCTATCTCCGCTAGGTGTACCCACTACTCCCCAAGCGATCGGCTCCCTAACGTAGATACCCGTGCTGGCCCCACAATGGGGTGTATCACTCCCCAAAGTGGCAACCCGACACAACAAATGGTGCACGGCTTATATCTACACGATGCAACAACGTCTTACCTACCAGCCCGGGTCCACACACGCATATGAAACCCGTTGGACTTGCGTTGCCACCGCTACCCCGTTTTGGCCTCTTACAGTCAAGCCCAATATGCGTGTCCCGTCCTCGACTTGGGTCGAGCCCACAAAGATACGTTTGGGATATTGGTTGAAATGGGCCCCCACAAGCTACCCACCTAAGCTTGTCATTTCTAGTGAATCCCACTTAACCCTTTAACCATGTCCACTTACATGTTATAAATTTTGGTTAAGTCTTTTAATCGTATTTTCCATTGCCACCCAAGGCCCCCACAAGCTACTACTTAAGCTTGTCATTTAATCATATTTCAATTGCCACTTAAGGCCCTCACAAGCTACTACTTAAGCTTGTCATTTAATCATATTTCAATTTCCACTTAAGGCACTCACAAGCTACTACTTAAGCTTGTCATTTAATCATATTTCAATTGCCACTTAAGGCCCCTACAAGCTACTACTCAAGCTTGTTATTTAATTAATTGCCACTTAAGGCACCCACTAGATTTCCACATGCCACCCAAGGCACTTACTTGATTCCAACATGCCACCCAAGGCACTTACTTAACCCTTTAATCATGTTTAATTACATGTTCCACTTTGGTTAAGTATTCTAATCGTATTTTCCATTGCCACCCAAGGCGACCCACTAGTTTCCTCATGCCACCCAAGGCACCCCCACTAGTTACTACATGCCACCCAATCCACCCACTTAACCCCTCATGCCTCACTACATGCTATTTTGGTTAAGTGTTTCTTAATTAATTAAGATCGTAACCTTTGTAAAGACCTCTCACATTAGACTGTCTTTTATGGCAGCTGGATATGCCGGTTGGTTCTGGGCAGCCTTACACCATAACAGAGTCTAACCTCGTGTCTTTACACTTGTCACGTATTTAGTTTATGACTAAGACCTCTCACATTGGGCCAATCATTTGTAGCCGCTGGATTTGCCGGTCGGTTCCGGGCAGTCTTATGCTACAAAAGGGTCCAACCTCGTGTCTTAGTAGATTAATTACACCTAATTAATCACCCCCATAATTTGTATTAATTATCCCTAATTAATTACAAATATTTAAGAATATGGGTAGACCTAACTCAATGGGTAAATTCCCAATTCCATAATATGGGTAGACCTAACTTAATAGGTAAATTCCCAATTATGTCCATCCACTTTTTGGTATGTTTAATCATACCCACTTCACACAATTTTATGTGTTCATTAATTTTTACCACATCGTCCCCACGTAAATACGTTAACATGACATACTTCAAAAGAGAAGATTCATCATACACACAATGGGTTCAACTTAGCATATCATTAGCATTATCATTGGTTTAAAATGTGTCAACTTGCATATATGACCATAAACTCCACTTGCATAAATAACCAACCCAAACTTGCATGAATCACATATGTCATAAAGATGGTAACTTGCTTAAATGTTCATGTCATAGACCTATCATAAAGGTGTCAACTTGCATACATGTCACAGGTCTAAAAGGGATGAACTTGCACATGTACTTATGTTATACATAGAGGCAAACTTGCATATATTATGCATATCATAAAAAGAGACAAACTTGCATATGAACTTGCATCATAACTTGCATATGAACTTGCATCATAACTTGCATATGAACTTGCATCATAACTTGCATACGAACTTGCATAACATGCCATACTTAGAGGCAAACTTGCATATATTATGCTTATCATAAAAAGAGACAAACTTGCATAGATTATGCATATTATAGATTCAAACTCATAGGTTAAACTTGCATGTCATGTCACTTATTTCACACATGATTCTAGCATAAAACCAAGCATTTAACTTGCATAAAACCAAACACTTAGCATGCATAAAACCAAACACTTAGCATGCCTAAAACCCACCACTTAACATGCATAAACCCAAACACTTAACTTGCATAAACATAGTGTCATCATGACTAAGTGTTAAACATAGTGATTAGCAAACTAGCATCATAACATATGTCCTAAAACCCATTGATCCGCAAGCAAAACCATAAGATCTCATCACATATCATCTACTTAGTTTAACAATTAGTTATTAAAGTGATAGAATCTCACAAACTCCAAGATTAGCTCCTTAGATAGTTGCTAGAGTTGAAGTAGAGGTGGATTAGTAGTTGATTAGCTTGCAATCCTCTTCACAAATTAGTGGAGGCCCCTTTTAAGTTGCATTTTGGCGGCATGATGGCATAATTTCTATTTTTAGTATGGATTAGGGTAGTCTTAGGGTGTATTTATAGGATTAGGTTGTGTTTTAGACCCTTAGATTAACCCTAGGTTAGTTTAGGTCCATCAGATTTCGTCCCAAGCCCTCCAACCCAGCCCAAAACTCAACCAGGTGCACCCAGGCCAGAATCAGCCGACAGGGCAAGTCGATAGCCCTGTCGACTACCAAGTCGACAGGCATGTCGACAGGCAAGTCGACAGCCCTGTCGACAACCAAGTCGAATTGGCTGGGCGGGAGTTTTCCCGCCTGGCCCCCATTTCTGCATGTTTCGAAATTCAAATTTCCCGAAAACTTCTTTGGGCCTTAACCGGGTCATACGGACTCCGATTTACAAAATTTCGGACTCTATTTCGCGTATTTTTCCGAGACGAACGCAATGACGCAGCCCCTTTCCCCCAATTCTCACATCTGAGATTATTTATTCTGTAATTAGTTAATATCAGTGTTAACTGAAATTCGGGGTGTTACAGTTTTTATCGTATCAAGCATGTTTGACCATTATAAGGTAAAACCCTATCCTCCGGTTTGCGTTGCATTGTGTGATGGGACTTGGGTCTTATGATGGTTTCATTTTTCTACAAAGCATTGCGTTGTTTTGACGATTTACTTAAATTATGCACGGCAATCCATTGGAATAAAACCCGTTCCGCTTTAGCGGCGTGGTCCTTGGATTTGCCTTATTACTATTAGTTATATTAGTTAAGAATT
Source organism: Allium sativum (assembly GCA_030737875.1). Lineage (NCBI taxonomy): Eukaryota > Viridiplantae > Streptophyta > Magnoliopsida > Asparagales > Amaryllidaceae > Allium > Allium sativum. Next base: position 593,580,169 of record CM060921.1, on the reverse strand, counting down.
CTCACACCAGTCCCACGACTGACCCGTTGTTTGTTTCCACTTTTGCAAACTCAGGTGCCCTCTTTTCCACACGGGCAGTCGAGTAGTTTTTTTTGCAGATATTTATCTCTTTAGCAGGATCCTGGATTGAAGCTCAAAGCTGTGTCCAGAGCATAGAAAAGTCTTCCGCTGTCTTAGTTATTTTATTTCCGCTGCACTGTATTAAAGTAATGTAAAATTATCTTCCGCTGTAAATTTATTTAATGTACTCTGATATATATATATTCTGTACTCTGATGTAACATTTATTATGATGTTATAAAAGTCTGTTGTTATTGTTCTGATGTTGTTGTATTCCCAAAGTTAAAGTATTCGTGGATTTCCGACCTTTGGGTCAGACTTGTGTGGTTTATGGTCGATCCAAAGAGCGGGAATTTACTGGTCTTTACAGTTGGTATCAGAGCTTTGGTTAGCTCAAATCTTTGGGATACAACTCATTAGAACTGAACAAAAGACTCATTAGAGATTGGATTAGTAATATCCAATAAGACTACTCATTAGAGATAGGATCAGCAGTATCCTAAAATGAGGAAACTCATTAGAGATGGGGTTAGTAATGCCCAAGAATGAGTTGAGAGTAGCAAGACTATAATATACGTATTTGTGATTAATTATACTCTATTTTGGAAAATATGATTTTGAATATATAAAAAGTTATATATTTGAAAGTTAATCAACTAATGAAATTATTTAAACCAATGGAGAAAAAAATATATATAAATTAGTTATTTATTTAATCAACTTTTAGCTTCGTTCCTTTTCGAGGACGAAAAGTTTTTAAGTGGGGGAGACTGTAATAACCCTGAATTTTGGGGCCAATTTAAAATTTTTACTTTAGAAATTTTAATGAATTTTTAATATTTGACATGATTTATTTTAAAAAATAACGATTAAAATTTATGTTATTTGAAGTGAAACATAGGTTAGAAAATATAGAAGTGTTGAAAATATTATTTTTCACATTGCTAGAAAATACCTGCTAGAAAAGAGGAAGAAAAAAAATATATATTAAATATGTTTTTACATTAAAAATATTCTTTTTAATGTGAATACGAAGCGTATATAATTTACATGTAATAAAATATATTTTTGTTACTCTTTTTACATGTAAAGAAATAAATGGTTTGTTCTTACATCAAAATCATATTATAATTAATAGAAAGTTGAGTTCAGTAAATTTTTTTTTTTACATTTTTTGTAAAAGAGAAAACATTCATTTTTATTTATAATAAATAAGAGCTGCATGTTAATGAAAAGGAATAACTACACTTTCTCTATCTTTCCCTTTTAGGAGTTCTGAAATGGCATGTATTAATTAATATACTTATTAAAAAAAAATCAATCAAATGTTCATGTAGGCACATAAAACATGTTTACATATAAAGTTTACATTTTTCTTTGTAATGGTAAAGGAATACATTTTCTATACAATATAGCAAAGTTTACATTTTCTTTGTTACATAAAAACATATGAAGAGGAAATCATAGTAGGTATTAATTAGCAAATTAGGTATGAAATTCTACTATAATAGATGGTGTAATTAAGGGTACATAAATGTGGATAGAAACGAAAATAAACGCATAATAATTGCGTAATTGAAAAAAAAAATTGATTAAGCTAGAAATAAAAGGGTTAAATTCAATAATTTGATTGACTAAGAATAGGAAATAAATTAGGAAAGAATTGGATATGTAAATTAAAAATCAATAAATGGGATATAGCTAAATTTAGAAAATAATTAAATAAAATTGTATTAGGATCATTTGTCAGCAATTCATTTTCTTTGAAATGCATAACATACGAAATGTGAATAGTTTCAAGAGTTTAAATGCCTTCCCTCTTCATTGTCCTTAATGCATCATTTATTTCTTTCTTTCTTTTTTCTTTTTCTTCAAATACACTACCTTCTTTGCTCCAATCTATTTTTTCATTAATCAGCATTTATTTTCCTTCATTCTATTAATTTCTTCTCTAAATTCAGTACTTATTCTCTCTAAAAACAAATCCCCAACCCTTATCCTCTTCTCAGCCGCCTCCCTCTATTTCAATGGCCTTCACCGCTCCCTCCTTCCTCGATTAAATTCTTCCCATCCAAAGCGAATTAGAATCCAAACTCCATCCCATACTGAAGCTCTTCTCTTCCTCTCCATTCTCATACAGTCGGATCTCACCTAGTGCCACCATTCCCTCGAACGGCGCACCCAAACCCGCCGCCTATCAGCCCCGCCGCACCCCCCTAGGCTCCACCGCACCCCACCCCAACCTAGGCGCAGGACCCCCTCCTTCCCCTCTTCGATTTGACATACTCCAATCATTCTCTATTGTTGTAAATCGGAAGCAAGGATCTACCCTAGTTCTGAACAGAAGGGAAACACGACGGCCTTGTTCCTGGAGGAAGAAGGTGTAAAACCATATTTAATTATTAAATTAATTTAATTTAAATTGTTTAGAACCTTGATTTAATCATATCTTGTTCGTTCGAAGTCAGAATTGGATGATTTCTGAACCATTGGAATCGTATTCGAGAGCATTACGGCATGAAACTGAGCAGGACCTGAAACGGAGTTGGATGGAAATTCAGATAAATTAATTGTGAGATATTCTAAACTTTTAATTAAATCTAAATTTAATTATTTTCTCTTGCCTTAAAAATCTTTGGATAAGCATGTTTATGTGAGAATTATCTGAAATGTATGTATGATAATAATGGAATTGCATTGCTGTTTTTGTTGTGATGATGTTCATATGAATTGCAATGTTCTGATTGTATGTGTTGACTTGGGTATATATTATCCTATTTGAATCATCGATTGAATGGATTGGAATAAATAAATTGGTTGTGACATAACTTGAATAGTAGTTGATTTTTGATGACGTTGGTTATTTAAACCAAAAAAGGTTGGATTTTTATTTTATTATTAAAGTTAAAAAGATTTGTTTTTATTATAAAAGATAATAATTTTTGGTTTTGTTACAAAGATCATAACTTTATTTTTATATATAAAAGATGAAACCTTTGTTTTATTTTTATAAATGAAATCTTTGTGTTTAGGTTAAAATATAAAACCTTTATTTTTATAAATGAAAACTTTGTGTTTGTAAAAATAAAAACTTTATTGTGTTTTTTTATTTACTAAAGGTGAAAACCTTGTTTTTTTTATTGAAGATGAAGACTGTAGTTTTGTTATGAAAGATTAAAACTTTATTTTATAAGATTGAAACTTTAATTTCTTTTTATCTGTTTTTGTTGAAACATTAAGAATGAAAACTAATGTTTTGTTTTTGTTGAAACGTTGAAACATTAAGAATGAAACTAATGTTTTGTTTTTGTTGAAACATTTGGAATCAAATTATTGGTTTGTTTTGTTGAAACATTATGAACCAACTTATTGTTTTGCTTTGTTGGAATTATGAATCAACTCATTTTATTGAAACAAAGTATAAACCTTTATTTGTCTTGTTGAAATAAAGTAAAACTTTTACTTGTTTATTGAAATGAAAGCTATAACTTTTATTTTTATTCTATTTTGTTGAAACAAAATACAACCTTTTTATTTAATTTGGTTGAAACAAAATATGAACCTTTATCTTGATTTTATTGAAACAAAGCTTGAACTTAATCTGTTTCATTGAAAACAAAATGAACCAATTTTATTTTAGGTTGTTGAAACAAAAAGGAACCATCTTTAGGTTGTAGTCAAGTTGAAAACAATGTAGTAACATTTTTTTTATCATTGTAGTTGAATCTTTGCAAGGACATATTATATTGTTATAGTTGAGACAAATAAAATAACATATGTTGGCACCGAAATTAGTATGACATGCAAACATAAAATTTGTACTATGGTTGAACATGAAATGCAAACATATAATTAGCGCTATGGTTGAACATGAAAAGATAAAAGTAGATTTATAATTAGTAACAGTTAATTATAATCATAATTTTAGCGTTATTGGAATGTATGAAATACAGGTATATAATTAACGTTATTGGAATTTATGAAATACATGTATATAACTAGCGTTATAGAGATTTATGAAATGTAGTCATATTTTCACCGTTATTAATTAATATGAATTATAACTTTATTTTTACCGTTGTTAATAAAGATGAATTATAATCATATTTTTACCGTTTTCAATAAAAATAAAGTGTAGTCTTATTTTTACCATTCTTAATAAAATTTAGTTATAAGTTCATTTTTACCGTTGTTAATAAAGATGAATTATAATCATATTTTTACCGTTTTCAATAAAAATAAAGTGTAGTCTTATTTTTACCATTCTTAATAAAATTTAGTTATAAGTTCATTTTTACCGTTGTTAATAAAGATGAATTATAATCATATTTTTACCGTTTTCAATAAAAATAAAGTGTAGTCTTATTTTTACCATTCTTAATAAAATTTAGTTATAAGTTCATTTTTACCGTTGTTAATAAAAACGAGTTATAAGTTTATTTTTACCATTGTTAATAGGAATGAATGGAAAGTTTATATTTTCGTGTAATACAAGAATGGTGTAAAAGTTAACAATAAATATGGAAAGTAGATTAGAGATTATCGGTGTTACAAAATATGAATTATGGTTACCCAATTAGCATTAATAGGAGTCATAAACTACAATTTTAATGTTAATGGATTAAGTGAAATAGAATTATAAAATTAGCATTATAAGAAAAAGTGATTTATAATTATAATTTAGCATTATAAGAAAAAAGTGATTTATAATTATAAAATTAGCATTATAAGAAATTATAATTTTAGCATTAATAGCAAAAGAGAATTGTACTCATATTTTTGACGTTATTAATAAAACAGAATTTTAGTCATATTTTCACCGTTCTCAATGAAAATGAAAAGAAGTCTTATTTTCACCGTTTGTGTTAAAGTAAGAAATTAGGATTATTTTTACCGTTTAAGTAAAAATAAGAATTTAAGATTATTTTCACTATTATGTTGAATTATGAAACTTAGGTTATTTTTAACGTTATTTGAGAAACATGAAAATAATCCTATTTAGAAAAAGAAGTCATGTTTAATATATGATATATATTGATATATTAGAATCATGAGACTGCATATGAAATAAAACATGTCGAAGGAGCATGAGACTGCATATGAAATGAAACATGATTTAGAAGCATGAACCGCATATGAAAATTTAACATGTTTTAAAAAAGCATGAAGTCGCATATGAAATGCATAATCAAGAAACCGCATATGAAATAAAAATTCATGTTTAGAGTAGTATTACTGCATATGAAATGAAACATGATTTAGAAGCATGAACCGCATATGAAAATTTAACGTGTTTTAAAAAGCATGAAGTCGCATATGAAATGCATAATCAAGAAACCGCATATGAAATAAAAATTCATGTTTAGAGTAGTATTACTGCATATGAAATGAAACATGATTTAGAACATGAACCGCATATGAAAATTTAACATGTTTTAAAAAGCATGAAGTCGCATATGAAATGCATAATCAAGAAACCGCATATGAAAATTTAACATGTTTTAAAAAGCATGAAGTCGCATGTGAAATGCATAATCAAGAAACCGCATATGAAATAAAAATTCATGTTTAGAGTAGTATTACTGCATATGAAATGAAACATGATTTAGAAGCATGAACCGCATATGAAAATTTAACATGTTTTAAAAAGCACGAAGTCGCACTGAAATGCATAATCAAGAAACCACATATGAAATAAAAATTCATGTTTAGAGTAGTATTACTGTATATGAAATGAAAGGCAAATCTTGAGATAGCATTAAAATATGTATGATATTTAAACATACTTAAGGTTTATGCTACCATATTAAAAATAAATATATTTTTAAGATCATGTTCATATAGTAAAAATGAACATATTTTTGATGTCGTGTCTATATATTGAAATAAGGACCTTTTTATTTGAAAAGAATCAAACGTTTAAAAGACTTTAATTGTATATATGTTGGCTTTAATGAAATGATATAAAATAAAATATCATTTTTAGTTTGTATGATTGTTGAAATAAAAAGAATAAATTGTTGAATTATAAATTCTTTGACACGATTAATGAATGGACGATATATTTATCGGCATGAAATGAATGGACGATATATTTATATGCATGAAATGAATGGACGATATATTTATATGCATGAAATGAATGGACGATATATTTATATGCATGAAATGAAGGGACGATATATATATACATGAAATGAATGGACGATATATTTATATGCATGAAATGAATGGACGATATATATATATATATATATGCATGAAATGAATGGACGATATATTTATATGCATGAAATGAATGGACAATATTTATATGCATGAAATGAATGAACGATATATTTATATGCATGAAATGAATGGACGATATATTTATATGCATGAAATGAAGGGACGATATATATATACATGAAATGAATGGACAATATTTATATTTATAAAAGAATAAATAACGATATAGAATGGTTTGCAAATTTATATATGCGAGAATTATTTGGAAAGTCCGAGTTTACTCTCATTCCAAATAATGATACGACATTCGAAGAGTTGAAGACGGTGATTGAAGACCGACGATCTTCACATCGAATGGGTGTGTTGCTATTGAGACCCATGATGGGAGTAGCTACCTTGAAGGGGCGACAGTAGTAGCCGTCCGGACGTAGTGTTGATTGCACGGGTTTGGCTTTCGCTCAAACCCAGAGCATAAGATCGTAAATGGATTGTATGTCTGACATTGTATTCCTTTATACTGTATTCGTTGATCTCTGCTAAACATATATCTGTTTGGTGTTTTACACCCTTCTCTGAGACGTATGAGCTCAGAGGTTATATGTTGGTAGAAATCAATGGTATGGTATGGATTGACGATGTGGCATGCTAAGATGCATATGATCAAGGCTTTGTTGAAAAGCAGGCCTTGTGGGATGATCAAAGCATAGCCTATTTAGGCATAGCTTTGTGTATAGCGTGACTTCACGAGCCTCACACACCGGCGGAGTCTAAAACGGGAGAAGGGAACGCAGGGAGAGCAGCACGTTTCTTTCTAGCTAGAGTGGTGTCAGTGACCTACCAGCCCTGACATTTTACTTATGTGGATGATGGAATGAGGCGCCTCGGATAGGTCCTATAGGACCGGGGAACGTGTGCTTAGGAATTGCCAATCCTCTAAGCTGTATTTGAGGACCGGCCCTGCCATTTCCTAGGGTTAACTGTGGGTAATCCTGAGGCATCAGCTAGAGTGTCTCGAATTGGTAAGGAGCTCCTCCCTAGCCTTGACTCAGATGGAAATCCAAATTCCAAATACGACCCTTGCGGTTTTGATTGTATTACTAGTATGGAGGCATAGCATATGGTACCTATGCTTCCTAGGATTGATACATTTACTTTGAAATGTTTTAAAACATATACACACTAATAATAATATCGTTTTTATCGTATCAAGCATGTTTGACCATTATAAGGTAAAACCCTATCCTTCGGTTTGCATTGCATTGTGTGATGGGACTTGGGTCTTATGATGGTTTCATTTTTCTACAAAGCATTGCGTTGTTTTGACGATTTACTTAAATTATGCACGACAATCCATTGGAATAAAACCCGTTTCGCTTTAGCGGCGTGGTCCTTGGATTTGCCTTATTACTATTAGTTATATTAGTTAAGAATTCTCACACCAGTCCCACGACTGACCCGTTGTTTGTTTCCACTTTTGCAAACTCGGGTGCCCTCTTTTCCACACGGGCAGTCGAGTAGTTTTTTTTGCAGATATTTATCTCTTTAGCAGGATCCTGGATTGAAGCTCAAAGCTGTGTCCAGAGCATAGAAAAGTCTTCCGCTGTCTTAGTTATTTTATTTCCGCTGCACTGTATTAAAGTAATGTAAAATTATCTTCCGCTGTAAATTTATTTAATGTACTCTGATATATATATTTTGTACTCTGATGTAACATTTATTATGATGTTATAAAAGTCTGTTGTTATTGTTCTGATGTTGTTGTATTCCCAAAGTTAAAGTATTCGTGGATTTCCGACCTTTGGGTCAGACTTGTGTGGTTTATGGTCGATCCAAAGAGCGGGAATTTACGGGTCTTTACATTAACTTTATAAATCCTTTTTGAAAGAAAATGATAATCGTAAGACCAGTCCACACATAAACAGGGACGTTTTTTACCTTACGATAACCCAAAACATTTTTGATATATCAAAATCCAGCGATATTACAATAGTGCCTATCAAATTACAAATAAATAACCATCTAGCAGAACGCTTGCATCTCACGCTCTACACATTCAATATAAAATCAAAAACTACGGGCGCATATTGGAGATTGGATTCCAACTATGACAAGGTATGGGACCACCTTCCGATCAGTGTACTCTAGAGGGGATACATTGTGGTTCAACAAGAACATCTTGCAAACCGGCCACACATGACCGACCATTCATTCAGCTTGAATGTATCGAATATATTGTCACCCATTACGATTTTAATGGCCCACCGTACATCCGCGGAGATATAGAAACGAGATAAGAACAAATATGGATTTTCTCTAGATCGATGACAATACATATTGCTTGGGGGCGACCCAACTAGCCATATTGCCTGCCCGATTTTTTTCATTTCCCGGTTGTGAGGCTTGAGGTTACGTTTACCTTTTAAAGAACATCTGGCCATCATTCACTTTGAATGCCACATCATCGAATCCATCACATCACTAACTGACATCCACAAATATACTCTGGCTATTAAGCAAGAGAATTTCTCCGCCACAAAACTTGATATATTTGTAAAAATCAACGTACATGAGTTTCATGAAATACTCTGTCAGGCATTTGTCCATACAAGTCATCCAAGAATAGGATGAACCAAAGGTACCCTCCAACCGCATCCTAAGAATCAACCTATATATCAGTAGTGAGAAGTCCTTACAATCTATAGATTTCAATCATGATAGAATCATTGCTGAAATATCTGTAGGGATCAGCTAGAGAAATTCAACAAGTAGTTCTTCCGCTCATGAAAATTTCTGGTCTTTAATGCTCTATCTTTACACATATCCCTGCAGATTAGTTTCGTACACAACGTTGATTCAAAGTGTTTTTGGGGTCTAATTCGCATTTCGGTCTCTTCGAAACAACATGTCAAAAAGGTCCTATAATAATTCACTGATAGTCGGTGTTTTAAGTATCAAGTATAATAGCATGGTCAAGTTCATGCAGCTTCGACCTTTTACTTAAAATCATTCTTAAACACTCTTATCGATCTCTTAAAAACCATTTCATTGACTTAACATCGATTCCATTTGACAAGACATTATTTGCTTTTAATTAAATATATTCTTAAAATTTAAGAATAACATGTTTTCAAACACCCGCTTATCGCCATATAAAATCTCTTTTTAATTTCCTTAACTTGTAAATATTGCGATATATTATAAGCTCAATTTATAATGGTCAAAATAATGTCAAACGACACATTCATATAGATATACCTCAAAATAGCTTTGTCAAACTTCGAACTTCGAAGATTACATTTTAATAGCTATGTCAAATATAATTGAATTTCCGATATTTTCTTATTTCAATCTTGCAACAAATGTTGAGTTATATTAAATTCACATTTCATAACTAATATTGTAATACCCCTTTAATGGAAATAGTAAACTAATTTCAATAACCCTTATCGTTACAAACTAATCCCATTCCTCGATAATAGTGAAGCCGTTCAAGTCGGGGTATTTAATTTACCTCTCAGACCTTGATCGACAACGTTCTTATCTTAGAATAAATAGAAGTTTGTAACTCAAAAACTCATCATACTTATTATAAGGATTAATTGTCAAGAATAATCCGAAGTTTAACATGTCTTCCCATAATAATCCCAAGTTCGGATTATTCCTGAATAATGCGAAGTTTGGGGGGTGTCTTCCCATATTAATCCCATTTACCAGTGTCTTACCATATTAATCCTAAATTTGGCGATGTCTTCCCATATTGATCCCAAAATAACACGTCAAAAAGTCATCGGGATCATTATGGGAAGACACCCCCCAAACTTCGGATTATTCAAAAATAATCCAAACTTGGGATTATTATGGGAAGACACGTAATCTTCAAATTATTCTTGACAATTAATCCTACTTATAATATCAATCAATCTTCATTTCAAATTTTAAATTAAATATTAAACTATCGCAGTAGCGAAAATCTTCTTTCCATAACTTCGTTCATGAACTTGGATTTTCATTTAGAAAATCCCTTTATAAATTCTTTTTAAACTTTACTAAATTTTCAATTCATATCGAGTTGCTTCTTAAGTAAATTAGTTTAAGAAGTAATTACTTTAATTACAATTAACACCATCGTTAACTGAAGTAAAACAAAATTTACTTGTTTCACATAAATTAGATCAGCTAACTTCTTCGGAAATTATTAAACGATAACTAATTATAATAATAATCTTTAACCAATGTTAAAAGTAAATTTGAAGAAATCTTATTAAAATTTAAAAACTATTCATTTATAGCCATTTTAATTAAGATAGTTGACTTAGTCAAGTTCAAACCATCGGTTAATTCATTAACCGATTTCAGTTACTTCTTTCTATTAAATTAATAAAATTAATATAATAATATATATTATTTTTTTGGCAAGGCTGATCAGTTTTTATAGTGATCCGTAACACTATTTATTAAAAGAAGAAAAAGATACAACTCACACAGGTGATATACCACGTGTATATCAACTGCAAAATGCATGTTTCTATGCTGGGGAAACCAACTTTCATAATGTCAAATACATACCAGATACATGAAAGAAAAATACATTTAACTCCATAGTGCCAACAGATTACACTAGTAACCCCAACTAAACAATTAACCGTTATCAAAGGGGGCATTCACCATCGCTGTAGCTTTGCTACGAGTAATAGGAGACTTACCAGCGTTGCACCCAGTTGAAGTTGCAGCTGGACCCGTAACATTTGTAGGAATTATATCCGGTTGTCAAGCTTTATATCCTGGCCGAAGGGGAATAATTGCATAAGGATTAGCTGCAGGCTTCTTTCCAGTGTCTTTCTTGATGGTTTTGCGCTATAGAGAATTGTAATTCTTGGACATTAATTCCATGAGCTTTTTCTTTTCATTGCATAAGAAGGGGTTGAGATTTCCACTCTCTATTTCAACTCTCAGGCTTTCAATTTTCTCAAGTACAGTTTTATCGTGATATTGCTTCTGCATCTTCACTTTTACTTTCTTTTGTTTCCTTAAAGAATCAGTGGTTCCCTCGGATATGTTGAAGTTATTTTGCAGGAAACTATCAAGATTGACAGCATTCTCATGTTCGTAGCCGAGTGCAGACTGTTTATCATTGCTCGCGTCGTCACCAGGCACTACGCCACAAATCTCATTTTGTCACTCCCCTATCCTCCAAATTTGATACGGTCTATAGCTATATCAATTTAGACAGTGCTCTGAGCCGTATTTAAATATTGAGATAGGGCTTTGACCCTAATTTAAATTTGATACGGCTGTAGTCCGTACCAAAAAATGGCGCTTCTTTACTGGTCAAAATTTCCCAACAACACGCACACCACTCCCTCCCTTTTTTCATTTCCCTCGCGCTCTCTTCCCCTTTTTTTTATTTCCCTCTCACTCGTGCCCTCTTTGTATTTCGTTAATCGCTACCAATTAGGTTTAGAAATCGAATTTTTTTTCTACTCAAATTAATTCAAGTCGGCTTCAGTTTACAAATCTGGTAAGTATTTGATTTGATTCGACGAACATTTCTTTCCATACCATGTTTTTGGGTTAAATCGTTTATCCTTTTTCAGCATCAACTCTGTTGTTTTTTCTTAGCATAAGCTGTTAAAATTTGTTGCGCTCAACTAAGAATTAATTGAATATTGGGAAACTATTTAGCATAAAATGTAGTTTTGGAGAGTAATTTTGCACACAACTATCAATGGTAAGCCAAGAAATGAATTTCAGATAAATTAGGCAAGCTAAAGCATATACGAAGTAAGTTAAAAACCATTCAGTTGAATTGAAAAGAATATACATGGTAAACTAGAAAAAAATTCAGTGAATAAAGAATTTTCTGATTTGTTTCTTAGTTTTTATGTGATAGGCTGAAATAGATTAAAGGTGGTTGTTACCACTAAAATCATCTTAGTATAAAATAGTAGTGAAGGGATGTTGGATGAATATAAGCACGGAAAAATGGACCCTAGGGCAACATAGACCAGCACCCCTTAGGAACAAAAGAGCTCAAATCCATCAGAACGATAGCAAAGCTCACCTGGTAGGGTCCATCCGACGGGGTCTACCCAAAGGAGGGGTTCCGTGACGAAAAATAACCTAAGATAAGGATCAGGAAAGAGGAAAGCACAGGCTCCGCTTATCGAAACCCCGGAGGACCGTTGGGATCAACCCACTTAACTCCAACACACCAAAGGAAAGGAATATTGGACAAATACATAAAGAATGTCCAAGGCCGACTTCTGAGAATCGAGTTAATGTATAACGAAGGGATACCTTCACAAGTAACAGAAGTATCACCGGAAGTCACCTTCCGGAAAACCAAACCGTCTCGAAAGTTTTACCAAAAGGTTAAGCCATAACCCAAGCAGGGATACAGGCTACCCGTACTAATCCATCTAGCACATAAACCAGTAACAGTTTTAAACCGGCAGGTATCTGGTACATCATGAGGACATGCCCATCTAAGTACTCACTATAAACCCGAAGGCCTACATCCGCAAGCTTACGTCTGAAAGCCAACGCCCGGAAGCTGCTACCGGAGGTTCAAACATTGTCCGCAAACCGCCACGACAACAAACCCGTGTCAGTCTCGGGGAAGCACAAGTCGTCTGGAACCCTCACTTCGTAGACCGTAATCGGCACCACAAGGACAACTGAGAGCCAGATGCCAGAGACCAGAAGAAAATAGCGGCCAACAGAGGCCCGTGCAGGCCCAATAGTCTAACAATTTAAGGACCCTGGATTCTATATAAATAGGACCCCAGGTGTCACATATGAGGGGCACAAACTTTTTATTCCTCAAATCATTTATTCTCTCCTAAGGAGGAGGAAATCATCAATTCTTCTAATACATCTACAATTTATGAATGGAGAATTTCCGAATCTTAAGCATCTTACGATCTGATAATCTTTGTGCGCTATAATGATGAACAATGATTTAACACTAACTTTACTGATGAGAAGACCAATCTGGATACCCTAGCAATGGAGAAGGAACTCTGTAAAAATACGGAGTCTCTTTCCCCTCGCCTCAAGGGTTTGCCTTGATTGATCGACACTCTCACAATGAGCCTAACATTTCCTGACCCTTGAAAAAGGGTGGTCATCTGGGGGTTCATAACTTGATCTTTGACGAAACTCTGACCCCCCCCCCCCTCTGGTGTTGGTCAGACGCGGAATGATCGTCGAAGTCAATAAACATCACATGACCTTCTTCCCTAAGGCCGGGGGAAGTGTTAGCCTGTTTTCTTCTTATTACAGTACATCATGCCATCCTCGTGATTTGGGGAGCTATTAATTTCACAAATCTTAGTATTAATAAGCTAGATAGCCTCCCCAAGAGTCAATTCGGAATAACCTCACACAATACGTACGACATCCATCCCTTGGAAATAAGATAATTAATCGTTAAAGTTGAGATTCTTATACCCAGGGGAAGGCCGTCAGGTTTAGATCTACAGGTCCCAAAACGTATATCGATAACTCTAAGTCCTAACGATGTCAAATCCCATGGACACGCGTCTTATATCTCATAATTCGGGTGTTGACGAAAAATATCGTTAACATTTTGGCGCTAGAAGGAGGGCCTGAACCTCCGCCCTTATGATTAATTTGTTAAAGTTAATTTGGTGAATTTATTGCTCCATGGCAGGAAAGATGAAATCAAAAAGATTGGACGATTGAAACAAAGAGCTGGATCATAACGCCACCATTGAAAGAAATGAAGGTCCAATGCTCAACCCAAATAATAATGAGAAGGGAAACACGTACGATCCACAACAACCATCAGACTCAAACGCCATGGAAGACAATGTCACAAGAATCAAAGTCTTAGAAAAGCAGCTTCAAGAAGTACAGGCCCAAGTCAACGCTGTCCAGGCACAAAAGTCCTCAAAGCTCACCAGATATAATCAGAGAGAGACGAATGAATCTCCAAAAAGAAAAGCTCCCATTCAACATTCAGAAGCAAAAGGGGAGCTTAAAGCAACAATGTCCAAGAAGAAGAAGTCCCATCTCACGGGGATAGATCATCAAGGGAATTAGCGCGAGCAAGAATAGTCTGGGAGCTCTACCTCCAAAGGCTATGATCCCTAGAGAGAATTATGACAACACGGAGGCTTACATCAAAGATCTCACTCAGAAGACCGTCAAGGACTTGTTGGGAAGCAAGAGGAAAAGGACCCGAGATGACAGGGTATATGACAGCAAAAAGGTAGCCCCATTCATCGATGAAATTATGAATACCATAATACTATCGAGAGTGAAAGTTCCAACCATAAAGTATCTTGGGACGACTGACCTCGATGATCACCTGATGACTTTCGACAGCCAGATGGATCTTTACAACGCTTCTGAGGCCGTCAAATGCCGTCTTTTTTCTGGTCACCTTTCAAGGGGAAGAAGCGAAATGGTATCGCCAGTATAGGGAAAACACCATTTACTCATGGAAATAATTCCCTTACAAATTTTCCGCACATTTCTTCATCTACAAAGATCCAACCGTGGATTATACGGTCATTGCTAACATCAACTAGAGGCTAGGGGAGTCCCTTGGGGATTATTTGAAAAGGTTCAACGTCGAGGCCTTAATGGCCAAGGGTATGAACGACCGTGACAAGCTAATTGTCGTACACTTAGGGCTAATTGAAAACACCCCCTTGTGGATGGAGTTATATATCCACGACTGCAAAGACCTGCAGGATTTCCATTTACAAGTGGACAAGTTTATTCACATGGATGAATTTTACTTCACAAAAAGGAAGTTCAGGCCTCGAGGGGAAGGAGGAAGGCCGAACTTTGGACGAAAGCCCCCGGAAGTAAATCAAAAGAGGTCAAGGTGAGAAGATTCTAATACCAATTACTCGGTTTCCCTGAACAAGCCCATCTCGTATGTATATGCTGTCACAAAAGAAAGGGTCAATAACTTCCCCGTCTCGTTCAAAGCCAAGAATTGCCCCAAACCTCATTCCAGTGGTAAATATTGCGAATTTCACAAAACCAATGGGCACAAGACTGACGAGTGCAAGGTGTTGGATGGGATCATCTAGAAGCTGATCCGAGAGGGACACATAAAGGAATTTTTTTAGACAAGACAACATCATCGCGACACGCAAATGCACAGCAAAAGGTTTTGGTAAATGTGATAGGAATTGCCATGGGGGAGAGCAACCTAGATATGGGGCCACCCATAAACCGAATCAGTGTGATTCATGGAGGACCACACCTTGCCGGAAGTTACCCGAAAGCCAGAAACTAGTACAAGAAAGAAGCCATGGAGGGAATCTTCTCCATTCAAGAAGCACCATCGTTGAAGAATACGCGTTATGCTCTCAAAATGCACAACCTAGTCGTTTCTCCAAAAGAAATGAAGAAAGAGTTCCGCTACCCTCACAACGACCCTCTTATGATAACAACACAAATAACGCACTCGGTGGTTTCAAAGATTCTTGTGGATACGAGGAGTGCCATCAATATCGTCTTTAAGCATGCTTTCGATGAGATGGGAATTTCCGAGAAGAAGTTTGAGTCTAGCAATGAACCAATCTTCGGATTCAACAACAAGGGGTCGACTCCAGTGGGTCAAATCAACCTACTGGTTCAAGTGGGACTATCCTCGCTTCATAGGACATTCGAGACTCTCTTTGTTATAATCGATCAACCGTCCTATTACAACGCCATCTTTGGGCGGCCGACTTTAGAGGAGATGGATGCCTTCGTCTCTTCCAATATCTCATGTTAAAATTCCTAACAAAACAGGGATGGGGTACCATCAGGGGAGAACAGTTTAGCTTCCGCGAGTTGTACTTCGCAATGGTTGAAAAATACAAATGGGAGTGTTCTTCGTACTTTGATTCTTCTGCTGTTTTTATGCCTTCAGATTGGGCATTTTTACATCCCTCCTTCGAAGATAAGGTAAAAATAAATAAGATTGACAAATGCACTAATGGTAGGTATGCTTCTTTGAAAAGGAAAAGAAAGGAATCCGATGAAGTGAACTCGGCCGAGTAAGGAGAAACCATCACAGATTTGGATTCTAGAGGAGATATTGAAAGAATAAAACCAATAGAAGAAGTGGAAGAAGTTGTGGATCCAAAGGATAAATCAAAGGTCGTCAACATAGGGAAAGTCTAACGGAGCCCCTCAAAAGCGACCTAATCCGGTTCCTACAGCTTAACAAAGATGTTTTCGCTTGGACCCATTCAAACATGATAGGTATCAACCCTTCAATTATGAGCCATGCCTTAAACATCGACCCTTCGATAACCCCGGTTTGACAAAAGAAGAGACAATATAACAGAGACCGGATAGAGGCCTTGAAGGAGGAAGTCAAAAGGTTGGAAACTAACGGTTTTATCTGAGAGGTCCTTTACCCGAAATGGTTAGCCAATCCCGTGCTAGTGAAGAAGTCCAAATGGGAAGTGGAGAACGTGTATTGATTACACGGATTTAAACAAGGCTTGCCCGAAGGATTGCTACCCTCTTACGCAGATTGATGAATTGGTTGATTCCATGAGCGGTTACAAGGTACTATCCCTCATGGATGCTTACTCGGGATACAACCAAACTCTGATGGACAAACCCGACGAGGAGCATACAAGCTTTATCACCGACCGAGGAACATTTTGTTATAAGGTAATGCCCTTCGGTTTGAGAAACGCAGGGGCAACATACCAAAGACTAGTAAACAGGATGTTTCAAGAGCAAATAGGGCGCAATTTGAAAGTATATGTGGATGACATGCCGGTGAAGTCCACCAAAACAGAGAACCATCTCAAGGATCTGGAGGAGATGTTCAAAGTCTTAAGAAGTTACCAAATGAAGCTAAATCCTCGGAAATGTTCGTTTGGAGTTCAATCCGGGAATTTTTTAGGGTATGTATAAGTGAACAAGGGATTGAAGCTAGCCCTGACCAAATACCAGCTATCAAAGATATGGAGGAGCCTAAAATAAGCAAAGAAGTCGTGAGTCTAAACGGGAAAGTAGCAGCCCTGAGCAGGTTCATTTCAAAACCACCGACAAATGTGTTCATTTCTTCGATGTTATAAAGAAAAAGAGGAATTTAGAATGGAATGAAGAGTGTAGGAAGGCATTCCAAGAATTAAAAGTCTATATGGGAATGCCTCCAATTTTATCCAGTCCCGAGAGGGGAGAAGATCTATACCTATATATGGCTGTTTCGGAACATGCAGTGAGCTCAGTCCTGATAAGAGAGAATAATGGGACTCAGCATCCCATCTACTATGTTAGCCGAAGGCTAAAGGATGCAGAAGCCCGATACCCTATTATAGAGAAACTAGCGTATTTCCTTATCCTTACCGCTCGAAAGCTCATAGGTTATTTCAAGGCTCACCCTATTAAAGTTTTGACTATCTTTCCGCTCAAGTAAATTTTCAACAAACCGAAAACCTCGGGAAGTCTAATTAAATGGGGTGTCGAGCTTAGCCAATATGAGATTGAATTCCTTCCTTGGGCAGGAATTAAAGGACAAGCTCTCGTAGATTTCGTGAACAAATGAACGAATTTCATTTTAGAACAATCAGCTAAAGAAAACGACTTAAAGACTAAATGGAAGCTCTTTGTAGATGGAGCCTCCAACGAGCAAGGAGCAGAGGCAGGTTATGTTATAATTACCCCTGACGGACAACGCTTGCACTATGCCATGAAGTTAGGGTTTCTGGCAACTAACAACGTGGGCGAGTATGAATCGATGATAGCGGGTTTGAATCCAGCACTACAGTTGAAGAGACCACAGATAGAAATCTTTAGTTACTCACAATTAATGGTAAACTGAATAAAATAGACATATCAAACCAAGGTTAAGCGGTTGATCCTATACACGAAGAGGGTTTTGAAGATGCTTTCCCTATTTGAGGACTTCTCAGTTCATCAGATAACCCTCGGGGAGAACGCCCAATCAGATTCGCTAGCCAAATTGGCCAGCTCCCGGGGGGCCTCCGAAACTCAAATAGTGCCGATGGGGTATTAGGAAACGCCCAGCATCGAGCAGGAAGGATTGGAATCGGGGAGAGAGTTACTAATCTTAGCCAGATCCCAAGCCTCAAGAAGGGGAGACAAAGAAAACCAGGAAAGAAACCTCGAAGGGAACCCCCCATAATAGAAACGAACCGCCAGCAGGAGACCATATTGATGACTCCCATAATAGACTACCTCCTAAGAGGAATCTTACCCCTTAGTAAGAAAGATGCAACAAAGATAAAACGCCAAGTTCTTACATTCGTGGTTGTAAATGACATACTCTACAAAAAGGGACATTCACTTCCTTACTTGAGGTGTGTAAATTCCAAAGATGGACTTAGCCTGTTAAAAGAAGCTCATGAAGGATGGTGCGGGGTCCATCCCAGTGGAGTTAAGCTGGCCAAAAGGGTCATGCAATAGGGTTATTATTGGCCCCAGATGGTTAGCCAAGCAGTTGAGTACGTCAAGAGATGTGAAAAATGTCAGAAGTACTCAAAGGTGTCGCAGCTTCCTCCCAGTGAACTAACCACTATATCAAGCCCCTAGCCATTCGATGTATGGGGAATAGATTTAATTGGGCCCTTATCACTTGCCAAGGGTGGAGCTAAATATTCTGTAGTAGCTATCTACTACTTCACCAAGTGGGTGAAGGCAGAACCCCTTCCGGCTATCACATCCAAAAAGGTATTAAGATTCGTAATAAAAAATATTATTACCCGCTTCGGAATTCCCCACAAAATCATATCGGACAACGGAACACAGTTTGAGAGCGAAGAGTTTACCCGATTTTACGAGAAAAATGGAATCATCAAGAGTTTCCCCTCAGTAGCCCATCCGAAAGCTATCAGTGTTATGGAATCCGCCAACAAGACCATTAAGACAATCCTTAAGAAACGCCTAAATCAAGCCAAAGTAAATTGGGCAGAAGAGCTGCCTTTAGTGCTTTGGGCGTATAGAACCTCTACCAAAATAGCCACGGGACATACCCCTTTCTCCCTAACATATGGATGCGAAGTTGTGCTTCCATTAGAGGTTGAAATCCAGTCACATAGAAGGATAGCATACGCGTACGACCCCATCCACGAGTTAAGGAAGGAATCACTAGATTTAATACAAGGACTAAGGGATGAGGCTGCAATCAGAACTGCTGAATATCAAAGAAGGATTACGAAATACTACAATTCCAAAGTCAAAGCGAGAACATTAGATAAAGGCAAATTAGTGCTACGAAGAGTGATGGCTAACACTAAGAACCCAACGGATGGCCCTCTCGGTCCAAATTGGGAAGGACCCTTAATCATACATCAAGAAATTATGCCCAGAACATACCGACTATGCAAGCCTAATAGTATTCTTGTTCTAAGAACATGGAAATCAGAACATTTAAGACCATATTTCTCGAAGGCAAAGGAATAAGAAATAAGATCTTCCCCCAAAGATAGTTACACGGCTAAGGGCATGGAAATCCTTTCAATGGCTCAAGACAAACCCAAAAGGGGTCGAGTTATAAAAAAAAGGATTAAATCCCTCGTCAACGCCTAATTGGCCGGGACGAGGCATCCCTCAAAGGGGGGTGATGTGTTAGTCTTTCTCTATGCCCGAATTAGAGGGGGAAGGGTTAAAGCATCAAAAGCGTAAGCCTCCATTTCATACCAGAAATAGTAATGGAAGTGCATCTAACTTTAGCACGCCCAGCCTCTGCTCACAGAAGAGTACGCCCCGCCTCTGCTAGATCTAAGCATGTCCTACCTTTGGTCGCAAAAGAGCACGTCCTACCTCTGCTTATGTTCCGCGTTACCTGCAGAAGGGAACGCAAACCCTATAATTGCCAACAATGGTCAGGATAGGGCACCCCTCGGAGGGGGGTGGTGTATAAGCCTCTATCAAAACCTACGATGGTCCGTATAGAGCGTCAAAAGAGTAAACCTTAGTTCTGTGTTTATGATGGCCCCATCTAAGTTTCTAAGACCTTATCATCGCATACAATGGCCAGGGTAAGGCGCCTCCTGGAGGGAGGTCGAGTAAGTCCTTGGGCCCTGCTTGTGGATAAGCTAGCCAAGCGCTCCAGACGCACATGCCTAGAGCGTGGCCAACAAAGCACGTACATCCTCTGTTTTGACATCAAAAGCCCAAGGAGAGGCTTAAGAATCACGTACAACCTCTGCTTCACCAATCGAATCCAAAAGGGATACCAAAACAACAAATACCGAAGGGGGTTCCGGTCCTCAATTATTAAATACCCGAATCTGGGTCGATTCGGCGCTTCACAAATACCGGAGGTGGTTCTGGTCTTCTATCATTAAATAACCGAATCTGGGTCTATTCGGCCCTACACAAATACCAGAGGGGGTTTTGGTCTTCTATTATTAAATACCCAAATCTGGGTTGATTCGGCGCTACACAAATAACAGAGGGTGTTCCGGTCTTCTATTATTAAATACCCGAATCTAGGTCCATTCAGCGCTTCACAAATACCGGAGGGGGTTTCGGTCTTCTATCATCAAATACCCGAATCTGAGTTGATTCGGCGCTACACAAATACCGGCGGGGTTTCCGGTCTTTTATTATTAAATACCCGAATTAGGTCGATTTGGCGCTTCACAAACATCGGAGGGAGTTCTGGTCTTCTATTAATAAATACCCGAAGCTGGGTCGATTCGGCGCTTCACAAATACCGGAGGGGGTTCCGATCTTTTATCATTTAATATCCTAATCTGGGTTGATTTGGCGCTACATAAATACCGGAGGAGGTTCCGGTCTTCTATTATTAAATACCCAAATCTGGGTTGATTCGGCGCTACACAAATACCGGAGGGGGTTCCGGTCTTTTATTATTAAATACCCGAATCTAGGTCGATTCGGCGCTACGCAAATACCGTAGGGGGTTTCGGTCTTCTATTATTAAATACCCGAATCTAGGTCGATTCGACGCTTCACAAATACCGGAGGGGGTTCCGATCTTCTATTATTAAATACCCAAATCTGGGTGGATTCTGCTCTTCATTGTTACCGGAAGGGTTTCCCTATATTCAATCTTCGAGTACCTGAATCTGGGAGAATGTAGCTCGTTTTTATTAAAGGAAGGATCCCCAGGCTTCCATCTATATCAATGCTCGAGTTTGTGCCAGTTCATTTCTTCATAAACCATGAAAATGAATCTCCTGACCGAGGTCCATGACGTAATCTAGCATTGAGGGACAACTAGCCAATAAATAGAAGTGAGCTTGGAAAGATAAGCTTGACTTGGAACGTCGAAGACACCCCTTCACTAGGGGGGCAAATGTTACCACTAAAATCATCTTAGTATAAAATAATAGTGCAAGGATGTTGGATGAATATAAGCACGGAAAAATGGACCCTAGGGAAACATAGACTAGCACCCTTTAGGAACAAAAGAGCTCAAGACCTTCAGAACGACAACAAAGCTCACCCAGCAGGGTCCATCCGACGGGGTCTAAACAAAGGAGGGGTTCCGTTACAAAAAATAACCTAAGACAAGGATCAGGAAAGAGGAAAGTACAGGCTTCGTTTATCGAAACCTCGAAGGACTATCGAGATCAACCCACTTAACGCCGGCACACTAGAGGAAGAGGAACATCAGACCAATACATAAAGATTGTCCAAGGTCGACTTCTGAGAATCGACTTCATGTATAACGAAGGGCTACCTTCACAAGTAACAGAAATATCACCGGAAGCCACCTTCCAGAAAAGCAAATCGTCTTGAAAGTTTTACCGAAAGGTTAAGCCAAGACCCAAGCAGGGATACAGGCTACCCGTACTAATCCACCTAGTACATAACACCAGCAACGGTTTCAAACCGATAGTATCTATGTACATCATGAGGACAGGCTCCTCTAAGTACTCACGATAAAGCCGAAGGCCTACATCCGGAAGCTTACGTGTGAAAGCCAAAGTTCATAAGCTGCTAACGGAGGTTCAAACATCGTGCACAAACCGCCACGACAACAAACCCGTGTCAGTCTCGGGGAGGCACAAGTCGTCCGGAACCCTCACTTCGAAGACCGTAATCAGCACCACAAGGACAACTAAGAACCAGACGCCCGAGACCAGAGAAAAGAGCGGCGAACAGAGGCCCGTGCAGGCCCAATAGTCTAACAACGAAAGGACCCCGGGTTCTCTATAAATAGGACCCCTGGGTCACATATGAAGGGGACGAACTTTTTATTCCTTAAATCATTTATTCTCTCCTAAGGAGGAGGAAATCATCAATTCTTGTAATACATCTACAATTTATGAATGGTGAATTTCCGGGTGATAAGCATCTTGTGATCTGATAATATTCGTGTGCCATAATGATGAAACAAGGAGTTAACACTAACTTTACTGATGAGAAGACCAATCTGGATACCCTAGAAATGGAGAAGGAACTCTATAAAAATACGGAGTCCCTTTCCCCTCGTCTCAAGGTTTTGCCATGATTGATAGACACTCTCACGATGAGCCTAACATTTCCTGCCCCTTGAAAAAGGGAGGTCATCTGAGGGTTCATAACTTGACCTTCGACGTAATTCTGACCCTCCCCCTCTCTGGTATTGGTCAGACACGAAATGATCGTCGAAGTTAATGAACATCATATGACCTTCTTCCCTGAGGCCGGGGGAAGTGTTAGCCTGTTTTCTTCTTATTACAGCACTTCACGCCATCCTCATGACTTGGGGAGCTATCAATTTCACAAATCTTAGTATTAATAGGCTAGATAACCTCCTCAAGAGTCAATTCGGAATACCCTCGAACGATACGTACGACATCCATCCCTTGGAAGTAAGATAATTAACCATTAGAGTTGAGATTCTTATACCCAGGGGAAGGACGTCAGGTTTAGATCTACAGGTCCCAAAACATATTTCGATAACTCTGAGTCATGACGATGTCAAATCCCGTGGACATGCATCTTATATCTCATAATTCGGGTGTTGACGAAAAATATCGTTAACCGTGGTCACGCTCTAATATTCAGTTACAGTAAACATATAACCATATTATCAGAGTATGAACTAAGTATTTCTTGAAGTCGAAAACCAAGTCAAAAACCTCATTTTTACTATTCAATTTGGGTTAACACCTATAAATTTATATAGTTTAACATATTCCCTGCAATATTGAAAAATATGTAATAGCTATTTTATAAAATCGGAGGGAATTTTGTGTTGCTTCTAAATGCTTTGAAGTTTCTTTAAAAATGATTTTTTTGGGTAGGGCAGCTGTCCACCCCAACCTAAAGCTAGTTACATCACTACTCATATGGATCAATTTCTTCCTTCATTAATTTTTTTTAGAAGCTCTGATAATAAAAAATTGATTTGCCTTGAGTCTGCTTACTTGGTAATTCATTTTAAGATATGTGATTACTTTTTATATTTCAGTCATTGCTATGTTATTAATCAATAATAATGGAAATACATATGATTTTTAAATTTATCAACTAATTTGGAGAAGACAGTAGTAAGTAATTATAGACGCTATAGTAGTTAGATATGAGGGTAAAAAACTGTACATTGGAAAGTCTAAACGACTAAATTTGGAATTTAGTAGTTATTTTTTTGTTGAACTGTACTTTATTATCTCATATTAACTTAGTGCTCATGGTTTTTGTTCTCTCTCTCTCTATATATATATATATATATATATATATATATATATATATATATATATATATTGTAACAGTGTTTATTAGGAACAAATGTGTATTATTTAAATGGCATTTTTATTCTATTCTTCTTTGTAATTTTACCTATGATTTTGATTTTCTTCTCTAGCAGTTTTATTTTAGTAAATTAATCTGTTTTCTGATCATGCTTTCTATAACATGGTTAAAAGCCGTATCTAATTCATTGATAGCATTGTAGGAATGAGGCATTAAACACAGTTTTAACCCGTATCAGTATAGGAGTTTAGTACGGTTTTAAGCCGTATCAATATAGCAGTTTGATACAGTTTTAAGCTGAATCAATATACGAATTTGATACGGTTTTAAGCCGTATCAGTCTTTTAATTTGACAATGCCAGTATACTAATTTAATACGGTTTTAAGCCGTATCAATATAGTAATTTGATACGGTTTTAATCCGTATCGATCTACGAATTTGATATGGCTTAAAATCATATCTATCTATGAATTTGATACGGTTTTAAGCCGTATCAATCTATGAATTTGATACGGGTTAAACCCGTATCTATGTAACAAAAACGCCATTTTTTGATACAGCCCAGAGCACTGCCAAATCGATTTGGATACGGCCATGAGCACTGCCTAATTGGCATTTCTGGTGTAGTGAGGACACTCTTGGATTGGATTCTAAACTACACTACCATTAATAAGTTTGTTGAGTGGGCTTGAAGTTCTGTAAAAGCAACATGAAAGATTGCTCAAATACCTGTAAGCGAGGCTTATTTGGGTTGTGTTATAAATGCTTTAGCTAAACCTATTGATGGAAGAGGTGAAATTTCTACTTCTGAATCTCGATTAATTGAATCTCCAGCTCCGGGTATTTTTTCAAGATGCTCCGTATATGAGCCTCTTCAAACAGGACTTACTATCAATACTTTGGATTACTCGGACACGTACTTCGAGAAATAGCGTATTTGTTACCCGTCGCAACAAGGTCCAGTTAGTAAGGATAAAAATATCATTTCTGGTTTGTATGGATCTCTATGATCATAGAGGGGGCCTCTTTACCATTTTGTATAAATAGACTATTCTATTTGTATAGATATGGTAGAGGGCATATCCAATCTTTCTTGACCCATTAGTTCCAAGTTCTTTAGCGCATCTTGTAAAAATCCAGATTTAAATCCAAAAACATTGATATTTTTTTTTTCAATGGCAGTAAAAGGTACGTTAACATCAAAGCCTCCTGCGTTCTGAGTTTCTTCAAACTCAGTGACATCATATATAATTACTTGCATTGCATCCTCGGTCCTTATCCATTCAACTCCTTTTAAAGCATAAGTATTAACACTGGCGTTACCATCCTTTGCATTGCTTTGCTTTTTGGTTGATCATATTCATTCTGCGGTGTTTTCTGCCCTAATCCTTTGCCTTTGACACTCCACTACAGTAGCCTTGTTGATATTATTCTCATTACTGCATAAAGCGTTGTTTACATTGATCGCAACAGCCTCCATAATTGTATTACATATTTCACTTCTTCAAGATTCAAAGCATTGTTTTCATTTTCATTAATGTCACTTAATCTATTAATAACTCCATATCTCTTACCAGTTGGAACTGCCGATTTACAAGCTTCACTAGAACGCTAATTAGAAGATTCACCTTCTACCCATTTCCACTTCTTTAGATGCCCAACAGGAAACACTCTAACTTTTTGAAAACTTCTCGCTGGTATTCTTTTGACTTGACCCTTAATAGCAACATTGTTGGCGCTAACACCACCTTTTACATGTGCATTCATCTCACCACATTGTTCAGTAACATTAATACCACTCCTATTGTTATTTTTCATTTTCGGTAATTCAGTGGTGACACCCGAAGGGTAGTTCGAACTCAAATGACCAAACACCTTACACGCACGATGGATGTCAGGCTTTCTGTCGTAACTGAACTTAACAACGGGTTCAGTTTCGTCAGGTAGGAGCACAACTAAAGTTTCTGGCAACTCACTTTCAATAGATATCTCGACTAGGCATTTCGCAAGCCCTAACCAATCCAAACTCTTCGTAGCCTGGTCCATACATAGAAATTTGCCTACATGCGACACTAACCAACAAATGCCTATCTTCGACCATGCCACTATAGGTAGATTGGTTATTTTAACCCAAACTGGAACAATTCTGATCCCCTTACCGGAAAGCCCCATGTTAACGTCCCATTTTCTAATAATGAAATCTTACTTCTTATCACAATAGGATCAACATTGTAACACCCCGTATTTTCTGTTAACGTTATAGTAACAAATTAATCAATACTTAATTTCAAATGTGAGAATTAAGGGAAACGGGTTACGCCATTGCGTTCGTCTCGGAATTCTACTTGAGATAGAGTCCGAGTTTGCGTGAATTGGACTTCATATGAAGAAGTTATGGCCTCCAGAAGTTTCAGAAATTCAAATAAATTCAAACAGCACAAAACCAGATTCAAAATTCAAAACGAAAGTCAGAAGCGGGATGGCCGGGAAAATTCCCGCCCAGGACCCAGGTCGACCAGGGGGTCGACCCTAGTGTCTACCTCCCCCCTACAGGTCGACCTAGGGGTCGACCTAGGGGTCGACCTGGGGGTCGACCTGCCCCCGGCCAGAACTGAAGTTTGAATGATTGACGACTTGTTGCTGAGTCACTAGGGTTTCTGGATGGTCCTGATCTGGTCTGAATGGCTGTGGTTAACTCTAGGTTCATCCGACGGCTATAATTAAATTGAAATTCTAGATAAAACAACTCAATGATTAACCTAAAATCACACAAAAATAATCCTAGAACTGTCATGCCGTCAGTAGAGAACTTGGAATAGCCGTCACCGTTTTCAATTCTGAAACAAGATAAAAGCCTACATCAAAATCAAACTAAAAGTAATCAAATTCAACGATCTACATCAAAGGCGAGCTTACCAATTTCAGAATTCAGATTTCATAAATCAAGAATTCCTTTTTAGTTTGTAAGTTGGTTATTACGTAGATTTAAACGTTCTTTTTGAAAACATGGCATGTTGTAATTCGAATATAGAATGATGCTTATGTATAGGATAAATAAAGTTTGATTCTCATTTATCTTATATTACCATTGCGATTGATCATGCCTATATGTTTGTGATGTTGAACATACCATATTGTATGTTATTGGAATCTATTATGATTGGGTAAAGAACTTATTATGCCAACGGAATGGTGAAACATGTCATGTTGTAATTTGGTGGTTATTTGCAAGTTTATGATCTAAATCACATGCTTACATGTTAGATCAACATTCATGTATATCTAGAACTATGTTAAGTTGAATCTATTTATGTTACAAGATTTGGATTTGTGGCTCTCTTATGTTTTAACACATAAGTTATCATGCTAAGTTGTGATTCGAATATGTTTATAGTAGCTCTCTTATGTTTAACATACATAAGTTATCATGCTAAGTTGTGATTCAAATATGTTTATAGTAGCTCTCTTATGTTTAACACACATAAGTTATCATGCTAATTTGTGATTTACCTATGTTTATAGTAGCTCTCTTATGTTTTGACATAACCAAGTCAATATGCAAAATTGTGGTTTAAAATTGTGTTTATATGTTAAACCTCCATGTTAGACCTATATCAAGTTTACATGATAATTAGATCCAACTTAGTCACAAGTTCACCTTTACGTGTTTAGTTAAGTTAATGATACATCTATGCCAAGTTACACGTGATAAGTTAAATGTATGATATTTTATGTTTATTTCATGTCCCTTGTTTATTACCCCTTTTTGTTTATGGGTTTGGGCTAATTTACTTGCCCAATACTTTATGTGATTCATGCGTACGTTCCTCAGGGATAGCGATGGGAAAACATGAAAATTTCATGGCATAGATTTGTTCATAAAATGGTATATTTGATATACCATTTATTGTGAGCAATAATTAAAAAGGATAATTATGGCATGAGTAGATTAAAATTAATTTACATAAAGAATTAGACATATATAGAAAATATGTGAATTTTGAAAAGACGAATATGCCTAACCCGAGGTTAGACTGAGTTGTGGTGTAAACCTGCCCGGAACCGACCGGCATATCCAATGACCACAACAAGACCTGTCTAATGTGGGTGGTTAGTGCATCAAGCCCAAAAAGGACCCGAGGTTAGACTGAGTTGTGGTGTAAAACTACCCGGAACCGACCGACAAATCCAGTGACCACAACAAGACCTGTCTAATGTGAGTGGTTGGTGCTTTATTGAATAAATTAAAGCTAAGTCAGGATTGGTAGGGTTAAGTCAATTAGGGAAACACTTAACCGATTCAACATGTTAACTAAACTGATGGGTGGGGTTAGGTAAACTTGGACACTTAACCATATAAACATGTTGATTAGAAAACCCTAGTAATGGGGACCCATTTCAGCAGTAACCCACATAGATGTATCATGGTACCCTAAACTAGGCAGGGTGGGGCACGATTACTGGGATGATTATAAGCGGTCAAAACGTCGGTGGTTGGTGCGTCAGTGTAGGTTCCGACGGAGTATGGGCTTGCACGTACTCCGGAGTGGAAAAAGCTGGCACTGGGCATCAGTAGTATACACTGTGCATCTTGAATTGTGTCTGGTTGCCACCAGAGGGACTGATACACCCCATGGTGCTGTGTAGTTTATGCCCCTCTATATCCCCGCCATATCCCCGATATATCGTGTAGCGCACTTCTGCCGCTACGCTATTTCCAAATAGCCTATGAAATAGCCTTTCTGCTTGAAGCCCCGCTATAATCCGATATTCCCGATATATATTATTTCAGCTGTATTCCGCTATTTCTGCTATATCTTCTATAAGAGAAATGAATTGAAAATGACATTTATGCATTATAAAATTACTTTTTAAGTATAATTATTTAACATATAATTTTTAAAATATAAAGTAGTATAGTATTCTATTAAATTTAGTCAAGCTAAACAAAAGTTTACACTTTTTTACATATATTTGCTTATGATTTTATTTAAAATTAGGAATGTACTAATTATAAATAAATTAAATGTTAAATTTCCGTTTATTTATCATCTATATATATATGTGAAAGCATTAAATACAAGTTTTATATGCTATTTTAGACTCGTCCGCTATATCCTGCTATTTCCTCGCTTTATCCCCACTACAACTTTTTGGGCCTTCGCCGCATTGGATCCGCTGAGCGGTTTAACTGCACAGCCATGGTGGACCAGCACATGTAGCTACGGTCAAGCGGGGCCGAATGACACAGGATATGAATGCATGCAAGTAGGAGCCGATCAATAAGGGGATCATTTGTTATGAACACGTGGGGCTGGTTGAACCAATGGTTAGTAGGTGCAGAGGCTATAGTAATGGGTGCGATCACATGTTCATCTTTTCTTATATTAGGGTGTTGCCCTATGTTCTGTTATTACTGTCATGATCCCTTTCCTTGTTTAAATACTAGTAATCACTGAACTTACCATACTTATTGTCTGACCCGTTTTCTTTCGTCCTCTTTTCTTCCGTTTCCCCCCCCTTCCCCCAGGTCCACAAGGAGGGAATACTCCAGCTTAATTAGACTCTTTGCAAGCTTCAAGAAAGTATATGTATGATTGGGACTCTCTTACATTGGTTATGGCTTTTGGATACTACACTTGGGTATTTATGCAGTTTTATTTATGATTTATGCTTCTTTATTAAATAATCAAGACAGAATTATGGTGTAATGTTTTGGAAGTTATTTTGAGATAATTTGCTGTAATGCTTTTGTATTGAACCACGTATACAATAAATATTTGATTTTTGCTACTTATATTTATCTGTCTTGTAAATTTTTCTATGTCTTGTACCTATAACCCTCCACCAAAGTTAAGGCATTCCCTTTGTGAGTGACCTTAACGGAGGTGGGGTGTTTCACTTGGTATTAGAGAAAAGGTTTACCAGATCAGATAAGAATTTTTGAAAACTATTTTCAAAAGAAATATAAAGAAGCATTTTACAAGAAAAAGTGTTATTTTATTCTAAAGGCATAATCCCCCAAAGCCATATGCCCTATCATTCTATCCTTTGTTTTGAATCTTTTCTTTTTCGTTTCAGCATGTCTGGCAATCTTAACCTTCCAGAGGGTGTGCCGATACCTGGTTGGTTCAGGAGGCACTTAGAGGCTAGGGCCAACGATGCGGGCCCAGCAGATATTCCCCTCTAGCTGCAGCGGTTCCTCCTCCTCCTCCTCCGCGTGTAAATGCTTTCTCCAAGATTTGTAGAGACTTCAGGGCCATGGGTGGAAAGGATTTCAAGGGAACTGAATCATTCATAGAAGCAAGGAATTGGGTCAAAGAAACTGAAGATCTATTCGATATCTTCGAGGTGGATGATAGACAGAAGATACAGTTGGCAGTGTGGTTGGTCAAAGGCGAAGCTTCCTATTGGTTGGAAGTCACTAACGCTGAAAGACCAGTTGAAACATGGGTGGATTTATGAATAAGGTTTGAGATGAAATTCCTCTCACAAGCCGAACGAAGTTTACAGCTGGAAAAGTTCTTATCTCTTAAGCAAAGAAATATGACGGTCAAAGAGTATGTCAACCAATTCAATCAGCTGGCCTGGTTTGGACTGGACTTAGTGAATACTCCTCATAAGAAGGCTCTTCGTTTTGTCAAGGGATTGAATGAGCCACTTCACAGCCTGGCTATGACCCATGTACCTATGGGGGCTACTTACGAGAGGTTAGTGGACATGGCACTCTTACATGAGGAAGAGAAGGGAAAGAAAGAGGCAAAAGCGGAAGTGCCTCAAGATAAGAAGGTGGAGGGGTCACAGAACAAGAAGGCTGATTCAAAGAAAGGCGGGAAGAACAATAAACCCCGTGACAAGAGAAAGTGTAATTTCTGTGGCATTCCTGGACATCTGGTCAAAGACTGCAGGAAGAAGAAAAGGAATATGGGTAGCTGTTTCCACTGTGGTGAGACATGACACATGGCTAAGGACTGCCCAAGAATGCTAGGGCAGAGAGCTGGACCTTCGTCTGGAGGACAAGTTCACGCTCTCACGGCACCTCCGCAAGAACGTGGTAGAAATATTTCTGTCGAAAGTTTAGTCTATCTTTTTGATCATCCTGTTCGTACACTATTTGATTCTGGCGCACCGCACTCACTTGTATCTGCTGCTTTAGTTGAATCTCTGCACCTAGACACTAGTTTAGTAGAGGATCCCTTGGTTGTTTCAAATCCAATTGGGGGCTCCGCTTATTTGTCAATGGTTTGTCTGGATTTGAAAATATCTATTCTAAGCGTTGGGTTTAGATGAAATGCCTATGTTTTGGGCTTCACGGGCTATGGGTTGATTCTAAGCATGGATTGGCTATCCAGTAATGGTGCCATCCTCGACTGTGAAAAGAGAGTGGTTAGACTCCTGACTCGCCTTGGTAACACTCTTTAAATTTCTTGTAAACCCCTAAACTCTATTATGCTAAGTCATCTAGAATCTCTTGATGCGTCTGCTAAGGACTTGCAGTCTGTGAAGGTGGTCCGTGAATACTCGGATGTGTTTGAAGAGGTAAAGGGGTTACCCCCGAAGCGGGAGATAGACTTCCGCATATACCTCGTTGACAATGCAAAACCCATTTCCTTACCCGTTAGGCACATGGCTCCAAGGAAGCGGAAAGAGCTCAGCGAGCAAGTTACAGAGCTCATAGAAAAGGGGTTTATAAGGCAGAGTATTTCTTAGTGGGGTGCTCCAGTAGTGTTCGCAACTAAAGGGACGGTTCACTTCGCCTGTTTGTTGATTATAGGGAGCTAAACAAGCTGACCAAGAAGAATAGGCACCCACTCCCGAGAATAGATGATTTGTTCGATCAGCTTGTAGGTGCATCGGTTTTCGGCCAATTAGATTTAGCTACCGAGTTTCATCAGCTAAGAGTGGCTGAAGAAAGCATTGATAAGACCGCGTTCGGAACTTCGGATGGTTTCTTCGAGTGGTTTGTCATGCCTTTCGGCTTGACAAATGCACCTGCTTACTTCTTCGATTTGATGAGCAGAGTGTTCAGGGAGTTCCTCAATAAGTTTGCGGTGGTCTTCGTGGACGATATTTTGATCTTCTCAAAAAGTGAGGAAGAGCATGCTTAGCACTTAAGGGAAGTCATGGATCCTCTCCGTGCACATCAGTTGAAAGCCAAATTCTCCAAATGCCATTTCTGGAGAGAAGAAGTTAGGTTCCTTGGACATGTGGTGTCCAAAGAGGGGTTAGCTGTAGACCCCGCAAAAGTGGTTGCTGTGCAAGATTGGAAGGTTCCTCGAAATGCAACCAAAGTCCGAAGCATTCTCGGGCTAGCAGGCTTTTATCGAAAGTTCATCAAAGATTTTGCAAAAATCTCAGCTCCACTTACAAGGTTAACAAAGAAGAACCTTCCTTTCAATTGGGACTTGGATTGCGATATTGCTTTCCAACGTTTAAAAAGGGCTCTGACAACAGCCCCAGTTCTGACATTGCCTGATGGAAGCAAGATGTTTACAGTATACACAGATGCATGCGGAACAAGACTAGGCGTTGTTCTGATGCAAGAAGTGAAGGTAGTGGCTTATGGTGGAAGGCAGCTGAAAGTACATGAGAAGAACTACCCAACCCACGACCTAGAGTTGGCAGCCATCATTTTTGCGCTTAAGTCTTGGCGCCATTATCTCCTAGGTGAGAAATTTGAATTGTATACTGACCATAAATCATTGAAATACCTTTTCTCGCAGAAAGATATCAACTTGAGGCAACAAAGATGGATGGAGTTTCTTACCTCATATGATTTTGAGATTTCCTATACTCCTGGCAAGGGCAATGCCGTAGCAGATGCCTTGAGTAGAAAGAAACTGACCTTAAGCCCTCTCTTTGTAGAAAGGCAAAACTTGGAGTACATAGCCGACTTTGACTTTAGGCCCTCCTACGAATTTGTACCTGGCCTACTAGCAACATTGGAAGTGTGGCCTACGCTTTTGGACTCAGTAGGGGCCGCGCAACGTGAAGACCCTCAGCTAGTTGATATAATAGATAAGCTGATTAGGGAGGAGACTTTGAGTCACCTCAATAGATACTCCATCGATGATAAGGGATGGCTGAGACGGGATGGAAGACAATGCGTCCCACAAGCAAGGGATTTGGTGGAGAAGGTTCTCGAAGAGGCACACCATTCCAAGTTGACCATACACCTCGGTGGAGACAAATGTACAAAGACATAAAAAGGGTTTTCTTTTGGAGTGGCATGAAAAGAGATGTAGCTGAATTCGTCTCCAAGTGCATGATATGCTAGCAAGTCAAGGCAGAACAGAAGAAGCCTGGAGTTTTTCTTCATCCTCTAGAGGTCCCACAGTGGAAATGGGATAGCATTTCAATGGACTTTGTTGATGGGTTGCCTACGTCAA
The DNA here is from genome assembly GCA_030737875.1 of Allium sativum. Classification (NCBI taxonomy): domain Eukaryota; kingdom Viridiplantae; phylum Streptophyta; class Magnoliopsida; order Asparagales; family Amaryllidaceae; genus Allium; species Allium sativum. Next base: position 593,546,824 of record CM060921.1, on the reverse strand, counting down.
GGAGGGGCAACACCGATATTTGGGTAATAGTGGACAGGCTCACAAAAAGCGCCCACTTTATACCCGTCAAGAGTAGAAGGACTGCCTCATCTCTAACATCCATATATCTTAAAGAGATAGTTCGACTCCATGGGATACCCTCCAGCATTGTGAGTGATCGAGATCCTATCTTCACGAGCGAGTTTTGGAAGAGTTTACAAGAGGCTGTAGGCACACAGTTATGCCTAAGCACGGCCTATCACCCTCAAACCGATGGCCAGACGGAAAGAGTCAACAGAGTATTAGAAGACCTCTTGAGACTATGCATTCTTGACTTCGGAGGTACATGGGAGGATCATTTACCTTTGGTGGAATTCGCTTACAACAATAGCTACCAAGCCACCATAGGCATGGCGCCTTTCGAAGCCTTATATGGAAGACCGTGCCGGTCACCAACTTGCTAGTGGGAGTCCACAGACAAGCTCATACTTGGACCAGACATGATTTGGGAAACTTCAGAGAAATTGGACTTGATACGAAGAAAAATGAAGACTGCCCAAGATAGACAGAAGTCCGAAGAACTGACCTTGAGTTCGAAGTTGGAGACAAGGTGTTCCTTAAAGTATCTCCTTTGATAAACGTCATTCTCTTTGGATCCGCAGGAAAGTTAGCACCAAGATTTGTAGGGTCGTTCCCTATCGTCGAGAAGATTGGAAAGATGGCTCATAGGGTACAACTGCCCAAAAGAATGGATGAGATTCATAATGTCTTTCATGTCTCTCACCTGCGGAAGTGCTTACACGAGTCTGCGGAAGTGGTAGAACCAAGCATGCTAGAGGAAGTAGAAGTTGAACGAGAAGCAACTGTGAGGAGAGTTCCAACCCATATCTTGGGAACATAATTCAAAAAGCTACGCCACCGTGAAGTTAAGCTCGTCAAAGTTCAATGGAGCGACGCCGAGGAAGATGCAACTTGGGAAACTGAGGACAGAATATGTGCAGCCTACCCTTTTCTTTTTGAGGGTGCATCTTTGATCTCTCTTTCCTTAAGTTTATGCTCGTATCTATCTTTTTAGGTGTATCTCCTCGATCCTATCCATTATCCTTAGGTAGAAACATTTTTGGATGTAAACATGTAATTGAAACATGTTATGGTTGATGGTTGCATGTGGTTGCTCGTGGATGCATATACACACACATTAGGTATTAGATCGGCTTAGTCCCTTTCATATTGCATATATGTATTTGTATATGGATTGAAACTTGATGTATTATCATATGGACATTGCATTTGTATGAATAATTGTGCACCCATGTAGGAAATTTTGAGTAGGAAAAATTGCATACATAATGGACTCATGGCACTTACATAATTTTCATTAAGGAGGTCAACTGAATCAGTAGACCGCTTGATTTTGCATTAGATAAGGACATGTACACACACTATGCATGTGATCATGAAGCATTAGAAATCTTTTAAGGAAAATGGACTCCTGTGTTTGATGGTTCAGTAGATGGGTGATTGGATGGTAGGATATAAGTTCTTCTCGACTTGAAGATTTCGGGGACGAAATCCTAAAAGGAGGGGAGAATGTAACACCCCGTATTTTCTGTTAACGTTATAGTAACGAATTAATCAATACTTAATTTCAAATGTGAGAATCAAGGGAAACGGGTTACGCCATTGTGTTCGTCTCGGAATTCTACTTGAGATAGAGTCCGAGTTTGCGTGAATTGGACTTTGTATGAAGAAGTTATGGCCTCCAGAAGTTTCAGAAATTCAAATAAATTCAAACAGCTCAAAACCGGATTCAAAATTCAAAACGGGAGTCAGAAGCGGGCTGGGTGGGAAAATTCCTGCCCAGGACCCAGGTCGACCCTAGTGTCGACCTCCCCCCTACAGGTCGACCTGGGGGTCCACCTAGGGGTCGACCTGGGGTCGACCTGCCCCGACCAGATCTGAATTTTGAACGACTGATGACTTGCTGCTGAGTCACTAGGGTTTCTGGATGGTCCTGATCTGGTCTGAGTGGTTGTGGTTAACTCTAGGTTCATCCGACGTCTATAACTAAATTGAAATTCTATATAAACAACTCAATGCTTAACCTAAAATAACACAAAAATAATCCTAGAACTGCCATGCCGTCAGTAGAGAACTTGGAATAGCCGTCACCATTTTCAATTCTGAAACAAGATAAAAGCCTACATCAAAATCAAACTAAAAGTAATCAAACTCAACGATCTACATCAAAGGCGAGCTTACCAATTTCAGATTTCAGAAATCAAGAATTCCTTTTTAGTTTGTAAGTTGGTTATTACGTAGATTTAAACGTTCTTTTTGAAATCATGACATGTTGTAATTCGAATATAGAATGATGCTTATGTATAAGATAAATAAAGTTTGATTCTCATTTATCTTATATTACCATTGCGATTGATCATGCCTATATGTTTGTGATGATGAACATACCATATTGTATGTTATTGGAATCTATTATGATTGGGTAAAGAACTTATTATGCCAACGGAATGGTGAAACATGTCATGTTGTAATTTGGTGGTTATTTGCAAGTTTATGATCTAATTCACATGCTTACATGTTAGATCAACATTCATGTATATCTAGAACTATGTTAAGTTGAATCTATTTATGTTACAAGATTTGGATTTGTAGCTCTCTTAGGTTTTAACACATAAGTTATCATGCTAAGTTGTGATTTGAATTGTTTATAGTAGCTCTCTTATGTTTAACATACATAAGTTATCATGCTAAGTTGTGATTCGAATATGTTTATAGTAGCTCTCTTATGTTTAACACACATAAGTTATCATGCTAAGTTGTGATTTAAAAATGTTTATAGTAGCTCTCTTATGTTTGGAGATACCCAAGTCAATATGCAAAATTTTGGTTTAAAATTGTGTTTATATGTTAAACCTCCATGTTAGACCTATATCAAATTTACATGATAATTAGATCCAACTTAGTCACAAGTTCACCTTTACCTATTCAGTTAAGTTAATGATACATCTATGCCAAGTTACACGTGATAAGTTAAATGTATGCTATTTTATGTTTATTTCATGTCCCTTGTTTATTACCCCTTTTTGTTTTTGAGTTTGGGCTAATTTACTAGCCCAATACTTTATGTGATTCATGCGTACGTTCCACGGGGATAGTGATGGGAAAACATGAAAATTTCATGGCGTAGGTTTGTTCATAAAATGGTATATTTGATATACAATTTATTGCGAGCAATAATGCGAGCAATAATTAAAAAGGATAATTATAGCATGAGTAAATTAAAATAAATTTACATAAAGAATTAGACATATATAGAAAATATGTGAATTTAGAAAAGACGAATATGCCTAACCCGAGGTTAGACTGAGTTGTGGTGTAAACCTTCCCGGAATCGACCGGCGTATCCAGTAACCACAACAAGACCTGTCTAATGTTGGTGGTTAGTGCATCAAGCAAGGACCCGAGGTTAGACTGAGTTGTGGTGTAAAACTGCTCGGAACCGACCGGCAAATCCAGTGACCACAACAAGACCTGTCTAATGTGAGTGGTTGGTGCTTTAATGAATAAATTAAAGCTAAGTCAGGATTGGTAGGGTTAAGTCAATTAGGGAAACACTTAACCGACTCAACATGTTAACTAAACTGATGGGTGGGGTTAGGTAAACTTGGACACTTAACCATATAAACATGTTGATTAGAAAACCCTAGTAACGAGAACCCATTTCAGCAGTAACCCACATAGATGTATCATGGTACCCTGAACTAGGCAGGGTGGGGCACGGTTACTGGGCTGATTATAAGTGGTCAAAACGTCGGCAGTTGGTGCATCAGTGTAGTTTCCGACGGAGTATGGGCGTGCACGTACTCCGGAGTGGAAAAAGCAGGCACTGGGCATCAGTAGTATACACTGTGCATCTTTAATCGTGTCGGGTTGCCACCAGAGGGACTAATACACCCCATGGTGGGACCAGCACAGGTAGCTACAGTCAAGCGGGGCCGAATGACACGGGATATGAATGCATGCGAGTAGGAGCCGATCATTAAGGTGATCGTTTATTATGAACACGTGGGGCTAGTTGAACCAATGGTTAGTAGGTGCAGAGGCTATAGTAATGGGTGCGATCACATGTTCATCTTATCTTATATTAGGGTATTGTCCTATGTTCTGTTATTACTATCATGATCCCTTTCCTTGTTTAAATACTAGTAATCAATGAACTTACCAGACTTATTGTCTGACCCGTTTTCTTTCGTCCTCTTTTCTTCCGTCCCCTCCCCCCCCCCCCCCCAAGTCCACAGGGAGGGAATACTCCAGCTTAATCAGACTCTTTGCAAGCTTCAAGAAAGTAGATGTATGATTGGGACTCTCTTACATTTGCTTTGGCTTTTGGATACTACACTTGGGGATTTATGCAGTTTTATTTATGATTTATGCTTCTTTATTAAATAATCAAGACATAAATTATGGTGTAATGTTTTGAAAGTTATTTTGAGACAATTTGCTGTAATGCTTTTGTATTGAACCACGTATGCAATAAATGTTTGATTTTCGCTGCTTATATTTATCTGTCTTGTAAATTTTTCTGTGTCTTGTACCTATAACCCTCCACCAAAGTTAAGGCATTCCTTTGTGAGTGACCTTAACGGAGGTGGGGTGTTTCAAGCTTCCAAATTTCTTTTTCTGTCCTACTTATCAGCTACATGAAAGAAGAAGATGCTGCCATTTGACTTTACCTTAATGTTGCCGCGTGGCTTCCAGTGCCTGAACAAGGTTGTGACGACGGCTGTGTACGAAAGAGGCGAGTCAAGAAAGAAACCCTCTGGATAATCTTGCCATTCGTCGACACTAGCTCCAACAATGTCATCGGTTGGAATCAATCTATTCCCATCATACTTGAGATTTGAAGGAGGTGGCGAGAACTCTCCAACGTTGTGTGGTTTAGACGCGAAAAGAGACAACCAATGAACAGAGGAAAGAGGGGCGTTCGGAGGAGGCGGCTGAGAAGGAGGAGGGAGAGAAGGATTGTCGTGGGATGGTGGATCTAGTAGCGGAGGGACAAGGTCCGGTGGTAGATCTGGCGTGGGGAGGAAACGAGGTAGCGACGGATTTTGTGGGTTTGTGAGGCTCGAGGTATCAGAAAGGGACGTTGCCATGATTTTGCCTATTTGAGTTACCTAAATTAACCAAAAAAACATGTGAAAGAAATGAACTTACCAAATGAACATGATCAAAAGAGAACTTGGCTATTTTCGTAGGATATTGGTCATTGAATCCACAATAAGAAAAGGAATTGAGTGCAAAATGTGAAGAACACTCATTTATTGTTTAACAATGCAATATGTTAATCTAATAATATTACTTAATCATTTACTTAAATATAATTATTTCTAAATATTAACCCGTAGGTTAATTACAACTTCATTTGCATATTAAACCGATTTAAACGTCAAATCCTTATTATATAATAATTTTAAACTATCTTATAAAAACCAATTTATAAACATCAGTTTTATTTCTAAAACTTCATTATAAGGTACAAAATATAATTAAAAATCTCGTTTCAGTTATATAATAAATTTTATAAATAATCTTCGTTAATTCTCCTAACGGCAAATCAACGTATTATACAAAAGGTGGATTGAGGCCATTTGCTGCCAATTCCTCATTCAATACTGTCTATTGATTCCAATAACTATAAATGTTGAATTCCAATTCAACGTTTAACAACCAATCAAGTTTTAACATCAATGGGGGTTCAATCAGTGCATATATAACAATATGAGAACAAAAAACATACACAATACTTGAGGGATCCGATTGGATCCCTCCAACCTGTTCTTCCCTACATCACTGATCATAATATCATTTAAAAATAACATAAGAAATGATTTTCATTAACGTACTAATCTTAAACAACGAAATATAAATTTCGTCAACCAATAAAAAAATCAACAACCAATAATCATCCATAGCATCCAATTTTTGTATTATCACTTTTACATTATAATTATATGAATTTAACACATCACAGAATTCCAGAAAGCATGAAAATTAACTCACATTTATTTTCGATCGATGGTTCGTGCGTTGCTTTATATAATTTCAAACAACGTTTAAAATTACATGAAGTTCACTACAAGAAATATGTCTATTCACAGCGTAGAAAACACGCTGTTATAGCCTTTAACAGAGTTTTGATGAACACTGTCTAACAACACACTGTTATAGGTCCCTGGTATATCACAACGTTTTCAAAAATGTTGTAGAAAATTGACATATTAAAGAGTTTTAAATGGTGTTGTCCTTATGTTTATACAGCGTTTTATATTGTACCAGAAATGTTGTTATCTTCCCTTTTCTACAGCGTCTAGCCACATATCACAACATTTCTTGAAGTTTACAAATTCTTTACTACCACAGCGTTTTGCCACATATCACAACATTTTTGGATGTTTACATGTTCTTTACTATCACAGCGTTTTGCCACATATCACAACATTTTTTGCATCTATCACAACATTTAAATATTGTAGTATCAAAATATTCATGCACAAACATATCAACAACATGTAAATATATCAATCAACTAATTATATAACACAATATTCATACACAAAGACATCATCAATAAACAAACTTTACATAATTTCAATAAACTAAATTTACACTATCTATCGAACAAAGTCACGATATCCATAAATAAAACAAAATTTCCATAAAACAAGTTTGCGCTGAATACCAACAAAATGAACATCTAAAAGTTAAAGCTTTCTCCGTAATCGGATACCACAAGCGGTCTTATTGTTGAGGGATCTTCAGAAGCGCCTAATGATATTCTGATTATAGCCGAATGCACAACGATGTCCATCTCCAATACCTATACACATGTGTTCATGTTAGCATTTGGTCATGCTTACACATTAACAAGAAAACAATGTTCGACAAGAAAAAAGACTACTTAGTTAATTTTTATAAAATTAGTAAACATAGTTATTTTTTTATAATAGTCGGTTAATTTTATAATACTTAGATAATTTTTAATTCTTGCTATTATTATTATAGAATACTTGGTAATATTTTATATACTTAGTTAACTTTTATAAACTACTTCTTCACTTTTATAAAATTAGTAAACTTAGTTAAAATTTTATACTATTTAGTTAATTTTAGTAATACTTAGTTAATTTTAATTATTGCTATAATTATTATAGAATACTTGGTAATATTTTATATTTTTATATATTTAGTTAACTTTTATAAACTAAACTTCTAAATTTTACACTACTTAGTTAATTTTAATAATACTTTGTTAATTTTAATTATTACTATAATTATTATAGAATACTTGGTAATATTTTATGTTTTTATATATTTAGTTAACTTTTATAAACTAAACTTCTGAATTTTATACTATTTAGTTAATTTTAATAATACTTAGTTAATTTTTAGTTATTGTTATTATTATTATAGAATACTTGGTAATACTAATATTGTTATACACTTAGTTAACTTTTATAAACTAAACTTTTTAATCTTTATCAAATTAGCTAATTTTTTTATAATAGTTAGTTAATTTTTATAATACTTAGTTATGTAGTTTTTTTTTTTAATAATAGTTAGTTAATTTTTTTATAATAGTTAGTTAATTTTTATAATACTTAGTTAATTTTTAATTTTTTCTATTTTTGTTATAAAATACTTAGTAATGTTTTATATTTTTATATACTTAGTTAACTTTTTTATAAATTAAACTTCTTAATTTTTATAAAATTAGTACACTTAGTTAATTTTTTATAATTGTTAGTTAATTTTCATAATGCTTAGTTAATTTTTATAAGTTTATTTAATTTTTTATAATCCTAGTTAATTTACTACTATTCTGGCATGATTCACACGTCTGGTTCCCAAATCATATGTCTGGAATTTCTCTCAGATCTGCACATGCTTGAAAGGAGACGTTTGGGCTCGAACCAGACATCTGCATGGTTTCCCAGACGACAGGTTTGCACTTCAGGTTGCAAACCTGACTGATATCAGACGCCTGGAAGAGTATCCCAGACGTCTGTTTTGCACTTCAGGTTGCAAACTCTTTTATTCCTTCAACTTGAAAATGATTTATCAACCGTACACCAAGCGTGGAATCAACTAACTATTATAAAAGAAATCAAAAGCAAACATACCGTCTTGATTGAATGCATTGGACTACGCAACACACGGATGTAGTGTAGAGTAAGACTGTATTTACTACTGAGCACCTTGCAAACTGAACAGACCAGACCAAAATCATTGCAAATTGTCTGCTACTCCTAGTGAAAATGAAATCAGAATCTAGTCAATTAAAGCATGAACATTTTTGTATCCATATTTTAACAGAGGGCAGTGGTTGATTACATACATGTCATTTGTTTGCATACATAACCATAATGAAAAACTTACCATGCATACTGAGGGCAGTGGTGCCAGAAGAGAGGGAAGATTCAAGCAAGCAAGACTTGGCAAACTTAGCATCAGTCCACAATCAGTCTAGGTAGATTGTCGCGTACAAATTGTGCTACATATTTACCTCCATGACCATAAAAAACCTGAGTGAAATATTCTTATAAGTCATTTCACTTCCATTTACAACATCAGGGGTTTGGATAAAAAGAACCAAAAAGAACCAAAAAAATATGAGGGTGAGAAGTATGTAAATACCATAATCCCATTTACAACCAAATTTTCAATTCTAAACTTGTCAATGCAAACTAACACTGCTCTGGATTATCACATAGATTACAAAATATAAACTGATAGGATCAATGGCAGAACAAGAAAAGCATATACATACCCTAAACGCGAAGGTAAAACATGTCCTCACTTCGGATCCTTAGAAAGAGGTGTGCTCTCTGTTTCATTCTTTGGTTGGCTTCTAGAAAATGTAACCTTCAACTTTGTACCTAAACCTGGAGCCCCTTTCTTCTTTTCCTTTGGCCCACTGCTAGAACTTGGACGGTTAACCACATCTTTTTTGCCTTGGTTCAGCCATGCTCTTAGTTTGTTCCTCTGACTTTGCTAGTTTTGATGTAGAATCTGTTTTACCCTTGGTTTGAGACATGTCCCTATCAGCAACGTATTCCCACAGCTCATCCTTTAGGAGTAGCAATTCTACATCACCATCTGTATAGGCAATCTTATGATGCTTTGTATCACAATCATAGGAATCAACAATGCCTTCATAAAATTCATCATCATCTGGCCACCAAACTTTAATTTTGGAGCCAACAAGGCGTTCATCCAACTTCCTTTTGGGCACGGGGTTCTTCACATATATATCGTCTATGTTTGTGCCACGCTTCCTTCTTGACCTTTTCCTTTCGACATTACGAACGAGTCATTTGTCAAACCATTTGATGATTCAATGTCATCAATACTTTCAGCCTTCCCAGTTTTGTCGCCTTTCAAAGAAAAATCTCCGCGCAAAGGTTCATTGTTATCTGCTACTGCATTATTATGTGCTACTGCATCCTTCCCTTTAGTCTGACTTCCTTTACATTTAATAATATGCATGTCCTGAGATGTATTGCTTGCAGGCAACAAGATTTCATCCAAGGAGACATTCCTTATTTCTATAGCATTCTTCTTTTTAGGTCGACCCCTTTTACGCTTAGACTTTAGCTTGCTTCTTTCATAACTTAAGCTTTTTGAAGCCTCGGCTTTATCCAAAGCTGAAGACTCCTTCACGTTAGCATCATAGTTTACAGGTAAAACTTTATCAGTGTGGCCTTTGCCTTTTCCTGTAGCACATTTCTTTTTAGGTCGGCCTCTTTTACCATATCTTTTTGAAAAAGCAAGTTGTCCATTCATCTACATTTTTGAGCACTCACGACCACCTGCAGAACTGAATATGATCAACCATAGAAATAGCTTCACCATTGAAATAGTGAAATTCAAATTTAAGTATAATATTTTTAGAAATTGATATTAAAATAAAATAGATCTGTATTAGAAACCTGCATAACTTTCACCTGCAATACAGAAATCCCTGTGCTTGTATTGAGGAAACGTTTCAAACCACTTCACCAGAAAAGCACATGAATCCAAAGCTATAACATATACAACATATCACAAATCAAAAAAAATATACTTCTTAACTTATTTGACAATCCATATGACACCATACTAACCAGTTCTTTGGTCACTGGATGTGTACAAATCCGAAGTTGTGTTCAAATATGAAAATCCAACTCCAGCAGGCGAATGCAAAAACAATATACTAGCCATTGCGTAAATAAAACCCAAAATGATAAGTGATGCATGAATAAAAATTCTGCATATTTGAAATGATATATAACATGTACCACTATCTTCCTCACTCCAGTAGTACTGCTGTTAAACACATTTGGAGTATTATCCATCTCAAGTGTTATAACATCTCTAGAATACATTAATTTATAGTTAATTATTCTAATATCACTATTTAGGCAATACTATCCTGTTTACCAGCATCAATGAGATGACACAAATTAAATAATTTAGTGTATATTATCTTCAACTATAAATTAATATTAATTTAGGCAATAGTTTACTATATAGAAGAATATCACTATTAGATAAACTTATTAACAGTTAAGGTTCTTTCCTGTAGAAAATAGTGATATAACTGTTAAAATATTGAACTATTATTAAACTAGTAGGAGAAGCCTGGTCATTCGAAACAAATGGAAGCTTAGTGATGTGATATTCATCACTATCTGTTGTTTATACTTTATTTTGATCCTTCTCAATATGTTCACTTTGCAACAAAGTATTGCTAGAAATATCACTTTGCAAAAAATACTACCTGCAACCAAGGATTCATCACTACTTCCATGAAAAGCAGGAGAACCACATCCTTCGTAAAAGAAATTCCTAATTTTTTTCCATTCTCCACTTTGCTTTTGTCTGTTTCTTTCAAACTCATATTGTTAACATCATCATCAGGGATATTGAATCCAACTACAACAATTTCACCCTCTTTCTCTTCTAGAACCTGAGACAAATTTTCAATTACAAAAAATAAATAGTCTAACCTTATAAATTCAACCAGGATTTAGGAAAGAGCCAAAAATCAACAAAGAAATAGATTAAATCCAATAAGGATCTAATAAAAAAAACTAAAATGTAACAAGTTCAAATCTTAAAAAAAACCAATCTAACCTCAAAATCAAACGAAACAAAGCAAATCCAGATTCCACGACCCATAATCAATTTCTGAATTGACAAAACCCTAGTTGTAGCCATGAATTCGCAGCGTCTTTCATCACCAGAGTCTTGCAATGATACCTTATTCGTAGCCATTGATTGAACTCAGAATTTGATTCTCCAAAGATCGGTGGTTGCTTGTGGAATTAGGGGACAAATGAAATTTTCAGAGATTCATGGAAGCTTTGATTTTAATTTGGGTTTAAAGAATTTTAAGGGAGAATTGGTCGTTTACTGTGTCTAAGGAAGTAAAAAGAAAGAAAGCGCGGTCGAATTTAGTAGGAGTGGAGGGAACAAAAATAATTTCCTGCTTTAAATTATCTCAGCGTTTTTAACGTTAAAACCACATATTACCACATATTAATATTTGTATTTGACAACAAAGAGGGCAAAATGCTGTCTAATGGTATTGTGAATGTGCACATTTCTTGTAGTGGTTCCAAATGCATCCAATTCTGATTGAACCTAGTTAGCAGTGTCGTACTTTTCACTGTGATTCCAACGAGACCAATTTTGCTGAATTTCGACATCGTATCAACGTGTTATGAATATTTAAAGTACAATTAGCTTAAATAATATAAATTTAATAATCTAATTACCTTTACTTAAAATCAATAATCCATGTCGTCTTAATTCTTCCTGATACTGTTGCTCAACGCGGTTTCTTTTTCTTCATCGTGATTTGCAGGATCGTTTCCTTCTGGCCTTCGAATTCTCTGAAACTCGACTCATCCACGTTAGAAATCTGCCTCCTCTTTAAACGCCCGTTGCGCCTCCCTAGCCACGACGGACCTCTGATCATCAACGCCGTCAGCTGCGTCGGTCTCTGGCGTTCCTCCTCCGACCAGTGCCCTGTCCTCCATCGGCCTATAACACTCAAGCGAGGAAAAAACACGAGGATGGTCAAATCTCGGTTAACCAACCCATACTCCACCGTCCGATGACCTGACATACCGCGCCACCACCAAACTGACCCCCGAAGCTTTCACTCCATTTTCCTTTCAGACTTCATCTCCTCCGTCGATTATCTATCCAAATCCAACCAAGTTCACCTGGAAACCATGATCTAAGGTCATCCCCCAAATCCCACCACCTCAGTCAATATCAGACTTCCCGACCAAAAAAAAAAACGTAGCCCTGACTCTTCTATACAATATTGCTTTAGACACCATCACCCCCAATCAACTCCACCATCGGCAAAACACAAAAGAACAAAACTGCAGAGTTTCATATTTCTCATGATTCCCGCCGCCACAAGCGATGAAACTTCACCGGATTTTAAACGTGAGTAACCCTCGACCAGATCTTTACTTTTCCTTTTGGTTACCTTTGCTAATTCGTCACCGATATGGAGAAATAAAATATTTAGAGAAGGAGGGTTTTTCTGCAAATTTGGAACATATGTGGATGTTTTGGAAAGAAGGTTGAAAAGTTAGGCTGTAAATATAATGATAAGTAATATATTTTAAGATGACATGACGAACGATGATGATTAACGATTTTTATTTCGTGCTTATCGTCATTTCTGTACGTTGTTTATTCGTTCCTATACTCACATACAAATCCTGTTCGTGACGAGAATGGACATTACGGTATAATTCGACATTCCAGACCCAATGAAACTTTTTTCGACGAGTTCCGAGTTCGCTTGCTCAATTGGCACTAGTTTAAGCTTAAATGGTCGCTGTATTTGCATCTAATTTTTCTACGCTCACAGAATAACTCCAATTGACACGAAACTTGAAATCTAGCAATAATTAGCTATTACGATCTTAATAAAATTTGTTTCGTTGAAAACGGAAGTTGTTTGAATAATACTCCTTTTTAAGGGTCCAATTTAAATTAAATAAACCAATTTTAAAATACCTCAATATAATAATAATAAAATATTATAATCGGCTATACTCGGATAGAATTTCATATAATACCAAAATAAAATACTTCAGGTTCAGTTTCAAGCTAAATCGATATTCAATAAAATAAAAATCCTTTATTTTTATATAATAAAACGTTATATTATATAAACAAATTCCATAGCGACTATTTGAAAATTTGATTTGGACATAAAACAAAATCTACAAGATAAAAACTTGATTTTTCTCATCCATTAGAAATTATAATTCAATAGATTCGGATGTTTCTTGTTTCGGAGAAATCCGACTCATATTGGATGCAGTACAAACATTTAAAGTTCAAAACCTAATATTACGAACTACCGCGAAGCTGCAGTTTGTTTTATATTAAAATAATAAATTAAACATTCAAATGTCATTTAATAAATGAAATCGTTAATAAAATTAAATGTAAACTTAAATAAACCCTCTTATATTACCAAATCATACAATATTGCAAATTCAGCCAATTTCGACTATTTCGAAATTAAATTAAAATTAATAAAATATTCAAAATTATTTGATTCAAGCTAAATTAATTCTAAAACAACAATTAAAACCATTTTAAAATATTAAATAAAACGGTTAAAAATCTAGGTCGTTACATTCCTTCCCCCTTAAAAGAATTTTGCCCTCGAAATTACTAAGGTAGGAAAAATGCTGCAAACCCAGTATATTTTCTTTTTCAAAAAATCCAATTAACTAAAAACTCTACTTCCACTTTTTAGACCAAACCAACTAGTTTTAATCGAAAAACCAACTAATTTCTATAGAAAACAATTTCAAAGATTTCCAAAAAGATTTGAAATTTTTATAACACTTTAAAATTTGGATTTTTTTTTGCAGAATCTCCCCTATACGGAGGGACTTCTGCAATACTGCAGGAACACAAATAAATTCATCGACCCTTACGGTCGAAAAAAAAAACCAAATTCAAAAACCAAATCAAAACCAGAAATTTATATTTTGCGTAGGCATGCCTTTTTGCGAGCGTAATTATGCGATATGCGATAAATTATACTTTAGCTTGCTCAATTATTATGCGAATCTAATCAAACAGGACCTAATCAGCTCCAGAATTTAATCAATATTAGCTCTTTTACCTGTTTTCAACTCATACAGAGTTCATTAGCTTCACAATCATCAAGTTAGACATTCCAGTCATCCATTCCAAACAAATTTTTCATATAGTCCAATTTATAATCAATATCATTCTAATTTCATTATACTCAGATTTACTCATCCAAGGTGCTTAATTCAATTCAAATCCGTATCTGTCCGATATATTTCAACCATATAATTCAACTGGGCTTCATGCATACCATTTGGAATTCATTAACTTGAACCATTCCATCTTCATCCAAATTTTGAATTTAATCACATCAATAATTTTTAGAAAATTGTTCCTTTATATCAAAATATAATTTTGAGTAAAATTATTTTGTTTACCTACCCTTTTAAAACAATATTATGTAAATTTGCCTTATTTAAGTGTTTATAAATCATGTAAAGTCCCGTGTTTTTATCACTTAAGTTTGGATATTTAATTTAGTCTAAGTGTTGAAATCGTAATATAAATGGAATTTTTATATTGATTAAAATCGAATTTGAACGTATATATAAAATATAAACGAACTCGCAGCAACGCGGTAGCTCGTGATATTTAGTTTTGAACTTCAATTGAGTGCACAGAATCTGTTATAAGTCAAAATTCGTTGAAATAAGAAATATTCGAATCTGTTGAACTATAATTTTGTAATAAAAGAGAAAAATCAGAATTTCGTATTTTATATTGAGTATGGCCAAATCAAATTCTCAGAAAATCGCTGTGGAATCATTTATAAACAGTAGTGATTTATTTAATTAAAATAAATTGATTTTAAATAAGTTGAATATTTGTTTAACTTGAAAATGAAATATCGGGTTTAAAATTCAAGTTAAATTATTTCGGAGTTATATGAATTCAGGTAGTAATAATTTATTTGTTATTTTTGAGTTAATTTATATTCAGTTGAATTTAATTATAAACGTCGGTTTAAATTAATATCTTTTCCATACGACCGAATGAGGCTTTGAAACTTGTTCCAATGAGTTCAGAGTAGTGGTATAGCCCTGCGAATGCCATTTGTTTCGAAAAGCATCACATTTATTCACACATTCACATTACAAAGTTCAATTACAACTACTATATATCAACAAATAACCAACAGGCTAAACAAGATAGCCACAAAAATACTCTACAGCATTACAGAGCCATTACATAATAACAAGATTGAGAAAAAAAACAATAAGAAGAGGAAATATGCACATAAAAAACTCAATCCTAACTATCATGCAAGTGACTCCATAAATGTATGAAAACCATCCGTAATCTACAAAGTCCTGTCCATTTTTTTGAAGCTCTCTCAAGACTTCCTTATGAATCGCAGCATATAAAGCATTGAAATTCTTTGTACCTTGTCCAAAAATCCTCCTATTTCTTTCAGATCAAATCTCAAAAATGAACACTTTTAAGATTTTGATCAAGCTCTTTGTCCTCCAGTTCTTCCATCTCATTGACTTATATATATTGAACCATTCCACAACACTATTCCTAACTGGCCTATGATAATTGCAATTAGAAAGTAATTTCAACCAAATACCAAAAAAAAACGAGCAAGTGAAAAAAAGATGAGTATTACTTTCCTCCTCCACTCTACAAAATTCACACTGAGCATCAGTAATTAACCCCATCGTTTTCAATTTCTGTTTAGTGTTTAAAGCATTTGCCATTACCTTCCACATCAGAAAATTCTTTTTGCCGAAGAACCCAAATTCCAAATACGAACTGACCAAGGAAAGGAGAAATCTTCATGTTTTAAGGCATTATAAACTGTTTTTATGCTATGAGAACCACCATTCCATAAAATTAGAGTTTGGATGAAAGCGATATTTTTAATTAAATGGGTTTAGATCGATTCAAATAAGTTGGGTAACCGATCTATATTTTTACCAACGCAGACTATTTTATTGCTACCTATTCCTTTCAAACAAAGGAACTCTGCACACCTATTCTATTATAGCTGCTTCTTTCTCTTCCATCATACAACAAGAAACACTGCAAGCCTAATTCCTAATGTCAACGCCTAACCTACCACTCCTCTGAAGAACGTTGCTCTTATCACTTTACAATTCGCGTATAAATATATCCATCGCCTTCTCCATTCTCAAATCAGAAACATTTCCAATCTTTGTTTCGTTCCTTTTCTTTTCTTCTTCAAAATCGTTCCACTATAAAATAAGAAAATAAAAAAGGGGAAATCAAACTGGAACCACGAATCAAAATCGCGATCAAAGCTCGACACCACCTGATTTCTTAAAGTCGATGGAATGTCGAAGCCACTCGCGATTTAAATAGAGGGTGACTATGATTTTGGGTGATTGGTTTGGAGTCTTTCAGAAGGATGCTGACTATTGAGGGATTACGATAGGGTGGATGTGAGTTCAAGTTGACCTGAGGTGTGCAATTTGGGCAAGTCGGTGCGGTCTCAAGAAGGAGGACGTGAGAAAATAAATATTGCGTGGAGTTCAAATGGTTGATGGAGGAACTATATTGGTTGAATGAGCTTAGACGTGAATGCTTTGGGGGAATGGTGGAGTTCAAGTGTACTGGCTATACATTAAGGATGGTCTGAGTTAGTTGGAGTGACGCAGATGAATTGTTGTTGAACTGATGTTCGACATTTTGGTGTTTAGGATCTGGTTTTGCAATTATTGGAGTATTGCAGTAGGAGAAAAGGGAGAACGGTTTGTGGTTTTGGGGTAGTATGATGTGCATATAGATGAAAGTAGTAAACTGGAGATCGATCTGGAGTTGGTTCTATGAATGTGGAGGGTTGCTGCTCAGTTCGACAGTTGGTTGCTGGGAAGTCGGAAGTAGGGATTTAAGTTCGTTGCACTTTGTTTGGGGATGGTGGTGGCGTGAGTATATTTTCAGAGGAGGTGTTGGTTCGGTCAAGTGGATGTTGTATGGATTTCAGTTAAGGCTAAATGGTTTTAAGGTAATATAGTGGTGTGAATGGGATGTCTGCAGTGGAATTTTGTAAGTGCGATGGTGGAGTTTGTTAAAATAACAGAGAGGACGGAAATAGAGAATGATCGAAAGCCTTGAGGCGTGTTAAACACTGTCCGAAAACAATATTTCCGTAGCACAGGAAATTTGTTCGCAGGATACAACAAGGCTCGAGATTTCTTGTGAGAGAGAAGGAGAAGAGATCAGTACATATATATTGACTGTGCGGAGAGAGCCGCATTTTACAGAGAAGATGGTATCGTTTGGGAAAAGGCTCGTCTGTTCAGAAAGATGCAACTGTCGCGTATTCGAAATTTAAAAAATAAAATTCGAATTCTGGACCGAAGCGTCTTTGTACGAACAGTCAAGCCCCAAGATGTCCCAAGTGCCCAAGTGCCTATCTATGACTATTTAAATGTAAGCCCAATTAGTTAGCCCATCTCTTATTTATGGGCTTTACTCAATTTGTTTATCATATTGGACAAAACAATATATACTTTCAATTTCCATCTTCTTCTATCATGTGGGACATTTGAACTTCTCCACTATACACAAATTACATAACATTCCCCCACTAATTTGTGTATGATAAATTTTTTTTTTTTCTTTGGATAAACGTTATCCATACAAAAAGGTATCTTTCGATTTGGACCTTTAATTAGTGTACATTAGTAAAAGTTTTAACGAAGTTGTAGGTGTCTGTAAAAGATTGAACCACAACTCTTATCGTAAAACCGAACAGATGACACAGACAAGTTTATCCACTAGATCTCACAAGATTCTCAACACAACCTTAGCACTATTATATACGGCCATGTGCTAATCCTGAATTTATGAACATTTATAAATGTAACACATACATTTATTGAAGCGGCACCACTTCTATGTTCAAATTTGTAAAACCTAATAAATGCAAACTCTGCATTATGCATTTACTCACAAACTAGCCATGATCAATAAATCATATATGGAACTGTGCTAGTTCTTTTAAGCGCTTATCAATAACTTGTTGTTACCCATTTAACTTGAAAACTAACATATTAGTCTGAAGTTGGGTTCCCGTCATTGGCGCTTAGGATTTTAAGTCCCATAAATTTTGTTGTACTTTGCACTAAGTCTCTAGCAAGTGCTTTTGTGAGAGGATCCGCTAAGTTTTCGCCGGATTTTACATATATGATGGTGATCACCCCCTTAGTAATTAAATCTCTCACAAACGTATGTCTTAAACTAATATGTCTAGATTTTCCATTGTAAACATCACTATATGCTCTAGACAATGTTGCTGAACTGTCGCAGTAAATAGAAATAGCAGATAACGAGTGTGGCCATAAATCAATGTCTAATAACAAGTCTCGTAACCATTCTGCTTCCTTAGCTGCGGCGCCAAGAGCTATGAATTCTGATTCCATAGTTGAATGTGCTATACATGTTTGTTTCTTAGATGCCCAACTTATGGCTCCTCCCCCTAATGAGAATATCCATCCAGATGTTGATAAGCTCTCATTAGTACTAGACATCCAACTTGCATCGCAATACCCTTCTAGCACACTTGGATAATCAGCATAAACTAATTTCAATTCTTTTGTTCTTTTGAGATATCCAAGGATCCTATTAATTGCTTTCCAATGAAGTATGCTAGGTTTAGACGTAAATCTTGACATCATGTTAACAGCAAAAGCTATATCTGGCCTTGTGCAATATGTGACATACATAAGACATCCAATGGCACTGGCATATTCCAGTTGAGCAATGATTCGACCTTTATTTTCTTGCATTTTCACACTAGAATCAACTGGAGTACTAGCATCTTTGATATTAAGATGTTTGAACTTATCAAGTATTTTTTCAATATAATGGGTTTGGTTCAAGGCATATCCTTTTTCATGTTTTTCAACTTTGATTCCCAATATTGTATCTACCTCATTAAGGTCTTTCATTTTAAAAACTGAAGTTAGATACTTTTTGGTATCGATAATTCCTTTCATGTTGTTACTAGCAATTATCATGTCATCAACATATAAACATAATATCACTATGCAATCATTGGTTTTCTTACAATAAACACATTTATCAGCATTACTATGCCCAAAACCATTTGCCAAAATTGCCTCATCAAACTTCTTATGCCATTGCTTTGGAGCTTGCTTTAAGCCATATAATGACTTGACTAATTTGCATACTTTGTTCTCATTTCCTGGTAGGACAAAACCTTCAGGCTGTTCCATATATACTTCCTCGGTTAAGTCACCATTCAAAAAAGCCGTTTTAACATCCATCTGATGAATGTACAGTTTATATATAGATGCCAACGCAAACAGAACTCTTATGGATGTGGTTCTTGCAACTGGAGCATAGGTATCAAAATAATCTATGCCTTCTTTTTGTCTAAAGCCTTTTGCTACTGGTCTTGCTTTGTAAGTTTGTATAGAACCATCTGTTCTATATTTCTTTCGAAACACCCATTTACACCCGATTGCCTTTGAACCGGGTGGAAGATCTACTAAAACCCAAGTCTTGTTGGATAGTATAGAATCCATCTCATCATTTATTGCTTCTTGCCAAAAAGCAGAATCTCGTGAAGTCATAGCTTCTTTAAATGTTTTAGGATCGTCATTAATAGCGAGTACCATAGGTGTAACTTCTATGACTTTTGATCTAGTAGCCTCAACCAAAAAAGTAATTGAATCAGAGGAAATGAAATCAGAACTCAAGTGTTTTTCTTTTCTAGTACGCTGACTTCTCCTAGGCTCACTTGGTTCACTATGTACTCTTTTTCCTCCACCAATGTTTTTAGAAGTTTCTTCTTCTATAGACTCAACTGTGCTATGTAGAAATTTATCTTCATAGAATTCCACATGTATGGATTCCACTATCACATTGGATTCTAAATCCAGTAATCTATATGCTTTTGAGTTTTGTGCATAGCCAACGAATACACTTTTAATACCCCTTGGTCCTAACTTTGTCTTATGGGGATCTTGGACTTTGTAAAATGCTAAACACCCCCATACTTTAAAATAATTTAAGTTAGGTTTTCTTCCATTATTCCAAAGTTCATAAGGTGAAGCCCCAAATTTCTTAAAGGGCACTTTATTATAAATATGACATGCTGTCAACAAAGCTTCACCCCACAAGTAAAACGGTAATTTTGCATTCATAAGCATTGAATTAACCATATCTACCAAAGATCTATTTTTTCTTTCAGCCACCCCATTTTGTTGGGGTGTGTATGGGGCTGTTCGTTGGTGAATAATTCCATTATCCTCACAAAACTGATTGAAGATATCTGAAAAATATTCACCTCCTCTATCACTTCGAAGCACTTTAATTCTTTTTTCTTTCTGATTTTCAACTTCAGATTTAAATTCTTTGAATTTGTCAAATGCTTCATCCTTGGTTTTCAACAAGTATACATAAGTGTATCTTGTATGGTCGTCAATGAAAGTGATAAAATATCGCTTTCCTCCTCTTGTTAGTTGACCATTCAATTCACAAATATCGGAATGCACAAGTTCTAGCAAATCACTGTTTCTTTCAACTTTAGAAAATGGTTTTTTAGTCATCTTGGCTTCAACACAAATGTTACATTTTCTGAAATCGTTAACAGAATAGTTAATATAGCCATGTTTCGACATATACTTTAAGCAATTAAAATTTAAATGTCCTAATCTAGCATGCCATAAAGAACTAGAAGAATCAACAACATAAGCAACAGTAGCAATTTTATTAATTGACAACTTAAACATACCATCACATGAGTATCCCTTTCCTACGAATACTCCATTCTTAGATACAATAACTTTATCGGATTCTAGAACAACTTTAAATCCCTTCTTGCATAAAAGATTTGCAGAAACTAAGTTCTTTCTCAAGTCCGGAACATGGAGAACATTGACAAGGGTGAGTTTTTGGCCAGAAGTAAACTTCAATTCCACACTTCCCTTGCCTATAACCTTAGCCGAAGCATGATTTCCCATGAGGACTTCTTCAGGCTCTTTTAATTCATTATAGGACTTGAACAAATTCTTATCATTGCACACATGTACGGTAGCGCCAGAATCAAGCCACCAATCTGCAGATTTTGCCACAGAGGCCATATGAAGTTCTGTGATCATCGCAACAAATTCTTGTCCAGCATCTTCCACAACATTTGCTTTATTATTTCCAGAACCAGATTTGGAGTTCTTTTCTGCCTTTGCCTTGAATCGACAATCTTTGATAAGATGTCCTTTAATGCCACAATAAAAACAAGGCCGATTCTTAGATTTATTCTTGAAATCTTTCTTGTTTGGTTTCAAACTATTGTTTGAATTTCCTGAATTTCCAGAAGTTGGTTCTTTGGAAGAAATGTGATGAACTTTCGATCCTAAGATCGACTCATCTCTGACACGATTTTCACTTTCAATTTGCAAGTGAGTCAAGAACTTGTCAATAGAGAAACTATCTGATGAATGAAGAATTTTCCTTCTGTAATCATTCCAAGCGGGAGGAAGTTTTGACAGAATTGCTCCAACTTGTAGAGCATCAGGAATAGTAATCTGCAGTTCTCTCATTTGGGAAACCAGAATCTCCAATTCACGGAATTGATCCATGATTAGTATGTTATCAACAAACTTAAATTCAAAATATTTTAAGGCAAGAAAACGATCGGTACCTTCCTTCATGTGTTTGTATTTAGACTCAAGAGCAGACCATACCTCTTTTGGCGTCTTATAATTTCGGTACACATCATACAGCCTGTCGGTGAGGGCGTTTAGAATATAGCCCCTGCATAGCTTTTCATCCGTCTCACGCTTCGCTTTGTCTGCCGCAATTTTCTTTTTAACTTCCTCAGAGTCGGTAGGCTTAGGATCTGCAATTGGTTGCAGCGAAGGATCGAGCAAGTAGTGAAGATTCAAAGATAGCAGAAGCCATGTCATTCTGTCTTGCCACCTAGTATAATTTGTCCCATCAAACCTGTCAAGCCTGATGGATTCCTTTCCGTGAATTTGAAGTTGGACATTGGATTTCAGATCTGTCTCCATTGCGGAAGATATTGTTTTCGATTGTTAAAATAACAGAGAGGACGGAAATAGAGAATGATCGAAAGCCTTGAGGCGTGTTAAACACTGTCCGAAAACAATATTTCCGTAGCACAGGAAATTTGTTCGCAGGATACAACAAGGCTCGAGATTTCTTGTGAGAGCGAAGGAGAAGAGATCAGTACATATATATTGACTGTGCGGAGAGAGCCGCATTTTATAGAGAAGATGGTATCGTTTGGGAAAAGGCTCGTCTGTTCAGAAAGATGCAACTGTCGCGTATTCGAAATTTAAAAAATAAAATTCGAATTCTGGACCGAAGCGTCTTTGTACGAACAGTCAAGCCCCAAGATGCCCCAAGTGCCCAAGTGCCTATCTATGACTATTTAAATGTAAGCCCAATTAGTTAGCCCATCTCTTATTTATGGGCTTTACTCAATTTGTTTATCATATTGGACAAAACAATATATACTTTCAATTTCCATCTTCTTCTATCATGTGGGACATTTGAACTTCTCCACTATACACAAATTACATAACAGAGTTTATATTGGGTAAGATGGTGAAGCCCAGTCATGAAAAAAATACATATGATTATCATAGAAGGATTTTCTGGACGTCAAACACTGTTAGTTGAGGGAAGCATTGAAGTGAGGGTTGAGGGCATTTCGGTGAAGATGATACAGTCGCATTGCAGTCGTGATATCGAGAACTGGAAGTGGATAGTAAGGTATATGTTTTTCCGAAATTTAAATATACTTAGAATAAATTGTTTTATTATTTTTAGTAGTAAATTTATATGATAGTTAATCTATAAATAAAATATAATCATAGGAATAAATTTATTCAAGCTAATTCAAGACGATCCGTGGCTGATATGGAATTAAACATAATATTCAACAAAGGAAAAACCAAGGTGAGTTAACTGACTTAGTTAAATTATTGGGGACTATTTTTAATAGTTCAAATTTTATTGATTTTTGGTTGGATGATAATTGATTGATATAAAGTGAAAATAGTGTATATATATAATATTATATAATAATATTGGTGATTGGATATTTCCCGCAGTACCATTAGCGGATGTCGACAGTACCATTAGCGGGTGATTTCCTATTTGCCCACAATATATATAGTGGATGACTTTCTTTACCGCGATATCCTGCCTCGAAGGAGGATGGGTATTATTATTGTTGACTAACACCTATGGATGCTGGAAAAATAGGTTGGAGAGATCCAACTGGAATCCTCAACATTTATTTATTCTTTTCACTTATATGTTGTTATATGACATGATTGATAACCTGTACGACATGTTTGGATGTGTATTACCATTTGACCATGATTTTTGATGTTTGTAAATGTCAAATTAATAGATGAATTTTAAAATAGTATTAAATATATAAAAGTATTTAAAAGGGAATTAATATTATTGGAGAATTCAAAAAATATAATCTGAATATGAAGATAGATGGAAATTGGGTTAAAAATCGGTATTGTTAATAGATTTGATAATTTGCAAGTTCAATGGGAATTATAAATTAGATTATATGAAATAGATCAAATAATAGTAGTTATAGTAGAATTGGAACTTGAAAAGGAAAGTTTGGAATCAAATTGACAAATTTAGTCCAGAATAGATTTGTATTAATTATTTTTCACTGGTGAGGTGAAGTGGGGTTGAAGGGAATATTTTGCAAATGAGAATATTTGGAAGGAAGTTAGAAAGGATTTTTAAATTATAAATTATAATTGACTTGGAGATGAACTAATTTGAATAATATAATATGGATTATTTTAAAGGATTTTATATATGGTTTGTAAATAATAATAAATATTATTAGTAAAATTTTGCAAAAGTTATATACTAATATTTTGAATAGAAGTTAGAACAGAAATAAATGAAGATTTATTAAAATAAAACTAGAATGAGTGGGATAAACATATACAAATGTTTATAAAGATTTTTGGAATGAAGACTTGACATGAAACTTGGTTTACGAAGAAAAAAATGAAATGGAATTGGTTAATAAAAATATTTTGTTATAAGAAAAATCTTGTTTCAATTTAGAAATAAATATTTAGCAAATGTTTTGCAAATCGAATCCATAAGGGAATATTTCATAAAGGTAGTAGAAATCTTTGTAATTGTTATTTATAAGAAATTTGATTGATTATAAATTTGAGACAAACATCTAAAAGGGTAATTGGAAATTAAGTTAATGGAATTTGGAACTGGTTGAAGATTAGTTGAGATGAATGGTTTTTAGAGTATCGATCTGATGTTGGTTTCAGCCTTCGGGGTTGGTATTTAGGAAATTATTCACTTACTAGTTTACGGTAGGGAACTAATGACCAAGATGAGTAGTGCATTCTAAAGTATTTAAAATGAACTGTTTTGAATATTCTTATACTAATATAAGAAGAGAAATGAGTATTTCAAATGTTGGTAAAATTGAGAAGTTTAATTAACGAATGATTAATTAAAGAAGCAATTATTAAATCAATAAATCCAATTTTCTTTTATGGATGAATGGGTGTTTTTATTTGATAGTTAAATAACCGACTATCAAATCTGGCCAAAAGAGATTGTTGGTACGGAAAGACCGGGATCGAATTTATATTCGAAAACCATTCCGACCAGAAAAATACGTAAATGTTGAATATATCAGATGCTAATCGAGATGGAGCATTCGAAGACTGTAAATCTTCATAAAACGGAAGAACTACTTAAAATCCCTGGCTTAGCGGCTGGAGATATATTGTGGTTCTGTCGTGGTTAGAAATTTACGGATTGTAAGGACTTCTCTCTACTAATCCATAGGGTGATTCCTAGGATGCGGTAGGAGAGTACCTTCGGTTTGTCCAGTCCCAGGACAACTTGTATGGACGAATTTCTGATAGGGTATTTCCAAAAGGGTCACGTACGTTGATTTCTTCAAACATACTATAGTTAGTGGCGAAGAGGGGCACTTCTCTTAGGTTAACCTGAGACGACCCGAACTTCCCCGTGAAGGAAAGCACGGATAGAATTGAGTACAAGACAAAACAGAGCGCATACGGAAGAACATTTCATTGCTATTACAACAATTCCATCAGATACAAGAATATACAGTATAAATGAATAAATTACATTCAACAAATATCAGAGATTACAATAAATTACATAGCAGCGGAAAAATATACAAAACACAACTAGAAGTGATACACGGATACAGAGCTTTCCGAGCATCGTTCCAGCTGTAAATCAGGACCCTGTGGATATAAATCTGCAAAACCAAAACTACTAGCTGCCCGTGCGGAAAATAGGGGCACCCAGAGTTTAGGTTAAAACAATAAACTCCAGGTCAGTCATGGGACTGGTGTGAGAACTAAAACAGTTATAATTCTTTATTTTAAAGTTCGGTAAATCAAGGGACCACGCCGTATAACACGGAACGGGTTTCCTCCCAAGAATACCAGTGCATAAAACAAACAGCGCAATGCTAAATAAAGAAAAATGAAGCTGTTATAAGACCCAGGTCCCATCACACAATGCAACGCAAGCCGGAGGATAGGGTTTTTACCTTATAACAGCCAAAGCATGCTTGATACGTTTAAAACACATTATTTGATACTATAATAAGTGTATAGTGCCAAAACAATTTCAATCATAAGTATCAATCATAGGCGGCATGGGTACCATCTATCATGTCGCCATACTAGTTTTACAATTAAAACCGCAATATCACGTATTGGAAATTGGATTTCCGTCATGAGCCGAGGCAAGGGGCAAGCTCCTCTCCGCGTTCGAGACACTCTAGCAAATGCCTCAGGACCCCACTTTGATCCTTGGAATCGGCTGGGCCGGTCCTCTCTTACTTTTGAGGATTAGTTATTCCTGAACACACGTTTCCCGGTCCTTACAGACCTATATCCGAGGCGCCTCGTATCCAACAACCACACAGGTGAAAAGTATATAAATGTCAGGGCTGGTAGGTCACTGACACCACCCTAGCTAGAAAGAAACGTCGTGCTCTCCCAGCGGTCCGTCTCCCGTTTTTGACTCATACCGAGGTGTGAGGCTCGCAAATTCACGTTATACACAAAGCTATGCCACACAGGCCGTGCTTTGATCATCAACCACAAGACTTTGCTTTTCAACAGAAGCCTTGATCAATTGCCACTTACGCATGCCACACAGGCAACTCACTCCATGCGTTTGATATCCATCAATATATAACCCCTGAGCTCGTACGTCTCAGAGAAGGGCGTTAAGCAAGAGAATAAATTCTCCGCCGCCAAACAGATATATATTTAATAGAGATCAATCACACGGACTAAAATCCAATGTCAGACACACAGTCCATTTACAAGTCCGTTCTGGGTCTGAACGAAACCGGAGGCACTTTCCTCGCATATCCATCGATCCCCAAGTACGTCTGGACGATCACCGACTGTTTCCCTCATCTTGGGTGTACAGCCCAATCAAGATCATCAGTAATCACCCAAACGATGTGAAGACTTCCGGTCTTCAACCACCGTCTTCATCTTCGACATCTCGTCGAATCGGTTATTCAGAATGGGTATAAACCCGGCCTTTCTGAATAACCCACGTATATAATAAACGAATGTTACACAAACACAACAAACGCCTCATTCCAATTCAGAATATTCTTTTATTCACAAAATCACATTCTTAGGGAAAGGTTCCCATTAATTTTATCCAAGATAAATTCTTCTAAATTTATTCTTTAATCCTCCTTTGGATATCATTTCAACTAGTCGGGATTAACGAGCCACACCGAAGTAATTATTTATTTTATTTCCCAATCCCAACCTATATCCCATGGAGAAAACTGGTAATACTCCACAACTAACACCACTGTGTTATCGGTAAAATTAATTACCATTTCACGTTCAAATCTAATTAAAGATTCAACTATCGCATTGGAGCAAAACTGGTGGTACTCCACTCTCGATCACCTTTCAGATTTGATAATTTAAATTATCAATTCACATTTTAATCTAATTAAAGATTCATTAAAACTCCACTTAGTTTTAATCTTTTCAAAAATCAATATCCTGCCTTTAACTGGGTTAAAGAACCAATGTCATCAAAAACACGATTCACGACAAACCAAATCACATTTGATATTAAATACAAGGCTCTGAATAGAAAATATATCGGCTTATATTCAATATCAAATTCTGAAACCAACAAATATCGTATTGGAAATAACGATATAAAATATCTTTCAAATCCCCATAACAATATTTGTATAGTCACGAAATCCAACATCGAAATATCCCGAAGATAATTTCGATTCAGCTCCAGTCCAACCCACGTATTGGAAATTATCGATTATTTTCAAAATCACTTTCAAATTCAATTTATTTATTTTAAAAATAAATTGATTTCAATTCTAGTTCAAAACTAGTTCATTTCGATAAAAATCTATTTTTATCTTTTCAAATGTGGAATTTTCCAGCCCAAATCTTTCCAATTCACATATTATAATTTTACACAAATTATAGATATTTTTAATAATTTTATCAAGGCCCGTACAGTCGATTTCCAACAACGGCCATCGAACTGCACTTACAGCGACCTTTTTCGAATTTGATTTGGACATAATTCCAAATCCAACCGTTAGATTTCAAATTTCTAATACTCATTGGAAAGCTCTTTTCGATACGAACCCAACGGTTCCGGTTTTAGGAGAATCCGACGGTCGGATCTCCCGCAATGTCCGTTTGAAATAAATGGTCGAAATTCACGAACTGCCGCGGCGCGGCGCGTTCTATTCAGGCCATTATATTATATATATAATATATATTTCGTCGATTTCCTTTTAAAACGAATTTTAAAAATAGTTTTGAATTCGTTTCAAAAGCAATTTCAACTTCCATTTCAATTCAAATCAAAATTGAATTCTTCTCTATAAATTCGTTTTAAAATTCATTTCTATTCAATTCAAATTTCAATTCAATTTGAATTCATTTCAATTCACTTTCAATTCAATTTGAATTCGTTTTCAATTCCATTCATTTCGAAATCGTTTTCAATTCAATTCATTTCGAAATCGTTTTCAATTCAATTCATTTCGAAATCGTTTTCAATTCAATTCATTTCGAAATCGTTTTCAATTCAATTCATTTCTATTTTATTCAAATTCAAATTCACTTCCTATTCAATTCGAATTTTAATCTAATTCAATTGAATTTCATTTCAAAATATTTAGTTTTGAAATCACTTTTCAATATTCGTTGTAAAACGAATAAAATCGATATAAATATCGTTCACGTCAAAATAGCGCATCTCTAATCCACACGGCTTTATATATTTCAAAAACTTCTATTCAATTCAACACATGAACCTATATTTCTTTCAACACACGACTAATCTCAACACATGAGTACTGTCAACACATCACTATTTTTGTTATGTAAAATATTTTATAAAACTATGGTATCTATCGTTTGATTTTCAATTAGATTTCTACTGGGAAGTAGTTCTAATTTTAAATATGATAAAGATGTAAATTTTATTATATAAAATATTTCACTCAACACATGAACATCGTCAACACATGACTATTTTTATATTCAACACATGAATTTTCTTTTATAATATTCCTTATTTTCCCGATTGGAATGAGGCCCAATCAATCACCATATAACGTTAATTATATGGATTCCATACAACACATGTATATAATAGCGTTGAAAAATAATCAATCATCAACCAAAGTGCACTACACTGTATAAGCATCGAATATAGACATCCAACGCTTATAACAGCCTGTCAATCAATCGATCGACACATTTAATCAATCAGGATGAGTGAACTTCAAATTTCATCCCAACACCCGTGTGGGGTTTCAAACAATCAAACACAGATTTTATTTGTGCAGTTGGGCGATGTGTAAAATTTATCGACCCAATCGATATCAGTCAAATCAGTGTATATAAACAAATCGGCCGATTTGTTTATAAATATTTATTTATTCACTTTCACGTTAAAAATTATATTTTTAACGTCAAAAATATTTATTTCAACACTTGAATTTCTACTCAGTTCATTTACACAATAAAAATGATATTTTTATTTTTCTAACATATTTTAGAAAATTTTGGCGGCATAACGGCACGATACTAGAAACGGGACAAGGCCTAGCCTTATCCCCGGTCTAGTGAAGGCCCACGCCATTCACACATCAATCAAATTCACTTTCGTTATGCAAACCTCAAAATTTGGAGTAAGGGTCTAACCTAGCCTTACTCCTTCGCCTTATAACGGCGCACGTCTAATCCTAATCAATTTATCGATTCGATTTTTCACACCACAAACCACATTCAAATCAATATCTCAATCAATCACCAAACATCCAAACAAACAAGTCCATGGTATGTGGACGGGTGTCGGGTGCTTCTAATAAGCACCGTCTGCATCCTAGTATATATATATATATCTAGAAAAAGAGAATTAAGAGTGAGAAGTTCTCACCGAAAGCTATCCTAGCTCCACGGCACTTCATTTGATAGAAATCTTCATCTTCATCGTCTTCGTTGCCCGTAGCCACTATATATATAAAAATCGAATTTTTATTTCGCTATTCAATATATAAAAATCGAATTTTTATTTCAAAGTTCAACATATAAAAATTGAGTTTTTATTTTGACGCTATATGGATAAAAATGCTATTTTTACACCGCTACTATATAGATAAAAATTCTATTTTTACATCGTTATTCTATATATAAAGATCTCGCCTTTTTAACTATAAAGATTTCATCTTTATAAAAATCAGCATTTTATTTCGACGTATAGAAAATAAAAATCAGATTTTTATTTTGCTACATACACAAAGATGATATTTTTATATTCTCTATCCTATAAAGATTATATTTTTAATACTTTAAAAATATAAAAATCATATTTTTAACACTTCTAAATAGTAAAGATTATATTTTTAATACTTTAAAAGTATAAAAAAACATATTTTTATCACTTTAAAAATATAAAGATCGTATCTTTTACCAAATAAAAATCCTATCTTTTCACCTTTTAAAGTTTAAATCTTTTCTCCTTTTAAAATCTAAATCTTTAATCAGTTTTTAAATGCTAATAAAAATTCAGTTTAAAAAAAATAAATAAATAAATAAAATCAGAAAAAGTAAATAAAAAAAACAGTTTAAGGTAAAATAAAATAAAAAAACAATTGAAGTAAATAAAAAAAATCAGAAAAAGTAAATAATAATAAATAAAAAAAACAGCAGGGACTTACAGGGGGGGGGCTTCTCCGTTCGTCAGTGAGGGGGGGGGGCTCGTGGCGGCAGGGTGGAGGCGGTGGATTGCAGGGGGGGTGCGGCTGTGGCAGCGTGGATTGCGAGGGGGGGTGGAGATGGTTGCTGTCGCGAGGTAGATGGAGGGAGGAGAAGAGAGACAGGCGCGATCGGGGGAGGCGTGAGGTGGTGGTGGCTCTGCCACCGGCGGCGGCGTGGGGGGGGGCTTCGACGCGATTTCGATCTCCCTTTTTTTTTTTTTTTTTTTTTTTTTTGATTCTGAATTATCGGGGGGGGGGGGCCTGGAGGTATAGGGAGGGAAGAGGGATTATATATATTTTTTTATTAATTTAATTATTTTATTTTAATTCAAAAAGTCAACTTTTCAAACGACCTCTAAACGAGGTCCACCGCCTGTCGTCCATAGCGTTTTACCCCCATTCCGAACACAATGGGATATGTACCACAAGCTGATTCGACTGTTTGAATCAGTTTCCGTTTAATTTGCATTTAAATCACTATATTGAATTTTAAACGTACATTTCAAATTACCGGGGGCACATACTAACTAGAAAAATTCCAGAAAAATATTTTCTAGCTTCGTATTGACGATACGGTCCTAACAAAACTAGTTTCGTCGAATTCTGAGACCGTTGGAAAAATGGCCATTTTCCAGTCGATTAAAATCAACTGAAATGGTCAAAACACGTTTTCCTTTACCACGCTCACATATTGATTCAGAAAATTATGAAATTTGAAACCTAGCAATAATTCGGCATCACGGACCCAACAAAACTGGTTTCGTCGAAATCCGAGGTCATTTGCAAAATGTCCATTTTTAAGGGCCTGAATTCCATAGCGACTATTCAGAATTTTCAACTGGACATATCTCTCAATTTTTTAAGTGAAATCTCAGTTTCTTACATCCGTTAGAAAGATATTATCAATTAGATCCTAATGTTTTTGGTTTCACTAAAATCCGGATTGTTTTGCACCCGGTACATTCAATTGAAGTTTGAAATCGAATTATCGAACTACCGCGCCATTTTCTATTCCTTTTATAATTATATATAAATATTTATATTCTAACGACGACGTATAAATATATACGTCGAATTATATTCAAAATAAATTTCTCGCCGATTTTATTTAAAATAATCTATTTTAAATATTCAAAATTCACTAAAATTGCCAAAATAAAAATTTCAAACTGGCTCGCATTTTACGGGTTATTACAATCTCCCCCACTTAAAACTTTTCGTCCCCGAAAAGGAACAAAGTCGAAAGTGGTTTGATTAATCAACTCTACGTTCGATCTGGCTTCCATTCTCCAACTTTTCAGTTTCTGAGAATTTTCAAATTTTCAAAAATTTGGCTAACACCCTAAATTTTCGAAAAATTTCGCCATAACCTCCCCTGCAATGGGAGCATCGGGGAATTTCAAATAGCTTCCCCGGTCCTTCAGATCTCAAAAAGAAAAAGAAAAAGCCAAGCGGCTAGCCAATAGGCTCACAAAATCATCATCACCCAAACAAAACAGGAAATTATGTAGTAAACATGTACCTATTTGTCGGGCAAACAAATTTTATTCTCTGCTCTAGCCTCCTTGTTATGACCTGTTCAATGTAAGTATATGTATATGCAAGCAAACGCGACCAATTTTCAATATAAGCCAATATGTGATTCAATTAGGCTAAATGGTTAAAATTAGCAAACAATTAAACAACCAACACAAACAGCAATCAATTAGTGAATTAGAGTTTCAAATTCATAATTTTGATACATATATACAAAAATCATGTTTTTGATGCCAATTCACAACAAAGTGTTCTAACTATATAAGTTTGGTTCTCACACCAGTCTAATGGAAATATATAGAAATCACACCTTCGAAACACGAACATAAATTCTGATGATGATATATCAATCATCA
The DNA here is from genome assembly GCA_030737875.1 of Allium sativum. Lineage (NCBI taxonomy): Eukaryota > Viridiplantae > Streptophyta > Magnoliopsida > Asparagales > Amaryllidaceae > Allium > Allium sativum. Next base: position 593,514,439 of record CM060921.1, on the reverse strand, counting down.
GAACCATCTCCGGGTGTCTAGAATGTGATTCTATATCTACCCAGTATATTAAAACTTCGAATATACGTTCATGACGCGTATACGCGAAATCTATATATACTCGATTGTCCATATTCAAAATAAACAAATATTCAAATACGTGTAAGACGATTTAAATTTCAAAACAAAATTGTTTTCATTTGAAAAATATACTCTTCACACTCGTTCTAGGATACTACTGATCCTATCTCTAACGAGTCATTCTAATTGGATATTACTAATCCAATATCTGATGAATTCTTTCGTATGGTTCTAATGTGTCTTGTTCTCGAGCTCTGTAAACCAAAGCTCTGATACCAAAATGAGACGACCCGAACTTCCCCGTGAAGGAAAGCACGGATAGAATTGAGTACAAGACAAAACAGAGCGCATACGGAAGAACATTTCATTGCTATTACAACAATTCCATCAGATACAAGAATATACAGAGTATAAATGAATAAATTACATTCAACAAATATCAGAGATTACAATAAATTACATAGCAGCGGAAAAATATACAAAACACAACTAGAAGTGATACACGGATACAGAGCTTTCCGAGCATCGTTCCAGCTGTAAATCAGGACCCTGTGGATATAAATCTGCAAAACCAAAACTACTAGCTGCCCGTGCGGAAAATAGGGGCACCCAGAGTTTAGGTTAAAACAATAAACTCCAGGTCAGTCATGGGACTGGTGTGAGAACTAAAACAGTTATAATTCTTTATTTTAAAGTTCGGTAAATCAAGGGACCACGCCGTATAACACGGAACGGGTTTCCTCCCAAGAATACCAGTGCATAAAACAAACAGCGCAATGCTAAATAAAGAAAAATGAAGCTGTTATAAGACCCAGGTCCCATCACACAATGCAACGCAAGCCGGAGGATAGGGTTTTTACCTTATAACAGCCAAAGCATGCTTGATACGTTTAAAACACATTATTTGATACTATAATAAGTGTATAGTGCCAAAACAATTTCAATCATAAGTATCAATCATAGGCGGCATGGGTACCATCTATCATGTCGCCATACTAGTTTTACAATTAAAACCGCAATATCACGTATTGGAAATTGGATTTCCGTCATGAGCCGAGGCAAGGGGCAAGCTCCTCTCCGCGTTCGAGACACTCTAGCAAATGCCTCAGGACCCCACTTTGATCCTTGGAATCGGCTGGGCCGGTCCTCTCTTACTTTTGAGGATTAGTTATTCCTGAACACACGTTTCCCGGTCCTTACAGACCTATATCCGAGGCGCCTCGTATCCAACAACCACACAGGTGAAAAGTATATAAATGTCAGGGCTGGTAGGTCACTGACACCACCCTAGCTAGAAAGAAACGTCGTGCTCTCCCAGCGGTCCGTCTCCCGTTTTTGACTCATACCGAGGTGTGAGGCTCGCAAATTCACGTTATACACAAAGCTATGCCACACAGGCCGTGCTTTGATCATCAACCACAAGACTTTGCTTTTCAACAGAAGCCTTGATCAATTGCCACTTACGCATGCCACACAGGCAACTCACTCCATGCGTTTGATATCCATCAATATATAACCCCTGAGCTCGTACGTCTCAGAGAAGGGCGTTAAGCAAGAGAATAAATTCTCCGCCGCCAAACAGATATATATTTAATAGAGATCAATCACACGGACTAAAATCCAATGTCAGACACACAGTCCATTTACAAGTCCGTTCTGGGTCTGAACGAAACCGGAGGCACTTTCCTCGCATATCCATCGATCCCCAAGTACGTCTGGACGATCACCGACTGTTTCCCTCATCTTGGGTGTACAGCCCAATCAAGATCATCAGTAATCACCCAAACGATGTGAAGACTTCCGGTCTTCAACCACCGTCTTCATCTTCGACATCTCGTCGAATCGGTTATTCAGAATGGGTATAAACCCGGCCTTTCTGAATAACCCACGTATATAATAAACGAATGTTACACAAACACAACAAACGCCTCATTCCAATTCAGAATATTCTTTTATTCACAAAATCACATTCTTAGGGAAAGGTTCCCATTAATTTTATCCAAGATAAATTCTTCTAAATTTATTCTTTAATCCTCCTTTGGATATCATTTCAACTAGTCGGGATTAACGAGCCACACCGAAGTAATTATTTATTTTATTTCCCAATCCCAACCTATATCCCATGGAGAAAACTGGTAATACTCCACAACTAACACCACTGTGTTATCGGTAAAATTAATTACCATTTCACGTTCAAATCTAATTAAAGATTCAACTATCGCATTGGAGCAAAACTGGTGGTACTCCACTCTCGATCACCTTTCAGATTTGATAATTTAAATTATCAATTCACATTTTAATCTAATTAAAGATTCATTAAAACTCCACTTAGTTTTAATCTTTTCAAAAATCAATATCCTGCCTTTAACTGGGTTAAAGAACCAATGTCATCAAAAACACGATTCACGACAAACCAAATCACATTTGATATTAAATACAAGGCTCTGAATAGAAAATATATCGGCTTATATTCAATATCAAATTCTGAAACCAACAAATATCATATTGGAAATAACGATATAAAATATCTTTCAAATCCCCATAACAATATTTGTATAGTCACGAAATCCAACATCGAAATATCCCGAAGATAATTTCGATTCAGCTCCAGTCCAACCCACGTATTGGAAATTATCGATTATTTTCAAAATCACTTTCAAATTCAATTTATTTATTTTAAAAATAAATTGATTTCAATTCTAGTTCAAAACTAGTTCATTTCGATAAAAATCTATTTTTATCTTTTCAAATGTGGAATTTTCCAGCCCAAATCTTTCCAATTCACATATTATAATTTTACACAAATTATAGATATTTTTAATAATTTTATCAAGGCCCGTACAGTCGATTTCCAACAACGGCCATCGAACTGCACTTACAGCGACCTTTTTCGAATTTGATTTGGACATAATTCCAAATCCAACCGTTAGATTTCAAATTTCTAATACTCATTGGAAAGCTCTTTTCGATACGAACCCAACGGTTCCGGTTTTAGGAGAATCCGACGGTCGGATCTCCCGCAATGTCCGTTTGAAATAAATGGTCGAAATTCACGAACTGCCGCGGCGCGGCGCGTTCTATTCAGGCCATTATATTATATATATAATATATATAATATATATTTCGTCGATTTCCTTTTAAAACGAATTTTAAAAATAGTTTTGAATTCGTTTCAAAAGCAATTTCAACTTCCATTTCAATTCAAATCAAAATTGAATTCTTCTCTATAAATTCGTTTTAAAATTCATTTCTATTCAATTCAAATTTCAATTCAATTTGAATTCATTTCAATTCACTTTCAATTCAATTTGAATTCGTTTTCAATTCCATTCATTTCGAAATCGTTTTCAATTCAATTCATTTCGAAATCGTTTTCAATTCAATTCATTTCGAAATCGTTTTCAATTCAATTCATTTCGAAATCGTTTTCAATTCAATTCATTTCTATTTTATTCAAATTCAAATTCACTTCCTATTCAATTCGAATTTTAATCTAATTCAATTGAATTTCATTTCAAAATATTTAGTTTTGAAATCACTTTTCAATATTCGTTGTAAAACGAATAAAATCGATATAAATATCGTTCACGTCAAAATAGCGCATCTCTAATCCACACGGCTTTATATATTTCAAAAACTTCTATTCAATTCAACACATGAACCTATATTTCTTTCAACACACGACTAATCTCAACACATGAGTACTGTCAACACATCACTATTTTTGTTATGTAAAATATTTTATAAAACTATGGTATCTATCGTTTGATTTTCAATTAGATTTCTACTGGGAAGTAGTTCTAATTTTAAATATGATAAAGATGTAAATTTTATTATATAAAATATTTCACTCAACACATGAACATCGTCAACACATGACTATTTTTATATTCAACACATGAATTTTCTTTTATAATATTCCTTATTTTCCCGATTGGAATGAGGCCCAATCAATCACCATATAACGTTAATTATATGGATTCCATACAACACATGTATATAATAGCGTTGAAAAATAATCAATCATCAACCAAAGTGCACTACACTGTATAAGCATCGAATATAGACATCCAACGCTTATAACAGCCTGTCAATCAATCGATCGACACATTTAATCAATCAGGATGAGTGAACTTCAAATTTCATCCCAACACCCGTGTGGGGTTTCAAACAATCAAACACAGATTTTATTTGTGCAGTTGGGCGATGTGTAAAATTTATCGACCCAATCGATATCAGTCAAATCAGTGTATATAAACAAATCGGCCGATTTGTTTATAAATATTTATTTATTCACTTTCACGTTAAAAATTATATTTTTAACGTCAAAAATATTTATTTCAACACTTGAATTTCTACTCAGTTCATTTACACAATAAAAATGATATTTTTATTTTTCTAACATATTTTAGAAAATTTTGGCGGCATAACGGCACGATACTAGAAACGGGACAAGGCCTAGCCTTATCCCCGGTCTAGTGAAGGCCCACGCCATTCACACATCAATCAAATTCACTTTCGTTATGCAAACCTCAAAATTTGGAGTAAGGGTCTAACCTAGCCTTACTCCTTCGCCTTATAACGGCGCACGTCTAATCCTAATCAATTTATCGATTCGATTTTTCACACCACAAACCACATTCAAATCAATATCTCAATCAATCACCAAACATCCAAACAAACAAGTCCATGGTATGTGGACGGGTGTCGGGTGCTTCTAATAAGCACCGTCTGCATCCTAGTATATATATATATATATCTAGAAAAAGAGAATTAAGAGTGAGAAGTTCTCACCGAAAGCTATCCTAGCTCCACGGCACTTCATTTGATAGAAATCTTCATCTTCATCGTCTTCGTTGCCCGTAGCCACTATATATATAAAAATCGAATTTTTATTTCGCTATTCAATATATAAAAATCGAATTTTTATTTCAAAGTTCAACATATAAAAATTGAGTTTTTATTTTGACGCTATATGGATAAAAATGCTATTTTTACACCGCTACTATATAGATAAAAATTCTATTTTTACATCGTTATTCTATATATAAAGATCTCGCCTTTTTAACTATAAAGATTTCATCTTTATAAAAATCAGCATTTTATTTCGACGTATAGAAAATAAAAATCAGATTTTTATTTTGCTACATACACAAAGATGATATTTTTATATTCTCTATCCTATAAAGATTATATTTTTAATACTTTAAAAATATAAAAATCATATTTTTAACACTTCTAAATAGTAAAGATTATATTTTTAATACTTTAAAAGTATAAAAAAACATATTTTTATCACTTTAAAAATATAAAGATCGTATCTTTTACCAAATAAAAATCCTATCTTTTCACCTTTTAAAGTTTAAATCTTTTCTCCTTTTAAAATCTAAATCTTTAATCAGTTTTTAAATGTTAATAAAAATTCAGTTTAAAAAAAATAAATAAATAAATAAAATCAGAAAAAGTAAATAAAAAAAACAGTTTAAGGTAAAATAAAATAAAAAAACAATTGAAGTAAATAAAAAAAATCAGAAAAAGTAAATAATAATAAATAAAAAAAACAGCAGGGACTTACAGGGGGGGGGGCTTCTCCGTTCGTCAGTGAGGGGGGGGGGGGCTCGTGGCGGCAGGGTGGAGGCGGTGGATTGCAGGGGGGGGGGGTGCGGCTGTGGCAGCGTGGATTGCGAGGGGGGGTGGAGATGGTTGCTGTCGCGAGGTAGATGGAGGGAGGAGAAGAGAGACAGGCGCGATCGGGGGAGGCGTGAGGTGGTGGTGGCTCTGCCACCGGCGGCGGCGTGGGGGGGGGGGGGGGCTTCGACGCGATTTCGATCTCCCTTTTTTTTTTTTTTTTTTTTTTTGATTCTGAATTATCGGGGGGGGGGCCTGGAGGTATAGGGAGGGAAGAGGGATTATATATATTTTTTTTATTAATTTAATTATTTAATTATTTTATTTTAATTCAAAAAGTCAACTTTTCAAACGACCTCTAAACGAGGTCCACCGCCTGTCGTCCATAGCGTTTTACCCCCATTCCGAACACAATGGGATATGTACCACAAGCTGATTCGACTGTTTGAATCAGTTTCCGTTTAATTTGCATTTAAATCACTATATTGAATTTTAAACGTACATTTCAAATTACCGGGGGCACATACTAACTAGAAAATTCCAGAAAAATATTTTCTAGCTTCGTATTGACGATACGGTCCTAACAAAACTAGTTTCGTCGAATTCTGAGACCGTTGGAAAAATGGCCATTTTCCAGTCGATTAAAATCAACTGAAATGGTCAAAACACGTTTTCCTTTACCACGCTCACATATTGATTCAGAAAATTATGAAATTTGAAACCTAGCAATAATTCGGCATCACGGACCCAACAAAACTGGTTTCGTCGAAATCCGAGGTCATTTGCAAAATGTCCATTTTTAAGGGCCTGAATTCCATAGCGACTATTCAGAATTTTCAACTGGACATATCTCTCAATTTTTAAAGTGAAATCTCAGTTTCTTACATCCGTTAGAAAGATATTATCAATTAGATCCTAATGTTTTTGGTTTCACTAAAATCCGGATTGTTTTGCACCCGGTACATTCAATTGAAGTTTGAAATCGAATTATCGAACTACCGCGCCATTTTCTATTCCTTTTATAATTATATATAAATATTTATATTCTAACGACGACGTATAAATATATACGTCGAATTATATTCAAAATAAATTTCTCGCCGATTTTATTTAAAATAATCTATTTTAAATATTCAAAATTCACTAAAATTGCCAAAATAAAAATTTCAAACTGGCTCGCATTTTACGGGTTATTACATAACCACTAGAGTATTTTTGTGGACATCAACTAAAGATTTTCTGACGGAGCTGACAGTGTGGCCTTCAAAGTGAATGGTAGCCAGATGTTCTAAAGGTAAATTATAACCTGAAGTCTCACAGCCGGGAAATGACAAAAATCGGGCAGGAAACATGAGTATGTGGGTCGCCCCCATTATGGTATATTGTCTCCATCTAGAGAATATTCGATTTTGTTCTTCTTTTCGCTTCTGTATCTCCCAGGAATGGTTATGTTGCTAGCAACCGTAAGGTGATAATATATTCGGTACACTCAAGAGAAATGAGTGGTCGGTCGTGTGTGGGCCGGGTCGCAAGACGTTCTTGTTGAACCCAGTGTATTCCCCTCCAGAGATACACTATCGGAAGGTGGTTCCATACCTTGTCATAGTTAGAAATCCAATCTCCAATAAGCACCCGCGGTTATGATTGTATACTATATATATAGAGCGTGAGATGCAAGCATTCTACTAGGTTCTATTTATTTGTATTTAGACAATATCACAACAAGGTATTGATTTCAAAAATGTTTTGGGTTATCATAAGGTAAAAAACGTCCGTGTTTATGTGTGGATTGGTCTTATGATTATACTTTTCTTTCGAAATGATTTTTAACTTTAAAATCAAGTTGGATGCTTCCAATAATTTAGTGGGTTTTTCTCATGCTGGGATTGACCTGTGCGTTTGTAATGCTCGGGTCAGACCCAGTTGTACAGGTTCAGGGTAAGAAGATACGAATTTCAGAAGATGAGCTGGATGAGTTCAGACGTATGATATATACAATTTTTTTCATGTTTCCGTTGTGTATTGCAAATAAGAACATACTGCTATAACTGTCCAGATATATTAAATTCCCATTGTATTCTGATAAATTTAAGTATTGTTTCAAGTTTTTCAATAAAGATTTATTCCTATATTATATTTTATTCCGCTGCTGTAACGACCCGCAAATCCGAGCTATCTGAGTTGACTAAATACAACACACGTCCAACCCAAATAACACAGAAATACGAACCATTAATAGAAAGAAGATAGAGGGTGAGAATAGATAAGATAGAAAACTTAGAATAGAAGAAGAAGAAGAACATAAACACAACACAGGACCTCACATCGCAGCGGAACAAAATATAATATATAACAGATTTTGAAATACAAACTTTTAACTGTATATACATACATCATCATCAGAGTACAACACTTACAATTACAGCGGAAATAACACTAGATAACTAACGCTGAAGCCTCCTGCTCCAAGCTCCTCCAAGTGAATCTGTAAAATCCTGACTACTTGACTGCCCGTGCAAATTTGGGCACCCAAGAGTTTAAGGGAAAAACAAACAAAATAAACTCTGGGTCAGTCATGGGACTGGTGTGAGTAAACTCCAACTATTGGTTTAACTTTTAAAAATCCTTTCGAAAGAAAAGATAATCGTAAGACCGATCCACACATAAACAGGGATGGTTTTTACCTTACGATAACCCATAACATTTTGATATCAAAGTCTGGTGATATTATAATAATATCTAAATCAACTAAATAGAATCTAGCGGAAAGCTTACATCTCACGCTCCATATATAATATAAAATCAAAAACCGCAGGGCGCTTATTGGAGATTGGATTTCCAACTTGACAAGGTATGGGACCACCTGCCGATAGTGTATCTCTAGAGGCGAATACACTGGGTTCAACAAGAACGTCTTGTAACCCGGCCCACACATGACCGACCACTCATTTCGCTTGAGTGTATCGAATGTATATCACCAACGGTTGTGATCAACAACCGTTTCCCGATAAGGGACAGCATCGATAGATTTTAAGAAGCAATTGGAATTTCTCTAGATAGGTGATTATACATCCTAATGGGTGCGACCCACATAGCCATGCTGCCTGCCCGATTTTTGTCCTTTCCCGGTTGTTGAGGCCTGAGGCTACGAATACTTACCATTCATTGATGACACCATCACTTTGAATGCCACATCGTCAGATCCGTTAATCACTAGTTGAGTTTGCACAAATATTCTGGATGTTATGCTAAGGGAATAAATCCGTTGCAACCATATATATTTATACAGACCAACCCTTTTGATCATTGGAAATACTTTGTCAGACATTCGTCCATTTACGTTCGTTCTGGGACTGAACGAAACCGAAGGCACAATTTCTATAAATAGAAAAGCCCTTGCACTTTACTCCGTCTTCAATATATTCAGCATACTTGGTTCGCAACGCTTATGCCGATACGGAGTGGTTCTTCGGATAATAATCCAACCGGTCTCTCCATATTGACAACGATGGTCAAAACTTCGATAGTCTGTGATCTAACTATCGAATAAAAACAAGTGTTCATCCAACATGTCAAACAAATCACTGGGCTCTTTAATTAATATTTCATTAATTAAATCTCTTCTCCATTTCCTTATCAATATTTGTTAACCAAATATTTTCAAATAGCCATATTGGGATTTTATACTATTTGGAAAACATTTCCAAATATCGCTTCCTTTTATTTTCTATAATTAGAAAATATCTTCGATTATAATTGGAAAACAATCCAATTACCTATCTCTTCCACGAACTCATTTAGTTCTGTACTTAGGAAATATTTATAACTCTATTTCCAAACTTACGCCTATTTGGATTAAGACAGATGTTGTGTAAAACATCGTTACGACAACCCAAATATTTGTATTCAACTAAATCTCTTTAAACGTTTGATCTTCGAGACAGAGTTTTGCTATTTATCGGTTATTAACGGAACCAATCAAGTTGGGGTATAACTACCTCTCAGACCTTGACTGAGTAACATTCATAACGTCAAAATAGACAAGACTACTTACTCGAATAATCAATACTATACAAACCAATTATTCATTTATAAAACACATATACGCTTCTCTTTCTATTCTTCATTCTAGTTTTGATTTCATATATATTCTTTTCGACTTTACTATTCTACTTCTAAGTTCATTTCATTTTCTAATTCTATATATATATCTATATATAGATTTCTAGTTGTTAAATTATCTTAAAAATATTCTAACTCCTTAAATTTCCGGAAAAATTCGCCATAACCTCCCCTATACCGGGAGCATCGGGAAATTTCAAATAGCTTCCCCGGTCCTTCTCATCTCAAAAAGAAAAAGAAAAAGCCAAGCGGCTTGCCGATACGGCGCATAAAACCCATATATGAATTTAAACATGTACCTTTTTGTCGAGCACACTAATTATATACCTTCATTACTTTATCCCATAACTGTCTCCGGTATATCTATACCTGTACAATTCATTTCAACTTCATACACTCGTTTTGACTCAATTCGTTAAAGTAACTCTTTAACTAACTCTTTGCCCATTTCGCTTGTATATTTGAATATAACACGTTTCAAATATATTTCCACTTACTTATCAACTAATTGAATTCAAATTTCAATTTAAGTTCTATATTCGATTTCGAATATATATTTGCAATTCCAAATTCAATTTTCAAAGTTTGACTTCAATTCAACACTCGATTAACTAATTCTTCTTTGACTTAGTTAATTCTATTCAATAATCAAAAATATGATTATTGTTTCAAAATCATCTTCTTTATTTCACTTGAGTTCACATTTATTTTCTAACTCAAGTCTAGATTTTTAAATGGAAATTCAGATTTTTATTTGCTTAAAAATCCCTATATTTATATATAAAATCCATTATGGTTTTAATGGTTTCTGACGCTGCACTTTTAGAAATTTGATTTTGACATATCTCAAAATCTATACGACGAAATCCAGCTTTTTCTCCTCCTACAGAAAACTATTATCAAATTGGTCCTGACGTTTCTTGTTTCAAAGAATTTCGACTTCAATTGATTCCTGTATATTCAATTGAAGTTCGAAACGACAATTTGCGAACTGCAGCGCTTCGGCGAGTTCGTTTTAATTATATTTATATATATAAACTTTTGAACTGCCGTTAAAATGAATTCAACTCCATTTTAACTCTATTTGAAATCTATTTTCAAATTCCCATCACATTCTATTTGAATTCTATATTCAATTTACATTTGAATTTCTCTATTCAAATTCTATTTCAAATCTCTTATTAAAATTCTATTTGAATTTCCCTTATTCAAATTCAATACTCACATTTCGTTTAAAGTTCTATATTCCTTTTCTATTTGAAAATTCTACTTTTGAATTCCTACTTGAATCCTGTACTCAAATTCCAATTCAACCCTATTTGAATTCTATGTTTAAACTCCATTTCACTTCTATAGTTAAGCTCCCTTTGAATTCTATTTTCAAGTTTCTATATTTTAAATTCCCTTTGAATTCTATTTTTCAAAACTCTATATTTTACTTTTCTTTATTCAAATCCATTTGAATTCCTTTGAATTCAAATTCTATTTCAATTTCTTACATCCAAATTCTATATCTAAATCACATTTAAATTTCTGTATTCAAATCCTGTAGTTAAATTCTAGTCAAATTCTATTTATTCCATTTGACTTTTATTTAAATAAAATTCGAATTAATCGAATTCAAATCATAAATCCTTATGGATTTATTTTTCGTTCAATTTATATTCTGAACATCAGAATAAATTCCATCGTTTATTTCTTTAAACGATTTCCCCGTTTCTATTTTCAAATTCACATTTGAATTTAAATATTCAAATTATCCAAATGATAATTTTTCCACTTTCTATTTACAAACCTCATTTAAACAAGTCTCGCTTTCAAATAAAATATTTCATCTTTGGAAAAATATATTTCCTTTTTCAAAGTCACACTTGTATTTCTATTTTCTGAATTATCCAATGATAATTCATTTCACTCCACTTATAAACTTCGTTTATAAAGGAATCACTTGTTTTATTTTTCAAACAAGTTTATATTTCAAATCTATTTAAAAATTCAAATTCTATTTAAAAATAGAATTTTCCCTTTTAAATCTCAAATATCCTTCCACGATATTTTAAATACGTTAACACTTAGCCCAGTGATATTTAAAACAATCAAATCATCCAATTTTCAATCATTTGATTTTTAACACATCATATATGAAAAATATATATGAAATCAAACAAACAACAAACAAACAGATAATATATTTTTGAGGAATCCAGTTGGATTCCTCCAACCTGTTTTCCTGCATCCACAGATGTTAACACATAAATAATACCCATTCTGCTTCGTGGCAGAATATCGTGGTATAGAAGGTCATCCACTATCATAGCGTGGGGCGTATAGGGTAATCATCCGCAATGAAACTGCGGGCATCCGCTAATGAGACTGCGGGAATCCAACCAATCATCAACCCAATATATATATATAATATAGCCTAAATAACTAATATATATAAAACAACCAGAAAGCATTCAACAAGCAACAAACAATTTATTTTTAATGAAATAAAAATAATTCTAAAGGTGAATAAGATTTACTCAACAGTATTTAAATTGCCAAACAACCAATAAATTTCCATTTCTTCTTGGCTGTGTATTTTCTCGAATAAATTCACACCTGCGATGATTTTATTCAAATTTACCGATTAAACATTTATTTATTTTAAATTAATTATTTAAATAAATAAATAACTTTCCTTTATATTCTTCTTCTTCTAATGGTTACTAAATTAAATCTAACATAACCAATATAATGAAACAACCTATGTATTTTTAAACATTAACCCTTTATATATTAAATGCTTACATTAATAAATGGACAACAAATTTAATTATTATTTCTATCCATTTTCTTTCTCATAATTAAACTGATTTAATTTAATTAAGAAATATTAACTAAATCCTTTTTTATTTAAATTAACTTAATACTCCATCCTTTGATATTGACCCCAACCCAATCTGCCCACTATCACCATCTTGAGACCCAAACCCTTTTCTGTTCATCTCTAAGAATACGGGACCCTAAACCCTTACTGTACAGACTTCCAACCATCATCATTTTAGAGAACACTGCCTCCACTCTGAAGCCGTGCTTCAGAAATCCCCCAAATCGCTGCTACAGTAACGAGCTTGCTTCCCTCCCACGTATGACTGTAAATCGAAGCCCATAACTTCGAAAACCCCCAATCCTTTGCGTCGACTACTGAAGAATTCAAACCCTCACTTCCTCGCTCCCAGTTCGAATTCGTTTTTACACTGCAGAGACCAAATCGAGCAACCTTTAAACCCTAAATTCGCGAGCCAACGCTTACGCGCCTCCCCCACATACACCACTCTGACATCGAAATACCTCTCCGTCACCCCTAGCCGGTGCGCGAGCCAGTTCCTGAGTAGTTTTCGTTGATCGATGGACCCCTTAAGCTTTGCTCGAACTCTTATTTTACTCTCGAGTTTGATTTCGAGATACAGAAGAGGGAAAATTTAATAGAAGTGAGGAGGGATAGTCGCGGCTATTCATAAAGAAATGGCCATTTTATTTTGTTTTCAGAAGAAATAAAGGTGGAAAGGGTCCGATTATATAGATGAAAAGGGAGACAAAGGTACAAAGGTTTTTATTGTATGTTCCCTTAAGTACAAACAAAATTTTAATTTGATTAGATTTAAATAGATTTTTACTCTTTTTAAATAGATCCTGATTTGATTAAAGAGATCTTTATTCTTTTAAAACAGATTCTGATTTGATTTCGAACCTATCCACAAAATCAGATATTTTGGGGTTCATAGCTTTAACACATGAACCGCTATTTTAACGTATCGACCATCGTTCCAATGTTACACCGCTATTCCAAACTCTGTGAATTGATATTGAAATTTAATTCGAACATATATTTAAAATAACCATAATTAAATAAATATTTAAATATTTAAATTCAGAACTAATCAATTTGCTGGAAATAAATTATTTTTATTATCAACACAATATTTTAAATGATATAAAATATTTAAAATTAATTGACCAAAATTCTGGGTCGTTACATTCTTCCCCCCTTAAAATAATTTCGTCCTCGAAATTGCTAAGGTAGGAAAAATGCTACAAGCCATTAACTTTTCAAACTCCTTTATGTTGAAACTCACCTCTTCATATTTCAACAAATTAGTTCCGACCAAATCTTTTGGTTTTCACACATTTAATCTAAATGATTTACACCCAATTCAAATTCCATTCAATCTTATTCAAATTGAATTTCATTAATTTATTTACCTCGGTCCATTTAACTTGCTTAAGTTAAATTTAAACTTCAGAATTCAAATCCCAGGGTTTTCATTTCAAATACTTCTGAAATCATATAAATATATACATGTATATTTATTTCCATTTTAAATTCAAAACATTTGAATTTTCAAACCAGCTTATCCTCTTTCAAATCAATTCCTATCAAAACTTTTCTAAGGTAGCAATCCATCACTTAGAACTCGAAAATGAACACTGATGATGCTGCAGTCATCATCAGAATTATTTTCCAGTCACTGAAGTGGGTTCAGTGCCTTATCACTTTTGAAATCCATTCAAATATGATTTTGATTCAAAACCCTTGCAAAACAAAGCTATATTATTTTAATATACTTTAGAAATATTTTCAAACTTCCCAGGATTTTAAATTCCAAATTCTGGTTTGAATTCAATTTTAATTCATCTCATTTGTATATTTCAGTCTTATACAAATTTTATATATATCCATTCCGATTTTTATAATCCCAACGGATTATAATAACAACCAACACATCCATATATTATAATAATTTCAAAAAATTATTCTTTTTCTGTCAAAATAGAATTTTGGGTAAAATTATTGCATTTACCCATTTAAAAACAATATCGTGTTCAATCTTCTGTTCAAATGTTTATAAATTCCTATCGACGTCGTGGCGTCCCACGATTCGATCAGAATTCATAATCCACTAAACAGACAAGTCAACACAATATAAAACAAATTTTTATATCAATTAACAAATACGCTCTCTTGTATATATACACTCAACTCATTCTAGAGTACTACTGACTCTATCTCTAATGAGCACAACTCCACAAAGCCTAGGTATTCTCTCAACCTAAGCTTTGAAACCAACTGTAACGACCCGCAAATCCGAGCTATCTGAGTTGACTAAATACAACACACGTCCAACCCAAATAACACAGAAGTACGAACCATTAATAGAAAGAAGATAGAGGGTGAGAATAGATAAGATAGAAAACTTAGAATAGAAGAAGAAGAAGAACATAAACACAACACAGAACCTCACATCGCAGCGGAACAAAATATAATATATAACAGATTTTGAAATACAAACTTTTAACTGTATATACATACATCATCATCAGAGTACAACACTTACAATTACAGCGGAAATAACACTAGATAACTAACGCTGAAGCCTCCTGCTCCAAGCTCCTCCAAGTGAATCTGTAAAATCCCGACTACTTGACTGCCCGTACAAATTTGGGCACCCAAGAGTTTAAGGGAAAAACAAACAAAATAAACTCTGGGTCAGTCATGGGACTGGTGTGAGTAAACTCCAACTATTGGTTTAACTTTTAAAAATCCTTTCGAAAGAAAAGATAATCGTAAGACCGATCCACACATAAACAGGGATGGTTTTTACCTTACGATAACCCATAACATTTTGATATCAAAGTCTGGTGATATTATAATAATGTCTAAATCAACTAAATAGAATCTAGCAGAACGCTTGCATCTCACACTCCATATATAATATAAAATCAAAAACCGCAGGGCGCTTATTGGAGATTGGATTTCCAACTTGACAAGGTATGGGACCACCTGCCGATAGTGTATCTCTAGAGGCGAATACACTGGGTTCAACAAGAACGTCTTGTAACCCGGCCCACACATGACCGACCACTCATTTCGCTTGAGTGTATCGAATGTATATCACCAACGGTTGTGATCAGCAACCGTTTCCCGATAAGGGACAGCATCGATAGATTTTAAGAAGCAATTGGAATTTCTCTAGATAGGTGATTATACATCCTAATGGGTGCGACCCACATAGCCATGCTGCCTGCCCGATTTTTGTCCTTTCCCGGTTGTTGAGGCCCGAGGCTACGAATACTTACCATTCATTGATGACACCATCACTTTGAATGCCACATCGTCAGATCCGTTAATCACTAGTTGAGTTTGCACAAATATTCTGGATGTTATGCTAAGGGAATAAATCCGTTGCAACCATATATATTTATACAGACCAACCCTTTTGATAATTGGAAATACTTTGTCAGACATTCGTCCATTTACGTTCGTTCTGGGACTGAACGAAACCGAAGGCACAATTTCTATAAATAGAAAAGCCCTTGCACTTTACTCCGTCTTCAATATATTCAACATACTTGGTTCGCAACGCTTATGCCGATACGGAGTGGTTCTTCGAATAATAATCCAACCGGTCTCTCCATATTGACAACGATGGTCAAAACTTCGATAGTCTGTGATTTAACTATCGAATAAAAACAAGTGTTCATCCAACATATCAAACAAATCACTGGGCTCTTTAATTAATATTTCATTAATTAAATCTCTTCTCCATTTCCTTATCAATATTTGTTAACCAAATATTTTTCAAATAGCCATATTGGGATTTTATACTATTTGGAAAGCATTTCCAAATATCGCTTCCTTTTATTTTCTACAGTTAGAAAATATCTTCGATTATAATTGGAAAACAATCCAATTACCTATCTCTTCCACGAACTCATTTAGTTCTGTACTTAGGAAATATTTATAACTCTATTTCCAAACTTACGCCTATTTGGATTAAGACAGATGTTGTGTAAAACATCGTTACGACAACCCAAATATTTGTATTCAACTAAATCTCTTTAAACGTTTGATCTTCGAGACTGAGTTTTGCTATTTATCGGTTATTAACGGAACCAATCAAGTTGGGGTATAACTACCTCTCAGACCTTGACTGAGTAACATTCATAACGTCAAAACAGACAAGACTACTTACTAGAATAATTAATACTATACAAACCAATTATTCATTTATAAAACACGTATACGCTTCTCTTTCTATTCTTCATTCTAGTTTTGATTTCATATATATTCTTTTCGACTTTACTATTCTACTTCTAAGTTCATTTCATTTTCTAATTCTATATATATATATCTATATATAGATTTCTAGTTGTTAAATTTTCTTAAAAATATTCTAACTCCTTAAATTTCCGGAAAAATTCGCCATAACCTCCCCTGTACCGGGAGCATCGGGAAATTTCAAATAGCTTCCCCGGTCCTTCTCATCTCAAAAAGAAAAAGAAAAAGCCAAGCGACTTGCCGATACGGCGCATAAAACCCATATATGAATTTAAACATGTACCTTTTTGTCGAGCACACTAATTATATACCTTCATTACTTTATCCCATAACTGTCTCTGGTATATCTATACCTGTACAATTCATTTCAACTTCATACACTCGTTTTGACTCAATTCGTTAAAGTTACTCTTTAACTAACTCTTTGCCCATTTCGCTTGTATATTTGAATATAACACGTTTCAAATATATTTCCACTTACTTATCAACTAATTGAATTCAAATTTCAATTTAAGTTCTATATTCGATTTTGAATATATATTTACAATTCCAAATTCACTTTTCAAAGTTTGACTTCAATTCAACACTCGATTAACTAATTCTTCTTTGACTTAGTTAATTCTATTCAATAATCAAAAATATGATTATTGTTTCAAAATCATCTTCTTTACTTCAGTTGAGTTCACATTTATTTTCTAACTCAAGTCTAGATTTTTAAATGTAAATTCAGTTTTTTATTTGCTTAAAAATCCCTATATTTATATATAAAATCCATTATGGTTTTAATGGTTTCTGACGCTGCACTTTTAGAAATTTGATTTTGACATATCTCAAAATCTATACGACGAAATCCAGCTTTTTCTCCTCCTACAGAAAACTGTTATCAAATTGGTCCTGACGTTTCTTGTTTCAAAGAATTTCGACTTCAATTGATTCCTGTATATTCAATTGAAGTTCGAAACGACAATTTACAAACTGCAGCGCTGCGGTGAGTTCGTTTTAATTATATTTATATATATAAACTTTTGAACTGCCGTTAAAATGAATTCAACTCCATTTTAACTCTATTTGAAATCTATTTTCAAATTCCCATCACATTCTATTTGAATTCTATATTCAATTTACATTTGAATTTCTCTATTCAAATTCTATTTCAAATCTCTTATTAAAATTCTATTTGAATTTCCCTTATTCAAATTCAATACTCACATTTCGTTTAAAGTTCTATATTCCTTTTCTATTTGAAAATTCTACTTTTGTTCCTACTTGAATCCTGTACTCAAATTCCAATTCAACCCTATTTGAATTCTATGTTTAAACTCCATTTCACTTCTATAGTTAAGCTCCCTTTGAATTCTATTTTCAAGTTTCTATATTTTAAATTCCCTTTGAATTCTATTTTTCAAAACTCTATATTTTACTTTTCTTTATTCAAATCCATTTGAATTCCTTTGAATTCAAATTCTATTTCAATTTCTTACATCCAAATTCTATATCTAAATCACATTTAAATTTCTGTATTCAAATCCTGTATTTAAATTCTAGTCAAATTCTATTTATTCAATTTGACTTTTATTTAAATAAAATTCGAATTAATCGAATTCAAATCATAGATCCTTATGGATTTATTTTCGTTCAATTTATATTCTGAACATTAGAATAAATTCCATCTTTTATTTCTTTAAATGATTTCCCCATTTCTATTTTCAAATTCAAATTTGAATTTAAATATTCAAATTATCCAAATGATAATTTTTCCACTTTCTATTTACAAACCTCATTTAAACAAGTCTCGCTTTCAAATAAAATATTTCATCTTTGGAAAAATATATTTCCTTTTTCAAAGTCACACTTGTATTTCTATTTTCTGAATTATCCAATGATAATTCATTTCACTCCACTTATAAACTTCGTTTAGAAAGGAATCACTTGTTTTATTTTTCAAACAAGTTTATATTGCAAATCTATTTAAAAATTCAAATTCTATTTAAAAATAGAATTTTCCCTTTTAAATCTCAAATATCCTTCCACGATATTTTAAATACATTAACACTTAGCCCAGTGATATTTAAAACAATCAAATCACCCAATTTTCAATCATTTGATTTTTAACACATCATATATGAAAAATATATATGAAATCAAACAAACAACAAACAAACAGATAATATATTTTTGAGGAATCCAGTTGGATTCCTCCAACCTGTTTTCCTGCATCCACAGATGTTAGCACATAAATAATACCCATTCTGCTTCGTGGCAGAATATCGTGGTATAGAAGGTCATCCACTATCATAGTATGGGGCGTATAGGGTAATCATCCGCTATGAAACTGCGGGCATCCGCTAATGAGACTGTGGGAATCCAACCAATCATCAACCCAATATATATATAATATAGCCTAAATAACTAATATATATAAAACAACCAGAAAGCATTCAACAAGCAACAAACAATTTATTTTTAATGAAATAAAAATAATTCTAAAGGTAAGTAAGATTTACTCACCAGGATTTAAATTGCCAAACAACCAATAAATTTCCATTTCTTCTTGGTTGTGTATTTTCTCGAATAAATTCACACCTGCGATGATTTTATTCAAATTTACCGATTAAACATTTATTTATTTTAAATTAATTATTTAAATAAATAAATAACTTTCCTTTATATTCTTCTTCTTCTAATGGTTACTAAATTAAATCTAACATAACCAATATAATGAAACAACCTATGTATTTTTAAACATTAACCCTTTATATATTAAATGCTTACATAAATAAATGGACAACAAATTTAATTATTATTTCTATCCATTTTCTTTCTCATAATTAAACTGATTTAATTTAATTAAGAAATATTAACTAAATCCTTTTTTATTTAAATTACCTTAATACTCCATCCTTTGATATTGACCCCAACCCAATCTGCCCACTATCACCATCTTGAGACCCAAACCCTTTTCTGTTCATCTCTAAGAATACGGGACCCTAAACCCTTACTGTACAGACTTCCAACCATCATCATTTTAGAGAACACTGCCTCCACTCTGAAGCCGTGCTTCAGAAATCCCCCAAATCGCTGCTACAGTAACGAGCTTGCTTCCCTCCCTCGTATGATTGTAAATCGAAGCCCATAACTTCGAAAACCCTCAATCCTTTGCGTCGACTACTGAAGAATTCAAACCCTCACTTCCTCGCTTCTAGTTCGAATTCGTTTTTACACTGCAGAGACCAAATCGAGCAACCTTTAAACCCTAAATTCGCGAGCCAACGCTTACGCGCCTCCCCCACATACACCACTCTGACATCGAAATACCTCTCCGTCACCCCTAGTCAGTGCGCGAGCCAGTTCCTGAGTAGTTGTCGTTGATCGATGGACCCCTTAAGCTTTGCTCGAACTCTTATTTTACTCTCGAGTTTGATTTCGAGATACAGAAGAGGGAAAAATTAATAGAAGTGAGGAGAGATAGTCGCGGCTATTCATAAAGAAATGGCCATTTTATTTTGTTTTCAGAAGAAATAAAGGTGGAAAGGGTCCGATTATATAGATGAAGAGGGAGACAAAGGTACAAAGGTTTTTATTGTATGTTCCCTTAAGTACAAACAAAATTTTAATTTGATTAGATTTAAATAGATTTTTACTCTTTTTAAATAGATCCTGATTTGATTAAAGAGATCTTTATTCTTTTAAAACAGATTCTGATTTGATTTCGAACCTATCCACAAAATCAGATATTTTGGGGTTCACAGCTTTAACACACGAACCGCTATTTTAACGTATCGACCATCTCCAATGTTACAACGCTATTCCGAACTCTGTGAATTGATATTGAAATTTAATTCGAACATATATTTAAAATAACCATAATTAAATAAATATTTAAATATTTAAATTCAGAACTAATCAATTTGCTGGAAATAAATTATTTTTATTATCAACACAATATTTTAAATGATATAAAATATTTAAAATTTATTGACCAAAATTCTGGGTCGTTACAGCTGCGATGTGGGACTGTGTATTGTTGTTCTTCTTATTTCTTATATTCTTAACTTTCTTTCTTTCTATTTCCCATCATCTTATTTCTTTCAATTAGCTTTCTGGGATTTTGATACTTGAATTAGGTCACAGGATGTATTAGTGCCTAAATTCGAGAGTCGAATTTCCCAGGACGCTATAGTTGGTATCAGAGGAATGGTTTTGGAATAACCTTGGCTCTGTGGTGTAAGTTGATAGAGTGGGGTTAGTAATACCCTAGATTGAGTTTGAGTATGTATATGAGAGTGCGTATTTGTAAATTTTATAAAAATGTTTTGTATTGTGTCACTTGATCGGTTCAATTTTGAACTAGAAACTGATACATTATTATTTTGTAAAAAGGGTAAATGAAATAATTTTGCCCAAATTTTATTTTTGTATAGAAAAAGAAATAGTTTTAAAAAAGATATATTGGTACTAGATTATTTGATTTGTTTATTGAATTGAATTGGTTTAATATAACCAGAAGATAAAATAAATGATGTCTGAAATAAAAATAAAAACTTAAGTATAAATTGGAAGCTAAGGAAAAAACATCTGATATAAATAAATGGATTGAACTTGTTTGAAAATAAGTCTAATAGATTTGGATTTAAACCATATTAAACTAAAACGAATTATTGAATCAATATGAAATGAAATTGCTTGAATTCAAGTTGATACATCAATAAATTGAATATTGAAATTCTTAATAGAGCTCGACACATATCGTTTAAATATGTCGATTGAAATAAGAGGTGAATTGCAAATAAATCCAATTTGAGTAGTAATAATTGAATATAACTTAAAATATTATCCAATTGAGTTTGGGCTATGAAATTGAGTCTTGAAATTGAAGTGTATATGTGTGTGTGTATATTGAATAGTGAACATAAACACAGATTGTACAAAACTGAGTTGAATAGAAAATGAATGAAGAATGAATTGAATTAAGGACTCAAGTGTAAATTTATATGAACTTGTAAGTTGGAAATAAAACCTGGAACTTGAATTGTAAGGGAAACTTGACTTGTTTAATAACAAAGGTATATGCATTTGAACGTGGCTGTTAAACTATCATTAGTTATGCAAGTGAACAAATTGATGGATGGACTAGTGAATTGGAAGTAAGAAGTTAAATTGTTTGTAATTAGTTAGAAATACATGTGTATATGATTGAGCAGGTTTATTAGATGGAAGCAAGTGTGAGAAATATTATGGGTTGCCCAACAAAAAGGTACATGTTTAATTCAATATGGGATTTTATGAGCCTATTTGGCAAGCCGCTTGGCTTTTTAATTTTCCTTTTTTACAGGAGAGGGCCCAGATAGGCATTTTTTAGTTGCACCGATCAGCCCGCACAAAGGAGGTGTTGGCGAAGTTTTTCAAAAATTTAGGAAGTTAGAAAAAATTTCAACTATTTTGAAACTTGTTGTTAACAAAAAGTTAATGCTCAATTGGATATTGAAGTTGAGAATTTCTGAGTGAACATGGAAACTAATAAGTTGGTGGGTAGTTGGAGATTAAGGATGTTGAGATTAGTGTCGGGTTTCATGAGTGGATTGTGGGAAGTGAATAAGATGTAACACCTTTTCTACTTAGTAATTTCGGGGACGAAATTCTTTCAAGGGGAAGGAATATAATGTCCCGTGTTTTTATCAATTAAGTTTGGATATTTAATTTAGTTTAAGTGTTGAAATCGTAATATAAATGGAATTTTTATATTAATTAAAAACAAAGTTGAACGTATACATAAAATATAAACAAGCTCGCAGCAGCGCAGTAGTTCGTGATATTTAGTTTTGAACTTCAATTGAGTGTACAGAATCCATTATAAGTCAAAATTCGTTGAAATAAGAAATATTCGATTTTGTTGAACTATAATTTTGTAATAATAGAGAAAAATAAAAATTTCGCATTTTATATTGAGAGTTATGGCCAAATCTAATTCTCAGAAAATCGTTGTGGAATCATTTATAAAGAGTAGTGATTTGTTTAATTAAAATAAATCGATTTTAAATATGTTGAATATGGGTTTAACATGAAAATGAAATATCGAGTTTAAAATTCAAGTTAAATTATTCCGAAGTTATATGAATTCAGGTAGTAATAATTTATTTGTTATTTTTGAGTTAATTTATATTCCGTCGAATTTAATTATAAATCGTCGGTTTAAATTAATATCTTTTCCATATGATCGAATGGGGCTTCAAAACTTGTTCTAGTGATTTCAGAATAGTGGTATAACCCTAGAAATTCCATTTATCATGTTTAAATAGGAGTTCAGACGAAAGTGATATTTTTTGAATTAAATGGGTTTACATCGATTCAAATAAGTTGGGTAGCCGATCTATATTTTTACCAACGCAGACTATTTTATTCCTACCTATTCCTTTCAAATGAAGGAATTCTACATACCTATTCTATTATAGCTGCTTCGTTATTTCTCTTCCTTCATACATTAAGAAACACTGCAATCCTAATTCCTAATGTCAACTCCTAACCTACCGCTGCTCTGAAGGACGTTGCTCTTATCACTTTACCATTCGCATATATAAATATATCCATCGCCTTCTCCATTCTCAAATCAGAAACATTTCCAATCTTTGTTTCATTCCTTTTCTTTTCTTCTTCAAAATCGTTCCACCATAAAATAGAAAAAAAGGGAAATCAAACTGGAACCACGAATCAAAATCGCGACATGTAACAACCCGTAAATTCTGGGCCAGTTTAAAATTTTTATTTTGGCAATTTTAGCGAATTTTGAACATTTAAAATAGATTATTTTAAATAATATCGACGAGAAATTTATTTTGAATGTAATTCGAACGTATATATTATATACGTCGTCGTTAGAATATAATTATTTATAATTATAAATAGAATTGAAAATGGCGCGGTAGTTCGATAATTCGATTTCAAACTTCAATTGAATGTACCGGGTGCAAAACAATCCGGATTTTAGTGAAACCAAAAATAATAGAACCTATTAGATGATATCTCTCCAACGAATCTGAAAAATCGAGATTTCATAGCGGGAATCAAATGATACGTCCAGTTGAAAATTATGAATAGTCGCTATGGAATTCAGGCCCTTAAAAATGGGAATTTTGCAAACGACCTCGAATTTCGACGAAACCACTTTTGTTGGGTCCGTGATGTCAAGTTATTGCTAGATTCCAAATTTCATAATTTTTCAAATCAACATGTGAGCGTGGCAAAAGAAAACGCGTTTGACCAGTTTCAGTTGATTTTAATCGACTGGAAAATGATCACTTTTCAAACGGTCTCAGAATTTGACGAAACTAGTTTTGTTAGGACTGTATCGTCAATACGAAGCAAGAAAATATTTTTCTGGAATTTTTCGAGTTAGTATGTGACCCCAGTAAATTGAAATACGCGTTCAAATTCAACATATAGAATTATATGTTGATTTTGACGAAAACTGATCGAAATGATCGAATCAGCTTACGATATATATCCCATGGTGTTCGGAATGGGGGTAATTAGCTATGGATGACAGGCGGTGGGCTCGATTTCGAGGTCGAATAAAAAAGTTAACTTTTTGAAATTAAAATAAAAAAATATGGTCCCTCCTTTCTTTACGTTGACCAGCCCCCCCTTTTTTCTCAAAATCGATTCAGAATAAAAAAAAAGACAAAGAAAGAAGACGAAGGGGGGGAGGAGCGCCGTCGCTCCTCCCATCGGGGCGCCGCCGCTGGCCCCCTCGCCTCCCCCTCCGTTCGACCTCCCTCCTCCTCCAACCTCCCACCTCGAGACGAAGTCCCCTGAGACCCCCACGCGCTTCGACCTCCACCGCCACCGCCTGCCACAGCTCCCCCGCCCCCCTGCGCGCAACCCCCCTCCAGCCCTCCCCAATCCCCCTCCGATCTTCTCCCCCTCTCCTCTGTTAAAAATCCGAACCCCCCTTCTCGTCGGCCCCTGCTGCTCTCTCCTCCTCCCCTTCTGATTTGAAACCCACCGACACCCCCTGCCGAGCCCCTCCACCAACAGCAAAACCTGTAAGTTTTAACATTATTTTTATTTATAAAATCAGTTTTTTTGTATGAAATAACAATGAAAAAGTTTGCATTTTTATTAGGCAAAAGATTTGATTTTTACTAGGAAAAAGTTTGCGTTTTTATTAGGAAAAGATTTGGATTTTGTTAGGAAAAGATTAGATTTTTAAAATAGAAAGATTAGATTTTTAAAATAGAAAAGATTAGATTTTTAAAATAGAAAAGATTGGATTTTTAAAATAGAAAAGATTAGATTTTTGAAATTGAAAACGCGAAATCTTTATAATTGAAAAGGCGAAATCTTTATATAGAGAATAGTGGTATAAAAATAGAATTTTTATCTATATAGTAGCGATGTAAAGATAGAATTTTTATCTATTTAATAGCAAAGTGAAATTTCGATTTTTATATATTGAATAGCAAAGTGAAAATTCGATTTTTATATATATTGAATAGCAAAGTGAAAATTCGATTTATATATATTGAATAGCGAAGTAAAAATTCGTTTTTTATATATTGAATAGCAAAGTAAAAATTCGATTTTTATATATGTAGTGGCTACGGGCAACGAAAGTGACAAAAGGCGAACACGGTGAAGATGTTCTACATAGGAAGTGCCATGGAATTGGGATAGCTAGCCGGTGAGAACTTCTCACTCAAATTTCCTTTTCTAGATATATATATATATACTAGGATGCAGACGGTGCTTAGTAGCACCCGACACTCGTCATCCACAGACCATGGATGGCTTGTTTGTTTGATTGATGTGTTGTGAAAATTGATTGTGTTGTAGAATGATTGAATAATAAAATATTCTTGTGCTGAAAGGAAATAAAATATTTATATAGTTAAAAATATTTTATCGTTAAAAATATAATTTTTAACGTGAATGTGAATAAATAATATTTATAAACAAATCGACCGATTTGTTTATATACACTGATTTGACTGATATTGATTGGGATGATAAATTTTACACATCGCCCAACCGCACAAATAAAAATATGTGTTTGTTGATTTGAAACCCCACACGGGTGTTGGGATGATATTTGGCGTACACTAATCCCAATTATTTTATTGTATGTCGATCGATTGGTCGACAGGCTGTGTAACCGTTAATTATTTATATTTGATGCTTATGCAGTTGTGTGGTGCACCTAGGATGATGGTTGATTGTTTATCATTGCTATTATATACATGTGTTGTATGGAATCCATATAATTAACATTATATGGTGATTGATTGGGCCTCATTCCAATCGGGAAAATAATGAATATTATAAAAGAAAATTCATGTGTTGAAACTATTTATGTGTTGAGTAAAATATTTTAACAGTAAAATTTACATCTTTATCATATTTAAAATTAGAACTACTTCCCAGTAGAAGTCTAATTAAGAATCAAACGATAGATACCATAGTTTTATAAAATATTTTAAATAACAAAAATAGTGATGTGTTGACAGTACTCATGTGTTGAGATTAGTCGTGTGTTGAAAGAAATATAGATTCATTTGTTGAATAGAATAAATATTCATTTGTTGAATAGAATAACGAATTATTGAAATATAAAGCCGTGTTGATTAGGGATGCGTTATTTTGACGCTAATGATATTTATATCGATTTTATTCGTTTTATAATGAATATTGAAAAGTGATTTCAAAATTTAATATTTTGAAATGAAATTCAAATTAAATTAGATTAAAATTCAAATTGAAATTTTATTGAATCAATTTGAAATGAATTCGATTCGAATTGAATAGAAAGTGAATTTGAATTCAAATCAATTAGAAATGAATTCAAATTGAATTAAATTGAATTAAATTGAAATGGAGTTAAAAACTAATTGAAATCTTTTTGAATGAAATTTAAAACGAACTAAAATTGAATTGAAATCAATTTGAAATGAATTCGAATTGAATTTAATAGAAGGTAAATTCAAATTGAATTGAATTGAAACGAATTAGAATTTGAATTGAATTGAAACAAATTAGAATTTGAATTGAATTGAAACGAATTTGAATTCGAATTAAATAAAATTGAAATGAATTCGAATTGAATTGAAATCAAATCGATTTGAAATTGAATGTAGCGTTGAAATGGTTTTGAAAACGAATTTAAAACGATTTATAAAATACGTTTTAAAAGGAAATCGACGAAATATATATATAATATATATATATATATTATATATAATGGCCTGAATAGAACGCGCCGCGCCGCGGTAGTTCGTGAATTTCGACCATTGACTTCGAATTGATGTTGCGGGAGATCCGACCGTCGGATCCTCCTAAAACCGGAACCGTTGGGTTCGTATCGAAAAGAGCTTTCCGATGAATATTAGAAATTTGAAATCTAACGGTTGGATTTGGAATTATGTCCAAATCAAATTTGGAAAAGGTCGCTGTAAGTGCAGTTCGATGGCCATTGATGGAAATCGACTGTACGGGTCTTGATGAATTATTAAAAATATCTATAATTTGTGTAAAATCATAAGAAATGATTTGGGAAAAATTGAGCTGAAAAATTCCATATTTGAAAAGATAAAAATAGATTTTTATCGAAATGAACTAGTTTTGAACTAGGATTAAAATCAATTTATTTTTGAAATAAATAAATTGAATTTGAAAGTGATTTTAAAAATAATCAATATTCACAATACGTGGATTGGACAGGAGTTGAATCGAAATTATCTTCGGAATATTTCGATGTTGGATTTCGTGACTACACAGATATTGTTATGGGAATTTGAAAGATATATTTTATATCGTTATTTCCAATACGATATTTGTTGGTTTCAGGATTTGATATTGAAAATAAGCCGGTATATTTTCTATTCAGAGCCTTTTATTTAATATCAAATGTGATTTGAGTTTATCGTGAATCGTGTTTTAGATGACATTGGTTCTTTAACCCAGTTAAAGGCAAAATATTGATTTTTGAAAGGATTAAAACTAAGTGGAGTTTTAATGAATCTTTAATTAGATTAAAATGTGAATTGATAATATAAATTATCAAATCTGAAAGGTGATCGAGAATGGAGTACCACCAGTTTTGCTCCAATGCGATAGTTAAATCTTTAATTAGATTTGAACGTGAAATGGTAATTAATTTTACCGATAACACCGTGGTGTTAGATATGGAGTATTACCAGTTTTCTCCATGGGATATATAGGTTGGGATTAGGAAATAAAATAAATAATTACTTCGGTGTGGTTCGCTAATCCCGACTAGTTTGAAATGATATACAAAGGAGGATCAAAGAATAAATTTAGAAGAATTTATCTTGGATAAAATTAATGGGAACCTCTCCCTAAGAATGTGATCTTGTGAATAAAAGAATATTCTTAATTGGAATGAGGCGTTTGTTGTGTTTGTGTAACATTTGTTTATTATATACGTGGGTTATTCAAAAAGGCCGGGTTATACCCATTCTGAATAACCGATTCGACGAGATGTCGAAGATGAAGACGGTGGTTGAAGACCGGAAGTCTTCACATCGTTTGGGTGATTACTGATGATCTCGATTGGGCTGTACACCCAAGATGAGGGAAACAGTTGGTGATCGTCCAGACGTACCTGGAGATGGATGGATATGCGGGGAAAGTGCCTCCGGTTTCGTTCAGACCCAGAACGAACTTGTAAATGGATAGTGTGTCTGACATTGGATTTTATTCTGTGTTGATTGATCTCTATTAAATATACATCTGTTTGGCGGCGGAGAATTTATTCTCTTGCTTAACGCCCTTCTCTGAGACGTACGAGATCAGAGGTTGTATATCGATGGACATCAGTCGCATGGAGTGAATTGCCAATGTGGCACGCGTAAGTGGCAATTGATCAAGGCTTCTGTTGAAAAGAAAAGTCTTGTGATTGGTGATCAAAGCACGGCCTGTGTGGCGTAGCTTTTTGTATAACGTGAATTCACGAGCCTCACACCTCGGTATGAGTCAAAAACGGGATACAACCCCAAGGAGTGCACGACGTTTCTTTCTAGCTAGGGTGGTGTCAGTGACCTACCAGCCCTGAGATTTATATACTTTTCACCTATGTGGTTGTTGGATACAAGGCGCCTCGGATATAGGTCTGTAAGGACCGGGAAACGTGTGTTCAGGAATTGCCAATCCTCAAAAGTAAGAGAGGACCGGCCTTGGAGGATCCAGGGATTGCTGTGTGCGGTCCCAAGGCACTTGCTAGAGTGTCTCGAACGCGGAGAGGAGCTTGCCCCTTGCCTCGGCTCATGACGGAATCCAATTTCCAATACGTGATACTGCGGTTTTAATTGTAGAACTAGTATGGCGACATGATATATGGTACCCATGCCGTCTATGATTGATATTTATGATTGAAATTGTTTTGACACTATACACTTATTATAGTATCAAATGATTTGTTTTGACGTATCAAGCAATATTTGGCTATTATAAGGGAAAACCCTATCCTCCGGCTTGCGTTGCATTGTGTGATGGGACCTGGGTCTTATAATAGCCTCATTTTTCTTTATTTAGCATTGCGCTGTTTGTTCTATGCACTGGTATTCTTGGGAGGAAATCCGTTCTGTGTTATACAACGTGGTCCCTTGATTTAACTAACTTTAAAACCAATATTAATACCTGTTTTAGTTCTCACACCAGTCACATGACTGACCTGGAGTTTATTGTTTTAACCTAAACTCTGGGTGCCCCTATTTTCCACACGGGCAGCTAGTAGTTTTGGTTTTGCAGATTTATATTCACAGGATCCTGATTTACAGCTGGAACGATGCTCGGAAAGCTCTGTATCTATGCATTACTTTCAATTGTGTTTTATATTGCTTTTTCCGCTGCTGTGTAATTTATTGTAATCTCTGATATTTATCGAATGTAATTTATTCATCTATACTCTGTATATTCTTGTATCTGATGGAATTATTGTAATAACAATGAAATGTTCTTCCGTCTGCGTTCCAATTTGTCCTATTCTCAAAACGATCAGTGGTTTCGAACGGTCTTAGTCGGTTTAACGATCGATTCGGATCGAGCGAAATTCCTTGCCGTTACACGACAGATCACGAATCTCGACACCACCTGATTTCTTAAACTCGATGGAACACCAAAGCCACTCGCGATTTAAATAGAGGGTGACTGTGATTTTTGGTGATTGGTTTGGAGTCTTTCAGAAGGATATCGACCGTTGAGGGAATGCGATAGGGTGGACGTGAGTTCGAGTTGACCTGACGTGTGCGATTTGGGCGAGTCGGTGCGGTCTCAGGAAGGAAGACACGAGAAAATAAATACTACATGGAGATCAAATGGTTTATGGAGGAACAAAATTGGTTGAAGGAGCTCAAACGTGAATGCTTTGGGGCAATGGTGGAGTTCAGGTGTACTGGCAATACATTGAGGATGGTCTGAGTAAGTATGGAGTAACACGGATGAATTGTTGTTGACCTGGTGTTCGACATTTTCGTGTTTAGGTTTTGTTTTTTCGATTACTGGAGTATTGCAGTAGGAGAAAAAGGAGTACGGTTTGTGGTTTTTGGGGATAGTATGATGTGCATATAAATGAAAGTAGTAAACTGGAGATCGATTTGGAGTTGGGTCTATGAATGTAGAGGGTTGTTGCTCAGTTCGACATTTGGGTGCTGGGAAGTCGGAAGTAGGGGTTTAAATTAGTTGCACTTTGTTTTGAGTTGGTGGTGGCGTGAGTAGATTGTCAGTGGAAGAGTTGGTTCGGTCAAGTGGATGTACAGATTTCAGTTACGGCTGAATGGTTTTGTCGTAATATAGTGGTGTGAATAGGAGGTCTACAGTGGAATTTTGGAAGTGCGATGGTGGATTTTGTATTGGGTAAAATGATGAAGCTCAGTCATGAAAAAAATACATATGATTGTCATTGAAGGATTTTCTGGATGTCAAACACTGTTGGTTGAGGGAAGCAATGCATTGAGGGTTGAGGGCATTTCGGTGAAGATGATACAATCGCATTGCAGTCGTGATATCGGGGACTGGAAGTAGACAGTAAGGTATATGTTTTTCCAAAATTTAAATATACTTAGAATAATTTTTTTATTTTTTTTAGTAGTAATTTTATGTGATAGTTAATTGATAAGAAAAATAAAATCGTAGGAATAAATTTATTCAAGCTAATTCAAGACGATTCGTGGCTGATAAGGAATTAAAAAGAATATTCAACAAAGGAAAAATCAAGGTGAGTTAACTCACTCAGTAAAATTATTAGGGACCATTTTTTATAGTTCAAATTTTATTGATTTCTGGTTGGATGATAACTGATTGATATAAAGTGATAATAGTATATATATATATAATATTATATAATAATATTGGTGATTGGATATTTCCCGCAGTACCATAAGCGGATGGTTTCCCTACGCGCCCCACAATGTACATATAGTGGATGACCTTCTATACCGCGATATCCTGCCTCGAAGCAGGATGGGTATTATTATTGTTGACTAACATATGTGGATGCAGGAAAAACAGGTTGGAGGGATCCAACTGAATTCCTCAACATTTATTTATTGTTTTCACATATATGTTGTTATATGACATGATTGATAACCTGTACGATATGTTTGGATGTGTATTACCATTTGACCTTGATTTTTGATATTTGTAAATGTCAAATTAATAGATGGATTTTAAAACAGCATTTAATGTATAAAAGTATTTAAAAGGGAATTATTATTATTAGAGAATTCAGAAAATATAATCTGAATATGAAGATAGATGGAAATTGGGTTAAAAATCGGTATTGTTAATAGATTTGATCATTTCCAAGTTCAATGGAAATTATAAATTAGATTATATGAAATCGATCTAATAATAGTAGTGATAATAGAATTGGAACTTGAAAAGGATAGTTTGGAATCAAATCGACAAATTTAGTCCAGAATAGATTTGTATTAAGAGTTATTGTTCACTGGTGAGGTGAATTGGGGTTGAAGCAAATATTTTGAAACGAGAATTTTTGGAAGGAAGTTACAAAGGATTTTTAAATTATAAATTATAATTGTCTTGGAGATGAACTAATTTGAATAATATAATATGGATTATGTTAAAGGATTTTATATACGGTTTGTAAATAATAATAAATATTATTAGTGAAATTTTGCAAAAGTTATATACAAATATTTTGAATAGAAGTTAGAATAGAAATAAACGAAGTTTTATTAAAATAAAACTAGAATGAGTGGAATAAACATATACAAATGTTTATAAAGATTTTTGGAATAAAGACTTGACATGAAACTTAGATTACAAAGATTAAAATGAAATGGAATTGGTTAATAAAAATATTTTGTTATAAGAAAAATCTTGTTTCAATTTAGAAATAAATATTTAGCAAATGTTTTGCAAATCGAATTCTAAAGGGAATATTTTATAAAGGTTGTAGCAATGTTTGTAAATGTTATTTATAAGAAATTTAAATGGTTATAAATTTGAGATAAACATCTAAAAGGGTAATTGGAAATTAAGTTAATGGAATTAGGAACTGACTGAAGATTAGTTGAAATGAATGGCTTTCTGAGTATCAATCTGATGTTGGTTTTGGCCTTCGGGGTTAGTATTTACGAAATCATTCACTTACTAGTTTACGGTTAGGAACTAATGATCAAGATGAGAAGTGTGTTGTAAAGTATTTAAAATGAATGGTTTTGAATATTCTTATAATAATATAAGAAGAGAAATGAGTATTTCAAATGTTGGTAAAATTGAGAAGTTTAATTAACAAATGATTAATTAATTAAGAGGCAATTATTGAATCAACAAATCCAATTTTCTTTTATCGATGAATGGGTGTTTTTATTTGATAGTTAAATAACCGACAATCAAATCTGGCCTAAGGCGATTGTTGGTATAGGAAGACCGAGATCGAGTTTATATTCGAAAACCATTCCGACCAGCAAAATATGTAAACGTTGAATACATCAGACACTGATCGAGACAGAGCATTCAAAGACCGTAAATCTTTATAAAACGGAATAACTACTTAAAATCTCTGGTTTAGCGGCCAGAGATATACTATGGTTTTGTCGTGGTTAGAAATTTACGGATTGCAAGGACTTCTTGCTACTAAACTATAGGTGATTCCTAGGATGTGGTAGGAGAGTTCCTTCGGTTTGTCCAGTCCCAGGACAACTAGTATGGACGAATGTCCAATAGGGTATTTCCAAAAGGGTCAAGTACGTTGATTTCTTCAAACGTACTATAGTTAGTGGCAGAGAGGGGCTCTTCTCTTAGCTTAACAACTAGATTTATTTTGTGGAATTCAATTAGTGATTTTCTGACGGATCTGACAATGTGGCATTCAAAGTGAATGGTAGACAGATGTTCTAAAGGTAAATTATAACCTAAAGCCTCAAAACCGGGAAATGACAAAAATCGGGCATGCAGCACTGCTATGTGGGTCACCCCAATTAGGGTATATTGTAACCATCTAGAGAATATTCGATTGTGTTCTTATTTTCACTTCTGTATCTCCTGGGAACGGTTATGTTGGTAGCAGTCGTAAGGTAACAACATATTTGGTACACTCAAGAGAAATAAGTTATCGGTCATGTGTGGGCCGGGTAGCAAGACATTCTTGTTGAACCTAGTGTATTCTCCTCTAGAGATACACTATTGGAAGGTGTTTCTATACCTTATCATAGTTGGAAATCAAGTCTCCAATTAGCGCCCGCGATTATGATTGTATACTATATATGTAGAGCATGAGATGCAAGCGTTCTGCTAGGTTCTATTTATTTGTATTTAGACACTATTATAATATCACAATAAAATATTGATTTTAAAAATGTTTTGGGTTATCATAAGATAAAAACCGTCCGTGTTTATGTATGGATTGGTCTTACGATTATCCTTTTCTTTCGAAATGATATCTAACTTTAAAATCAAGGTGGACGCTACCAATAATTTAGTGGGTTTTTCTCACGCTGGTTCAACAGACTGACCTGTGCGTTTGTAATGCTCGGGTCAGACCCAATTGGGTCAGACCGAGTTGTACAGGTTCAGGGTAAGAAGATACGAATTTCAGAAGACGAGCTGGAGGAGTTCAGACGTATGATTCATATAATTGTTTCCGTTGTGTATTGCAAATAAGGACAGACTACTATAATTGTCCAGAT
Source organism: Allium sativum (assembly GCA_030737875.1). Taxonomy (NCBI): domain Eukaryota; kingdom Viridiplantae; phylum Streptophyta; class Magnoliopsida; order Asparagales; family Amaryllidaceae; genus Allium; species Allium sativum. The sequence continues at coordinate 593,480,362 of CM060921.1, read as the reverse complement.
ATGTTAAATGCCCATTGTACTCTGATAAATGTAAGTATTGTTTCAAGTTTTTCAATAAAGAATTATTTATGTATTATATTTTATTCCGCTGCGATGTGGGACTGTGTATTGTTGTTGCTCTTATTTCTTCTATTTTTAACTTTCTTTCTGTCTATTTCTCATCCTCTTATTTCTTTCAATTAGCTTTCTGGGACTTTGATACTTGAATTTGGTCACGGGATGTATTAGGGCCTAAATTCGAGAGTCCAATTTCCTAGGACGCTACAAATCCCTATCGACGCATCAGCTAAACACATCGATTTTGAATTTACATACCACTCAACAGATCAACCAACATAATATAAAACCATATTGTTATACAAATCTACAAATACGCTCTCTCTTATATATGCACACACAAACTCAATCTAGGGTATTACTTACCCCTTCTCTATTGAGTTACGCCATAGAGCCAAGGTTATCACTAAACCTTATGCCTTGATACCACATGTAACGACCCACTTTTTTCGTACAGTTTAAGCCAACATCTAACAATCCATGTCAACTCAAATTGCACAGAAAATCAGATTGTTAATAGAAATAAATTAGAGGGCAAGAAAAGAAAGGAAGAAATATTATAATAGAAAAATAAGAGGATCAGAGTCTCACAGCGGAATGGAAAAAATATAATATATCAAACCTGCTTATGCAAAAGAACTGTGTGTGTGTGTGTGTATATATATATAATTACAAACATCAGAGTATACATTCATATCAATCAATACACAGCGGAATTAATACCAGTAAATACGTGGAATACGTCTCGACTTCAGCTCTTCTTCGGAAGCTCCAAGCGATACCTAACCTTATAATGTACTCGGTCTGACCCGAGCACATTTGAAGGAAAGCAAAATTCACCCTGATAAGTCTCAAACACTTTCAGTGATAAATTTACATGATAAACAACTTGTTTAACTTTATTAATCCTTTTTGAAAGAAAAGGATAATAGTAAGACCGGTCTACACATAAACATGGACGATTTTTACCTTACGATAACCCAAAACATTTTTTATATATCAAAATCAAGTGATATTATAATAGTGTCTATCAAATCACAAATAAATAACCATCTAGTAGAACGCTTGCATCTCACGCTCTACATATTCATAATAAAATAAAAAACCACAGGTTGCTTATTGGAGATTGGATTCCTACTATGATAAGGTATGATACCACCTTCTGATCTATGTACTCTGGAGGGGATACACTGGGGTTAACAAGAACATCTTGCAACCCGGCCACACATGACCGACCACTCATTAAGCTTTAGTGTGTTGAATATATTGTCACCCAGTGCGTTTTTAAGGGCCCACCATACATCCATAGAGATACATAAATGAAAGAAGAACAAATATGAATTTTCTCTAGATTGATGACCATACACCCTGCTTGAGCGCGACCCAACTAGCCATGCTGCCTGCCCGATTTTTGTCATTTCCCGGTTATGAGGCTTGAGGTTACGTTTACCTTTTAGAGGACATCTGGCCATCATTCACTTTGAATGCCACATCTTTAAATCCATCACATCACTAATTGATGTCCACAAATATACTTTGGGTGAGAAGCAAGAGAATTTCTCCACCACCAAACTTGATATATATGTAAAAATCAACATATGTGAGTTTCATGAAATACTCTGTCGGGCATTCGTCCATACAAGTCATCCAGGAACATGATGAATCGAAGGCATCCTCCAACCGCATCCTAAGAATCACCCTATATCAATAACAAGAAGTCCTTGCAATCCGTATATTTCAATCACGAAAGAATCACTACCAAAAAATCTCTAGAGATCAGCTAGAGAAATTCAACAAGTAGTTCTTCCGCTTAAGAAGATTACAGTCTTCAATGCTCCATCTTTATACATATCCCTACAGATTAGTTTTGTACGTAACGTTGATTCGAAGTGGTTTTAGGGTCTAGTTCCCATCTCGGTCTTTTTGAAACAACACACCAAAAAAGTCGAATAATACTTCATTGATAGACGGTGTTTTAACTATCAATTATAATAGTACGATCAAGTTCATCGCAGCTTTGACCCATTTACTTAAAATCATTCTTAAACACTTTTATCAATCTTTTAAAAACCATTTCATTTATTTAACATCGATTTCATTTGACAAAACATTCTTTGCTTCCGTTTAAATATATTCTTAAATTTTAGGAATAACATGTTTTTCAAACACCCGCTTATCGCTATATAAAATCTCCTTTTAATTTCCTTAATTTGGAAATATTGCTATATATTATAAGCTCAATTTTTAATGGTCAAAATAATGTCAAATGACACATTCGTTTAGATATACCTCAAAATAGCTTTGTCAAACTTCGAACTTCAAAGATTACATTTTAATACCTATGTAAAATATAATTGAATTTCCAATACTTTCTTATTTCAATCTTGCAACAAATGTTGCAATTATATTAAATTCACATTTCATAACTAATATTACAACATCCCTTTAATGGAAATAATAAACTAATTTCAACAACCCTTACCGTTACAAACTATTACCATTCCTCGATAATAGTAAAACCGTTAAAGTTGTGGTATTTTATTTACCTCTCAGACTTGATCGACAACATTATTATATTAAAATAAATAGAAGTCTGTAACTTAAAAACCCATCATACTTATAATATCAATCAATCTTCATTTCAAATTTAAAATTAAATATTTAACAAAATATTAAACTATCACATTAGCGAAAATCTCCTTTCCATAACGTCGTTCATGAACTTGGATTTTCATTTAGAAAATCCCTTTATAAATTCTTTTTAAACTTTACTAAACTTTCAATTCATATTGGGTTGCTTCTTAAGTAAATTAGTTTTAGAAGTAATTACTTTAATTATAATTAACTCCATATCGTTAACTAAATAAAAAAAACAATTTACTTTTTTCACCTAAATTAGATCAGTTAACTTCTTTGGAAATTATTAAATGATAACAAATTATAATAATAATCTTTAACCAACGTTAAAGTAAATTTGAAGAAATCTTATTAAAATTTAAAAAACTATTCATCTATAGCCATTTTGATTAAGAGAGTTAACTTAGTCAACTTCAAACCATTGGTCAATTCGTTAACCGATTTCAGTTACCCCTTCCTATTAGATAAATAAAATTAATATAATATTATTAATTAATCATTTACTTAAATATAATTATTTCAAAATATTGACCTGTAGGTTAATTACAGCTCCATTTGCTTATAAAACTAATTTAGATTTCAAATCCTTATTATATAATCATTTTAAACTAGCTTATGAAAACCAATTTATAAACATCGATTTTATTTTTAAAACTTCATTATAACGTACAAAATGTAATTAAAAATCTCATTTTAGTTATAAAATAAATTTTATAACTAATCTTTGTTTATTCGCCTAAAGGCAAATCAACGTTTTATCAAAAAGGTGGATTGAGGCCATTTGCTGCCAATCCCTCATTCAATACTGTCTATTGATTCCAATAACGATAAATGTTGAATTTCAATTCAACGTTTAACATCCAATCAGGTTTTAACATGAATGGGGTTCATTCGGTGCATATATAGCAATATGAGAACAAATAATATACACAATATCTGAGGAATCATGTTGGATCCCTCCAACATGTTCTTCCCTGCATCACAGATCATAATATCGTTTAATAATAACATAAGAAATGATTTTTATTAACCTACTGATTTTAAACGATGAAACATAAATATAGTCAACCAATAATCATCCATAGCATCCAATTTTTGTATTATCACTTTTAAATTATAATTATATAAATTTAACACATCATAGAATTCCAGAAAGCGTGAGAATTAACTCACATTTATTTTCGATCGATGGTTCGCGCGTTGCTTCATATAATTTTAAACCATGTTTAAAATTACATGAAATTCCAACTGCATACAATTCTAATCGAACCTGCTCAGCAATGTCGTACTCTTCACTGCGATTCTAATGAGACCAATTTTGCTGAATTCTGACATCGTATCAATGTGTTATGATTATTTAAAGTTTAATTAGTTTAAATAATATAAATTTAATAATCTAATTACCTGTACTTAAAATTAATAATCCAGATCGACTTAATTCCGATTGATACTGTTACTCAATGTGGTTTCTTTTTATTCATCGTGATTTGCTGGATCGTTTCCTTCTGGCCTTCGAATTCTCTGAAACCCGACTCAACCACGTTCAAAAATTGCCTCCTCTTTAAACGGTTGTTGCGCCTCCCTAGCCACGCTAGACATCTGGTCATCAACGCCATCAGCTGTGTCGGTCTCTACCTTCCTCCTCCGACCAGTGCCTTGTTCTCCATGGGCCTGTAGCACTCGAGCGAGGCAAAAACAGAGGATGGCCAGATCTCGGTTAAGCGGCCCAAAATCCGTTGTTTGATGACCTGACACAACGGCGCCACCACCAAACTGACCCCCGAAGCTAGCACTCCATTTTCCTTTTAGACCTCATCACCCAATATCACCCCCTCCGCCAATTATCTAACCAAATCCGACCAAGTTCACCTGAAAACCATGATCTTAGGTCATCCCCCAAATCCCACTACCTCAGTCAAGATCAGACTTCCTGACCAAAAACAAAAACGTAGCCCTGCCTCTTCTCTACAATATTGCTTTAGACACCCAAATCAACTGCACCGTCATCAAAATACAAAAGAACGAAACTGCATAGTTTTGGATTTCTCACGATTCTGGCCACCACAAGCGATGAACTTCACCGGATTTTAAGCGTGAGTAACCCTTGACCAGATCTTCACTTTTCCTTTTGGCCACCTTTGCTAATTCATCCCCGATGTGAAGAAATAAATTATTTAGAGAAGGAGGGGTTTTCTGCGAATTTTGAACATAGGTGGATGTTTTGGACGGAAGGCTGAAACGTTAGGTTGTACATATAATGATAAATAATATATTTTAAGCTGACGTGACGAATGATGGTGACTAACGATTTTTATTTCATCCCTATCATCATTTCTGAATGTTGTTTATTTGTTCATATACTCACATATGAACTCCGTTCGCAACGATAATGGACGTCATGGTATAATTCAACATTCCGGGCCGAATGAAACCTTTTTCGTCAACTGAGTTCGTTTGCTCAAATGGCACTAGTTTAAGCTTAAATGATTGATTTATTTGCATTTAATTTTGCTGCGCTCATAAAATAACTCCAATTGACACTAAACTTGAAATCTAGCAATAATTAGCTATTACGATCTTAATAAAATTTGTTTTGTCAAAAACGGAGGTCATTTGAATATAGCCCTTTTTAAAGGTCTAATTTAAATTAAAATAAACCAAATTTAAAATACCTCAATATAATAAAAAATAATATAATCGGTTGTACTCGGACATAATTTCATATAATGACAAAATAAAATACTTTGGGTAGAGTTTCAAGCTAAATCGATATTCAATAAAATAAAAATCCTTTATTTTTATATAATAAAACATTACATTATGTAAACGAATTCCATAAAGACTATTTGAAAATTTGATTTGAACATAAAAGAAAATCTACAAGATGAAAACTTGATTTTTCTCTTCCATTAGAAAAATATAATTCAATAGATTCGGGCATTTCTTGTTTTGAAGAAATCCGACTCATATTGGATCCTGTACAACCATTTAAAGTTCAAAATGTAATATTATGAACTACCGCGCCGCTGTAGCTCGTTTTATAATAAATTATAAATAAAACATTCAAACACGCTCAATTTTATAAAATTCTTTTGAAAATAATTGTAAATCATATAACGAATGGCGTCTACATCTAACCCTAGCTCTGGCAAAGCTCAAAATTCTGAATCTAAAAGCCTTGATGATAATCAGGGAGAAACTAAGGAATCGGATGAAGGCTGGCAAGATGTACGTAGGAGACGCAAAACTTTTCTACAGGCGACAACTTAGGGAGTGAATAAAAACAACAGATCCACGCAAGGAAATGGAAAACCCCAACAAAGATCCAATCCTATTTTCAGATCTGGGGTTAGATCATGGGCTGATGCGGTTGCAGGTAACACTAAAATTGATGGAGGAGTCACTAACTTTGCAAACTTGGAGGATGACGACGGAGAATATGCAGATCTGGACGACCTTATTTTTGATGAAGCAAAAAACATGTGGAGGAACTCTATCTACATATATTTAGTTGGTAGAAGGCCATATTATGTTCATCTCAATGCGTACATTAGAAGAGAATGGAATCCAAAGGGTGCGTGGGATGTTTTTGGACGAGAAAATGGTTTCTATTTGATCAAATTTGAACTAGAAGAGGACTATCATAAAGTGCTGAATAAAGGTCCATGGTTCATGGACAGTAAGCTGATATTCATCAAACGATGGGAACCAAATTTAAGACTGGAAAGAGATATGCTTGAATCTCACCCAGTGTGGGTAAGATTGTTGAATCTAGACTTATCACTGTGGAATGCTAGAGGAATATGTAAATTAGCCAGCTTGATTGGTACCCCGTTGGCCATGGATGATCTCACTAAACATGTCAAACGCTTAAACTATGCTAGAGTTCTTGTAGACATTAAAGCGAACACAGAAATGAAAAAGCAAATCAGGGGAAAAGACAAACAAGGAAACATATATATACAACAAGTAGAATATGAACACATTCCCCCTACTTGCGTTAACTGCAAATGCTTTGGCCACACTTCTGATCAATGTGCCATTGTAGCGAAGCCTATTAGTCAGGTCTGGGTTAGGAAAGACCCAAGTGATAACCCTAAAGAGGATGCCCAGCAACCCAAAAACTCTGCTGATGAGGCCCAACAGCACATATACACTGAGATCATCAGTGACAAAACAGCTGTACCCAGCTCCCCCCTTAACTGTACAAACCAAAACGAGTCTGATGATGAAGTAGATGAGGTCATTCAGGTTGTGGATGCAACACCGGATCAGGTGGCACAGGTTGAGACATCTGGAGTAGTTGATCTAGTTCATTCGTCCCCTACTCGCCCACCGCAACAGGCACTTCAAGCTCCTGACCCTGAAACAGTAGAGCAATTGAAGGACTTAAACATTGGTCTTGAGGACAAAGAAGAAGACAAAGAGTATGAGGTTAATAGCAAGGGTGAGAACTATACAAAATCAAACCCACAATATACTCAACAGTTTCGCACTCAGCAGAGTAACGAAGACGCTAATAGTAGGCGTGGAATTCCTCCTTGGGATTTGAGGAGTAAATTCCACAATTCTAAATGTCGTTAATTAGTTGGAATGTAAGAGGTCTAAATAATGATACCCGACTTTTAGACCTCTACAATCTTCGAAGGAATTTTCTTCCTTCCTTTTTGGGTATCTTGGAAAACAAGCTTAATGAAGATAATTAATGTTTCTTGAGCGAACAGATGGGAAGTGAATGGGATCTAATTAATAACAATGAATTCACTGATAAAGGCAGGATCCTTGTAGCTTGGTGTAATTCAGTTTGGAATTGTGTCATCAATGACAAGGATGATCGACAAATAACTGTCACAATAAACAACACAGGAGGGCTTAAACTGTGCGTAACTGTTGTCTATGCTAGTAATAATGTGAGTGAAAGAACTAAGCTATGGGACAAGTTAAAACTGGTGGCTCAAAGCATGGACGGTCCCTGGATAGTTATGGGGGACTTTAATGCTATACTTAAACCAAGCGAAAAAAAAGGGGGTGTTACCGTAAGAGTTTCCCAGTTATCGGAGTTCAACAGTTGCATTGTTGCGTCTGGATTGGTTGAACCAGTCCACTGTGGCCTACAATACACATGGCGAAGTGGTGAAAATCGGAAAATTTCATGCAAACTTGACAGAGTACTGATTAATACTGATTGTATGAATAAATTCTCTGATCTGAAAGTTAATGTGTTGCCAGCATCAACCAGTGATCACTGCCCCATCCACGTATGCTTGGTTGAACGAGAAAATGATGTCAAAGGAAAACCGTTTCGATACTCTAATCATTGGAGTGCTATACAAGGGTATTTCTCTACAGTAGACAGTCAAAGATTTGAGGTGTCTACAGATAATCACATGCTTCACTTCCTTCGGTTTCTCAAGAACACCAAAATCAAACTCAAAGAATGGAATAAAACTCGACCTAAAGACGATGCTCATATCAAAGTTCTTGAAAAACGCAATGCTGAACTTCTACAACAAATAGATGATGGGGATGATAGCAATGAAACGTGGAGGCAGTATCAAGAGTGTAGAACTGAGCTAACAGATGCATTAAAAATTAAGGCAGTAGAGCTAAAACAAAAAGCCAAGGAGAAATGGATAACAGATGGAGATGAATGCACAAATTTTTTTTACACTAAAATGTCAGTTAGACGTAATACTAACTTTAATTTTCAACTTCTTGATCAGGATAGCAATGCTATAACAGACTTGAAGAAATTTGAGGATGAAGCAATAAAATACTTTACAGAACTATATAATGGTGAATGTGAGACAATCTTACCCAACATCAACCCCCGCAAGTTGTTGAATGCCAGAGGGCGCAGAATGCTGTGCAGGCGCATAACTGAGGAGGAGCTGAAGGAAGCCACCTGGTCCATTGGTGTTGACTCCGCCCCCGGGCCCGACGGGTTCGGGTCCAGCTTCTTCCACACCCACTGGGTTGACCTGAAAGATAATTTGCTGTCAGTTGTGCAAGAAGCCTTCAACTCGGGTAAAATTATTAAAGAAATTAACCACACGTTCCTATGCCTTATACCAAAAAATGAGAAACCTTCCAGGGTTGCTGACTACAGACCTATTGCATGCTGTAATGTGCTATATAAAATTTTAAGCAAAGTCATATGCAATAGAATTAAGGTGGTTCTACCGAATTTGATCACTGAATGCCAAAGTGCTTTTATTAAAGGCAGAAGTATATCTGATAATTCCCTCCTAGCTCATGAACTTATTAGAAATTTCAATAAAAAGGGAGCAGACAAATTCTGTTTAAAAGTTGATTTGCAAAAAGCATATGATAAATTCAACAGACAGTTCATTATTCATATGTTATTAGCGATGGGCTTCCCTGTGAAAATTACTAGATTAATTTCAGAATGTATACAATCCCCTACTTTTTCTATTCTAATCAACGGAGTGCCAAAAGGATTCATTACCAGCAACAGAGGTATCAGACAAGGGGTTCCTCTTTCCCCTTATTTGTTTGCTATTGCTATGGAGTATTTTACACTGTAGATGGAGTTAGCAGAGTTTGCTAAAGAGATACAACCAATTCATAATTTCCAACCGTCCATTAGCCACTTGTTGTATGCTGACGACCTGATAATATGTGTCAAGTCAAATGTTAAAGTAGCGAATTCGATCACTTCGATTTTTGACAATTTGGGGAAATATGCTGGGCTCAAGCTGAATGAGAAAAAGACTAAATGTTACTTCAACAAGTTCTGTGTGAACAAGGAAAGGGTGCTTAACATTTTGGGGGTTAAAGAGGGTGAATTACCTGTAAAATATCTAGGAGTCCCTCTCTCTTCAAACAAAATAACTGATAGAGAATGTGCAGTGCTTATCACCAAGATCAGAGAAAGACTACAGGGGTGGAACTCTAGATTACTATCTTTTGCTGGAAGAATTGAACTAGTCCACACAGTAATTCAAGCAAAAATCAATTTTTGGTTACAGACATTTCAGATTCCTGAGACTTCTATTGGAAAAATTGAAAGTGTGTGTGCAGATTTTATTTGGAAGGGAGGTTTACATAAAATAAAATATGATGATCTATGCAGGCCAAAAGAAGAAGGGGGTGTTGGATTGAGGAGAATTAGAGACATGAGAGAGGCTTTTACTCTAAAGCAAGCATGGAAAATCATAAATGCTAATGGATTATGGGCTAGATGGATGAGGAAAAGATATGTCAGGTCTAATTTCTGGACTATGGAAATAGATAATAATGCATCGGCTACGTGGAAAGCTATTCTCAGAGTTAGAAACAAGCTAGCAGTGAATTGTGAAAGAGTTTTCGCAAATGGAAATGAAACTGATCTGTGGCATGACCCTTGGATCAAAGGTAAATCTTTAATCAACACTCTGGGGTGGGACACTTATTCAGCTTATGTGTGCCCGAATCAAACTGTTAACCACATCATTCAAGACGGCAGATGGAACTGTGATGGTATTCCTTGTAATTTTGCGATGAAGAAGGAAATTGAATTCATGCCTTTATATTTTGATAGAGATTTTGATATATGGAAATGGTCATCAGGCACTGACTTCAAATTAAAAGAAGCATGGAATGCAAGCAGAATATCTGAACCTAAGGCGGAGTGGCACAAAGTGATTTGGGACAAATTATTTCCCCCAAAAGTGTCACACACTGCATACAAAGTTATGCTAAATCGTCTTCCCACTAGAGACAGGCTGTTTAATTGGGGAATTATTCCTATCAATAGTTGTGCCCTATGTGATAATAATGTAGAGACTCATCAACACTTATTTTTCCAGTGTAACTTTGCATGTGAAATCCTTGGATTCATCAAACAGAAATACACTACAAACACACAAGATGTAAGCTTTCAGAGCATAATTACTCACCTGAGCTTGAATTGGGCGGACATAGACGCAAAAGTAAAAGAGTACGGCATTTGCGTAGTTACTGCTTGTTGGTGGATATGGAAGGAGAGGAATAGGCGCATTTTTCAAAACAAAAAGAAATCAGCGACTGAGATTACAAAGCTAATCGAATTCGAAGTCAATTTGATTCTACGCACAAGCGGAAGAAGACTTACAACATCTGCGGTAACACTACTACCTCGTATTGGAGTAGAGGATCGAGTGGATGCGCAGGAACCACGGTCAGTAGCTCAAAACCTAAAGCCGCCATGAACTGCTCGTTGAAGACGAAGCTGGCCGCCATCCCTAATTTGGAAAGTTGCGGTTAAAGTAAAATAATGTATTTAAAGATTTCATTTACCACGTCTGTATAATCATTGATATTGTGCGTTGTCGAATTCTGACGCGCATCTCTTTATGGGCTGGAATAGGCCTTAATAATATTTACCCAGTTTCAAAAAAAAAAAAAAAAAAAACATTCAAACATCGCTTAATAAACGAAATTGTTAATAAAATTAAATATAAACTTAAATAAACCCTCTTATATTACCAAATCATACAATATTGCAAATTCAGCCAATTTCGATTATTTCAAAATTAAATTATTATTTAAATTAATAAAATGTTCAAAAAAATTTAATTCAAGCTAATTAATTTCTAAAACAATAATTAAAACCCTTCTAAAATATTAAGTAAAAGGATTAAAAATTTGGGTTGTTACATCTAATGTAGAACTACGTGCGAATTAATCTAAAGTTATCACTTAATCCATATTATCTCTAGTGAGATTATTCATAGGGTTTCAAATCAAAAACGAACATTAATGATATGTTTTAGGATGATTTAACTTGTAAACGTGATAAAAACGCCTTAAACATACAATGCAATATGTCTAGTGAGAGATCAAAATCACTCACCAAATTACTAACCTATGTAGAGCAATGTAGAAATGAATTAGGATACCAAGTAAATGACTAGAATGTCCTAAAAATGATGATAAGATGTAGATCAATGAATATTTAATCATTTCTAGATGTTTGGAGGAGATTATAAGTGATTTAGAATGTGGTATGAGTTTTGGGAGGAAGAATTATAGCATCATAGTTCTTATGGCTGCTAGGGAAATGAGGAGAAAAGGATAACTAATCTCCCTCGCCCCTTATTTATAGCTTTAGGTCATTAACCTCGTGAGCTAGCCTAATTATCCCATAGTTGCTAATTAAGTGTGCCTAGTATTTCAAAAAACTTAAACCTGTTATATCTCTTTAGCCACTTATCAATATCATTGACATAAACACTCTACGAAGTGATCAACAATCAAAACTTTCCAATGGTACAGGTTTGAGCATCTAATTCTACACCAATCAAAAGATATGGCCAGAACAAGATACCGAGGGATAAAAAGTCACAAAAGATGCATGAAAAATCATAGATGTGTAAAACATCCTTACTAACCATATGTAAAAATATGATAAATGTTTGACGTCATGTGAGTTAAATATAATTATTTTATGATTTTTGATATGTAAATAATGGGTCGTTATATTCTCTTCCCCTTTTGGAATTTTTGCCTTTGAAATCCTAAAACGAATATGAGCAAACATAATATCACACATGCTTATCATCCACGAGTAATCAATCTAACATGAAATCTAAAATACAAAAATCCGTCAGATAATGTCCTAGCTTAGCATGCAAAATTCAAATAGTATATGATAAAGAAAGTTGTCGCGAAAAATGGGAAATTCCATCTGAATAGTTCTTAATACGTCTCCTTCATACTGTCATCCATTTCCCATGTATAATCTCCATCATCTCTACCCCACCATACCTTAAATACCTTAACTACCTTCCTCCTAGGCTTTCTATATCATTCTCCATGGTCCTTAGCAGCTTACAAGATATCGGAACTTTTGGATCAACCTCCAAGTATTTAAGATCCAAAGTCACTATTATACCTCAGTCATGCACAAATTCTAGTAGATATATGAAAAATGTTGTGCACACCCTCCATCTTTGAAGGTGGACCCACTTTATATGCTAAATTCCCAATCCTCATGACAATCGAAAATGGTATGATAAATCTCGGTGCTAACTTGCCATTCCTTCCATATGGGGCTGCATTCCTTAGAGGAGAAACCAAAATGAACATCATAACTCTAGCAAAGAATTTCCAATCTTATCTTCTTTTATCAACATAGATCTTCTGATGATCTTGAGCTTCTTTCATTCGTTGAGGAACGATCTCTACCCTAACCAAAGTCTCTCGAATCTTCTCAGGCCCATGTATCACCTTCTCTCCTACTTTCCACCATATGAAAGTGCATCATAGTGTCTTCCATAACATGCCTCATATGGTGTCATGTCGGTTCTCTCTAGATAACTATTCCTATACACGAACTCTAACAAATATAGATGACCATCCCATGATCCACCAAAATCTAAGATACAAGCTCTAAGGAGATCTTCCAAAGATCGAATCACCCTCTAGGTCTGTCATCCATCTAAGGATGATAAGTTGGACTCAAATGTAGCTCGGTGCCCAACATCTCTTGCAACTCTTCCATCCATTGGTAAATAATGGATCACTGTTACTTACTATACCTTTTGGTACACCGTGGAATCGAACAATCTATTTAACATATAAACCCACCAACTTTATTGTCGTTCTAGTAGACTATGCAAGTATAAATCTCGTGTTTTCGATAAACCGATCTACTATCACCCAAATACTATAATAACATTCCCGACTCTGTGGTAATCCATCAATAAAGTCCATAAATATCTGTTTTGATTTCCATGTAGAATATCTAATTGTTTGAGTGACCATTTGGCTTTTTCTGTTCAACTTTCACCAGTTGACAGTTCATACACTTCAAGACAAACTTTCCCCCATCATTCTTCATACCTTCCTACTAGAAAGTATTTCTCATTTCCCAATACATCTGGTTATCACCAGGATGAATAGTTAATCTAGAATATCAACATTCCCTCAAAACTTCCCCTCGAAGCCTATCGACATCTAAAACATACAATCTTCTATCTTAGCAGAGCTAACCAACTCAATTGACATCATATCACTTCAAATACTTTGAATCGAATCTTATCTCAATCTTACTTAAAATATTTTTTAGCCTAGCATCCTGCTTCTGGCTGGTTCCAATCTTTTCGATGAGATTAGTTCTGATGGACAAACTTGTTAACATTTCAGGCACCAACTCACAATGGGGCCTAAGATCAAACTCAGCTAAATGTTGTAGTTACTTCCACCTCAGAAATATAGATACATGTTCAGCATGAATCCTACTTAATGCATCTTCCATTGCATTATCCTTTTCTTGGAGTATAAAAAGTACTAAAATAATACGAGGCTAAAAGCCTTAACCATTCTGTTGTTAAAGGTTTAAATCCTTGAGAGAAGAGGTACTTCAACGCCCTATGATCTGTAAAAAGCTCAAACCTTTCTCCCAACAGGTAGTGCCTCCGTATCTTCAAAGAAAAGTCAACTATCGTCAATTCTAAATCGTGTGTACGACAATTTCTTTTATGTGGCTTTCGTTATCGACTACAGAAGAGACAACTCTTCCTCTCTCCATCAATATAGCACAAAGACCTATACCAAAAGCATCCGGGTATATAGTTCTCTTCATTACCACTTGGAGTGACCAATACAGGTGCACTCACTGATTTGTCTTTCAAAACCATGAAAGCATGCTTGCACCGCATGTCCCAACCAAAAGCCCGATTCTTCTTCGTTAAGTTAGTCAACCGCGCAACAATCTTGGATAAACCCTTGACAAATCACTAATGATATCCAACTAGACCAAATAAACTCTGAATATCAATAACATTATTTGGTTGATTCTGATCTTGGATTACCATTACCTTCACCTGATCCACTGCTATCCCCTGTATGGATTCTACATGACTCAGCAATCTCACTTCTTCCATTTAGAATTAATACTTATAAAATTTGTCCTTCAGCCTGTATCTTCGCAACACATCAAGCACAATGCTCAAATGTGTACTGTGCTCCTTTTCTGTCCTATATATATAAGAATATTTTCCACCAACACAAGTACAAACTTGCTCAACAGATCTCTATATACCCAATTCATAAGATCAACAAAGTATGCAGGTGCATCAATCAATCCGAACAGCATAACTAACCATTCAAAGAAACCCCACAATGTCCTTAAAACAGTCTTCAACACACTACCACTTTCTATTCTCAATTGGTGAAATCTAATAACCAAATTCATTTGGGAAAACACCTTCGCTTACCGCAGCTGATCGAACAAGTCATCAGTCCTCGGTAATGGATACTTGCACTACTTGTTCACTTTATTTAGCCCAAAATAATCCACACCTAGTCTCAGCGAGTCATCCTCCTTCGTCGCGAACACAACAGATGCACCCCATTTGGATACGCTCCTCCTAATGAATCCTTTCCTTAATAGGTCTCTAACTTACACCTCTAGCTCATTCTGCTTCCTTAGCGCTATCCATCTTAACGGCATAACAAATAGATTTAGTTCCATCTACCAAATCGATCCTAAACTCGATCTCATGATGCGACAACCAACCAGCTACTTCCTTAAATACATATAGATATTCACTAACAATAGGCACAAATGGTCCTTGTGGAGTCACAAGCGAATACAAAAATTTGACCACTACAGCGTCCCTCGGTAAATAGTCAATCTCAATCGTCTCCCTTTTAAATTCTGGACTGTTAGCTTAAGCCTCTTGCAATCCACAATAGTCGCATACTTCCTAAAATGGTCCGTACGCATAATAACCCCTAACCCCATATAATTCAAGACAAAACAATCATAAAATAAGGAGAATTCGGTAAATCAACACCCTGACATTATACAAAGACCAGTAGACCCTCCTACCGGGTTAATAACTATCACTGAATCATCTACAACCTCAAAATGCTAATCTAATCTACATACTAAATTTCTAATGATAAAAGAATGTGTAGTTCCTGTACTAAATGAAACTTAATAGAAGTGTCTCTGATAAAAAGCATACCTTGCGCCGCGATGTCCTTTCCATTTTCCTTAGAAGCAGGTGCACTTGAAGAAGTAAGTACGCATCTAAAGAATAAGCCTTTACACCATGTCTATCCTTCATAGTTTGCAGGAAATCCTTCTTCAAATGTCTAACCTTGTCACAGTTATAGCACTGTTTCTCTCCCTTATTAGCCTTGCACTTGTTAGAATAGTTCCCATTCTAAATACAACCAGAGCTAACCAACTTACTCAAGTCTTTCTTCTTATCACATTTACTCATGCCATGCCGTTGTTTCCTTTTCCTATTCCATTGGTTCTCATTACCTCCACCACTCTACTGCAGCTTTGATTCCTTATTAGCCTCCCCAATACCTATCTTATGAAACATTCCCTCATGATTAAGGGCTTTCTCAACCAATTTCTCCCATGAAATCTCATAAGCTTCTCTCCTAGATAGTCATCTAACCAAGTAATGAACTACTCTTTCTTTTTCAGTGGAGTATCTGTCAAGGAAGGTCTATATTAAGAGAAGGCCTCAAATTTCGTTACATATTCCTAGATTGTCTTATCCCTTTGTTTCAGCTCAGAAAATTTCTTATTCATGATAGACTTATGGACCATAGGAATAAACTTGTCTTCAAATTTGGTCTTGAAGCCGTTCCAAGTCATCTCATACTTTGGAATAGTAAGAGTAACAGAGCTCCACCAACTCATGCTTCTACCCTGAAGCTATCGAGAAGCGAGCTTTCTCTTCATAGTATCATTGATGCCTAAGTCTCCGAAGATACGAGCACAAGTGTCGAACCACTCGTGGATCTCGATAGTAGCTCAGACTCACTGAATGGATTTCCTATGGAAGTAGAAAAACCCTCGCATAACTTGGCAATGTCTATTCACGATGCCAGCATAGGAACATCACCATCACCTAAAGCTACACCCAAAGCGGCATGAACTCTTCTTATGACCGAGTCCATCATAGCATCGTACAAAGCCTAGTAATCAGGGATTAGCCACTCCCGATCCACCTTCGCCTTTCACTTCTGAGGTAGAATTGTACCCAGCTGCATTTCTAATGACTTAGCTCATTCCTAATCTATAACAAGAATAGTCACACTCGACCACAGAAAAGCAACAATGGTGTTCAAGTGAAAAATACTATATATACTACCATATATAGTATAGAATCAACAATCTACAAATACGTCTCTATTAAGCGTACACGTCCTAAATCTTTAGTTAAACCGTATAGCCACATGCATGTAAATAATGAAAATAGCGCTTTGAAGCATGCCAACCCAATATGTGTTGACATTTATGTGTGATAATCAGAACCAGACCTACCATATATCTCATAACGCGTGAATAAAGTAAGATAAGAAATGTAGATAGTAATATAATGAGTAATGACTCAAATAACAAAATAGCTTAAATATCATCAAGTCACAGAGTCATGTACATGAAATCCTAATATCTGAATGCATGTCATCCTCACTACATCTCTTAGAGTGTGTTCATAAAAGTGGAAAGCAAATGTATACAAGTAAGTATATGCTATAACTCCTCCAGACTTATCTTCGGCTAAGCATCCTCGTATAACCTAACCTACTATCATGTTTACTCACTAATAATGTCAACTAATCAATGACAATGTTGAAGAACACCCAAGATAATAAGTCGGGACATAATACCATGGGTTAGACAACAATTTGGTGTGAGTGGTAAGATCTAACAAAAGTTGTTCTACATAATATGGAAATAGACAGGTTAAGTCTCATACCTAACATGTCTCTGCAATGAAAGACTTTGCACATAATAATAAGATAGGATATGCTAGTCTAAGAATAAATTCTATTCAAAGAAAACAATAGTGGAAGTGGGAAAAGTCATAAGATAAAAGAATCCGTACAGCCATCTCCTTCTCCAAGTCCTACTGTTGATAGTCTACGCAAGAAGCGAAGGTGAGAACAAATAAGCAAACACAGCGACCATCATCTGAAACCCAACTACCCCTTCTAAAGACTTGAATACATTGATATACGTATGGAAATCCTCACTTAGCCAGTGAGTAATGGAAATCCTGGTTCTAGTAAAACTCCATGTTAGGAATGCAGATTAAGGATCTTAAGGCAAACTAAACACTAAAAGGGGGTGAATAGGGTTTTATGGATTTTATTAATTTCTTGAAATCTTTTTCAGTTTATCAGAATGTTATGCAAATCACAGATACCATTAATCAGAGAATCAATCAAAGATGTAGAGAATAAAATACAAAGGAGTAAAAGGAAAGTACACACTGAGATTTTATACTGGTTCAGAGTTACCCTACATCCAGTCTCACATAACGCAGGGTTGATGTGGATGTCTTTTCAACTAATATCCAAAATTACAATCCTTGATTTCAAGGCAAAAAGGGCATACCCCAACTGATTTCCAAAGTATAGTGAGACTCAATTGATTTCTGGGCGACAACCTATGCCCAGTTAATTTTGGAAACATAATCACAACCAGCCGATTTAAACGGGACTCGACCACGCCTATCTCTATATCACTTTTTGGAGGATTGACTCCATAGAACTTGATCATGTGATCTTTAATTACAAATAACCTATAACTCTTGAGTAGCACTTGAATTTCAAAGAGAGTTTGATAGAGAATTGAAAGAGAAAAAGACTAACATAATTCTCTTTGAAAATCGGCAGAGTATAAGTATAAATTTTAAGAATTTAAGAAGAATAATGGTGAGAAAAGAAAGGAAGAAGAAGATGAAAAGTTAGTTTAAAAAATCGAATTTAGAAGCCTACTTATAGTCTCACAAAAATCAAATCCTTTCAGAATAGTTTTGAATTCAAACAACACAATTTTTCAAAATTTAAATTTAAAAATAAACGGTACATATGTCGACATATCACTTTCTATATGTCGATGTCCCTTACGGATTTTTCAAAAATAAAAAATTTGAACTAAATAATGATTAAATAAATTATAGTAATTCTTGAGTTTAAACAAGCTATATTCCTTTATATTAAAATAGAGATTTTCAATTAAAAATATATATTAATATGATTTAAAAAACAATTAAAAACCAAATACAAAATGAAATAAAAGTATATATGTAAAACTATGAATATAAGAAATACTTTAGAACTTAATAAATATAGTGTGTAGTTATTCACACCCCACTTCCCTCTTCTGGCCACCACCTCGTTTGGCGACAAACCGTCAAACGACGAATTTTCCAAAATTTACACTATCGGTCGGTCATTCATGGCCGACGAACATGAAGCTGGTTCGGTCGTTTGCAGCCAAATAAAATTGTATGGTGGTCGAAAGAGGAAAGTGGGGTGTGAATAACATCACACTAAATGTAACTAAGGAAATTAAAAACATAAGTAACTATGATAAAATTAGTATTAAATCTATAAGAAAGAAACATTTGAATCAGTAGTTAAAATATATTAGGAAATAAAATATAATTTCAAAACAGGAGTTAAAATATATTTTTAGAAGTTAAAACTAATTTAAGAACAAAGAGATATAGATTTAAAATAAGGAAATAATTTTGAAATCATTTGAAAATAGATTTAAAAATAAGAAAGTAATTTTGAAATCATTTGAAAACAGTGAGAAAAAGTTTGAAATAAGAATATAGTGCTAACTAGAGTTTTGAAAAAAAAAATTAGACTTAGTTCCTTTTTATTTCTTGAACTCTTGTTACTCATGAGTCTTATATCTTGAAATCTTCTTCTTTGAAATCTCGATTCTTTAAACCGTACAGTCTTCAATAGTCAATAACTTCATAGATTTCTTGTATATATATATATATATATATATATATATATATATATATTCTAGATGATAGTGTTAGTATATATTTTATAACAATAATAATTAAAACAAGGTTGTTGTCATCAAAACCATCATTACAACCATCTCAGTCCCTAACAATCTCCCATTTTTTGATGATAACAACCTTGGTTTATGTAATATTCATACCTGATGTCTTGATTCTCCAGTTACTCTCGCTTATTATATTAACTTTTTTTGAAACTACCAACTCCCTCTTAATCCAAGCCCTATTTTATAATTGTACCCTTATGTCATCAACAAATACTATATATTCCTAATCAGACAATTGTACTCCCCTAAAACTAAGATATAGTTCTAAAAACTAAGACTAATATGACTCTAATATCGTAAACTACTTCAGACATGATATAATATATAATATTTTAAGTAATATCTTGAGTGAGTATAAACTAAACTATATTAAATTATTTAAAACACACAATGTTATTTAAAACACACAATACAGTACATACCAATACATAACCAATCTTAAGTTAGTTATTTACAAATTCAAATTTAAGTTTAAAGCGTTCAAATTAAATCACACAAAATTTTGAATATAAATTCATACATTTCTAGGAACTTCTACCTATCTATCACCACCAAAGATTGGATCAACCTTCATAGCATCTTAGTCTTTGTTGTCTTTGGTGAGAGTTACTCCTGTGATGTTGTTGTCTTCGTCTTTTGAAAGAGAATAAATCAACCATCAAATTACATCAAAATGCTTCTCTTGTTGTTTTATCAAGTATTTGACTTAACTCTAAGTGAAGCTGGCTGCAAAGGATAATAGAGACAATATTCTTGAATGAATTTAAGTATTTCTTCAATATTTTCACTTAAATTATAAATTTGGAAAGCCATGGATTTGATATTATTAAGAAATAATGAAAGCGAATGAAGGAGGAATGAATAAATGAGTTTTTCAA
Source organism: Allium sativum (assembly GCA_030737875.1). Classification (NCBI taxonomy): domain Eukaryota; kingdom Viridiplantae; phylum Streptophyta; class Magnoliopsida; order Asparagales; family Amaryllidaceae; genus Allium; species Allium sativum. The sequence continues at coordinate 593,459,953 of CM060921.1, read as the reverse complement.
AAAGAAATAAATATATACTAGGTTAGAACCCGTGCTTCGCACACGGGAAGGTAAAGAAGATTTGGTGTGAAGGTGAAGCAGGTTTGAGTTGGAATGCGGTGGATCATGGTGTATACAGATTGACGTAAAATGAACTGGTAGTTGGATTAGTTATGTAAGCATATGTGAGAGTTGTTGGTGCAAGGAAGGAAATGTCATCGAGTATTGATAGAATTAGCTCATTGCAATACATGTATAACGATACTTGATCGTTGGTTATGTAATTGGAAGTTGCTGCAAATTTGTAGTTATATATCGTAGGTTAGAGGGGCGTCGGTATGATGTTGGACTATAAAAGTAGTGTGTGGTGTGTTCACGCATAACGTTAATAGCGCAGTTAAACAGGAAATTTTAGTGAGTCATTTAAACATAGACGGAAGATCAAATGAAAATGCGTTTGTGGCTTCATTCAGATCAGTTAAGGAGACATTTAATAAATAAATAAAAAGATGTAATTTGAAATTTAGCAGAGTTAATGGTATATAATTTTTTTTGTTGTGTAATGTTGGAAACAAAATATGGCATTTTCATATATCCTAAATTAAGATGAATCTATAAGCCATAATTGCAAAGCGTGATATACTAATGGTTGAAATATCTTTGATAGGAGGATTCTGTAAAATATACGTCTGGAAAATTGGTGTGTAATAAATGTTCAATTTTCAAACTAAGAATTACGTATAGCGAGGTGGTTTGAATATTCATTTAAAATGAAGTTAAGAATGTGAAGAATCAACTTGCAGCAGGCCAATATCATTAACCAATACTCGTATCTTTTCCTATGTTATGTAGGTGTGCCGCATATATACAACCGTCCATATACCAAAAACTGGTACCTGTCACTTACGATTTTGAACCTATACTCCTGTACCTCAACTAATTGCAACTCATTACATGTAACTTAACTGTGCTTTGATCACGTGTGATTTTATAGTACATTTCCCAAGTATCACGTCATCTTGTATCTACACTCTAATCTTGATATTACTCCATCTAAATCTGGTTATGGTTTCACATCGTTGAGAATACAATCTTAGGAAATAATACAATTAGTCATGGTTTGAAAATTTTGAAGTTATTGCCTACTGTTTGAAATTGTATTTTCTTATCTTTATTGTTTACCATTTGTATTGTGGATCAAAGTAGAGCAAGAAGATGACACGGTTATATTAGATGATACAAAAGAAGTAACCATCTTCAACTACACAAGGGATGAGGGAAAAAAACATAAACTGCTAAAATAGACATAACCTTTTTTTTATTTTACTTCTGCACTTACAAATTTGTCCATGCCTCCTCTAGGCCGAACAATATTACCACTACCACTTTCAATATCAAACTCAGCTGTCAAACTCAATGATATGAGAATTACATTCGAAGATTTCGTTTCTACCAACCTTGTTAAACATATCGACTTTTTGCTTGCTTGACAACTTTGTTTTTTGCCAAAGTAGCATTGGTTCATCTTTTACATTTTGTAACACATTTGGATAAAGAATGATTCCGATGTGAGTGCAACCTAAATGTTGTTTGAATCGAGCTATTCCCCTGACGCATTTATGATAACAAAACGCAGAAAGGACGTACTTTGAATTTGGTGATTTCGGTGGTTCTTTCACCCATTTTCAAGCTATACCTCTCATGCTCATTGTTATAAAACCTTGCAGTTATTGTAAAAAAAAGTGTAAACGCGTAAAAGAAAAAATGAAATAAACTTATACAAAAAGTAGAATATATGTAAATTGAAGTAAATGGATACATGTAAATTGAGTGAACAAGTACATGTACCAAGAGAAGACAGTAAACTGAAGCATAAAAAGTAGCAGACGTCACCAAGAACTTGCCTTCACAACCAAAACTATGGAAATCGTCCGTTATTTTATTTCAATGAACCACTAGAAAATAGAACCACTTCAGTCTTGTCCAATTCTCTGTGGCGAATGAAAATTGACTTTATATGCACAGAAATAAATATTCAGTTTTAAAACTAAAATGAGTTACTTGTTGTTAACAAAGAGCGTTGGCTACCTTAATGATTTTCCATCTTTCTCAACAGGCCAAAAGCTTCCATTATCAAATTATTTTCCAATAACAAACTCTCCCTAAACATTGATCTACACAGGCAGGAATTCCCCTGTTCCCATTCAATCCCACACGACCATTCCTCTCCCAGAGGCAATAATGTCCTTAAATGTCTGCGTCATGAAATCAGCTTCTAACACCAACCCTACTCTCAGCTCGCCTACTCAGTGCACCGTCAATATAGGTAAACTTTTCCTTAAAATAAAATAAAAGATTCCATAAACTACTAAATAAAATTAAATGGTTATACCTTGTTTCATAGTTTATCTTCATCGCCACCATTTCAACCTCGTCAAATTGCCCGTAGTCAGGTTTCACCATCGAACTACTTGTAGTCATCTAATAGGCAATGATGTTTGAATGTCCAGTGGTTGCATGAAGATAGCACATTTGATCGCATGATGTATTGGAAGGCCGATCACGTGATCCACTTTGCATTTTCCATGTTGTCAATAACAGTGTTATCAAGACCGAACCCTACCGCGGTTAACCGTCGGCCGTCTACCACCAAGGTCCGGAGAAGATTCAAGCCGTGAGTATGTCAGAACCGCCTATCCTACATCTAAACCGCAGGTCAAACCGCTCAATCGGACCGCTCAAACCTTCTTTTACTGGAAATTGCTTTGTTGAAGTTAATCTACCCCCAAAAACTTAAACCCTAGATCTGAAATTTCTAGATCAACAGCCAATAAGTATCGTTAGGCGCCACCTCCAGCTTCGATCTGAAAACATGGTGCTTAAACGTGGTCAACTGGTAACAATTTTTAGATTTACGAGTAATTACATCGATAATTGGATGTTAGATGAATTATGGGGTTAATTTTGCGCATAGATTTAATTGAGCGGCTGTAAAATGATAAAAGAGTCATTGAATTGGGTACGATTCCTTCTATTAGTCCATATCCCAGGGTCAAACTGAAACTAACAAGTGGAGCTAGTTATAATTCTTGAAAGAATGCTAATCTAGTTCATTTTTTGAGCTGTTTAATGTATTATAATTCAACCTGGATGAATTTGTTGTTTTGTAAAATAAGATTACAACCGTGTATTGATGTTATGGTATTCATCTAATATTCATGTTTTTATTTTTCGATGAAGGTTTCATGCGACCTCCAGTATTGATATATTCTGCAGTTTTGAAATATTAACTTGTTATTTTCTGTTGTTTTGTCTATCTAACACGTATTAATTATAAAAAATAAGAAAAATGCACGGTTCCGATGGTCCGACAGGTCGGACCTTGAAAACCTTAAACCTTGGATCATTGCGGTTCGATCGACGGTCCGGTCATGATAACATTGATCAATAATGTCTTGAACTGAAATTAACTGCACCAATTGCACAAAAGAAATAGTTTTGCTACAGACCAGCTTGAGTCAATGGCTACCTAACATAAATAATATATGAAGTGTGCTGCTAAAAGCACCCTGAAATGTGCTTCATAACACGATAACTAAACACCACCATCCTTCTTATACACATATGCTTCTGGCCACAACAAAATAAAAAATAGGCACTCAGCCATACAAAAATAATTTAAGATAAATAACCTCATTTTCTTCATTAGAGCATTGGCTATTCGTGAGATCTTCGTTCGTGTATAAGTTATCGTCCTTCATTGTTAAGAAATCCAACAGTAATGATTACTAAAATAAGTTTTCCTCGAATTACAGTAAAATTGAGAATTAGGGTTTAAGAGGAATCAATTGGGGAAGAAGTAGATGGCGGATCATGTCAGGAAGCATATCAGGTCGACGTTTATATTTGATCGATCGAGATAAGATGATAAAAAGAAATAGTGTTTACGTTTGAACTAATGGCGAAAGATGGAATTCGTTCAATGATTAGGGATTGAGTGGAGGAATTAAACTGGTGTTATGAAGTACATTAAATTAATTAAGAGTGATTAAATTAAGCATGATGTTAGAAAGAACATTTCAGAGTGCTTTTAGGAGCACACTATATGAATCCTTTTTTTATATTTTCAGGTAGTAGATTAGAATTAGTAAAACTTGGTTTTTAAGAAACGAAAAAGAAAAATATCATATTGCTTACAGGGATTTAAACATATTTGTTGTTTGAATCTCAATAAGGGTAATGATAAATTAATATTACAAAACATAGTCAAAATAGAAAGACGAACTTACAAAGGATAGGCGAAGGATTTTGAACTGTGCTAGATTAATTGATGTTCTCGGGCAACGCAGATCTGATAGAAATTACATCGGCCTTCTAAGTAAAAGGAAATAAGTTTCTATCATTGAATGGCACATAGAACAAAATTTTTGCCAATAATAGTGCGTAACTGCCAAATAGGGTGTATTCACTGTATTGGATCATGGGTACAACCAATAACATACGTTTAACTTAAGTCAAAAATTGAAATGCATAGATTAGTTATGTAAGTATTATTTACCTGATGGATTGAAGTATGCCGACATAACTGAGGACCAATCGACGATACTAACTCCAGTCGAACTTAAAGGATGCCATTTTCAAATAGATCTAACGAAGATTTCTTCAAATCAGTACCAGAGTTGATGTGATTGGATTACCAAGTCGAATAATACTACACATATGAAGATTATGAAGGAGGAGGAAAGGTAATAAAAATAGTGTGTTGCTAAAAGCACCTTGTAATGTGCTTCCTAACACCATAACTAAACACCACCATCATTCCTATATACATATGCCTCTGGCCACCACGAAATAAAAAATAGGTACCCATCCCTAAATTATTCCCGCAAGTCCTTCATTCAACGCTATTTTCTTTGCATTATCGTTCTTGAATTCAGCATATTCAATGTCCTCTATTACTCACAACAAAAAAATTAAATCCATAACAATAATTTTAATTTTTAAAAAATCAAAAGAAAAAAAAGACAATAGCGTTAGAAACCAAACAAAAATAAGTTAAGATAAATAACCCCATCTTTTTCATTAGAGCATTGGCTATTCGCGAAATCTTTGTTCGTGTATAAGTTCTCGTCCTTCATTGCTAAGAAATTCAACTGTAATGATTACTAAAATAATTTTTCCTCAAATTACAATAAAATTGAGAATTAGCGTTTAAGAGGAATCAATTGGGGAAGAAGTAGATGGCGAAACAAGTTAGGAAGTAAATCAGGTCGACGTTCATATTTGATCGATCGAGATAAAATGATAAAAAGAAATAGGGCTTACGTTTGAACTAATGGCGGGTGATGGAATATGTTCGGCAATTAGCGATTGAGTGAAGGAATAAAACTGGTGTTAGGAAATACATTAATTTAATTAAGAGTGAATAAATTAATCATGGTGTTAGAAAGCACATTTCAGGGTGCTTTTAGCAGCACAATAAAAATAAATAATTAAAATAGGGTTAGGCAAATGAAGTCTAAGGCGTTAGTGTAGCCCAATCCAAAAGGACTGATCAGAATTGAGTGGTGATTCATAGCTTACATGTGACGAATGAAGAAACAACTTCATCGTTCACACAAATTAAAAATATATGTTGGTGAGTGTGTACGCGCGCGCATGTGTGTAGTTATTCTACTTGTGATAAATAAATTCATCTGATGGGAATTACGTAATTCAATACCTTAATAATACTATATAGGTGTACATATGAACATTAAAAGAATTAAAATTATTATCATATTTGTTAGACCAAATTTTGGTGCTAACACCCAAATTCTACGTGAAATCCTCACAATCACAGATCACAGATAAAAAGCAGTAAAATAAGAGGAGACAAACGGGATTTTTATAGTGGTTTGGCTCAATCCAAGCCTACGTCCACTTTATAGTTTCTTAAATCCTAAGAAGCTATTACAATGTTGTTTGTTTGCAGTTTATACACGAAATCCTCGTGTTTACAATGAAGAAGAGGAGATTATACACGAAATCCTCGTGTTATAATGTGGAATTCAACTTTTAGGTTATGCAATAGCCTTGCGAAGAACCATAGTTGAAGCCATGGAGAGTTAGAGTTCCCAAAGTCCCTGGAAATAGCCATATGAGGGTGTATTTATAGGCATAGAGGAGCCTTGCAAAGCTATGAGGTGGTCCGGTTCAGAGGCGCCACGTGGAGGGTGGTGAGGCCATCTCGGAAGTAGTGGAGAAGTGGTCTTCAGATCGTGCTAGGACAGGTGGAGCTCGATCCATGAAAGTAGGAGGTATTGGCTCCTTAAGAATAGGTCAGATCCGAAGTGTAGCAGTAGGTCACTAGGGGTCGGATCGGTTCGGGCCCGATCAGAACCGAGGTGGAATCCCCGATCCGAAGGCTGGAAGCACTTCTGTGCAAGATACTTCAGGCGGGTCGGTTCGGATCCGATCCGAACCGAGTTGGTGTCCTCAATGCGAAGTCTCTGTGTCCAATGCTTTGAAGGTGGAGCGGATCAGGAATGCTCCCTCCGATCCGATCCTTGCGGATGTGAATGCGAAGAACAAGTGCCAAGTTGTCCATTTTAGGGAATCGTCCGATCCGAACAGGCTTGTCCGATCCGAGGATCTATTCAATGCTAAATTCCAGGTTTCCGGTTCTGCATGCGTTCACGGAAACGGGCGTAACTTTCAAACCGTAAGTCCGATTGAGCCAAACCAAAGCTCAAACTGAAGCTGATTCAGAGATCTACAAAAGTTACAGAGCACAGCTCGGTAATCGCTGTTTTCGGGCCCAAAAAAGGTGATCTGGTAGGAGTTCCGGGCCTTTCTTTGTTTGTGATGCGATTTCGACCAAATCGCTGCCTGTTTTATGACGATGTTTCCAATACTCTAGTGTGTTGTTTATCAGAGATCCCATATGTGACTGCTTTGACTAAAAAGCGGGTCAACAATATTGTTACCATATTAAGATTGCAACATTAACAGTGCTCACTCGTGAGTACGATTCTCTTTATTAATAGTGGTGTACTGTCTATAAAACATAATCGAATCAAATTTTGTATTAATACAGTAATATTGACAACAGTATAATAATTTATAGGCATAAATTCTTAAAAGAATAAATTAACATGGACACTTTTGATATTTTGCTTGAACAACACCATTTTCTATCTGCTTAAAAGGTGTGAGTTCATGAAATTAGCCAGCGGTGACTATTCGTGAATGCATTCCAGTGAATATGTTCTAAAATAACCCTAAATTTAGTGAAGTTCGATTGTTGTAAGTTCTATTGAGTAATCTAGCCTTTAAAAAACTTAAACAGTTCACAACAAAGTGAATAAGCAAATATAATTAAGTACTTTGTTGTTAGCCAAAAGCTCGAAATGGAGCAAAGCAACACAAAGTTAGTCGAAGTCCATAATTAAAGAAATCAACACAATGCAGAAGCAAAGCTATTTGACAGACCATATGTAGTTTAATTTCTTATTATGATATTTACACATGCACATAAATTTGCTATGATGATGATGTTTGATGGTTAAAATTATTCCGATTAACAATGCAAACATACATAAACTTATGGTAAGGGATTTAAAAGAAACACATGGTTAAAATTTTTTGAATGAGATGATTAAAAATTATAATAAAACATTGGTTTGAATCAATATACTAAATTTAAAGTTTAAATTTCATACTTAAACAAATATTAGAAGTTAAAAGCGAAGCAGTCTGCAGTAATAATAGTTGGAAACACACGATTAAAGGGTGGAATAAAATTGGGAACAAAATGCAAGAAATAAAAGCAGTAAGATTCAAAAATATATCAAAAATAACAATTGTTTTGTATCTTTATAAAGAATTAGCCAATCGGTAAGCCGTACTTTGGACAACTAATTATAATGAATTTGCCAACCGGTTCACTTCAAAGATTGTTCGAAAACTGTAATGAATTATCACTTTAAGAGCAAAGTTTTGAGTAAAAAAGTAAACCCTCATTGCATAAACTTTTGAATCAAAATGAGCTTGACTTATTGGTAGTCCCTCAAGTATGTTGACATAATATGAGTACAGTTTAGCTGCTCATTATAATTATCTCGACAGAAAAGATGTAACATTCATTCATAGTTTGCCTAACAAAGCCAAGTTAAAAATTTATTCATAATTTTTCATAGCATAAAAAAACTGTCAAATTCTCATCAAGTACTTAAATTTATATGTAGTTATGAGGGACGACACAGAATGAACCATAGCAAATATAAAAACCTATATTCAAAAATACAATGACCATTTAAGCGGATTTGTAGTTAAATAGACTTATCTGTAAACAAATTACGCAATATGAGGTTGTTTTAGTAATTCATTAAGGATGGCCAAACTAAAAAGCTATGGCATGGATTATGAGCACAAATAAAAAAGTTTTACATATGATTTAGAGACAATATGCACCTCGTAATAAATGTAATGTCATATTTTAGTATGGTTTTTGTATGATATGATACATAACAAACATAAATGTTAATGGTGATTTCACTTTACTTTAAAATTTTGTTCACGCAGATGTGCGCACAACTTCACGTATATGATCTTAGTCTTTTTAGTCACTTGTTATTTTGGTTATCCTTATTTCCGAGTAAAATACGGTCTTTTATTTTATATCGTTTTAGTTCATCTGTTGTAGTAATAGTGTTTAGTTGATATAAATATAATACTATACTTTTAAATCAATTATTATTCTGGCTGAGTTATACTTTTACTCATTAATACATACGTATACAAACCATGGTATAAATGAGTTTGATCACAACGTTACTAAAGAACTTAATATGTAGAGCAATTTGGTTTGTCCCAAAAATACATTTTAATTCAGGTGATCGATAACATTTGGATAAATAGCTACTCGTAAGGAGTTTTCTAACCTACATGAACCGTTTACATATATGAATAAGCTAGGATATGCTACCTAGATTTTAGTTTACCATACATCCTTAATTCAATTTAAGTACATGTTTGAATCCAAAAGAGATACTGGATGGAGAAATATTGCTCTGAAATAATGCAAATAAATCAAATCCATTGAATTGTAGATCTGTGGGATGAGATCAGGACCGGTCCGAGCATTTGAGCTGCCCCAGGCAAAACTGCCAGCATACGAGATTTGCATGCATGAAGTTAAAAAAATGTTGCCCAACAGCAGGCGACACAACCAAGAATAGAACCCCTAACCCCCCACCCATTACCATTCAACCACAACACCAACTTGAAAGCAATGTACAACAGCTGTTTAATCAATTACTAACAAACGTTTCTTCTTCCCTCCACCTGCTGCCCCTCCCCGGGGAGGTTGCCCTAGGCGGCCACCTAGCTGGCCTACCCCTAGGGTGGGGCCTGGATGAGATCAACTGATCCCAAAATCCGCTGAGATTTATGGGGTGATACTAGCTAACTGAAAAATATGTTGTCTAACCAATCACAGTACACTGTCTTTTGCATAAATGCCTGCCTTCTCTCATACCAAAGGTTTTATTTTGCTACCTTGAATTTTCCTGTGCTCAAGCACTGTTTGTCTGTATTCACTCAGTACTGATATGATGTATCAAAAGAGAGGAATAACAGCTGTATAATGCTAAGTTATGTTTTGGTTGTATTTGATGGTTAAGTTGTTAATTCTGTTTTTGTAAGTGTTTTGAGTTATTAATAAAGATGGTTGGGGCCATTCAAACCCGCTTGCTATGCAAAAAAAAAAAAAAAAAGTTATGTTTTGGTTGATATCAAGAAATTTAGATCAAAGATAAATAAAATGGATGCATATACGTATTTTGACAAAATGCATAAACAGAATGTTGCAATAAAATAAATTGCAATAAATGTCATTATATATGGCCTTTGTTAATTGCAATATATATTGCCTAATTTGGATATTTGGTTATATTTGGAATTGAATTATTGATTGTGATAAATTCTAGAATAGACTTATCTAGAATGGATAAGAATGAAACATGTATAAAAAGGCTATAGATTTGCAATGTATTGGTCAATGAAGAAATTAAGAAAATCAAGCAATAAAATCTGTATTCCTCTCCAATCAATATTATAACAAAACTAATTCATTCCTCTTTCTTACAATTAATCTTCCTCCTTCAAAATTTTCTACAAATTGGTATCAGAGCTTGGTTGAAATCATGGGATTTCAATTTCTCTCAACGTTTATTCTCACAAAAGAAAATTTTAAAGAATGGAGTAATAAAAAGAAAGAGCAGTTAATATCCGTTGGATTATGGGAGATCGTTGAAAATGGTTATGAATGACAGAGTGATTGGAAAAGCATGTCAAAAGTAGAAAAGAAAGCATTTTTGGCATTGCAATGGAAGGATCATTGTGCTTGTCTTATAATGAGTGAGAACCTCGATGAAGTAGCGTTCGATTATATTTTTCTAGAAGATTCTGCAAAAGATTCATGGAAATTATTGAAAGAGGTATATGCAAAAGATGACACAAAAATAATAGAAGAAGACAACTGCAGCGTTGAGGAAGAAAACGAGAAAAATAACGAGAGGAGAGTGATGCTGAAACTGAAGATGAGAATGTCACAAACAAAAATAAGAAAGTAGATGAACAGAGCAAGTCGGAAACGGATGATGTGGAGACGGCGGACGTAGAAGAAAACAAAAGTGAAGTAAAAATGGATGTGGAAAGAGAAGACAGACGCGAGAATGAAAGTATGGATTCCAGAATGATTGAAGTTGAAGACGCTCAAACAGAGCACAATCCAGAATACAAAGAAGATCAAATTACAAAGAAAAGGAAAGATATAAATGGAGAATCAAAAGAAGCTGAAGAAAAAGCACCTACAGCTGAAGAGTCAAAAGAGAGCAAAATAGATTCGAAGAACCAAAAAAAGAAGAAGAAAGAAGAAGAGAGAAAGAAAGGGGAAGAAGAGAAAGAAAAGAAGATTTCTGATGGAGATCAAGAAGAAGACGATAGCAAAGGCAACAACGCAAAGGAGAAAAAAGAGAAGAAAAAAGGGAAAGAAATAAAGGACAAAAATGAAGAAAATGAAACAGTGGAAGAAAAGGAAGAAAGGTTTGAAGAGGTCGATAAGTATGAAGAAGAAAAGGCAGGAGAAGAAAATGAAAAAGTGAAAGGAGAAGGAAAAGAAAAGAAGGACAAAAATAGAGCGAAAGACAAGGACAAGAACGAAGAGAAGAGTAAAGACGTCGAGGAAGAAGTAAAGCACAAGGATGTAGACGTTGATACAAAAAATAAGAAGGAAGACAAAAATGACAGGGAAAAAATTATCACTAGGAAACTCAAAATTGGAGATGACTCAAAAAACAAGCAAGAGACTGAAAAAAGGGTAAGGAAGGTGAAGAAAGAGAAACAAAAGGATAAAAGCGAGAAAAAGAAGTCAGAGAGGAATCTTGTAGTTGAGAAGGGATTTGGTACCCCGTTGAAGAGGGTTACAGACTAGCACGGAAGAAGCTAAGTGAGCTTAAGTTGTTACATAAGGTTCTGTTTAAAAGGAAAGAGAAATTGTCAGTTGTTCGAAAATTTTCTATTGGCTATAGTAAACTTTATAAAAGCAAAAGGAAGACGCATGAATTTGCTTTGAAAAGTTCAAAGATGAATAGCAAAGTCAATGCAATCAACAAATGTGTAATTATATCATTAATTTTTTTTTTTGCCAAAGCACGTGAGGTATAAATAAATCAAAATCGAGATGTTTTCAAAACAAGTGTTCAGATGATTGATATTTTGACAAAGGCATTCAGCGCATAAGTCTTCAAAAGAAGTGCAGAAAGTTTGGGCAAAGGAAGCAAGTTTAATTTAGGGGAGACATTATTGGCAATAAATTAAATTGCAATAAATATCATTATATATGGCCTTTGTTAATTGCAATATATATTGCCTAATTTGGATATTTGGTTATATTTAAAATTGAATTATTGATTGTGATAAATTCTAGAATAGACTTATCTAGAATGGATAAGAATGAAACATGTATAAAAAGGCTATAGATTTGCAATGTATTGGTCAATGAAGAAATTAAGAAAAAACAAGCAATAAAATCTGTATTCCTCTCCAATCAATATTATAACAAAACTAATTCATTCCTCTTTCTTACAATTAATCTTCCTCCCCCAAAATTTTCTGCACAGACATCATAAGTCCCTATGAAATTTAAATAAAAGTGCATATAAAACAGAAACAAAGTTGCATGCCTACAATGACAAAAAAAAGGTTACCTAAAACTTCAGTAAAATAAGTCTGGGAATTAATCTCTGTAGATTGTATCACTTCTTTTTTTTATATCTTTAATAATAGTTGGAATAGGTTTGGTGTCACACTTTTTTGGTGTACACCTGAACTGACGAAAATGCCCTTCAAATAATTAATTTACCTATTCAAATCTTTAATTGCCCAAAATTTTAGGCAACTGTCCAAAGAATATGCATGTGAGGAAAAAATGAATAAGCATATGTAAATATAAAGGAAATAAATAATATATAGAGAGAGAGAATGAGGGGGAGAGAGAGACAGAGACATGGGGAAATAACATGAAAAAACGAACAATTAATGCATACAAAAATGACAAGGGGAAAACATATATGTACTATATTAATAACTCACTGATTATAATTAACGTACAATTCTTTTTAAACCGAAATATCACATTATACAAAATATGGTAATATATTATCAATTAATATGGTAATATATTATCAATTAATGTATATCTATTATACAAAATATCACATGACAAAAATTATTCCAATCAGCCTAAATTTAGATAGGCAATTAGTCAAATTTTTGAAACATTTATCTTTTATAAAAGCTACGTGGAGCACTTATCCCAATCAAAAAGATAGACAACAATCTAATTAGCTGTCACATGTTATGCCTCATAACTTTAATAATAGTTGGAATAGATTTGGTTCACACTTTTTTGGTGTACACCTGAACTAACAAAAATGCCTTTCAAATAATTAATTTACCTATTCAAATCTTTAATTGCCCAAAATTTTAGGCAATTGTCCAAAAAATATGCATGTGAGGAAAAAATGAATAAGCATATGTAAATATAAACGGAAATAAATAATATATATAGAGAGAGAATGAGGGGGGAGGAGAGACAGAGACATGGGGAAATAACATGAAAAAAAGAACAATTAATGCAGACAAAAATGGCAAGGGGAAAACATATATGTACTATATTAATAACTCACTGATTATAATTAACGTACAATTCTTTTTAAACCGAAATACCACATTATACAAAGTATGGTAATATATTATCAATTAATATGGTAATATATTATCAATTAATATATATCTATTATACAAAATATCACATGGCAAAAATTATTCCAATCAGTCTAAATTTGGATAGGCAATTAATCAAAATTTTGAAACATTTATCTTTTATAAAAGCTATGTGGAGCACTTATCCAAATCAAAAAAATAGACAACAATCTAATTAGCTGTCACACATTATGCCTCATAATAAATATGGTAATATATATTATCAATTAATATATATTAACAAATATCAAATATTCTAACACAACCTTATCATAATTCATGTAATTCTAGAAAAATCCCCTTCGTTCTATAAATACCACTCAGTATAATCTATCTTCATCACTCTTTGATCTTCAACCTTTCCTGCTACTTCTCCAGCGTTTCAATCTCATAGCCACTACTAATATCTGTCTAAGGGTAGATTCCCTATTTAGGTTGAGATATATTTCTATTTTCCTTTTTTTTATATGTATTACAGAATTTTGAGTTCCAATGTGATATATCAAATGATGATTTTATTTGGAACGCTGAATTTAGTGCAACAGTCGTATGAGTTTTCTTCTCTATTTTGATGAGCGAAACAATAATTATATAACCATTCATTCTTCTATAATGAAAGGTTTGCTAGATACTCATTCTATATATCTGAGAAACAATAATCCATGCGTGAAACGCATGCCATCACCATGCGCGAAGCGCGTGCCACGACCACGCGCGAAGCGCGTGCCGTGACGCTCGTTGATACAGAATTACGTTTGATATATTGTATCGTTCACTTTTCTAACATTGACACAAATTTTTATTTTCCACAAATATATGTTACCGTTAAGTAATTTACTCCAGCAATCATTGCAGCCTATCTTTAGTCAGAATGTGAAGTCCAGTTGTTAAACTTCGTCCTTACCAGCGAGTTAATGAATGGACAAAGAGGCTTTAGGTGTAAGTGATATGTTGGGAAATTATCGTTAAGTTTTTTCTGTCTATTGTCCCTTATGACAACATGAATGTTGTAAAGTTATGTTCATCACATAAATCCTTGATTTTTCATACCAAAGGTTTTATTTTGCTACCTTGAATTTTCCTGTGCTCAAGCACTGTTCATCTGTATTCGGTCAGTACTGATATGATGTATCAAAAGAGAGGAACAACGGCTGTATAATGCTAAGTTATGTTTTGGTTGATATCAAGAAATTTAGACCAAAGATAAATAAAATGGCTGCATATACACATTTTGACAAAATGCATAAACAGACATCATAAGTCCCCACGAAATTTAAATAAAATTGCATATAAAACAGAAACAACTACGCAATGTAAACTTAAGACTATCTAACTCCTGCAGCCTGGTTAGCTGAAATAAATATTTATTTCTGATTCAGTGATCCACATAAACAACTACGCAATGTATACTTCAAAACAAATAAAAGTCAATTACAGCTTTGGTAAAGATCTATTCGCAACAAAATAACCAAAATCTTCTTTATTAACGTTACACTATGTAGGAACAACAGCAAAAGGAAATGCCATTGTTACCTGCTCAGGAAACCAAAAGGAAATGCATCTGTCATATACTCAGGAAACCACTACCCAATTGTAAATGTGAACAATCACAAAAGACCTGTAAGTTTATACATCTTGCTTTTATTTGGCTTTAAGTTGATATCAATATTAGAAACCATCCACTACAGACTGAATTTTTTCTAATTTACTATGTATTTCTCAAAGACATGCTGGGCCAGTCTAGTATTATAAAGGAAATTGGAATTTCATAAACACGAAGTGTAAACCTTTACATAATCTATACAAATAAAATGATAGTTTTACACATGTTGCCTGATGCTGAAACGAAGCATGATCTCATTTAGATTGAATGCAACCAAGTAGATCTATTTTGGAACTGTTAGCCGATGTTGAAATCCAGCGTAAGCACATGTAAATCGAAGAAATAACTAAGTAGAGTAAACGATTTTGTGGAGAATTAACATCGAGCGATGATAAAAGTCGTACGTTTGGTATAGGGCATCAACAATTTTGCAGACATACAAAGAAAGCCTGGGTAGAAGTTATGTAATATGGGGAAAAGGGGGATTGGGAATTTGTGAGGAAAGAAGCCATGGCATGGGTCGGCGGAAGCTTCAGATATGGTTATATCTGAGGAAAGGGGCTGGAAATTGACAGGGACACACGGATTGATAAACGGTAGAAGGCGATGGAGAAGAACTTGGAGAAAAAGGCACAAGTATAGGGCTACGTAGTGGAAGGAAGGAGGTACAACGACCGAACGTCGAATGGTAGAAGAATTCTAGGATAGAAGAAATTGGCAAATTTAAAGGAAGTTATAGCAGGCATGCGAAGAAAAATGGAAATTAAGGAGCAATAAGACGGGAGGAGTTATGAATGAGATGAAGCAGGGGCGTACCCACATAGAGGTGAGGTGGGGCCAATGCCCTATCTCAAAGTTTCAAAATGAATGCAAAATACCAGATTTTCACAGTTTGCCCCATCTGAATCTTGAGTTATGCCCTAGCTGAACCACCATCCTAGGTCCGCCACTGAGATGAAGGAAGAAGGGGGAATGGTTATGAGAAAAATAAATGAAAAATTGAGAGCGTGGAAATAATAGGAGGGGAAGAATCGCGGAGAATGCTCGGGAGAAAGAAACCTAGAGTTACACGTCAGCAAAGTGGGGATTCTGTTTTCTATTATTATAGGAAATAGATAGATAAGCTTTGGAATTTGTTTGAAATGAATATACACTAGTTGGTTAAAGCAATTTTTAAATTTAAACAAATTTGAAAATGAAATTGTTAATTATATGTCGACATATATAAATATATATGTCGACATATCTATGTTATTTTCAATATTGAAGTATTTTTTATTTAGGTTTTGTTTTGACTTATATATAATTGTTTTTAGTACTTTGATAATTATTCCAAAAATGTTTAAGGAAGAATTAACAGAAATGTAAAGCTTCATTCATACTAATGATAACGACACATAGCATGAAGTTGAAATACATAAATTAAAATAAAAGCAAAAACAACACGACAGTAAATATAGAATTCAGAGAAGGAGGATGAGAATGAGGACAAGCCAAGTTTTTTTTTACCAACTTTCCCAAAGAACTTGCCCATTTTTGAAGACATTTTTTCAAATTTCTTACTAAATAACTTGTTTGGTGACTTTTGGCTTTTAGCTAGAATCATTTGACTTTCGAGGAAGACTCTCTTGGAAGGGTTTTTGGTGTTAGCGGGAAATTTTATACTTTCTAAGGAAGTATTTTCATCTTCTTCCTCTTTTTCGATATCCATTTGTTCACCTTCTTCTTCTTATTTCATTCTTGCTTGTTTTTCCGCAAATTTTTCATATGTATGAAACACAAGTGGAATCTTCATAAGATATACATTTCCGTAATTGAAAACCTTTCTAGAAACAAACTCTTCACCTTTGAAATCGACTCCAAAATATTTGAAAGTACAAGTAAGGTAAACTCTATTGTTGGAAAATGGAATGTTATTGATGTTTTGATAACAACAACCTCGTTTCAGTCGTTATCATTATTGACTATAAAATATATATACTAACACTTTTATCCAGAATATATACATGTATATACATGATTTATGTGCAGGAAAGAAATATTGAAGACTGTACAGTTTAAGAGATTCCAAGATTTCAAAGGAGAATCAAGACTCATGAGTATCAGGATATCAAGATATCAAGAGTTCAAGATTATCGGAGTAATAGAGTCTAGTTAGTAGTAAAACTCTAATTAGCACTCAAATTTTGCTTTCAATTTTTCTCTTTTTAAATTAATTTCAAACTGTTTTCCAAATTGATTTCAAACTCTTTTCAACAATAATTTTTTATGGATTTATGATTTCAAATATATACATAGATATATATATATACTTTCTAAGTTTCTTATATTTATTATATATATTATAAAGTTTTATAATTATATAGGTTTATAGTTATATGGTTTTATATCATTTATATATACAGTTTTTCAATCATATGTTGAAATTATATTCTACTATGTTTTTATACTTGAAAATTTATATTTTAAAGAACTAGTTTTATTCCAGGAATTTCCAGAATATATATATATATATATATATATATATATATATATATATATTGGTTTAAGTACTTGAAAAGTTGATTTAAAATTCATCTATATATATATATATATATATGTCGATATACATGTTTTGACATGTCGACGTGTAACTGTCACAAATTTTAAAATTTAAAAAGATGTGTCTTTTCATTTTAAAATGTTTCGGAAATGGTTGTGTCGCTTGGAACACAATATAAAGGCCTCATTTTCGAATTTTTTCATAAGATATCATCTTCTTCTTCTCTGCTTTACATACCACCATTATTCTTCTTAATTTTCTAAGTTTCTACATTAATACTCTACCGATTTGAATACAAATTACATCATTCTTCTTCTATTTTTAATCTCTATCAAATACTCTCTGTTTGGAAGTGCTCTCAAGAGTTTTAGGGCAATTGTAATTAGAAATAGGATGGTTGTGTTCTTTATATCCATGGAATCAAAGAAAAGGATAGGATGTGTTCCTTGTAGCCCATAAATAATGGAAAAGCAACGGTGTTAACCTCACAGCCGTGAAATCAAGGGTGTTGTAATTGGATACTGATATTAATAAAACACTGCACAATCCAACATTGTGCGGGACTGGATGTAGGATGTAATAACCTGGAAAATCCGAACCAATTTAAAAAAATTTATTTTGGTAATTTTAATGAATTTTGAATATTTAAAATGATATATTTTAAATAATGATGACAAGAAATTTATTTTGAAGAGAATTAGAACGTATATATTTATTTGAATCGTCGCTAGAATATAAATATTTATTTTAAATTATGAAAGGAATTGAAAATGGTGCGGTAGTTTGAAAATTCGATTTCAAATTTCAAATGAATGTACATGATTCAAAATAAACCGGATTTTGGCAAAACCAAAAATATTAGAATCTATTTGAAAATATCTTTCCAACGAACCTGAAAAACTGAATTTTCATAGCGGGAATAAAAAGTTATGCCCAGTTGAAAATTCAGAATAGTCGCTATGGAATATTTGGCCCTTAAAAATGGAAATTTTGCAAATGACTCTGTTTTCGACAAAACCACTTTTGTTGGATCCGGGATGTCAAATTATTACTAGATTCCAAAATTCATAATTTTTGGGGTCAATATGTGAGCGTGGCGCAGGAAAACGTGTTTTGATAGTTTTAGTCAATTTGGGTCGACCAGAAAATGACCATTTTTCAAACGGTCTCCAAATTTGACGAAATTAGTTTTGTTAGGACCTAATCGTCAATACGATGCTAAATAATTTTTCTGGAATTTTTGGGGTCCGTATATGACCCCGGTAAATTGAAATGTACGTTTAAAATTTAATATAATGATTCAAATGTTAATTTAAATGAAAACTGATCGAAACGACCGAATTGGCCTACGTGACATATCCCATTGTGTTTGGAATGGGGGTAATTATCTAGGGATGACAGTCGGTGGGTTTGATTTCGAGTTCAAAATAAAAAGGTACTTTTTGAAATTAAATAATAATAAAAAATATATATAATTATATAATTCCTCTCCCCTCTCTCTCTCTCTCTCTCTCTCTCTTTCTCTTCCATTCAGTCAACACGAGATTAAAAAAAGGGGGATCGATGGGGGGAAACCGCCGCCCATCGCGCCGTCGGAGCTGGCGCACCCCCCCTCAGGCCACCCTCTCTCCCTTCCTTCCTTCTCCTCAACCTGCCCAGCCACCCCAAAAGTCCCAAACCCGCTCCAGCACCCACCTGGCCCGCTGCTGCGCCGCCCCCACCGCCAGGGACCCCCGCCGCACTCCAGCGCCACGCCGCTGGCCCATACCACACTCCGCGTCTCCTCCTCTCTTCCCTTCATCAGTTCGAGATCCAAACTCCCCCCAAGACCACAAACCACCACGAAACCCTCCGTTAAGGCCGCTACCCCGCCTGCGCTGGCCAACCACGCCACCACCCCGCTCCGTCAACGCCATCCCACACCTCCATCGTGAAATGTAAGTTTTTATTCCAATTTTATTTTATGTATGCAAATAAAAAAATTCAATTTTTCATATGTACATCGTTTGAAAGATATGATCTTTGAAAGGAAATAAAAAAAATATGATTTTTATTTTTAAAGTAGCAAAAAGATTATATATTTTTTTATCGAAGAAAGATTATATTTTTAAACGAGTAAAAATGCGATTTTTATCGCATAAAAGATTTGGTTCTTGTTGCATAGAAGATTTGATTTTTAGTTATATAAAAACAAAAATTAGATTTTCATTTTGAAAGTAGCGATAAAAATTCGATTTTTACATATATGGAGATAATAAAAATATGATTTTTATATTATATAGATAATAAAATTATGATTTTTATATTATAGGGATAATAAAAATATGATTTTTATAATATGAATAACGATATGAAAATATTATTTTTAGTTAGACAAAAATATAAATTTTATTGTATGTATGTAATAATATAAAGATTCGATTTTTATATATGTGGAATGGCAATAAAAATATAATATTTATCTTGTAGGAAGAATTATAAAAATGTGATTTTTATAAATAAAAAATACAATTTTTATAATGTTTTCGTTATGATAAAGATACGATCTTTATATGGATATCATTAAGATAAAAAATCGATTTTTATTACATATGAAGCGAAATAAAAATTCGATCTTTATATAAGAGGCAAAAATATAAAAATATAATTTTTATATAGAAAGAAGCATTGTAAAAATATATGAAGTAGAAATAAAAATATGATTTTTATTTATTAGAATGAAGCGATAAAAATATGATTTTTATATATGAACAACGTGAAAAGGATGCGTTGGAATTTCGAACAAATCCAAACAGTTCAGAAAGAAAGACTGACGGAGTGGAACCCAAAGGTGAGAATTTCTCACTTTTATTTTATTTTCTAGTTAAAATATATACTAGGATGCAGACGGTGCTTAGCAGCACCCGACACCCGTCGTCCACAGACCATGGACGACTTGTTTGTTTGTTTGATTGTGTTGTGAAAATTGATTGTGTGATGTGGAATAAAATATTTTATAGTTCAAAATATAATTTTTAACGTGTATATGAATAAAATAAATATTTATAAACAAATCGGACGATTTGTTTATGTACACACATTTGACTGATATTGATTGGGATGATAAATTTTACACATCGCCCAACTGCACAAATAAAATTCATTATTTGTTAATTGAAACCCCACACGGGTATTGGGATGAAATTGGTCATACACTAATCCCAATATTTAGTTGTATGTCGATCGATTGACTGACAGGCTGTTATAAGCGTTGAATATTTATATTTGATGCTTATGCAAATGCACTTTGGATGATGGTTGACTGTGTTAGATTGTTGTTGTGTACATGTGTGTATGAAATCCATATAAATCACATTATATGGTAATTGATTGTGTCTGATTTTAATTCAGAAAGAATGAATATTTTAAAATAACGAATATTTTAAAATAACGAATATCTTAAAATAACATTCAGTAAAACGTCAAAATCTGATTTTGATGTCCGATTTGGGATGGACAAGAAAATATTTAAATATATATAGCCGTGTTGATTAGATTAACGTCATTTTGACGTGAACGATATTTATATTGATTTTATTCATTTTTTTAATGAATATCGAAAAGGAATTGATTTCAAAATCTAATGTTTTGAAAATACTATCATTTATAAATCGATGATATGGAATATTCAATTTTGATTAGAAATTAAATATGAAGTTGAAATCGTTTTGAAAACGACTTGAAAACGATTTATAAAATACGTTTTAAATGGAAATCGGCGAAATATATATAATATATATAATGGCCTGAATAGAACGCGCCGCGCTGCGGCAGTTCACGAATTTCGACCATTGACTTCGAACGGACATTACGGGAGATCCGACCGTCGGATTCTCCTAAAACCGGAACCTTGGGTTCGTATCGAAACGAGCTTTCTAATGAATACAAGAAATTAGAGATCTAACGGTTGGATTTGGAATCATTTACAAATCAAATTTAGAAAAGGTCACTGTAAGTGTAGTTCGATGGCCGTTTATGGAAATCGACTGTACGGGCCTTGATAAAATTATTAAAATACCCATAATTTGTGTAAAATCATAATAAATGATTTGGAAAGAACTAGGATGAAAAATCCCATATTTGAAAAGATAAAAATATATTTTTATCGAAATGAACTAGTTATGAACTAGAATTATAAATTCAATAATTGTAATATAATTAAATTGGATATGAAATGGTTTTAAAAATAACCAAAATTTCCAATATATGAATTGGAATGGATTTGAATCGAAATTATCTTCGTATTATTTCGATTTTGGATTCCGTGATTATACGGATATTGTGGAGGAATTTGAAAGATATATATATCGTTATTCCAATACGATATTTGTTGATTTCAGAATTTGAAATTGAATATAAGCCGATATATTTTCTATTCAGAGCCTTGTATTTAATATCAAATGGTATTTCGGTTTTTCGTGAATGGTGTCTTCATCAACACTGTTCTTAAACCCAGTTGAGAAAAGATTAAATCTTTTTATTTATATTTAATGAAGTATACCAATTAATTAATATATTAAACTGGAATTGAATTAGAATTGATTTTTGGGTTTATCGTGAATGGTGTTTTAAATAACACTTGCTTCTTTAACCCGATAAATAAATGGAATGTGAATTGGGTTTATTGTGAACTGTGTTTTTAACGACATTCATTCTTTAACCCGATTTACAGTGAAATGTGATTTGGAATTTATAAATCTTTTTATTAAGATTTAACGGGAATTTTCCAAAGTAAAGTTTTCCAATTTAATATATTAAATTGGAATTGAATGGAATTCGATTTGATAATAATCGAAATGAAATTCTGTGGAGGAAGAATGTTAATACATGTGGAATTTTAAAGGCTTTTCCATTATTCCATTTATATTATTAGTCGGATACAGAAATTGATATCGATTATATATTGATTTGTTTTTCCGTGAAGATTCCATAATTAATGGAATGTGATTTGGGTTTGTCGTGAACTGTGTTTTAAATGACATTAGTTCTTTAACCCAGTAAAAGACAGGATTACATGTATGTCATTGTATTTCGAACTATATGGTTGATCTCTGCTAAATATATATCAGTTTGGCGGCGGATGATTTATTCTCTTGCTTAACGCCCTTCTCTGAGACGTACGAGCTCAGAGGTTATATATCGGCAGAAATCAATAGTACGGTGTAGATTGTCGATGCGACATGTTTGATTTTCCAAAGTTAAATAATCATTAATATTGATTTTTGGGAAGATTAAAACTAAATGGAGTTTTAATGAATCTTTAATAAGATTAAAATGTGAATTGATAATTTAAATTATCAAATGTGGGAAATGATCGAGAGTGGAGTATCACCAGTTTTGCTCCAAGCGATAGTTAAATCTTTAATTAGATTTGAACGTGAAATGGTAATCAAATTTACCGATAACACCGTGGTGTTAGTTATGGGGTAATAACAGTTTTTCTCCATGGGATGAATAGGTTGGGATTGGGAAATAAAATAAAATAAATGATTACTTCGGTGTAGTTCGCTAATCCCAACTAGTTTGGAAAACCGTAATATGGTTTGAATTAACATCCAAAGGAAGATTAAAGAATAAATTTTAAAGAATTTATGTTTGATAAAATTAATGGGAACCTTCCCCAAAAGATGTGAATATTTAAATAAAAGAATATTCATAATTGGAATGAGGCATATTTTTTGTTGTTATAGCACTTGTTTATTATATACGCGAGTTATTCAGAAAGGCCGGGTTTATACCCATTCTGAATAACTGATTCGACGATATGTCGACGATGAAGACGGTGGTTGAAGACCGGAGGTCTTCACATCGTTTGGATGATTACTGATGTCTTGATTGGGCTGTACACCCAAGACGAGGTAATAAGTGGGGATCGTCCAGACGTACTTGGAGATCGACGGATATGCGAGGACCTTTCCCTTGTATTGGACATATGGGGGAGGAATAAGGTGCCTCCGGTTTTGTTCAGACCCAGAACGAACTTGTAAATGGATTGTGTGTCTGACATTTGAATTTATTCTGTGTTGATTGATTTCTATTAAATATACATCTTCCTGGTGAAGGGGAATTTATTCCCTTACTTCACCCTTCTCTGAGACGTACGGGATCAGCGGTTGTATATCGATAGACGTCAGTCGCATGGCGTAAATTTCCTGTGTGGCATGCTGAGATGCAAATGATCAAGGCTTCTGTTGAAAAGCAGAGTCTTGTGGTTGATGATCAAAGCACGGCTTTAATACATCGTAGCTTTGTGTATTGCGTTAACTCGCGAGCCTCACACCTCGGTATGAGTTAAAAACGGGATAAGGACCGCTGGGAGAACACGACGTTTCTTTCTAGTTATGGGTGGTGTCAGCGTTTTAATAGCCATGACATTGTTGATTATTATACCTTTGTGGATGTTGGAATGCGAGGTGCCTCGGATATATCGGTCTCTTCAGAGCCGATGGATAGGTCCGATAGGACCAGGAAACGTATGTTCAGGAATAATTAATCCTCAAACGTAACGGAGGACCGGCCCAGCCGATTCCAAGAGCTACCCAGAGTGTGTAGTCCTGGGACATTTGCTAGAGTGTCTCGAAGCCGGTGAGGAGCTTGCCCCTTGCCTCGACTCATGACGGAAATCCAATTTCCAATACGTGACATTTCGGTTTTAGTTGTAATCCTATATATGGCGACATAGTGGGATGGGGCGCTTATGTCGTCTATGATTGATACTTATGATTGAAATTGTTTTGACACTCTACACTTATAGTAACAATAAAATATGAAATTTCACGTATCAAGCATTACTTGGCTATTATAAGGTAAAACCCTATCCTCCGGCTTGCGTTGCATTGTGTGATGGGATCTGGGTCTTATAATAGCTTCATTGTTCTTTATTTAGCATTGCGCTGTTTGTTTTATGCACTGGTTTTCTTGAGGGTAAACCCGTTCCGTGTTATACGGCGTGGTCCCTTGATTTAGCTAACTTTAAAATCAAACTAATAACTGTTTTAGTTCTCACACCAATCACACGACTGACCTGGAGTTTATTGTTTTAACCTAAACTCTGGGTGCTCCTATTTTCCACACGAGCAGCTAGTAGTTTTGGGTTTTGCAGATTTATATTCACAAGATCCTGGTTTACAGCTGGAATGATATTCGGAAATCTCTGTATCCGTATATCACCTTCTGTTGTGTTTTGTATTGTTTTTCCGCTGCTATGTATTTAAGTGTAATTTAAATCTCTGATGTATAATATTTATTCATACTCTGTATATTCTTTTATTCTGATGGAATTGTTGTAATAAGCAATGAAATGTTCTTCTATTTGTGTCCCGATGTGGCTTGTTCTCAACTCAATCCGTGCTCTCCTTCGCGGGGAAGTTCGGGTCGTTTCAGGTGGTATTAGAGCTTTGGTTTACAGCGCTCGGAGAACAAGGCACATTAGAACCAAACGAAAGAATTCATCAGAGATTGGATTAGCAATATCCAATAAAGAATTACTCGTTAGAGATAGGATCAGTAGTATCCTAGAACGAGTATGAAGAGTATATTTTTAAAATGAAAACCAATTTTTGTTTTGAAAATTTAAACCATTTCATACGTATTTGAATATTTTATTTGTATTGAATTTGGACAATCCAATATATAAAGATTTTACATATACGCCTTGCAAACGTGTACTCGAAGTTTTAATATACTGGATAGATATAGAATCACACTCTAGTCGCCTGGACATAATCCTGATGATGAAGTATACCATCACCAGTATTTATTTTCGGGTTTCGAAAGTGGGATGTCTATATATTTCCATTAGACTGGTGTGAGAACCAAAACTAGATAGGGTTTATTGTTGTGGATTGGCATCAAACATGATTTTCTGTATATGTGTCAAAATTATGAATTTGAAACGTTAATTCACTAATTGATTGATGGTTGTGTTGTATGATTAATTGTTATCTAATAAAACCATTATGTGAAAGAACGGTACATATAACCAAATTGTGTCAATATTGAACTGTATTGAAAATTGTTTAGAAATGCATGCATGTACATATATGTGTGAACAGGTCATAGCAAGGAGGCTAGAGCAGAGGAATAAAATTGTATGCCCGACAAATAGGTACATGTTTACTAATTTATTGGGTTTGGATGATTTTATGAGCCGATTGGCTAGCCGCTTGGCTGTTTCTTTTTCTTTTTGGATTGGAGAGGCCTATACGGCGATTTCGGGATTTTCCCGGTGCTCTCGTACAGGGGAGGTTATGGAGAAATTTTTCGAAAATTTAGGGTGTTAGCCAAATTTTTGAAAAATTTGAAAAGTTCTTAGAAACTGAAAAGTTGAAGAACTTAAGCCATAATGAAAATAATGAAAGTTGAGTTGGTTTGTAAAACAACTTTCAACTCCGTTCTTTTTCGAGGACGAAAAGATTTTAAGTGAGGGAGAGTGTAATAACCCGGAAAATCCGAACCTATATAAAATCCGGTGTGTTCTTTCCATTTCTGCATTTTATTTTTGTTTATATCTTTATCTATGATTGTTTCTGTTGTGATATTCATTTTGTGATTCATATAGTAGTTTGTATAATTGTTAGTTGGTTAAGCTTTTTATAAGTTCTTTAAAACACTATTCCCCCCCCTCTAGTGTTAGTTTTGACTTAAGATCTTGATCCTGATCCCTAACAATTGGCACCAGAGCATGGTTTTCAAAGTTATCATAATTTGATTTTTCTGAAAAGTTTAAATGGAAATTTTTTAAACACAATTTTTAAAAGAATATGTCATAGAATAACCATGACATTATTATTCAAAATTACATTTAGTTATTTTGAAAAGTCACTTGATTCTTTAAAAAGTTGTGTTGTTTTGTAGGGGAAAAGTTATGTCTGATGACTACTGGCTAAAAGACACCAAGATGATCGTTCATTAATCAAGAAGAAAAAGATAGATATGTAATTGACAATCTACAATGAAATGAGTACCTATCTATACAAAAAAATTATTTTTTTCTACAACTTGATTCAATACTATTCTTCTCCTCTTTTGCTTCGTAATGCCACTAGTTTCATGCGAATCCGTCAAGAAATGACTAAGTTATGATCAAATGAAGTTTTGGTGCACAAAGGGAAAAAGAAACCAAAACCCACTACAACAAAACAGGGCTTTCATAGCGTTTGAAAAACGCTCTTATACCCTAACATAGCGTTTCAGATAACGCCATGTAACGACATGCTATGTTAGACCTTCTACTTTAGATAGCGGAATAAAAAACGCTATGAAAAATAATTTTTGCATAGCATTTTTGT
Organism: Allium sativum; assembly: GCA_030737875.1. Taxonomy (NCBI): domain Eukaryota; kingdom Viridiplantae; phylum Streptophyta; class Magnoliopsida; order Asparagales; family Amaryllidaceae; genus Allium; species Allium sativum. The sequence goes on along the minus strand of CM060921.1, from coordinate 593,433,192 downwards.
TTGCTGTCAAAACAAAACGCTATACAATATAACATCTGATACATGCCTTCTATAGCGTTTGTAAGTATGATTCTATAGCGTTTGTATGTATGATTATATAGCATTTTTATGCATGATTCTATAGCGTTTGCTGTGGTATTTCTTTCTATAGCGTTTGTATTCAATAGCGTTTTTGAAACGCTATTGTCTATATTATTAATTTATAAATTTTATGTATCGTCCTTCCAGCTTTTTTTTATTGTATAAACACACATTTAAAGATTAACATTTTTTATACGCATATAAATGTAACAAATTTTACAAACAATGAATAAATAAATTACTACATAATATTTCATGTATATTGTTCAAACAACTTTTCGTATATCCGTACTTGGTATTTTATGCACATCATTCAAATAAATTTTCACATATTCAAACTAATTATTTCATACAAATTGTTTTATTAGTTGTTCTATCCACATGTAATATACTATACATAATGTCACATTTTTGCATCAACAAGTTACTTACAAAACAAAAAACGAAAGATTTATTCTTGTTTGGCTTCTGACATCTTCTCCTTAACTGCAACAATTGTGGTCCTGCTAATGTTAAATAAAACCGTCAAGATGTTATTAATTGTTATGTCGTATATCTGACAAAGTAAAAAAATAGGAAAAAGTGCAGCTATGACAAAAAATATAATGCAGTTAGTGAACCGAACAAGCCCGAGTGATTGCAAAAATGCAACTATGACAAAGTCACCAAATTTTGATTTCCATATGACCAATGAATTTGGATTTTCCATGGAGTGGCATAGTTCGAATTAATAATGGAAAATTCCGAAAGTGAGCTTTTAAATAAAACTCTTATTCACTTTTTGCAAAAACAGAAGACATTAACTACAATGGAAAACTCTACAAAATTCGAAATAATTTTCTCATTCAGTATCAGGATTGTCCTAACAATAAATGGCAACATATACAAAATAGTTATATTAAAAACTGGAACAATCCAATAAGCTAGCAAGTACAAAATGTCATTACTTAGGACATAAATCAGACAATAACGTTTGGTTTGCTTGTAGGCAGAACTCACCTAGACAACCTGTGAATACAAAAAGATCCTGAGTTTGAATGGACATACAAATTTAAAAAAATTCAGTTTATTTCTATCAATCTATGTAGAAATTTTAAATTAACGATTTTATAAAAGGTTTTTACATGCACTACACTATAATGTTGAAGATGGATACCCGAGTCTGACTCTTCTAAGCCCTCTGAACCCATCAGGCAACTCTCTAATGGTAATATCAACCCCAGGCTCATCTTGCTCCACCCACTCACTAACTTCCAGATTGCTTGCATTACTCAATGATACCAAACCTACTTCGTCTCTGCTCGAGCTAGTAGTCCTCAAAGCATCGATCATGCTGTTACCCTTCTCAACCCTCATTCCAGTAGCAACAGTAGCAATGGAATGATGAAACAGGTAATGTGGCAGAATGTGCTCCGTTGGATCAGGAACAGATGTATAATGTCTGCCTGTTCTGCTCGATGAAGTCGAAGGTGTTCTGTATGTATTGTTGTTGTTTCGGTAGATTATTGTGTCTCTTCCGTTTGATTGTGCTGCTGAACTCTCCCTTGTCGATCCCAGTTCACTTAGCTCCAGACCATACCAAAAACAATTGTATGTAAAGGGAAGTGAACTGCAGGGTGTTGATGATGAAGATAAATACAAATTAAAATAAGTTCTGAAATGTGAAAGGTTTTTACATCATTTTTTGAATTTTTTATATGATGATTTTCCATAAAGAATGATCTAATTTGTATATTGTTTTGTAAGGAGTTTTCTATATTTTAAAACAAAATAAAGAACTTAGTCAAAATGTCTCTAGCTAGAGATAACCATAGAATTGATTTAATTAGATAATTGCAGTCAACTAATATCATTTAACTAAGAAATGCTAAATTTCAAAAGAAGAAAAATTAGTAAATATCCTGATTATACTCACAAAACGGAAAAAAATTATCCTCGTCTTAAATATATCAATAAAAAAATACAAGTTCAATGATATATTTATCCAAATAAAGTTGTACTAAGCTTGTTAACATAACCAAACTAAACTATTCTTTTAACCAATAGTATCAAGTAGCACTCAAAGTGACTCTCACTTTTCAAAATGTCAAGAAGCATTCAAAATGACTGCCTCGTGACTGAAAATATAATCCAACATCCAGCAATGTCCGAAACATAAGAGGAGGAAGTACAGTGAGTATGATGTTATTTCCACATAACTTCGTTCTACTAAACTAGATAAGCACAAAGCTCATTTATGACTAAATAGCATTTAGGCTGTCTGAAGTAGTATTAAGAATACTAATTTGATAGTATATTTGATATTGTATGACTCTGAACAACAATGTTTCCACAGTTAACAATATCTTAAGATTACAGGGCTACATTGACTAAAACTCCATAATGAATCAATGATTTTAGTAAGTGAAATAAAAATGGTAAAACAGGGACAGAGGATTATAACTCACTTGTCATCTTCATCATCAACATCTTCTTCATCGTCAACATCATAATCATCCTCATCAGCAGCAGCAACAACAACATCTAGCATGTTGGCCTGACTCTTATTAAACCAGATAATAACCTCTTGAGCTTCTGATATAAGAGCGCTCTTTGTAGCTTTAACTGTTCCTATTTTATCACCACCCACAACCTTGCCTTTAACTACTCTATTGCTGCTTGCATCATGCTTCCTCCTATCTTCTCTACTGTGAAGCTGATTGATATACTTCTCATGCAACGCCATGTTTTTTTTAATCTTTTTGAGCACTACGGGACTAGGATTGTTCGATTTGGTGAACCTTGATAGCCTCTTGCTATGATGCAAGATGAGATCCCTTGAGGACTAATAATCGTTGTTGAACTAGCGTCGGGTGAAAGCATGACAAGGGGAACTGGAGAGGTTTCTAAAACTGAGAAGTAATATGCTTCTTGATTTTGGTCGTCTGTGGTGTGTTTACTTAGCAAGTGCCTTATGGTTTTCTATGCAACGAGACTCTTCTTTTTGTTGCTCGACTTCCGAGCTGTCGTGGTCAGAGGGATGATAGGTTTGCTATCAGCTAGACTGAAACTTGCAATTGGGGTCATGCAATGACTCCTTTTGGCCTTTGAACGAGGTTGGGGATGAGCTGGCATTATGAGGCTGTTGTTGACTCGATCAAAGCATTCTTTAGCTGATTTTCCTGCTACCTATCAATGATTTATATTTAGCCTGTCAGCTACTGGTACAATTGAGGTTGAATACAGAAAATTGTATCAACTATACTGTAACATTCATCGGGTATATTTCAAGATAACATTGAGGAGATTTGTTGTAGATAACATTGATGAGATTAAGCTGCTGTTTGTGAGTACGAAATATACAAGAATACAGAGATGATATAGAGATGGACATTAGCTGTTTATTTACTCAAAGAAAAGACGAAATATACAACAAAAAATATCTAATTTAGAGATAATATGAAAATCAAGAATTTAGATAAGTTGTTCGGGAGCACATGTTCTAATGGTTGACACTGATTAGAAAATTAATTTATTTTGCAGTCTTTTCCTCAAACGACGGTGTCTTTCAATCTTCATTAAACTATTAAAACTAAACTTCCTGGTGCATGATAATAAAAGTCGACCCAGACCTTCATCATCGTTTAAGTTTGTCAATGGATAACTGAAAAAAATTCATATCTGAAAAGTGAATAACCATCCATATTTGAAAAACTGATGCGAGTATGGATGCATAGTATCACAAAAACAATTGTCAAAGTGGAATACTCGTGGACTCTTTGAAATATGTGTGAACTGCAGGGTGCTTGACCATACCAAAATCAATTATATGTAAAGTAAAGTGAAGGGAAAATTCAATATTGAGAAAAGTAATCCCCACCAAAATAAAGATACATTAATCAGAAAAGCAGAAGATGCTCCGTTCGTTACTGCTAGATTAAAGCATAAAGCTTATGTAAAACCTTCTTCCCATATGAAAAAAATCATGTATTTACCAAAAAAATTACAGCAATTAATCCCACTTCCTCCTCTACTAACACGCATTGATATCATCTACCTCCATTAGATTCAATAACTACGATATCCATGTGTCCTTACAAACTCTCTGCCCCATTAATCCACCTGTCATCAGCCCCCACGTGTCCTTACATGGCTCCTGCTAACACCATCATTCTTCAATCATTAACGGCCCCACCAACTACTAAACACCTCAAACAACTTGTCAATCCTCCAACTAAAGCAATTAATATTGAAACACAAGCCATGAAAAACATGCACATGTGAAATCCCTTCGATATTTAATCTACTTTGGTCAACACACTAATAAGTAATAATCATTCAATTATCATCCAGTTAATAATGTCGCCTTTGACATTAACATTGCTTACTATAATTTGCATACAACTCCAAGCTTGACTAAACATTGAGAATCCTTTCCCTAAAAATACTAAAGGTGATTTCCTGTAACTCTATGATTGACAGTTTAGGCCAAAACACTATGGCTTTAGAGATAATTTTTTTTGAAGGTGAGATGAACGTGATTTTGTAACAACACATAGCGTAGGTGGTTGGAAAGCAAGAAGGGAACTTTTAGTATATACACTTCTGTATTATTTGATTTTACAGTAAAGAATTTCAATTTAACGGAAAAAACAACCAATTTATGATTCTAAACAACGGTTGAAACATGAAAATCAAATACCATTTTGCAACCATGATGATCAAAAAAGTTATTATTTTCATAAAATTATAAATTAAGTTTGAAGCGCCTCACTGTTATTAGTGTTGTATGCATCCTAGGTGTTCAAGCCACTATGACATTCTATGTCCATGCACCCACCATCCAACAAGTTCTCTTCAGCATTATATTTCCGCATTAAATTTGACATGGCCTGAGAAACCTAATAATAAGTCAATGAAACAGGCAAAATTTCAACAAGAGTAGAACAGCACATCAAAATTTCATAGCACGTTCATGTAATTTGCTAAGTAGATAATTGTGGTTTGTTGCATCTATAAACTGAAGATCCAATATAACAAGTACAAAGAACAGAACTCTGATACACCCCTATGTGAAAACATCTGCTACATACCTATATTTACTGGTATATATACCACATTAATACAGTAAGGTTTTTGCGCATCATGAAGTTTACAGTGACAACAACATATGTGTGATTATGCGAAGTGAAATTCAGCTTGATTAATCTTCATAAATGGGGAGCAGGCTCTAAATATTAATGTTATAGGAAATCCACTTTTTGTTTTGATAGGCGAACTCAAAGCGCTTAAATCTGGGAATAAATCAAAAGAAAGCATGCCACAACTATGTGAAAGAATCAATAGTGAAGTTGACCACTTTATAAGTAATTGATTCAAAATCCACACGACAAGGACTTAATCACTCAATATAGGAAAAACCAAGCACTTATCTAACCTATTAAACAAAGTTGTCGTTGAAAAAACTTAGAGAATAAAAATTGATTGGTTAAATCAAGGTGATAGGACTTGTATTTTTTTGGCAAGGTTGTGATAGGACTTATAATTTTCTTTGTAGAAAAATGTCCATTCCAAAAATATAAACAGGTGGATTTTTTTTTTTGGTTGTAGATGGTGGTTATAAGTCACAAAATGAAAGAAAGCAATACCTCAATTGTCTAGTAAGGTCGTGGGATGAAGAAAGTTAATATCAAAAGTTGGAATAACATTTGTCAGAATTTACATTAATTTTTTGTCTTCGACCAATTTCCATACATTAGTACACAGAAATTCTCCATCATGTTTTGGCCCATTGAACATGCTGTACAAGCTGTGAATAGGTATGAATATCCCAATGCAATAATAAATACACTGCATCAATCATTGACCTATTTCTTCAAGTATTTAAATAGCAATTATACTAGAAGTTGTTACCTTTTCTTGGGAAATGTTTTAGGGCAATTATCCAAATAAAAATCATTTATGTCGTTGGCAGCATACAATGGACGAGCATCTTTGCCAAGGGCAGTTAACATTGCAGTCACCGGTCCTGTGCTTGTTCCAGCTATCATGTCGTAATAATATGTAATCCTTGCATCATCTCGTCGAGTTTCTACACCATAAATATCACTGTTAAATTTAAAGTTAAACCACAACACCATTGTTATTATACGCTAGTTTATATACCGATAGTTTCAGATTTTAGGATTTTGATCCTACATTTTATGCAAAGCTAACATTAAACAATGCATTCCAGAAATTAGTTTAAAAACATTATAATTGACATATTGCCTCGGTCCATTACCGTTCCTTTACTAAATTTACTCCTTCTATATAAAATTTTGTTTTAAAATATGCCAAAACAAAACAAATCTATCAAGGTTTTTTTGCAAATGCAAGACAAAAGGGACAAATCTACTAGAAATAATAACGTACTAAATATTTCTGTAAAGCTTTAAAAAACATCAGCATTTAATAGTCAAAAACCATTCAACCATGAAAAGATTCACTATGTGATACATTACTAATATATCACCAGTCAAATTTTAAGCGACAGTATTTAAATGGTAGCTTATACAACTGTCTTAAGGTGTCCATAAACCAAACTCGAGAGTTTACGTAACAGTTTCAAGTTGATCATCCACTATATAATATTCACTACTAACCTCAATGAAAATTAACCATGCACCTTAATTTTGAAAACAACTTAAGAATAAAACTGTAGCTATTAAATAAACATAAGATGACATACATAATGCAACAAATATTAGAAGGAAAAAAGAAATCCTATCCAAACTTAAGATCATTCTTAACTAAATGTTAAAAAACTTTGGAATCAATCTGATGTAAACTATGCCTCTCATATTTCCATAACCACCAAAGATAATATCTCATGGTTTCCATATAATCCAGAGCCTATAAATAAATCAATTAAATATTCATTACTAAAGTTCGGATTAAAAAAAAGCAAGAATTGTTCTTGGTATGATGCCCTTTACTCCACCATCATCTATACTCAAAACGGTTATGCGTTTCCCATGAACAGTTAGAAGACTTATGGTCATTTCTTTTGAAGTAATATCGCTCATCATTTACGAATTTTCTGAAAAATTTAAAATTTACATTTCAAATACTGACTGTTATAAGCTTGTTAACGGTATTTGTATATATAAGATAAAATAAGACTTGGTATTGCCAGTTGTTACATTAGACTTTGTTTCTTGTGCGGATATTGTTGCACGTGCCGCTCACGACGTTGTATTTCTTGTACACTTTCTATTTCTATATACCTAAGTAACATAAATCCTAAAAAAATGCATCTACACATACATATTTATGCAAGTGTTCCATATGAAATCATAATGAAAAGAAATGGGATTATGAAAGTAGCAAAAACTGCACTGATCATGCATCTACTGGCCCAAGCAATACAAAAATAAAGAACATAATTTACTGCACAAAGTTAAATCATGTAGAGACATCAGCACTTACAAAAGCGGCCATGCTGTTCCTATACCATACTTAATGACGATGACAACATCTAGGTATGTCTCCACCCCAGTCTTATATTTTGGTTTTGCATGTAGTAGCCACCAATTCCGACTGCACAGTGCCTGCAATTAATTCTCAATGCTACCACCTATCGATTACTCGGGTTTGTACTCTAAATCAGCCACACTCTTCTGTATCCTCCAGACAACCGCTGTAGATGTCATGGACATGGGTTCAATTTAAATCATAGAGGAGTGTGCCTCTAGTCCTAAGGTAACTTGTCCCTACACCTTTCAGACCCACTACAACCAGCAACATCCTCTAAGTCAACTGAAACTATAATGTACAGATCACAGAACATGGGATGTATTTTTGAAATTGTTTACATGTGTATAGACTGTCAAAGTATGCTCTATAAAAATGACTATTGTAGGGTGGACTCAAACTAGTGACAAAATGATAAACATCAATCAGTGGACAATAATAGATGGGTCTGTATCATACCTTGCAATGCCCATCGACAAAAACTAAATTTGATCGACCATGTGAAACGTATTTGCATACTCAATCCATGTTACTAGTATTGTTGGTTCCTTGACCCACTGCAAATATATAAGTAAATAATAAGAGCATATTAAAGCATAATATCTCAAACACAACAGAGGAATTAGCCATATCTGAAAAGAACACTCTTAGATGTTTACACTTTATACGCATAACTAAAAATCAGTACGAATCAAATTGACTATACATGTAGTTACTTAAATCCTTATTTTGAATACAACTGGCATAAAAGGAATGTGTAAACATGCCAAATCAAGTCAACCATAAATGAACATGAAGCGAGGCAAATTTGGGCAATACAACTAAACCCTCAACTATTCATAAATGTTAAAGCCAGAATTCATACAAAACAGTTAGGTTGCCCAAGAAGATAACATTTTGCATCATTATCTTGAATGAACCACAAGAATAAAAAACATGACAGCGAAATTCAGGCCTACACCAGTTCCATAGAAAAATGTTGAAGTTATATCTAGCAGTGATATTCTAAAGTGTCAAATAAATACCAGATCTAAACAATCAAGTAAATTCTCATGACATTAGTGTTTTCATTTAACTAATACATAGATTAGTCAACTAATACATTTCGAAACACGTTGATTTCATGCTAGTTTTCATCTGAAAATTCGAATAATAAATAAATAAAGATCCATAACCATGAGCAGTGAAAAATATATAATAAAGCATGTAGTACCTCGTATACCCAATTAAATCTGAGAGATGCGACACCAGTTTCTGCTAACGGTTGTTTGGCGATTGAAGGTTTCGCGTTTTGGGGATTTTTAATTTAGTTGTGTTAGGCGATGGAGTGAAAGGGAAGAGCCGTTTTTCTGAAAGTAATGGGAAAAGCATTTATTTTTAGTTCTCGCACAAATTTTATTATCCCGCGCCTCTTTTTTTTGTATAGCATTGGTTAAGTAATATTTTTGTCTCAAATAGCGTTAGCCACTCTGTATGCCGCATCGTTTAACGAGAAGAAGCGGAAACACTATTCATAATTGCTGTCTAATCCTCATTTTGTTGTAGTGACTATCACTGGTATTTCTCATATTTCACCCAAATATTTATATTATTTCATCCCGAAACCTCTTCCAGATTTTAGTTCTCGTTGTAGTTTCGATGGGTTAATCATCAAATTCCGATTAAAATTGGGTGAGATGTGACAATTTGAAGTTGGCTATTCAAAATAGAAAAACTATTACGGGATTTCTTGCATCTCTCATACTATTTGGCCAACTACACCAAGATAACATCGAAATTTGTCTCCAAACTGTTAGTAGATCATATCCCTTTCCTTACTCTTAGATTTACCGTTGGTTTCATCCAATTCCGTTGAGAAATAAAGGAGATATACATGCCTCCCAAAAGATAGATTGTTTGTAGAAAAACGGGAAGAAGAAGCGAAAAAATTGTGAAGAGACATGACTTTTGGGCCTATTTATAGTAGTAAACTGAAACGACCCGAAACTCGCCCTTATGGGAAAGCCCGGATTGAGTTGAGAACATGACAAATAAGAATGCAAACAGAAGAACATTTCATTGCTATTACAACAATTACATTAGAGTACAAGAATATAACAGAATATGAATAAATTATATACATTTGATAAACATCAGAGATTTACAAATTACAATGCAGCGGAAAAAAATACAAAACACAACTGCAAGAAATACACGGATACAGAGATTTCCGAATATATCTCCAGCCGTAAATCCAAGATCCTATATAAATAGAAATATGCAAAACCAAAACTACTAGCTGCCTGCATGGAAAATAGGGGCACCCAGAGTTTAGGTTAAAACAATAAACTCCAGGTCAGTCATGTGACTGGTGTGAGAACTAAAAACAATTATTAGCTTGGTTTTAAAGTTAGGTAAATCAAGGGACCACGCCGTATAATACGGAACGGGTTTAACCCCAAGAATACCAGTGCATATAAGAAACATCATAATGCTAAACAAAGAAAATGAAGCTATTATAAGACTCATGTCCCATCACATAATGCAAAGCAAGCCGGAGGATAGAGTTTTACCTTATAATAGCCAAAAATGCTTGGTACGTGAAATTTCATATTTTATTATTACTATAAGTGAAGAAATCAACTTCAAATATGGATGTATCAATCATAGACGGCGTAGGTACCCATATATTACATCGCCATACTAGGCTCTACAATTAAAACCGAAGGGTCACGTATTGGAAGTTGGATTTCCGTCAGTGAACCAAGGCAAGGGATCGTCCTTACTGCTTCGAGACTCTCTAGCCGGAGCCTTAAGGTCCAGACTCAGGTGGGCCCTTGGATCGTCAGGGTCAGTCCACCTAAGTGCAAACTGGATTAATAATCACTGAACAATACGTTTCCCCGTCCTATGGGGCGTAAGTCTGGTCAGTATGTTGACCATGTCATCCATCGGCCCCGTGGTGACCGATACATCCGAGGAGCCTCGTTATCCATCAACCACAAAAGTAAAAATGTCTGGGCTCCATACCTTGACACCACTCCTAGCTAGAAGGAAACGCATGTCCTCCCTGAATTCCTCTCCCGTTTCTGGTTCACACTAGGGTGTGAGGCTCGCGAATTAACGCTACACAAAGCTATGCTATTTAAAGCCGTGCTTTGATCATCTACCACAAGACTCTGCTTTTCAATAGAAGTCTTGATCATTTACATCTCAGCATGCCACACTGACAATTCACACCATGTAACTGATATCCATCGATATATAATCTCTGAGCTCGTACGTCTCAGAGAAGAGTGTTAAGCTAGAGAATAAATTCTCCGCCACCAAACAGATATATATTTAATAGAGATCAATCAACACAGAATAAAATCCAATGTCAGACACACATCCATTTACAAGTTCGTTCTGGGTCTGAACGAAACCAGAGGCACTTATTCCTCGTCCCATATGTCCAATAACGGAGAGAGGTCCTCGCATATCCGGTCGATCTCCAAGTATGTCTGGACGATCACCACTTATTACCTTGTCTTGGGTGTACAACCCAATCAAGACATCAGTAATCATCCAAACGATGTGAAGACCTCCGGTCTTCAACCACCGTCTTCATCGTCGAATCAATTATTCAAAATGGGTATAAACTCGGCCTTTCCGAATAATTCGTGTATTTTATAATCAAGTGCTATAAAAACACGACATACGCCTCATTCCAATTCTGAATTTTATTTTATTTATATATTCATATTCTTAGTGAAAGGTTCCCATTAATTTTATCAAAGATAAATTCTTTAAATTTATTCTTTAATCTCCCTTTAGATCTTAATTCAAACCAATTTAAGGTTTAGCCAAACTTGTCGGGATTAGCGCACCTTACCGAAGTAATCATTCGTTTAATTTTCCAATCCCAACCTATTCATCAAACGGAGCAAAACTGGTAATACTCCATATCTAACACCATAGTGTTATCGGTAATTTTAATTACCATTTCACGTTCAAATCTAATTAAAGATTTAACTATCGCCTGGAGTAAAACTGGTGATACCCCATTCTCGATCATTTCATGAACTCGATAAATTTAATTATCCCATCCACATTCCAATCTAATTAAATATTCATTAAAACTCTAATTCGGTTTTAATCTCAAAAATCATTACTTAATGATTATTCAAAGTTAAGAAATTAATCTTTTCTTTAACAAGATTAAAGAATAAATGTCATTTAAAACATAGTTCACGTTAAACCTAAAATCCCATTCCATTAATTATGGATTCTTCACAGAAAATAGATCAATATATATAATCGATATAAACTTCTGTATCCAACCAATAATATAAATGGAATAACAACAAAGCCTTTTAAATGCCATATATAGTAACAGTCTTCCTCCACAGAATTTCACTTCGATTATCACCAAATCGAATTCCATTCCATTCCAATTTATTTTACTAAATTAGAAAACTTTTCTTTGGAAAATCCCCCTAAATCTTAATTAAAAGATTTATAAATTCCAAATCATATTTCACTGTTAATCGGGTTAAAGAACGAATGTCGTTAAAAACACAGTTCACGATAAACCCGAGTCACATTCCATATTATTTCAATCACCAAATGTAACTAGAAACTCTAATAATCTTAATTAAAAGATTTTTTTCTTTTAACACGGGGTTTAAAAACAGTGTTACTGAAAACACCATTCACGACAAACCCAAAATCCAATTCTTTTATTCAATTCCAATTAAATATTAATTAATTGGAAAACTTCCTTAAATCTTAATTAAAAGATTTATTCTTTTCTCAACTGGGCTTAAGAATAGTGTTAATGAAGACACCATTCACGACAAACCCAAAATCCCATTTAATATTAAATACAAGGCTCTGAATAGAAATTATATCGGCTTATATTCAATATTAAATTCTGAAACCAACAAATATCGTATTGGAAATAACGACATAAATATATCTTCCTAATTTCCATAACAATATCTGTATAATCACGTAATCCAAGATCGAAATATTCCGAAGATTATTTTCATTCCAAATCCATTTCAATTTGTTCGTTGGAAATTTCTGGTTATTTTAAAACAATTCACAAATCCAATTTATTTTATTTAAAAATTATTGGATTTCAAATCTTGTTAATAACTAGTTCATTTTAAAAAAAAAAAAATTTATCTTTTCAAATATGGAATTTTTCATCCCAATTCTTTTCAAATCATTTATATGATTTTACACAAATTATTAATATTTTTAATAATTTTATCAAGGCCCTTTCAGTCTATTTCAATAAACGGTCATCGAACTGCACTTACATCGCCCTTTTCCAAATTTGATTTGGACATAATTCCAAATCCAACCATTAGATTTCAAATCTCTTATAATCATTGGAAATCACTTTTTGATACAAACCCAACAGTTCTGGTTTTAGAGAATCCGATGGTCGGATCTCCCATAATGTCAATTCAAAGTCAATGGTCGAAATTCATAAACGGTCCCGGCGAGGCGCGTTCTATTCAGGCCATTAAATACATATAATATGTATATTTCATCGACTTCCATTTAAAACGTATTTAAAATCGTTTTAAATTCGCTTTAAAAACGATTTCAACTTCATTTTCAATTTTAAATCAAAATTGAATATTCCATATCATTATAATATATAAATGATAATATTTTCAAAATACCAGACTTTGAAATCATTTCCTTTTCGATATTCATTATAAAAATGAATAAAATCGATATAAATATCGTTCGCGTCAAAATGGCGCATATCTAATCAACACGGCTTCACATATTTCAATATTTTCGTGTCCATCCAAAATCGGACATCAAAATCAGATTTTAATCCTTTACTGAATAATATTTTAAAATATTTTTTATTTTAAAATATTCGTTCTTTCCGAATTGGAATCAGACACAGTCAATTACCATATAATATTATTTATATGGATTTCATGCATCATTTGTATACAACAACAATGATAAACAATCGACCATCATCCAGAGTGCACTACACAACTGCATAAGCATTAAATATAAATAATTAACGCTTACTACAGTTTGTCAACCAATCGATTGACATACCACCAAACAATCGGGATTAGTGTATGTCAAATATCATCCCAATACCCGTGTGAGGTTTAAATCAACACACAGATTTTATTTGTGAAGTTGGGCGATGTGTAAAATATATCGTCCCAATCAATATCAGTCAAATGAGTGTACATAAACAAATCGTCCGATTTGTAAATGAATATTTATTTTCATTCATATACACGTTAAAAATTATATTTTTAACGATAAAATATTTATTTCAACACATTAATATTTTATACAGTTCAATTATACAATAAAATGATATTTTTATTGTTCTAACATATTTTAGAAAATTTTGGCAGCATAACAGCGCGATACTAGAACCGGAATAAGGTCTAGCCTTATCCCTCGCCTAATACTGGCTCGCGCCATACACATACCAATTCCGATCAATTCCATTCACATCCCAAACCAAATTCAAACAAATAAATCAATCAAAACAAACAACCAAACATCCATGGTTTCAATCAAATGTGTCGGGTGCTACTAAACACCGTCTGAATCCTAGTATATATTTAACTGTAAAAAAAATTAGAGTGAGAAGTTCTCACCTTGGAATCCACTCCGTCAGTCTTATTTCTGGATTTCTGAACAGTTTAGATTTGCTCGAAATTCCAACACAACCCTTTTCACGTTGTTCATAGTAAAAATCACATTTTTAATATGATGTTTATATAGTTAAAATTTTCATTTTTATATCGCTATATATATAATAAAAATCGAATTTTTATATAACTAAAAACCGAATTTTTATATAACTAAAAATCGATTTTTTATCAAACTGAAAATCGAATTTTTATCACAAAGGTTTTTATATAAAAATCATATTTTTATACCGCTACTTCATATATAAAAATCAAATTTTTATAACGCTACTATATATATAAAAATCATATTTTTATTCTAAAACGATATATATAAAAATTAAAATGTTTGTTTTTCTAAAAATATTGTTTCATATATACGATAAAAATTATATTTTTATCGATCTAAAAATCATAACTTTATATGACTAAAAATCATATTTTTATATAAATAAAGATCATATTTTTATATACATAAGGATCATATTTTTATTTAACTAAAAATATTTTCAATCAAAGAATTAGAATCAGAAAACTCACAACAAATCACGCAGGCTTTTTAAGCCGAAGAAATCAAATTCAAGTAGAGGAAATCAAAAGAGGAATTAACACAAAATCAGAAAAACTCACGTTCTTTGTCGTCGCCTTCTATTTTCAGCAGGCATCAAAGAACTATCGCGAGCTAAGGCTCCTGCTCGCTCACGCTCTGAGACGCCGTGCCCTCCAGAAGTGACCAGAAGTTGATCGAACTGCGCCTCGAGGAGCGCTGGAGCATCACCTCCTGCTGCCTTGATTCATGCAAAACTCGGTGGTCCTAGGCCTTTGGAAACCTCGATCGAATGTGTATCATTTTGAGGCTTATTTTCTCGTGGTGGACTGCAATTGATGGAGGGTGACGTTGAGGACGGAGGAGGATGACGAGAAATGATGGAGGAGTGGAGGAGTGGGGGTTTGAAATTCACGGTGGAGCAGTGATGGCTGCAATGGCATCGCGAGCGACGGCCATCGGTGGTGCGTGTCACGAGGCAGTGGGGCAGTTTTTCGGGTGGAGTGACGGACTGGGAGGTGGAGGATCGACGTTGGCGAGGGAAGCGGGGGCGACGACAATGGAGGAGGAGGCGCGATGGCATCCATCGTTGTTCACCATTTATTTTCTTTTTTCTCCTAGAGAAATCGATTTGGTGATCCAGAATTTTGATTGGCTCAAAAAGGATTATATATATTATATATTATTTAGTTCTAAAATTAGGGTTTTTGTCTCGAACTCCAAATCAATTCCAACGACTTTCACATCTAGCTAAATAACCCCATTCTGAATGCAATGGGATATGTTTTGTAAGCCAATTCAGTTATTTCGATAGGTTTTCATCAAAAATAAAATATAAATTACTATAACGTTCTAAATTGATTTTAACGTACATTTTAATTTACTGGGGCCACATACTGACTCCAAAAATTGCTGAAAAATAATTCTAGCTATATTTTGACGATACAGTCCTAACAAAACTAATTTCGTCAAATTTGGAGGCCATTTGAAAAACGGTCAATTTTCAGTCGATTAAATTCAAATTGAAATTACCAAACACGTTTAAATTTACCACGCTCACGTATTAATTCCAAAAATTATGAAATTTGGAATCTAGCAATAATTTGACATTCCGGATCCAACAAAAGTGGTTTCATCAAAAAAGGAGGTCGTTTGCAAAATAGCTATATATTATATTAATATATATATATATATATTCCATAGCGACTATTCTGAATTTTAAAATGGGAATAACTTTTTATTCTCGTTATGAAATCTGGATTTTTCACATTCGTTGGAAAGATTTTTTTACATAGATTCAAATACTTCTGGTTTTACCAAAATCCGGTTTATTTTGAATCCTGTACATTCAATTGAAATTTGAAATTGAATTTTCAAACTGCAGCGCCATTTTAGGCTCGTTTTATAATTAAAATAAATTTATTCGTCCAAACTTCGATTTAAATAAATTTTTAGTCGTCATTATTTAAAATAAATCATTTTAAATATTCAAAATTATTAAAATTGCCAAAATAAAAATTTTAAATTGGTTCTGATTTTCCGGTTTGTTACAATCTCCCCCACTTAAAATCTTTTCGTCCTCGAAAAAGAACGGAGCTGAAAGTTGTTTGACCAACCAACTCAACTTTCATTCTTGCTTTCATTCTTCAAGTTTTCAGTTTCTAAGAATTTCTAATTTTTCAAAAACTTGGCTAACACCCTAAATTTTCGAAAAATTTCGCTATAACCTCCTTTGTACGGAGAGACATTTAAAACCACAACTAGCTACGCAGGGCCCTCATCAATCCAAAAGAAAAAGAAAAAAGCCAAGCGGCTTGCCAATCGGCTCATTAAATCATCAAAACCCAATAAATTAGTAACCATGAACCTATTTGTCGGGCATACAATTTTATTTCTCTTCTTAGCTTCGCTGTTATGACTTGTTCACACATATATTTGTACATGTATGCAATTTCAATCAATTTTCAATTCGGTTCAATATTTGACACAATTTGGCTAAATTTACTTTTCATTCAAATATTGGTTAAATGAATAATCATGCAACAAAATCAGCCATCAGCAATCAATTAGTTGATTATCGTTTCAAATACATAACTTTATATATAGTCGAAAATCGAATTTTGTGTGTCAAATCACAAACAATAAATTCTAGCTAGTTTTGGTTCTCACACCAGTCAATCGGAAATATATAAACATTCCACTTTCGAAACTCGAACATAAATGTTGATGTTGACATGCCATCATCAGAATCATCTCCGAGCGACTAGAGTGCGATTCTATATCTATCCAGTATATTCAAGGCTTCGTATACACGTGGATCAGACGTATATGCAAAATCTTCATATACTCTATTGTCCAAATTTAATTTAAAATAGAATACTCAAATACGTATAATATGGTTTAAATTTACAAAACAAAGTTTGTTTTCATCTTTATTTTTAGAAATAACACTCTTCACACTCACTCTTGGATACAACTGATCCTATCTCTAACGAGTCATTCTTATTGGATACTACTAATTCAATCTCTGATGAATTCTTTCGTTTGGTTCTAATGTGTCTTGTTCTCGAGCTCTGTAAAACCAAAGCTCTGATACCAACTTAAACGATCCGAAACTCGCCCTAACGGGAAAGCCCGGATTGAGTTGAGAACACGACAAATCAGAATGCAAACAGAAGATCATTTCATTGCTATTACAACAATTACATCAGAGTACAAGAATATAACAGAGTATGAATAAATTATATACATTTGATAAACATAAGAGATTTACAAATTACAATGCAGCGGAAATGTAACAACCCGAATTTTATAACATGTTAAAACCATAAGTCAAGGCAGAATTAATTTTTAAAATAAGAATCAAGGGAAACGGGTTAGGCCATTGCGTTCGTCTCGGAATTCTGCATGAAATCGAGTTCGATATTTCGAAAATCGGAGTTCGTATGACCAAGTTATGACCTCTAGAAGTTTCACGAATTTTCAGAATCGAAAACAGCTCAGAAATCCGAATTCAAAATTCAAATTCAAACCCCAGGGCAGACTTGGCGGGAATTTTCCCGCCCAGGACCAGGTCGACCTGGGGGTCGACACTATGGTCGACCTCCCAGGGACTAGGTCGACTCTATGGTCGACCTGGGGGTCGACCTGGTGCTGGAACCCAGTTCTGAGCCTGGGTTCATTCTGATGTTTCTGGTCTCGTTTTCAGTCTAGATTCGTCCGCCTAATCCTATATAAACAGCCTCCTAGCCTCATTTTCTTTACACCATTCTTCTCTAACCTTATGCTGCACAAATTCTTGATGGACATGGTTTCTTCTTCCTCTAAATTAAATTAAGGTAAATTAAAATAAAACACGAAGACTAATTCTTGAAGACTATGGCTAGGAATTGCATATTGGGGATTTGCTTCTACAATCAAATCAGAATTCATCGATTCAACTATTCGACGACTAGTTTCTAGATCTCAATTTCTTAGTCCACGATCTGTAAGTTCTAGTTACTTTGAGATTTAAATTTGTTAATTGTAATTTGGACATGAGATAAAGTGAAATTGGACTTAAGTATGATAATCGATTCACATCTATTCTAGCTTCCATTTTGGATCTTGACATTTGGGAATATTGCTATGAAATCAGTTTGGACCTATTCATGTTACGAATTGGAATTGGACTTGAGTATGATAATTGATTCATATCTATCTTCGTTCATCTTGGATCTTGACTTTTGGAAATATTGCTATGAAATCAGTTTGGACCTATTCATGTTGTAAATCAAACTCTTTCATGTACATAACATTATCATGCCTGTGATGTTGAATCAGTCGATTATTTACAAGTTTAGGACTATCACCTTATCATGCTAGATTTGAAATCCTATTATATGCCAGTGATGTTGTAACCAATTATCTCAAGTTATATCATGCTAGTCTTGTAATCCCTTTTTATCACTTTATGCTCATCCTTTTTGCCTATCATAGTTTTGATGTTATTCCCTTTATTTCTAGATTTGGATTTACTTGCAATTTAGATCGATTCACGTTTACATGCTATGGGAATACGATTGGGTAGATTAGGCAAAACATGAATTGGTTATGAACATGAATCATGAACTTGATAATAGGCATAAGTTGAAACTTGACACGAACTTGACATGAAAATTTGAACATGGACATGACACTAGAATGAACCTGAAATTGGCCAACTCGAGGTTGGGTTGAGTTGCAGTGTAATTCTGCCCGGAACCGCCCGGCAAATCTAGTGACTGCAAACAATTTGATCCAATGTGGGTAGTTGGTCATATCGCGTTTGAAACCCGAGCTCAGACTGAGTTGTGGTGTAAATCTGCCCGAAACCGCCCGACATATCCAGTGACCACAACAACAGGTTTGATGTGAGAGGTTGGGGTGCATTAATGAATTAATGCCACATGATAGGGTTAAGTCATGAACATGAAAGACAACACATAACCAACTTGAAACATGATTGGTAGGGTTAGGTCATGAACTTGAACGACAACACCTAACCAACTTGACACGTGAATTGTAGGGCTAAGTCACGAACTTAAATGACAACACTTTGCCAATTTGACATACTAGACTGATAAGGGGTTAAGTCTCGAATTTAAATGACAACACTTAACCTACTGGACGGAAACCCTAGTTACGCGGTCCATTTCAGCAGTAACCAACTAGATGTATCATGGTACCCTGGAACTAGGCAGGGTGGGGCACGATTACTAGGCTGATTGTAAGCGACCAGAACGACGGCTGAGTTGGTGCGCCAGTTTAGGTTCTAACGGAGTGCGGGCGTGCACACACTCCGGAGCAGAAAAGGCAGGCATCAGTAGGTTTACCTGTGCATGCTTGATTCGTGTCGGTGGTTGGCACCCTAGGGCTTGATACACCCTATGGTGGACCTAGCACAGGTGACTACATTCGTGATAGGGCCGTATGACACAGACACATGATGAGCTAGAACTTGTAGGGAGCCGATAGATTAGTGGATCATTCCGTTGGGCCTAGTAATGGGTCATTTCATGATATTGGGCCAAGGGATCATTTAATGGTTAATATACGAAATGGGTTTAGGATACTAATACAGTTGGTGCAGCGAATCTTGAACATGCGATGCTATACTTGATTTATACTTGAATTATCTTGCTATCTTAGTCTATCTTGCCCATCTTGACAGTATCCTTATGTTTACTTTCAGTTTATACATGTCATGTTACCGTTACCTGTTTTTATGCTGAAAGTCACTAGGACTTACCAGTCTTTATGACTGACCCGTTTTCTTTCGCCTCTTTTTCTTTCGTTCCCCCCCAGGTTCTCAGGGAGGAAACTCTAGCACTTAGCTTGGATTTCGCTTGCTTTCGGTTCAGCTCATGTATGGTTTGATCTTGAGCTATGCTATGGCTGCATTTCTGCTACCTTTGGGGAATTGAGCTACTTTTGTTGTTTTAAGATTATGCTTCTTTATTTATGCAAGACATGATTTGTTGTAATGGAAAATAATGACTTTGGCTATTTGGTGCTTTGAATATAAAAGGTTTTGACTCTTTTTGAAAGTAATGAAATTTAGCTTTTGAATATTCCGCTGTTTTATTTATGTTCTATCTTATAATATTTCTGTGTTTGTTTACCTCGATAACGCTCCTCCAAAACTAGTGCATTCCCTTTGTGAGTGACCCTAGCGGAGGTGGGGTGTTACAGGAAAAAAATACAAAACACAACTGCAAGAAATACACGGATACAGAGATTTTCGAATATATCTCCAGCCGTAAATCCAGGATCCTGTATAAATAGAAATCTGCAAAACCAAAACTATTAGCTGCCCGTGTGGAAAATAGGGCACCCAGAGTTTACAAGTCAGTCATGTGACTGGTGTGAGAACTAAAAACAGTTATTAGCTTGGTTTTAAAGTTTGATAAATCAAGGGACCACGCCGTATAACACGGAATGGGTTTAACCCTAAGAATACCAGTGCATATAACAAACAGCGCAATGCTAAATAAAGAAAATGAAGCTATTATAAGACTCAAGTCCCATCACACAATGCAACGCAAGCCGAAGGATAGAGTTTTTACCTTATAATAGCCAAAAATGCTTGGTACGTGAAATTTCATATTTTATTATTACTATAAGTGAAGAAATCAACTTCAAATATAAATGTATCAATCATAGGCGGGGTAGGTACCCATATATTACGTCACCATACTAGGCTCTATAATTAAAACCGAAAAGTTACGTATTAGAAGTTGGATTTCCGTCTGTAAGCCAAGGCAAGGGATCGTCCTTACCGCTTCGAGATTCTCTAGACAGAGCCTCAGGGCCTAGACTCAGGTGGGCCATTAGATAGTCAGGGCCGGTCCACCTAAGTGCAAAGTGGATTAATAATCCCTGAACAATACGTTTTTCTGCCCTATGGGGCGTAAGTCAGGTCAGTGTGTCGTCCATGTCATCCATCGGCCCCGTAGTGGTCAATATATCTGAGGCGCCTCGTTATCCATCAACCACGTAATTAAAAATGTCTGGGATCCATGCCATGACACCACTCCTAGCTAGATTGAAACGCATGTCCTTCCTGAAGTCCTCTACCGTTTCTGGTTCACACCGGGGTCTGAGGCTCGCGAATCAATGCTACACAAAGCTATGCTATTTAAAGTCGTGCTTTGATCATCAACCACAAGACTCTGCTTTTCAATAGAAGCCTTGATCATTTGCATCTCAGCATGCCACACTGACAATTCATGCCATGTGACTGATATCTATCGATATATAATCTCTGAGCTCGTACGTCTCAGAGAAGGGTGTTAAGCAAGAGAATAAATTCTCCGCCACCAAACAGATATTTATTTAATAGAGATCAATCAACAGAGAATAAAATCCAATGTCAGACACACATCCATTTACAAGTTCGTTCTGGGTCTGAACAAAACCGGAGGCACCTTATTCCTCGTCCCATATGTCCAATACAGGGGAGAGGTCCTCGCATATTCGGTCGATCTCCAAGTATGTCTGGACGATCACCACTTATTACCTTGTCTCGGGTGTATAGCCCAATCAAGACATCAGTAATCATCCAAACAATGTGAAGACCTCTGGTCTTCAACCACCATCTTCATTGTTGACTTATCGTCGAATCAATTATTCAGAATGGGTATAAACCCGGCCTTTCCGAATAATTTGCGTATTTTATAATCAAGTGCTTTAAAAACACAACATACGCCTCATTCCAATTCTGAATATTCTTTTATATAAATATTCATATTCTTTGGGAAAGGTTCCATTAATTTTATCAAAGATAAATTCTTTAAATTTATTCTTTAATCTTCCTTTGGATCTCAATTCAAACCAATTTAAGGTTTATCCAAACTAGTCGGGATTAGCGCACCTTACCGAAGTAATCATTTGTGTAATTTCCCAATCCCAACCTATTCATCCCATGGAGCAAAACTGGTAATACTCCATATCTAACACCACGGTGTTATCGGTAAATTTAATTACCATTTCACGTTCAAATCTAATTAAAGATTTAATTATCGCCTGGAGTAAAACTGGTGATACCCCATTCTCGATCATTTCATGAATTCGATAAATTTAATTATCCCATTCACATTCCAATCTAATTAAATATTCATTAAAACTCTAATTCAGTTTTAATCTCAAAAATCATGACTTAATGATTATTCAAAGTTAAGAAATTAATCTTATCTTTAACTGGGTTAAAGAACAAATGTCATTTAAAACACAGTTCACGGTAAACCCAAAATCCCATTACATTAATTATGGAATCTTCATGGAAAATAGATCAATATATGTAATCGATATAAACTTTTGTATCCAACCAATAATACAAATGGAATAACGACAAAGCCTTTTAAATGCCATATATAGAAACAGTCTTCCTCCACAGAAGTTCACTTCGATTATTATCAAATCGAATTCCATTCCATTCCCATTTATTTTATTAAATTGGAAAACTTTTCTTTGGAAAAACCCCCAAAATATTAATTAAAAGATATATAAATTCCAAATCATATTTCACTATTAATCGGGTTAAAGAACGAATGTCGTTAAAAACACAGTTCACGATAAACCCGATTCACATTCCATTTTATTCCAATCACCAAATGTAACTGGAAACTCTAATAATCTTAAGTAAAAGATTTATTCTTTTAAAACGGGGTTTAAGAACAGT
Organism: Allium sativum; assembly: GCA_030737875.1. Lineage (NCBI taxonomy): Eukaryota > Viridiplantae > Streptophyta > Magnoliopsida > Asparagales > Amaryllidaceae > Allium > Allium sativum. The sequence goes on along the minus strand of CM060921.1, from coordinate 593,410,214 downwards.
GTTACTGAAGACAACATTCACAACAAACCCAAAATCCAATTCTTTTATTCAATTCTAATTAAATATTAATTAATTGGAAAATTTCCTTAAATCTTAATTAAAAGATTTATTCTTTTCTCAACTAGGCTTAAGAACAATGTTAATGAAGACACCATTCACGACAAACCCAAAATCCCATTTGATATTAAATACAAGGCTCTGAATAGAAATTATATCGGCTTATATTCAATATCAAATTCTAAAACCAAAAAATAACGATATAAATATATCTTCCAAATTTCCACAACAATATCCGTATAATCACAGAATTCAAGATCGAAATATTCCGAAGATTATTTCCATTCCAAATCCATTTCAATTTGTTCATTGGAAATTTCTGGTTATTTTAAAACCATTCACAAATTCAATTTATTTTATTTCAAAAATTATTGGATTTCAAATCTAGTTAATAACTAGTTCATTTTGATAAAAATTTATTTTTATCTTTTCAAATATGGAATTTTTCATCCTGATTCTTTTCAAATCATTTAGTATGATTTTACACAAATTGTTAATATTTTTAATAATTTTATCAAGGCCCGTTCAGTCAATTTCCATAAACGGTCATCGAACTGCACTTACATCGACCTTTTCCATATTTGTTTTGTACATAATTCCAAATCCAACCATTAGATATCAAATCTCTTATTTTCGAGGGAAAGCTCTTTTCGATACGAACCCAACGGTTCCAGTTATAGGAGAATCCGATGGTCGGATCTCCCGTAATGTTAATTCGAAGTCAATTGGCGAAATTCGCGAATGGTCGCGGTGCGGCACGTTTTATTCAGGCCATTAAATATATATATATATATATATAATATCGTCGATTTCCATTTAAAACGTATTTTATAAATCGATTTAAATTCGCATTAAAAATGATTCCAACTTCATTTTCAATTTTAAATCAAAATTGAATATTCCATATCAATATATTATATAAATGATAATATTTTCAAAATACCCGATTTTGAAATCATTTCCTTTTCGATATTCATTATAAAAATGAATAAAATCGATATAAATATCGTTCGCGTCAAAATGGCGCATATCTAATTAATTAGGCTTCACATATTTCAATATTTTCGTGTCCATCCAAAATCGGACATCAAAATCAGATTTTAATCCTTTACTGAATATTATTTTTAAATATTTGTTATTTTAAAATATTCGTTCTTTCCGAACTGGAATCAGACACAGTCAATTACCATATAATATTATTTATATGGATTTCATGCATCATATGTATACAGCAACAATGATAAACAATCAACCAACATCCAGAGTGCACTACACAGCTGCATAGGCATTAAATATAAATAATTAACGCTTACAACAGTCTATCAACCAATCAATTGACATACCACCAAACAATCGAGATTAGTGTATGTCAAATATCATCCCAATACCCATGTGGGGTTTAAATCAACACACACAGATTTTATTTGTGAAGTAGGGCGATGTGTAAAATATATCGTCCCAACCAATATCAGTCAAATGAGTGTACATAAACAAATCATTCGATTTGTAAATAAATAAATATTTTCACTCATATACATGTTAAAAATTATAATTTTAACGATAAAATATTTATTTCAACACATGAATATTTTATACAGTTCAATTATACAATAAAAATGATATTTTTATTGTTCTAACATATTTTAGAAAATTTTGGCAGCATAACGGCGCGATACTAGAACCAGAATAAGGTCTAGCCTTATCCCTCGCCTAATACTGGCTCGTGCCATACACATACCAATTTCAATCAATTCCATTAACATCCCAAACCAAATTCAAACAAATAAATCAATCAAAACAAACAACCAAACATCCATGGTTTCAATCAAAGGTGTCGGGTGCTACTAAGCAGCCTCTGAATCCTAGTATATATTTAACTGTAAACAAAATTAGAGTGAGAAGTTCTCACCTTGGAATCAACTCCGTCTGTCTTATTTCTGAATTTCTGAACAGTTTGGATTTGCCCAAAATTCCAACGCAACCCTTTTCACGCTGTTCATAGTAAAAATCACATTTTTAATATGATGTTTATATATTTAAAAATTTCATTTTTATATCGCCACATGTATAATAAAAATCATATTTTTATGTAATTAAAAATCGAATTTTTATATAACTAAAAATCCAATTTTTATATAACTAAAAATCGAATTTTTATCAAACTAAAAATCGAATTTTTATATAACTAAAAATCGAATTTTTATCACAAAGGTTTTTATATAAAAATCATATTTTTATACCGCTACTTCATATATAAAAATCAAATTTTTATAAAGCTACTATATATATAAAAATCAAAATTTTTATTTTTCTAAAAATATTATTTCATATATTCGATAAAAAAAATATTTTTATCGATCTAAAAATCATAACTTTATATGACTAAAATTCATAGTTTTATATAAATAAAGATCATATTTTTATGTACATAAAGATTATATTTTTATCTAACTAAAAATAATTTCAATCAAAGAATTAGAATCAGAAAACTCACAACAAATCATGCAGGCTTTTTAAGTTGAAGAAATCAAATTCAAGTCAAGGAAATCAAAAGAGGAATTAACACAAAATCAGTGAAACTCACGTTCTTTGTCGTCGCCTTCTATTTGCAGCAGCATCAAAGAACTATCGCGAGCTAAGGCTCCTGCTCGCTCACGCTCCAAGACGCCTCGCCCTCCTAAAGTGACCAGAAGTTGATCGAACTGTGCCTCGAGGAGCACTGGAGCATCACCTCCTGCTGCCTTGATTCACGTGAAACTCGGTGGCCCCAGGCCTTTGGAAATCTCAATCGAATGTGCATCATTCGAGGCTTATTTTCTCGCGGTGGACTGCAACTGAGGGAGGGTGACTTTGAGGACGGAGGAGGATGGCGAGGAATGAAGGAGGAGCAGAGAAGGGGGTTCGAATCTCACGGTGGAGCAGTGGTGGCTGCAATGGCGTCACGAGCGACAACCTTCGGTGGTGCGTGTCATAAGGTAGTGGTGCAGTTTTTCGGTGGAGCGACGGACTGGGAGGTGGAGGATTGACGTTGGCGAGGGAGCAGAGGTGACGACAATGGAGGAGGAGGCGCGATGGCGTCCATTGTCGTTCGCCATTTATTTTCTTTTTTTCCAGAGAAATCGATTTGGGGATCCAGAATTTTGATTGGCTCAAAAAGGATTATTTATATATATATATATATATATTATATTATTTAGTTCTAAAATTAGGGTTTTTCTCTTGAACTCCAAATCAAGCCCAACGACTTTCACCCCTAGCTAAATACCCCCATCCCGAATGCAATGGGATATGTTTCGTAAGCCAATTCGGCTGTTTCAATAGGTTTTCATCAAAATTAAAGTATAAATTAATATAACGTTTTAAATTGATTTTAACATACATTTTAATTTACCGGGGCCACATACTGACTCCAGAAATTCCCGAAAATAAATCTATATATGTTTTGATGATATGGTCCTAACAAAACTAATTTCGTCAAATTTGGAAGCCGTTTGAAAAACGGTCAATTTCCAGTCGATTAAATTCAAACTGAAATTACTAAACACGTTTAAATTTACCACGCTCACATATTGATTCCAAAAATTATGAAATTTGGAATCTAGCAATAGTTTGACATTTCGGATCCAACAAAAGTTGTTTCGTCGAAAACGGAAGTCGTTTGCAAAATGGCTATTTATTATATTAAAATATATATAAATTCCATAGCGACTATTCTAAATTTTAAATTGGGCATAACTTTTTATTCCCGTTATAAAATCTGGATTTTTCACATTCGTTGGAAAGATATTTTGAAACAGATTCAAATACTTCTAGTTTTACCAAAATCTGGTTTATTTTGTTTCCTGTACATTCGATTGAAATTTGAAATCGAATTTTCAAACTACTGTGCCATTTCAGGCTCATTTTATAATTAAAATAAATGAATTCGTCCTAACTTCGATTTAAATAAATTTTTAGTTGTCATTATTTAAAATAAATCAGTTTAAATATTCAAAATCCATTAAAATTGCTAAAATAAAAATTTTAAATTGGTTCTGATTTTCTGGGTTGTTACATAAAGTGTCCATTCATTCAAAATTCAAATTTAAAATCATGGAGCTAAGTTGGCTAAACTGCTAAATCATCAGTATCTTTCTCATATGGTCTTCAATTCAGTAAATGAATATACTATGCTTATAAGAAAAACGAGTCTGTCGCAGTAGAGCAGATCTCGTCGTCAAAGTCTAAAAGATGTGAATGTGTGGTTCATGAAAATGGAAGGACAAAAAATTGAGAATTGCAAAAGGAGGTATGCTTTACAATAATTTCATAATTATCATTATATTTAGGAATATAAATCTATGCGTATTGTTAGGTATATAAATTTATCTCTTTTATAATTTTAGACATTTTGGTTCATACGTCTATTCACCATACTTGTCAATATAACAATCTACTTTTTTTCAAAAGGGTCTTTTCTTATAAATTCAAATTTCACTACTCTTTTCTTTGATTTCAAAAATTAAAGGGACATCTTTTCAGTACGAAAATGTTAGTTCAAATTCTAGTTATCAACTTTGTCTGTCTACTTATTTCCTTATATCTTGTTTCAAAGTCTATATATTAAAAGTGTATAAATAATTAAAATTATATGTTACATAGACATTTTAAAATGATATATAGAAATAATATAAAGCATTTGATATTATTATAAAATATAAATTTATATATCTTTTATATGTAGTTTAAACATACATAGTTTAACTTATATATTTTTCACGCATAATTTCATAACAATTTTGGGCTACATTATCACAAACACTTTTTTTAACTTAATACTAATTTTGATTTCTTATTAAGATTTATAAAGCTTGTATATTTAACTTAATATTATGGTATTATATATATATGATTTTGATGTATAGAATATGTAGTTTAAAAATAAGAAGTTATAGTTCTATAATTTACTTTTTATATTACCAGATTTCATCAAAATAATTTTGTTATAACTATAGATTTCTTTTAAAGTTTTAACATATAAATGGTTCTTTAGAAAATTAATATGTTTTATTTTCTAAATTTCAAATTTAAAATTGATTTGTATCAAAAGATTGATGTATATCTCATATTAATAGGATCTTCAATATTTACTATATTATTTTTAAAAGAAGCACCCTACTAAGATTACTTAACTCCACATTTCTCATAGAATTATTATAAATAATTTAATACCTATCATATTTTTTTAATTACCATTAAACTCTTATCTTTACTATCTTTTCAATCCAATTCAATAGTATCATTAACCTAATTTTAAGAAGTTAATGTATATTACCTTGTTTGGTTGATATAATTTATTATAAATTGGATATTACTTAATATTAAACTTTGAATATCTTTTACCAAGATACATATCACCATCAAATCATTTTTGCATAATTATTGTCATATTATCATTAAAAATCCAAGTTCATATCATTCCCCATTACTATAAATTACATGCATGTTAAAAACATTCATATCACAAGTTGCATTTCATTCAATATATATCATCTCATACTACTTTGCATATGAGATACATTTCATACTGCATTATTACCAACATACTGCATTACTTTGTTTGACTTGTTTGGCTTGATTGATTTATTTGACTTGATTGACTTGTTCGAATTGTTTGACTTAATTGATTTGTCTGACTTGTTTGACTTGAATAACTTGTTTGACATGGTTGATAGGTTTGTTAGAAATATACTTATGCATATGTAGGTATTAAATAATATAACTATACTCATCTTTTTCAGATTTCATTGCTTCACTTTTATACAGTTCTTATAGTATTATATTAAAACAGGAGCTTTATAGGTTTTTAGGATAAATAGAAGTTACAAGAAATGTTTGGCTTTATTTTTGAATTTATTTGAACTGATGTTTTGTGACAACAAACCTTAAATTGGTTGATTGTTTGGATTACATTGCTTAAATATTGACTTATCATTAATCTAGTTTTAATATTACTTGATTTATATTAATTTAGGTTGTATCACAATTTTAAGGAAATATAATATATTAGAATTATTTCTTAGTCTAGATTAAAAGTTCTTATTATAGTTTTAAGGGTATTAGAGTTTAGGCTAGGTTTAGTCTTGTGTTAGTTTAATGGGGAGTTATAAGAAAATTATAGATTAAGGGAGAGCTACAGAGTTAGGGGGAGTTATATATATAGAATTAGTCACTATGATTATTCCAAGTTTAGAAAGATATACTTTTTGTTGATGACAAAGGGGGAGAAATTATAAAATAGGTGTAGTTTAGATAGGCATAGTTTAAGGGGGATAGTAGGAATTCATGCTGAAATGGGGAGTAATCGAAGAATCAGATTAACAAGCAATATCATGTACGAATATTGTATAAACCAAGGTTATCATCATCAAAAAGGGGGAGAATGTTGGAGAATGGAATGTTGATGATGTTTTGATGACAACAACCTTGTTTCAATCATTATCATTATTGATTATAAAATATATATACTAACACTTTTGTCCAGAATATATATATATATATATATACAAGATTTATATGCATGAAATAAATATTGAAGACTGTACAGCTTAAGAGATTCAAAGATTTCAAAGTAGAATTAAGACTCATGAATATCAGGATATCAAGATATCAAAAGTTCAAGATTGTCAAAGTAATATAGTCTAGTTAGTATGTAAAACTCTGATTAGCACTCAAATTCTATTTTCAAATTATCGCTTTTTAAATTAATTTCAAACTGTTTTCAAAATTCATTTCAAACTCTTCTCAATAATACCTTTTTAAGGATTTATGATTTCAAATATATATACACTTTCTAAGTTTCTTATATTTATATATATTATAAAGTTTTATAATTATATATGTTTATAATTTTATAGTTTTATATCATTTATATATATAGTTTTTAAATCATATGTTTAAATTATATTCCACTATGTTTTTATACTTGAAAAGTTATATTTTAAACAACTAGTTTTATTCCAGGAATTTCCGGAATATATATATATTGGTTTAAATATTTGAAAATTTGATTTAAAATTCAAATATATATATATACACACGCCGACATATATGTTTTTCCATGTCGACATATAACTGTCACAAATTTTTAAGTTTAAAAAGATGTGTCTCTTCATTTTAAAACATTTCAGAAACGGTTGGGTCTCCTCGATCACTATATAAAGGCCTCATTTTCGAAAAAATTTCATAAGATATCATCTCCTTCTTCCCTACTTTACATACCACTATTATTCTTCTTAATTTTCTAAGTTTCTACACTTATTCGGTAACAACCCGGAATTTCTGAACCAATTTAAATTTTTTATTTTAGATATTTTAATGGGTTTTGAATATTTAAAATGATTTATTTTAAATAATAACGATTTAAAACTTATTTTAATCGAAGTTAGAACATATAAATTTATTTTAATTATAAAACGAGTTCGAAATGGCACGGTAGTTTGAAAATTTGATTTTTAATTTGAATTGAATGTACAGAATTCAAAATAAATCGGATTTCAATAAAATAAGAAACGTTAGAATCTTTTTAATTATATCTTTCTAACAAATGTGAAAAATCCATATTTCATGATATAAATTGAAAGTTATGTCCAGTTTGAAATTTAAAATAGTCGCTATGGAATTTAATATATTTTTAAATAATATATAGCCCTTAAAAACAGCCATTTTGCAAACGACCTCCGTTTTCGACGAAACCACTTTTGTTGGATCTACAATGTCAATTTATTGTTATGTTTCAAATTTCATAATTTTTGGAATTAATATGTGAGCGCAGTGAATATAAATGTGTTTGGTCCTATCAGTTTGAATTTAATCGACTGGAAAAATGGCCATTTTTCAAATTGTCTCCAAATTCGACGAAATTAGTTTTGTTAGGACTGTATCATCAAAACATAGCTAGATTTATTTTTCTGGAATTTTTGAAGTCAGTATGTGGCCCCGATAAACTAAAATGTACGTTTAAATTCAATATATATTGATTTATATTTTAATTTAAAGAAAAACTAATCAAAACAGTCGAATTGGCTTACGAAACATATCCCATTTTGTCTGGAATGGGGGTATTTGGCAAGGGGCGACAGTCATAGGGTTTCATTTGGGGTTCGTACGCGAAAACTTCAAAATTAAGCAGTTATTAAAATTAAATATTAATTTAATAAATAGCATAAAAGGGCCAAGTCTAAACCGTAGATCCAATTCATTCCAGCGCCGTCAGCTTTAATCAAAGGGCTAAAAATCTTGATTTTTCTCCGCTTAATCATACTCGATCTGTAACGACCCGCATTCTACGCATCAGTGGATCGTAGAATATTTATTTCTTTCTCATGCGAAGTCGTATAACCATGTGACTTTTGGAGGCGACTATTGGGGTCATTTCCCATGTTCATGATTTTTGTCGATTTTTATATGACCATTTTGCTCCTAGCTGATCTTGTTTCGTACATAACTTTTGATAGTAAGGAGTTTTGACCTGAAATCGCTTTCATTAGATCCGGATGATGGTTTACCTTTCTGTAGAGTGGTCACATTAGCCAAACGGCCTCACCGTTTGGGAGATATGGCTGAAACAATGTTTAGAAGGTGAAAAACAGCTTAACCGGGCTTAATTGGGTAATTAACAGCTAGGCCCAGTGGGGGATTTCGGGATTTGGAGTATTTAAGGGCTGTTAGGGTTAGGAATTTCGGTTTTTAGTCACTTTCCAGCCGCCACATACATCATAGAAACCCTAACAATTGCCTCCAACATCTAGAATCATCTCTAATTACCGTTTAATCAAGGATTAGGCTTAGCAACACCAAATCAAGGAAGATCTTCACCAAATCAGTATTAGATCTACTGTTAGACATCGGTATTCGCCCAAATCAGAGGAGTTTCAGTTCTGAAAGTTTTATTTGTGGCAAAGGTGAGTGATTAGCTTTGTTTTTCACTAATAATGGCTAATTAGGGTATTTAGCGTTAATTAGCGAAATTATGTGTTGTCAAAATCTGGAAAAATTTGTAAAAATTCTTAAATATTATTTTAGGTCTCTGTTAGAAATTTGGGTTAATTTGGATAATTTTTGTTAATCATATCATTAGTTATGCCTGAACATGATTAAGGGGAAAATATGGGTTTTTGGTATGTTTGATCCGTTTAAACTTGTCATATTATTATTTTTGTGTTTATGGTTGATTATACATGTTGTTATGACTGTTTGAAATGATTTATGATTGTTTAGAAAAAGTTAGATTGGTCGAAAACGCCGTCGTATGGCGTAAATAGCTCGCTGGAAGAGTTGCAGGAATTTGGACCGGATCGGATCGCCCCTCACACCCCGATCATGGGGAATGACAACGAACCCCACACCCCAATCGTGGGGAATGACCACGATCCGCACACCTCAACCGTGAGGGAAGACCACGATCCGCACACCGCGACCGTGAGGAAAGACCACGATCCGCACACCTCGACCGCGAGGGAAGACCACGATCCGCACACCGCGACCGTGAGGGAAGATCACGATCCGCACACTCGACCGTGTGGAAGATGAAGATCCGCACACCTCGACCGTGTGGAAGATGATGAATCCTCACACCACGACTATGAGGAATATGGCGAACCCTATGAGGGCGATCGTGAGGAAGAGGACCACGAGTTGATGCAGAAGAGGACCACGAGCCGTCCATGGATCGCGACCTGAATAGGAGACCCATGAGTTGCGCATGACCAGGAACCGCGAACCGCTGGCGAATCACGAACCGTGCACATCTGAACTGAAGTATGGACATGAATGGAAGCTTGGAGCTACGAACCGAATGGAGATCGAACCGAGATGATGATGACTAAAACCTGAGATGCAAAGGTAGTTCAATTGAGAAATTAGAACTCATGATCCAGATGGGAACTAACGAGTTAACTTCATGATTGGGCTTTGCTGCGGGACGTGTGAAAAGGGTTTATCGATATCCATAATTTTGGTTCACCACTAAGAGATGGATTAGGGGCTTGTAGTGATAGTTATACGGGGTTGGACTCCGTCATGGCCCGAAGGATTAGGTGAACAGATTAATGGGTATCATATGCTTTACGCACTGAGTGAGAGATGTGAGGATGGTTTCTATGCTTGATTTCTTTGTTATCACTGTGACATGCACACCCCTCCCCCGTTATCTTTACACCCTATGCTAGTGTTACCTTAGAGTATTGTACGGTATGTTAAGCTGACTCTTTGGTTGCAGGTCCAGGTTCAGGTATGATTGGATTATACATGTTATTGTTCTGTTTTGTTGCTTATCGCTCATACCAGACTTTTTTTCTGACCCAGAGTTTTATGTCTCTTCTTATTACTCTGGGTGCTCCTAAACGAGAAGACTAGAGACAGGTTAGGTGGTATGCACGAGTAGCTGATCCGGAGACGAGCAGGTGGCTCCTACGTACTATTATATATATTATCCCTGTGTTGTTGTTGGTCACCTCTTAGGCATTAGTAGTGTACCTTTCCTTTCTTTTGCTTTAGAGACAGTGAATTTGAAATTGTAATAATGATGTTGGATCATAAGCTGTATTTTGGATTCCGCTGCTATGATGGTTTAGTTTTCAGCTTATGCACTGTCTCGCCTGTTTTATGTCAAAGTTATGTTATTATTATATTTTATTCCATGTGCTGTGAGACATTCTACAGGTTCTTTGTTAGTTCACCGTAAATTTTCCTTCCTTTTCCTTTCTTTGGTGACCGTCGTGCTAGTCGGGCATTGGCACAACGCACTTTCATAGGAAATGTCGGCTGGTGCGAGGCGGGCCGTCACATTTGGTATCAGAGCTCTAGGTTACGTAGTTAACCTAGGGAAGTCATCAGGGAGAGATAGTATACGTATATAAGAGCGCGTATTTTGTGATATTTTGGTTTTCAAAAGCTATACATATATTATTAGTATATAAGGAAGAAGTTGTACTGCACGGGCACCACAAAGGAGATGGTTAATCGTTTTCTCTTTACATATTGAACGATGAGCCGATATATGAGGAGTACGGGTTCAGGAGCAAACAATAGGAATGTTCCTGATATGAGGACGATGTTTACTACCTTCATGCGAGAGATGCTTAGGGATGCTCGGGGAGAAGTTCCTAATGTTGCAAATGGTAATGGTGCAGTAGTGCAGGCGCCTAGGGCTGATTTCGCCAAGCTAAACAAGGATTATACTAGTCTTGGTGGGAAGCCGTTTCACGGAACGGAGTCGGCTACAGAAGTTCAAGATTGGCTAGATAGTTGCGAGCGCATCATCGAAGATCTGGGAATGAGGACGCAATGAAGAGGAAGCTAGCATCGCGTCAACTGCAAGGATGGGCTATGAGTTGGTGGAATGCTATTAAGGCAGCTATCCCAGAGGATCAGATTACTTGGAATCAGTTTAAGACTCGCTTTTGTGATAAGTTTATCCCAGTTGCTCAGAAATCAGAATTGTTCAGGAAGTTCTTGGAGCTTAAGCAGAATGGTAGGGCAGTCTCGGAGTACATCACTGAATTCGATACTTTATCAAAATATGGATTGTCCCTCATCGATACAGTCGAGAAGAAGAACGAGAAGGTCAGAGAGCCTTTTTCCTAAGTCGAAGACTGAGGTTGCTATTGCATCTACAGAGGAGTCAAAGCCGCAAGCAGGCGGTGAAGGCAAGAAGAATTCTCAGAATAAGAGGAAGCAGAACCCGACCAAGGATAGTCAGAATAAGAATGGTGGCGAGTGCTTTAGTTGTGGCAAGAAGGTCCACTATGCCAGAGATTGTCGAGAAAAGCCTGGGGAAAAGAAGTTCTTTAACTGCGACCAGGTGGGACATCACAAGGATGATTGTCCACAACCCCCTAAAGAGAAGCAGGTTGTGAAAGCATATGCTTTCAACGCTGTTCCTTCTTCGTCGAATGCTCCAACTGTGGCGCAAAAGGGAAAGGGCGTCGTTATTAAAGGTATGCCTTCCGTTTATGATGTTCCTGTTAGAGTGTTGTTTGATACCGGGGCTTCCTGTTCCTTCATATCTAATGACCTGGTAGATAGGTTGGAATTGGAATCCGAGATAGTCGATAGACCTTTAGTAGTGACGAACCCGATAGGTGGCTCGACTGGTCTTTGTATGATTTGTTATAATTTGGTCTTATCGAGTCATGTATGTATGTTTGCTTTGTTTAGGCTTTACTGGGTTTAGCATTATTTTGGGGAGTCGATCTACTCCAAAGGTATAGGGTGGTATTAGGTACCTACCTAGTGATGGCGATAGTAACTGGATTTAAGGAAGCTGAGAGGTTATCGTTATAATAAGTTCTAGTTGTCTCTGGGAGGCAAATGAGTGCTCCAGTGCTGGGTTGTTTTGCTAGTATCACCTCACGTGGATTGTCTGAATTTGGAGGAGATATTCCTTGGATGCTTGTCTGATATTGGTTTAGGCCTTTGGGGCTTGTGCTTGGGGAATGTCGAGTTCGATTAGGATGGTTCGCGTGAGAGATAAATAGTTGTTGCGATTTTTCATTGGATGATATCTTGGTTTACTTGAGGAGTGATGGGCAGCCGTGACAGGATAAGACTATTCGATGGTATGGACTGCCCTGAGTTAGACACGATTGGGTTATGAGATGACTCGACTAGGACTCGAGAAAGATGCAAAGTAATGGATTGTTTAGGACCCTATGTTGATGTACTCTTTGGATAGTAGAAATTTGAAGGAATAGGATGTGTCCGTTGATCATGGAAGATGCAACGAAGATTAGGACGATTCAAGTTGGACTTGAACTCGTAAAAGAAAATGGGTGTTCGTTGATCATGGAGATGCAACGAATAAGGAGACGACTCACGTTGGACTAGAGTTTGTCGGTAATGGATACTCAAGACTGGGTCTGAGTTATAGATTGACTCGAGTTAGACTCGAGAAGGCTGCAAGGAATTGGATTTGGCTCGAGTTGGACTCGAGAGGGCAGCAAGATAATGGATAGACTTGGGTTGGACTCAAGTATTTTAGGCGGACTTAAAGCAGGGGTATCTGGGGACGCCCGTTACCTTGGATCCGTTGGACGTGATCTAGTTATCCTTGGAGGATAAACGTGCGTTGGACGTACGGTAGTCCGTTTGGAGGCTGGGCTTCCATTTGTTATTGATGTTGGTTGGACCAGACATACAGGTATCGACGTATTCATGGCTTTAGCAGGTGATAGATAGAACTTGTTTGATGGATGCTATGGTTGCTATGTTTGTCTCTATTTTTCTTCTATTGGGTAGAGTACCACCTGTGGGGTTCTAGCGATGGGGCAGAGTGATTGTAGCAAGGCTATGAGCCAGCGCAGTGAAGTTGTCATGGCTTCATGGGGCAGAGTGGACATAGCAAATGGTTTAGGTGCGGTAACAGTTGCATTGAGTAGGAGACATGCCAGTTTAGGTGTTATGTTTCTGGGATGGAAGCCATTAGAGTATATCGCGAGATATGATTTCAGATCTAAGTATGGATTGGATCCATAAATGTTAGCAAGTTTGACGATTAGATCGATTTTGATTGAGTGGATTGGTTCCAGTTAGAGGTACGACCATAACCTATTGGAAACCACCTCTAAGGTAGAGATGGATATCGATGGCGAGAGATTAATCAAGTAAGGAATTGATCGAGAAGGATGGCTTCAAAAGAACGAAAAGCTGGTTGTACCCAACGTAAAAGGATTGAGTGATGGAGAGAGACGTAGGGAAGTAATCTCCAAGTGCATGGATTGCCATTTAGTTAAAGCTGAGCAAAGGAAGCCTAGTGGTTTGTCACAATCGTTGAAACAAGTCTCAATGGATTTCATTGATGGTTTACCAAGGATTAGATCAGGTTGTGGTGGTATTTGGGTGAATCGTGTATTAGAGGATCTTTCGAGGATTTGTATATTGGATTTTGGAGGGTCATAGGATGTAACACCCCACCTTCATTAAGGTCACTCACAAAGGGAATGCCTTAATTTTGGTGGAGCGTTTTAGTAGACAGAACAAAATATTACAAGACAGATACGCAGTACTTAAAAAATTATAACTTTATTTCAGCGGAAAACAGAAATCAGTTTGGTTACATCTTCCAAAATCACTTTACCAAAACTCAAGTACATATATATATCAGCCTTTTTCAAAAGCCCTCAGAGTACAAAACTTTTAAAGTCATAATCCCCACAGACGATGCCATAAGAAGTCAAGCCATACTTTAAGCACTTTAAGCACTTCAAGCATAAGAAATCAGGATCAAGCTAAAGTATTCCCTCCCTGGAAACCTAGGGGGGAAAATGGAAGAAAAAGGGGCGAAAACAAGCAAGGTCAGACATAAAGTCTGGCAAGTCCAGTGACTTTCAACTATGAACAGATAATAATAATCATGGCATGCAAATAAAACTGGATGCAAGATAACAGTAACAGGAGTAGCAGATATACTTAGGTTAAACAGAAGAAACGTAATGATATAAGCTATTAATTTTACTTCTCTGCACTAATACTAGTATAACAGGATTAGGTGTTACCCTAATGTCTAAACAGAAACAGAATATTGGGCCATTACCACCCCAACAGAAGGTACAGGAACAGAATAATCCTTACGGAAACAGAATGTTAGAATTAGGTGTACACTAGTAAATGGGTCTTTACCACCCCGACAGACGGTACAACGCAGAAATAGACAGGTGTTACCACCCAACAGAAACAGACGGTACCCAACAGAACAGACAGAACTAAGTGTACTCTAAATTCTACCCCACGCGATCGGCTCCCTAATACATAAATACCCTGTGCCAGCTCCACAAAAGGGTGTATCATTCCCTAAAGTGGCAACCTTTGAATGACACAGACCTATTTACAGATGTCACGGCGTCTTAAATCCACAGAGGCAGACCGGGATCCATGCACGCACATGATCCGGTTGGAACACACCATCAACACCCCACGCCATTATCAAAATGATCCACTTATAATTAGTTCAGTAAGCGTGCCCGGACCCTACCTACTGTTGGGTCATAGTTTTGATACCAGAAAGGGTTACTGACTAATATGGATCCCAAACAACAGATGAAACAAGTATTATCCCTTCTAACCTTGTGTCCCCAGACTAACAGATTTCAGATTAACTTGTTTACAAGTTTTGAGACATACAGAGTTCAGGTCAACTAGTTCATAGATTAGAAAATCAAGTTAACAGGTTTTCAGACTAACGGATCAGATGTACAGTTTTAACAGACTTACAGATTTGTCTATCTTTGTATTGGGCCTACAGATTCACGAAATGGGTTTATTAAACTCATTAGTCCTGTTGGTTTAACCCTATCCACCCAACACGTTTTAGACATCATATTTATCTTACATTTGCATTAATTAATTACTAATGCACAAACCTCTCACATTAGGTCGCTAGCTTGTGGCCGCTGGATGTGCCGGGCGGTTCCGGGCAGACTTCTGCCACAAGCCAGACCTAACCTCGTGTCTAAGCATATTTTAGCTATGCCTACGACCTCCCACATTAGACTGACAGTTTGCGGTTGCTGGTTAAGTCGGTAGGGTCCGGGCAGGCTTCCACCGCAAACGGAGTCTAACCTCGTGTCATAGTCACTTTATTCCATTACAGAAAATATCAGACTATTTATGTTCATTTAACAGATTTGACTTCTTTTCAAGTCGCAACAGATTAATCAAATTAACGTGTTTTACTCAATCTTAGATTGAGCCTACAAATTACAATCATTTAGCTTTTCAACGGATTTAACAGATTTAGCAGCTCAGGTGGTTCAACAGATTTAACCGATTAGGCAACTCAACAGATTTAGCAGATTAGGCAGTTTAACAAAATTAGCAGATTAGGCGATTCAACATATTTAGCAGTGTAGGCAATTCAACAGATTAAACAGTTAACAGATTTTAGCAGATTAACATATTAAGCCGATAGCAGTTTTAGCAGACTTAAACATTTCTTAAAGTCCTATTCACATATCTTGCCTAATCATAAAGTAAGACTAAACTTACATGCCCAAATTATGGTCATAATTTACCATATAACATATGTCCCAAATTAAAGTTAAACTTGCATAGTTCAGAATATTCTCCAAAAACCCCAAATCGTGATTCACATATAAATTATGTCAAAAATATAGCCATTGATTACAATGCATGTCACATATCCAAAAATCCATTTTTAGGCGTGTTCACATTAATGGTTATCCTATTTAATATAGGTCTTTACGCCTAAGTTATATACAAAATAATTCTCCTTCTTCCAAATTACAGACTATAATATATATAGTATGTCCAGATCTAGATCTTGAATTACAACTTAGGTCCTTTATGTTCTAAGTCATAAACAATCTCATATAATATGCCTCCAATTTATGTCCTGAATTACAACATGTGCTATGCATCTAAATCAATTACATGTTTACAGTTAAACTTTACGCCCCAAATCCCAAGTCATATGTCCAATATTCTTCTATGCCTCAAGTCATATGTTCAATACACTTTATGTTTTAAACATGTCCAGTCATATGTCTCAGATTCATGTTCTAGCTATAGCCTATATTCTTTCCTCAAATCTGTCACAAATCAGTCATGCCCAATTTATGCATCATTCATTATTTGTCCCAAAAGTTTAGCATTCGTACGTTAATCTCTTATGAGATTTGGCGCAGGCTCGTGGTAGCCTGGCTATAGAACAGAAAGAAGAAAGAGATACATAATAGTTACAATAAGACTGATCTAAGAAAAACAGAATATGTATAACCTCAGATTTAGATTTACAACCATGTCATGATCATAATTAAAGTTCATATCTAAAAATAATTGTACTTGCCTTGGTTGGATTATAGAAGAAGAGCTGCAGTTGTTCTCTTTTAATCTTAGTCAGAATTTCTAGTTTTGATTCCAGCAGAGTAGCGACACCATTATTTTATTTTAATAAGAACAGAGGCAGAGTATAAGCAGAATGAGATTGTGCAGCATAAGGTTAGAGAAGAATGGTGTAAAGAGAATGGGGCTAGGGGGCTATTTATATAGGATTAGGCGGACGAATCTAGACTGAAAATGAGACCAAAAACATCAGAATGAACCCAGGCTCAGAGCTGGGTTCCAGCATCAGGTCGACCCCCAGGTCGACCATAGGGTCGACCTGGTCCCTGGGAAGTCGACCATAGTGTCGACCCCCAGGTCGACCTGGTCCTGGGCGGGAAAATTCCCGCCTAATCTGCCCTGTGTTTTGAATTTGAATTTCGAATTCGGATTTCTGAGCTGTTTTCGATTCTGAAAATTCGTGAATCTTCTAGAGGTCATATTTCCTCATACAAACTCCGTTTCTCGAAAACTCGGACTCGTTTCCAAGCAGAATTTCGAGACGAACGCAATGGCGCAACCCGTTTCCCTTGATTCTTATTTTAAAAATTAATTATTCTCTGATTTGTTACTTATACGTTCACAGAAAATATGGGGTGTTACATTCTCCCCTCCTTAAAGGATTTCGTCCCCGAAATCTTCAAGTTAAGAAGAATGTGTCCTACCATCCAGTCATCCTTCTACTCAAAAATCATCCACAAGCATCCATTGTCCTAAGAAAACTTCTAATGTTGTATGAACATATGCAAAAGTGTGTGTATATGTTCCTTATCTAATGCAAAGATCAGGCAGTCCACTGATTCAGTTGACCTCCTTAATGCGAATTATGTCAGTGCCATGAGTCCAACATGTATGAGATTTTCCTATTTGATCCATATCATTCTTGTATGAGTGACAACCATTCATTCATATCAACATCCATGTGATGAGTCGATCATTTTACATCCACAAAAATTGAAAATGCTCACACATCCATATGCAGTATGAGAGTGTTTTCGAGCCGATCTAGTGCCTAGTGTGTGTATATGCATCCACGAGCAACCACTAGCAACCACTTGCATCCACTTGCAACCATCAAACATAACATGTCTCAAACACATGTTTACATCCATAGGATTCCTATATATAGGTCGAAGACTCGATTGATAGGATACATTCGAGTGATGGGAGCGAGTACAGATAAATAAAAACTTGGTTTCCATTGGACATTGGTTGAGAGACTAATTCCCCTAAGTTTCAACCCCGAAGACCAAAATCAACATCAGATTGACACCCAGAGGATTACCCTCTTTAGACAATGTCAAAACAGGAAATCTTATCCTTATCAGAAATATTCAGATATTTACAGATTACTGGTACAAATCAGATTACCAAATGATTCTTAGGAAATTAAGCATGATAAAAACCCAGAATGTATGCGTCATAGTCAACTTAACGCTCAACACAGATACCCAACTTATCACAATTAGATGAGTCATAACCCTTATGGGTCTGAGTCTACAGCGGAATCAGAAACAATACTAGTATTAAAGTGCAGAGTATCAATTACAGAATCAAAATGCCAGAATCAGAAAAGAGTTTTAACTCAACAATCAGATAAAGAAATTTAACCTCCTACAGAAAGTTTTACTATTTCTATCCTATCCACTAGCCTCGAGAGTGTTCGTCTGCCCTCCAGAAGTTAGTCCTGCCCTCTGCCCTTGCCCTCGTTTCTTCGAGCAGTCCCTAGTGAAGTGTCCCATCTCACCACAGTTGAAGCAAGTGCCCTTTCTTTTTCTACAATCCTTGTTCAGATGAGTCGTGCTTCCACAAGTAAAGCACTTTTTCTCCTTCTTATCTTCAGACTTCTCATCCTTCTTTTGTGTTTCATTTTTGGGCCATGCTTTCTTGTTCTGTGGTTCTTCCTTCTTTGCCTCTTTCTTTCCCTTGTCTTCCTTGTGCAGTAGTGCCATATCCACCAATCTCTCGTAAGTCGCTCCCATGGGTACATGGGTCATGGCTAGGCTGTGCAGTGGCTCGTTCAATCCTTTAACAAAGCGGAGAGCCTTTTTATGCTGAGTGTTGACTAAATCCAGTCCGAACCTAGCAAGTTGGTTGAACTGGTTGACGTATTCCTTAACCGTCATGCTCCCTTGCTTAAGAGATAAGAACTTCTCCACCTGCAGACTTCGCTCAGCTTGTGAGAGGAATCTCAAATCTCATCCTGAAATCCTCCCAAGTTTCCACCGGTCTCTCAGCATGGGTAACCTCCCACCAATAAGAAGCTTCGTCTTTAACCAACCACACTGCCTACCGTACCTTTTGCCTGTCGTCCACCTCGAAGATGACGAACAAATCTTCGGTCTCCTTCAGCCAGTTCCTTGCTGCCATGAAGGATTCAGTTCCGTAAAAGTCTTTTCCACCCATAGCCTTGAAGTCTCTACACGTCTTTGCGAAAGCATTTCCACAAGGAGGTAGAGGAGGAACCGCTGCAGCTGGGGGAGGAGGGACGTCGGCTGGGCCTGCATCATTAGCCCTAGCTTCTAGGTACCTTCTGAACTAGCCAGGTACCGGTACGCCCTCAGGAAGGTTAAGATCCCAAGACATGCTGTAATGAAAGAAAAAGGATTCAAACGGAGAACTGAAAAGATAGATATATGGCTTTCGGGGATTATGTTTTTTTTCAAAATAAACTTTATTTTTGAAAATACTTCCTTTTAAAACCCTTTTGAAAATAGTTTTCAAAAACTTTACCCAATCTGGTAACCTTCAGCTCTGATACCAAGTGTAACACACCACCTTCATTAAGGTCACTCACAAAGGGAATGCCTTAATTTTGGTGGAGCGTTTTAGTAGACAAAACAAAATATTACAAGACAGAAAAGCAGTACTTGAAAAATTATAACTTTATTTCAGCGGAAAACAGAAATCAGATTGGTTACATCTTCCAAAATATCTTTACCAAAACTCAAGTACATTTATATATCAGCCTTTTTCAAAAGCCCTCAGAGTACAAAACTTTTAAAGTCATAATCCCCACAGATGATGCCATAAGAAGTCAAGCCATACTTTAAGCACTTCAAGCACTTCAAGCAAAAGAAATATGGATCAAGCTAAAGTATTCCCTCCCTGGAAACCTAAGGGGGGAAACGGAAGAAAAAGGGGCGAAAACAAGCAAGGTCAGACATAAAGTCTGGCAAGTCCAGTGACTTTCAGCTATGAATAGATAATAATAATCATGGCATGCAAATAAAACTGGATGCGAGATAACAGTAATAGGAGTAGCAGATATACTTAGGTTAAACGGAAGAAACAGAATGATATAAGCTATTACTTTTCACTTTTCTGCACTAATACATGTAAAACAGGATTAGGTGTTACCCTAATGTCTAAACAGAAACAGAATAATGGGCCTTTACCACCCCAACAGAAGGTACAGGAACAGAAACAAAATAATCCTTACGGAAACAGAATGTTAGAATTAGGTGTACACTAGTAAATGGGTCTTTACCACCCCCAACAGACGGTACCACGCAGAAACAAACGGGTGTTACCACCCAACAGAAATAGACGGTACCCCACAGAACAGACAGAACTAAGTGTACCCTAAATCCTACCCCACGCGATCGGCTCCCTAATACATAAATACCCTGTGCCAGCCCCACAAAAGGGTATATCAATCCCTAAAGTGGCAACCTTTGAATGACACAGACTTATTACAGATGTCACGGCGTCTTACATCCTCAGAGGCAGACCGGGATCCATGCACGCACATGATCCGGTTGGAATGCACCATCAACACCCCTCGCCAATACTAGAATGAACCGCTTATAATTAGTTCAGTAAGCGTGCCCGGACCCTACCTACTGTTGGGTTATAGTTTTGATACCAGAAAGGGTTACTGACTAATATGGGTCCCAAACAACAGATGACACAAGTATTTTTCCCTCCTAACCTTGTGTCCCCAGACTAACAGATTTCAGATTAACTTGTTTACAAGTTTTCAGACATACAAAGTTCAGGTCAACTAGTTCACAGATTAGAAAATCAAGTTAACAGGTTTTCAGACTAACGGATCAGATGTACAGTTTTAACTGACTTATAGATTTGTCTAACTTTGTATTGGGCCTACAGATTCACGAAACGGGTTTATTAAACTCATTAGTCCAGTTGGTTTAACACTATCCACCAAACACGTTTTAGACATCATATTTATCTTAGATTTGCATTAATTAATTACTAATGCACAGACCTCTCACATTAGGTCGCTAGCTTGTGGCCGTTGGATGTGCCGGGCGGTTCCGGGCAGACTTCTGCCACAAGCCAGACCTAACCTCGTGTCTAAGCATATTTTAGTTATGCCTACGACCTCCCACATTAGACTGACAGTTTGCGGTTGCTGGTTAAGCCGGTTGGGTCCGGGCAGGCTTCCACCGCAAACGGAGTCTAACCTCGTGTCATAGTCACTTTATTCCATTACAGAAAATATCAGACTATTTATGTTCATTTAACAGATTTGACTTCTTTTCAAGTCGCAACAGATTAATCAAATTAACGTGTTTTACTCAATCTTAGATTGAGCCTACAAATTACAATTATTCAGCTTTTCAACAAATTTAACAGATTTAGCAGCTCAGGCGGTTCAACAAATTTAACCGATTAGGAAACTCAACAGGTTTAGCAGATTAGGCAGTTTAACATAATTAGCAGATTAGGTGATTCAACATATTTAGCAGTGTAGGCAATTCAACAGATTAAATAGATAACAGATTTTAGCAGATTAACATATTAAGCCGATAACAGTTTTAGCAGACTTAAACATTTCTTAAAGTCCTATTCACATTGCTTAATCATAAAGTAAGCCTAAACTTACATGCCCAAATTATGGTCATAATTCACCATATAACATATGTCCCAAATTATAGTTAAACTTGCATAGTTCAGAATATTCTCCAAAAACCCCAAATCGTAATTCACATATAAATTATGTCAAAAATATAGCCATTGATTACAATGCATGTCACATATCCAAAAATCCATTTTTATGCGTGTTCACATTAATGGTTATCCTATTTAATATAGGTCTTTACGCCTAAGTTATATACAAAATAATTCTCCTTCTTCCAAATTACAGACTATAATATATATAGTATGTCCAGATCTAAATCTTGAATTACAACTTATGTCCTTTATGTTCTAAGTCATAAACAATCTCATATAATATGCCTCCAATTTATGTCCTGAATTACAACATGTGATATGCATCTAAATCAATTACATGTTTACAGTTAAACTTTACGCCCCAAATCCCAAGTCATATGTCCAGTATTCTTCTATGCCTCAAGTCATATGTTCAATACACTTTATATTTTAAACATGTCCAGTCATATGTCTCAGATTCATGTTCTAGCTACAGCCTATATTCTTTCCTCAAATTAGTCACAAATCAGTCATGCCCAATTTATGCATCATTCATTATTTGTCCCAAAAGTTTAGCATTCGTACGTTAATCTCTTATGAGATTTGGCGCAGGCTCTTGGTAGCCTGGTTATAGAACAGAAAGAAGAAAGAGATACAGAATAGTTACAATAAGATAGTTCTAAGCAAAACAGAATATGTATAACCTCAGATTTAGATTTACAACCATGTCACGATCATAATTAAAGTTCATATCTAAAAATAACTGTACTTGCCTTGGTTAGATTATAGAAGAAGAGTTGCAGTTGTTCTCTTTTAATCTTAGTCAGAATTTCTAGTTTTGATTCCAGCAGAGTAGCGACGCCATTATTTTATTTTAATAAGAACAGAGGTAGAGTATAGGCGGAATGAGATTCTGCAGCATAAGGTTAGAGAAGAATGGTGTAAAGAGAATGGGGCTAGAGGCTGTTTATATAGGATTAGGCGGACGATTCTAGACTGAAAACGAGACCAGAAACATCAGAATGAACTCAGGCTCAGAACTGGA
This sequence comes from Allium sativum, assembly GCA_030737875.1. NCBI lineage: Eukaryota > Viridiplantae > Streptophyta > Magnoliopsida > Asparagales > Amaryllidaceae > Allium > Allium sativum. The sequence goes on along the minus strand of CM060921.1, from coordinate 593,387,335 downwards.
TTCCAGCACCAGGTCGACCCCCAGGTCGACCTGGTCCCTGGGAGGTCGACCATAGTGTCGACCCATAGGTCGACCTGGTCCTGGGCGGGAAAATTCCCGCCCAGTCTGCCCTGGGTTTTGAATTCGAATTTCAAATTCATATTTCTGAGATGTTTTTGATTCTGAAAATTCATGAAACTTCTAGATGTCATATCTCCCTCATACGAACTCCGTTTCTCGAAAACTCGGACTCGTTTCCAAGCAGAATTTCGAGACGAACGCAATGGCGCAACCCGTTTCCCTTAATTCTTATTTTAAAAATTAATTATTCTCTGATTTGTTACTTGTACTTTCACAGACAATACGGGGTGTTACATTCTCCCCTCCTTAAAGGATTTCGTCCCTGAAATCTTCAAGTTAAGAAGAATGTGTCCTACCATCTAGTCATCCATCTACTCAACCATCATCCACAAGCATCCATTGTCCTTAGAAAACTTCTAATGTTGTATGAACATATACAAAAGTGTGTGTATATGTTCCTTATCTAATGCAAAGATCAGGCGGTCCACTGATTCAGTTGACCTGCTTAATGCGAATTATGTCAGCGCCATGAGTCCAACATGTATGCAATTTTCCTATTTGACCCATATCATTCTTGTATGAGTGACAACCATTCATTCATATGCAACATCCATGTGATGAGTCGATCATTTTACATCCACAAAAACCGAAAATGCTCACACATCCATATGCAGTATGAGAGTGTTTTCGAGCCGATCTAGTGCCTAGTGTGTGTATATGCATCCACGAGCAACCACTAGCAACCACTTGCATCCACTTGCAACCGTCAAACATAACATGTCTCAAACACATGTTTACATCCATAGGATTCCTATCTATAGGTCGAAGACTCGATTGATAGGATACAGTCGAGTGATGGGAGCGAGTACAGATAAACAAAAACTTGATTTCCATTAGACATTGGTTGAGAGACTAATTCCCCTAAGTATCAAACCCGAAGACCGAAATCAACATCAGATTGACACCCAGAGGATTACCCTCTTTAGACAATGTCAAAACTGGAAATCTTATCCTTATCAGAAATATTCAAATATTAACAGATTACTGGTACATATCAGATTACTAAATGATTCTTAGGAAACTAAGCATGATAAAAACCCAGAATGTATGCGTCATAGTCAACTTAACACTCAACACAGATACCCAACTTATCACAATTAGATGAGTCATAACCCTTATGGGTCTGAGTCTACAGCGGAATCAGAAACAATACTAGTATTAAAGTGCAGAGTATCAATTACAGAATCAAAATGCCAGAATCAGAAAAGAGTTTTAACTCAACAATCAGATAAAGAAATTTAACCTCCTATAGAAAGTTTTCCTATTTCTATCCTATCCACTAGCCTCGAGAGTGTTCGTCTGCCCTCCAGAAGTTGGTCCTGCCCTCTGCCCTTGCCCTCGTTTCTTCGGGCAGTCCCTAGTAAAGTGTCCTATCTCACCACAGTTGAAGCAAGTGCCCTTTCTTTTTTTGCAATCCTTGTTCAGATGAGTCGTGCTTCCACAAGTAAAGCACTTTTTCTCCTTCTTATCTTCAGACTTCTCATCCTTCTTTTGTGTTTCCTTTTTGGGCCATGGTTTCTTGTTTTGTGGTTCTTCCTTCTTTGCCTCTTTCTTTCCCTTGTCTTACTCGTGCAGTAGTGCCATATCCACCAATCTCTCGTAAGTCGCTTCCATGGGTACATGGGTCATGGCTAGGCTGTGAAGTGGCTCGTTCAATCCTTTAACAAAGCGGAGAGCCTTTTTATGCTGAGTGTTGACTAAATCCAGTCCGAACCTAGCCAGTTGGTTGAACTGGTTGACGTATTCCTTAACCATCATGCTCCCTTGCTTAGGAGATCAGAACTTCTCCACCTGCAGACTTCGCTCAGCTTTTGAGAGGAATCTCAAATCTAATCCTGAAATCCTCTCAAGTTTCCACCGGTCTCTCAGCATGGGTTACCTCCCACCAATAAGAAGCTTCGTCTTTTAGCAACCACACTGCCAACCGTACCTTTTTCCTGTCGTCCACCTCGAAGATGACGAACAAATCTTCGGTCTCCTTCAGCTAGTTCCTTGCTGCCACGAAGGATTCAGTTCCATAAAAGATTTTCCACCCATAGCCTTGAAGTCTCTACACGTCTTTGCGAAAGCATTTCCACAAGGAGGAGGAGGAGGAACCGCTGCAGCTGGGGGAGGAGGGACGTCGGCTGGGCCCGCATCATTAGCCCTAGCTTCTAGGTACCTTCTGAACCAGCCAGGTACCGGTACGCCCTCAGGAAGGTTAAGATCCCCAGACATGCTGCAACGAAAGAAAAATGATTCAAAACGGAGAACTGAAAAGATAGATATTTAGCTTTCGAGGATTATGTTTTTTTCAAAACAAACTTTATTTTTGAAAATACTTCCTTTTAAAACCTTTTTGAAAATAGTTTTCAAAAACTTTACCCAATCTCGTAACCTTCAGCTCCGATACCAAGTGTAACACACCACCTTCATTAAGGTCACTCACAAAGGGAATGCCTTAATTTTGGTGGAGCGTTTTAGTAGACAGAAAAAAATATTACATGACAGATAAGCAGTACTTGAAAAATTATAACTTTATTTCAGCGGAAAACAGAAATCAGATTGGTTACATCTTCCAAAATCACTTTACCAAAACTCAAGTACATATATATATCAGCCTTTTCCAAAAGCCCTCAGAGTACAAAACTGTTTAACTCATAATCCTCACAGATGATGCCATAAGAAGTCAAGCCATAATTTCAGCAGTTCAAGCACTTCATGCAGAAGAAATCCGGATCAAGCTAAAGTATTGCCTCCTTGGAAACCTAGGGGGGAAACGGAAGAAAATGGGGAGAAAACAAGCAAGGTCAGACATAAAGTCTGGCAAGTCCAGTGACTTTCAGCTATGAACAGATAGTAATAATCATGGCATGCAAATAAGACTGGATGCGAGATAACAGTAACATGAGTAGCAGATATACTTAGGTTAAACGGAAGAAACAGAATGATATAAGCTATTACTTTTCACTTCTCTGCCCTAATACTAGTATAACAGGATTAGGTGTTACCCTAATGTCTAAACAGAAACAGAATAATGGGCCTTTACCACCCCAACAGAAGGTACAGGAACAGAAATAGAATAATCCTTACGGAAACAGAATGTTAGAATTAGGTGTGCACTAGTAAATGGGTCTTTACCACCCCAGAAGACGGTACCACGCAGAAACAGACAGGTGTTACCACCCAACAAAAACAGACGGTACCCCACAGAACAGAAAGAACTAAGTGTACCCTAAATCTGACTCCACGCGATCGGCTCCCTAATACATAAATACCCTGTGCCAGCCCAACAAAAGGGTGTATCAATCCCTAAAGTGGCAAACTTTGAATGACACAAAACTATTTACAGATGTCACGGCGTCTTACATCCTCAGAGGCAGACCGGGATCCATGCACGCATGTGATCCGATTGGAACGCACCATCAGCACCCCTCGCCATTATCAGAATGAACCGCTTATAATTAGTTCAGTAAGCGTGCCCGGACCCTACCTACTGTTGGGTTATAGTTTTGATACCAGAAACGGTTACTGACTAATATGGGTCCCAAACAACAGATGACACAAGTATTTTCCCTCCTAACCTTGTGTCCCCAGACTAACAGATTTCAGATTAACTTGTTTACAAGTTTTCAGACATACAGAGTTCAGGTCAACTAGTTCACAGATCAGAAAATCAAGTTAACAGGTTTTCAGACTAACGGATCAGATGTACAGTTTTAACAGACTTACATATTTGTCTAACTTTGTATTGGGCCTACAGATTCACGAAACGGGTTTATTAAACTCATTAGTCCAGTTGGTTTAACCCTATCCACCCAACACGTTTTAGACATCATATTTATCTTAGATTTGCATTAATTAATTACTAATGCACAGATCTCTCACATTAGGTCGCTAGCTTGTGGCTGCTGGATGTGTCGGGCGGTTCCGGGCAGACATTTGCCACAAGCCAGACCTAACCTCGTGTCTAAGCATATTTTAGTTATGCCTACGACCTCCCACATTAGACTGACAGTTTGCGGTTGCTGGTTAAGCCGGTTAGGTCCGGGCAGGCTTCCACCGCAAACGGAGTCTAACCTCGTGTGATAGTCACTTTATTCCACTAAAGAAAATATCAGACTATTTATGTTCATTTAACAGATTTGACTTCTTTTCAAGTCGCAACAGATTAATCAAATTAACGTGTTTTACTCAATCTTAGATTGAGCCTACAAATTACAATTATTCAGCTTTTCAACAGATTTAACAGATTTAGCAGCTCAGGCGGTTCAACAGATTTAACCGATCAGGCAACTCAACAGATTTAGCAGATTAGGCAGTTTAACATAATTAGCAGATTAGGCGATTCAACATATTTAGCAATGTAGGCAATTCAACAGATTAAACAGATAACAGATTTTAGCAGATTAACATATTAAGCCGATAACAGTTTTAGCAGACTTAAACATTTCTTAAAGTCCTATTCACATATCTTGCCTAATCATAAAGTAAGCCTAAACTTACATGCCCAAATTATGGTCATAATTCACCATATAACATATGTCCCAAATTATAGTTAAACTTGCATAGTTCAGAATATTCTCCAAAAACCCCAAATCGTGATTCACATATAAATTATGTAAAAAATATAGCCTGTTGGCTATCTTTTTTGACCAAGCCACCCAGGTTCACTCACAAGAGGAAGGTATGAAACTATATTCCCCAAGTGCATGAAGGAACGGATCGCACACTATCGACTCGCCCGTCGTCGGATCGCACACTATCGACTCGCCCACCATTGGATCGCATCTCGTCGGATCGCCCCCTGTTTCATCAGCGAAACGAAACCCCTATGCGACTCGATCCGAACTTATATTGTTGCCCAGCGTAGACCGATCCGATCCCCTGATGCATGGCGAACCCTCTGACCCGTTCAAGCGTGAGCTAGTCTTCAGCGATCCGAGTCGCACAGATCTAGCGACACGTGTCCCTAACCGTCATTTTGACCGATTCTCCCCATCTGCACGATCCGATTTTCAAGCAGATCGCGACACCTGTCCACAACGGCTAAATTGACTATTTCCTCAACGGTGGCGATGCGATCCGATGTTCTCGGGCTTCGTGCCACGTGTTACCACGACCTGCCTGGCAAAATCAGCTGTAAATATCCCGGAGCTTGGCATTTTTTGGGATCTTTTTGGCAATATTGAGTACTTAATCCGCCATTATTGACAAATTACTAGAGTATTGAGAGAAATCCTTGATTGTATTAGCTTTCAAAGTATAATCAATAATATATAAAGTGGACGTAGGCTTGTTAACGCCGAACCACTATAAACTCTGTGTGTTATTTTCTTTTTCCTCATTCTTCAGTTGAAACTCCATAAGATTCAGAATAATTTGGGTGTTAGGTCCAAATTTTGATCTAACATTTTGGTGCTTTCACTGAGAAAACAGTCCTAAAGTTTCACTATTCAGTTCTTTGAAGATTCCAGCGATTCGGATATCATGGCTGGAAAAAGATCTAAGGAAGCACGAGCTTCGCAAACCAATGAAACAATTGAAGAAAGTGTGCACGAGCTAGGCAATGAGGAGACTCTGGATCGCGGAGCGCAGGGGGCGAACCGATCTGATGAAGACACCACGCTCCGAGTCGACGAGAACGAGGCGATCCGGATTGCTGAAGGGGTTGTTACTCGATCCCGAGGTAACATCTCGAATCCTCCGTGCACCACGACCGCGAATCAATCTCGGGGGGGGGGGGGGGGGGGGCGTTGCGAGCCGCCATCCTCGAACCACAGCGATTCGAATTGATGATCAGACTACGACTCGACCTGGAAAGGAGCCTATGGCTCGCTCCTACCGTCCTGGCCCCTTTGCTCGACCTAGCTCAAGCTCTTTGCGCATAAGAGAAAGTGATGATAACCAATATGATCCTGCTGCTCCCGTTACTGAGGGGGATCTCTCTCGCTTTTCCGAAATGTGGGAGAGACTGTTTGATGAATTGGCTGCCCAAAGGCAGGAAAGCTCCGTCCTGCGACAAAATTTGACTGCTATGGATAGAAGGCTTGATGAGCTCGCAAGGCAAAGGATGCCGCCGGTTCGTCCACTCACTCCAGGATATTCTTCTTCGTCTGAGGAATCGCCGAGACCTCTGCGGCGACCGTATGAGAGAGCCGAAAACATAGAGCAGCTTCGGTTCGGAACCCTGCCATCACGGGAAGAAGAAGCACTGGAGGCGGGGCCCTCAAACCGTAATATGAACGATCAAGCCGCAACTCCCAGGACTCGAGATGTGGACAGTCCTGTACATAACAGACTACCTCAGCCCCGTCGCCGCGCACATGTTCATGGTAACAGGGGGCAACGAAGCCATATTCGAGCCCCGGATTTTGTGACTGCCCCCGAAAGAGAGATTAGAGAACCCCGCCGAGCCAGAGGCACTGACCCTGAACCTCCACTGACCAGTGCAAATGTTGCAGCCATGATCCATCAGATTCTGGCAGATAGCCGTGGACAACGGAACGAAGATTGGGGAATCGACCGCAGTCACACCCCTTTCACTGATGATATTTTGGATGCGACTTTCCCAAGGCGTTTCAACATGCCGTAGATGAATCGATACACGGGCAGGTCTGATCCCTTCCAGCATCTGATGAGATATTCTTGGTCAATGACCGCTGCCGCAGCTTCTGATGCCGTCAAGTGCAAAGCATTTCCCATATTCTTGGAGGATGTAGCATTGTTATGGTTTACTCGCTTGCCAGCAAGATCGATTTCTAGCTTCAGGGAGTTGAGTGAGAAGTTCGTAGAACAATTCCGTATCTATGCACAAAAAACTAAAAGTGTGATTGACTTGTTCCTTGTCAAGCAGCGACCAGGCGAGAGTTTGAGGTTGTACCTAGACCGTTTCAATTTGGCCGCTACTGAAGTTAAAGATCCCCATGAACCAACCGTTGTCGCAGCACTGATTGACGGAGTAGATAAAGACACTGAATTTGGGAGATACCTGGCAGGCAAGCCACCCCATACTAGAGAATTATTCTACGAAAAAGCCAACGTACACTTGCGCCGGGAAGAAGTATATGCTAACCGAAAGGCAAAAACGGCCGATAAAGAGGAAATCCAGAGCAATGTCGCCATTAAGCAGACAGGATACAACTCGGGGAAGGTCGAAGTTAATGTTGGAAATCGGAATCAGGGTGGTTGTCAGTCAGGGAACAATGATAATAATAGTAATGGCAACAACCGGAAGAGGAACCGAGGGAACGACTCCCAGAGAAGGACTCGTCCCAGGGCCTTTGAGAGTTATACGCCAATAAATGATACTCTGGAAAATATCTTCATGGATGCGTATGAAGTCCTCCAGAATAAGAGGCCACCTCCCAGAGAGTTGACGGAGAAAGAACGTGAAACGGGGAAGTTTTGTCTCTTTCATCAGATTCACGGCCATTCGACAAATGAATGTCGTCGCCTAAGAGATGTAGTCGAAAGGCTGCTTCGAGAAGGAAAGTTAGATGAATACAGAGTAACGCCCAGAGACAGGGGGCAAACAGTACAGGCCCCAAGTCAGAACCAGAATCAACTTGCTGCTAGGCCGACTGCCCAGCAAAAGGGAAAGAACATTGTTATTAATACCGTAATCGGAGGACTTTATCTTGCCGGGCATAGTTCCAAGGCATTAGATCAATATGTCAATGCAGCCAAGCAACACCTTGAGGTATGGGAGTGTAGCAACCCTGAGGATAATATCCCGGTAAAGCAACAAAAGATGATGACCGACGATGTCGTTTTTCGAGAACGAGAAAGCATTGGAGTTCATGCTCCGACTGAAGATCCATTTGTAATTACAGTACCTATTGGACCAGCCACTGTTCATAAGGTTTTAGTGGACAACGGGAGCTCCGTCAACATTCTTTTCAAAAGGACATTCGACCAGATGAACCTCGAAATAAAAGACTTGAAGCCCTGTCAAGGATGGATCCGTGGATTCAACGGAGCATCTACCGCTCCAATGGGTTATGTAGAGTTACCGGTTACGCTTGGGGAAGGAGAACGCCAGAGAGTGAGAATCCTTCCCTTCGTGGTTTTGGATGTTGAATCGCCCTACAATGCCTTCTTGGGCCGACCGGCCCTCGAAAAGTTCAGAGCCTGTATAGCCCCCTGGTGCTTGCTATTGAAATTCCCCACAGAAGCTGGCATTGGTATCGTCAGAGGAGATCAGGTTGCTGCGCGAGCATTTTATGTTGCCGAACTAAAGTTACTTCGCAATGGAGGGGACATTGAAACTAAAGGCGCTTCTCCCCCTATGGGGGAGGGGACCTTATAGCAACTAAAGAAGATAGTCGTTGGAGAGTCGCCCAGAGAGCTGCCTGAGGATATAGATCCCAGAGAGGATCAAGAACCCGAGGGCAGAATGGCGACTCCCAACGAGACAACTGTGGACGTACCGATCGATGACAGTGACCCGGAGAAGGTCCTTAAGATTGGATCCCAGTTAAATCCGAATCTCGCTAAAGAATTGACGGATTTCTTAAAAAACAACTTGGATGTATTTGCCTGGACCCACGCGGATATGTGTGGGATATCCCCATCAATCATGAGCCATTCATTAAGCATTAACCCTAAACATCCTCCGGTAAAACAAAAAAGGCGAATGTTGGGCCCAGAGAGGTCTGCTGCCTTGAAAGAAGAGGTTGGAAAGCTAAAGAGTAATGGATTTATCAGAGACTCGACCTACCCAGACTGGATTTCGAATCCAGTCCTGGTAAAGAAGGCCAACGGGAAGTGGCGAACGTGTATCGACTTCTCGAATTTGACCAAAGCCTGTCCAAAAGATAGTTTCCCGTTACCCCGGAATGACCAGTTGGTAGACTCGACGGCGGGTCATGAGCTTCTCTCATTTATGGATGCTTATTCAGGATATAACCAGATTCCGATGCATGTTCCAGATCAAGAACACACCAGTTTTATCACGGATCTGGGATTATATTGCTATGTGGTGATGCCCTTTGGCTTGAAGAATGCGGGCGCTACATATCAACGTTTAGTCAACAGAATGTTTTATAACCAGATCGAGAAAACAATGGAAGTATACGTCGACGATATGTTGGTTAAGTCCAAGCAATCTTCTCAACACACTACTGACTTGGCAGAGATGTTCGGCATTCTTCGAAAGTACGGAATGAAACTCAACCCAACCAAATGTTCATTCGGTGTTGCCTCCAGAAAATTCTTAGGATTCATCGTCAGTTCACGTGGGATTGAGATTAATCCAGACCAGATCTCGGCAATCAGAGACATTCAGGAACCAAGGCAAATTAGGGATGTGCAAAGCCTTGCAGGAAAAGTGGCCGCACTAAGCAGATTTATCTCCAGGGCTACGGATAAGTGCATCCCATTCTTCGAATTAATAAAGCGGGGGAAACGCCATTACAAATTGACGCCCGACTTTGTAGAAGCGTTTAAGAATTTACTCAGGCACCTGGAGAAACCTCCGATATTATCTAAGCCAATGGATCACGAGGACTTATTCGTGTATCTGGCAGTGTCATCCCATGCGATCAGCTCAGCATTGGTAAGAGAAGAGGATAAGGTCCAAAGACCTGTGTATTACGTGAGCAAAAAATTAACGGCCGCAGAGCGTAATTACCCAAGGATAGAAAAGTTGGCGTATAGTTTACTGATCGCCTCTAGAAAGCTTCGACGTTATTTTCAGGCGCATCCTATTACCGTATGCACCGATCACCCGCTCAAGCAAGTCCTACAGAGACCAGAGGCATATGGAAGGCTACTCAAATGGAATATTGAGTTACGTCAATTTGATTTGAACTTTCAGCCCAGACGGTCAATTCGGGGGCAAGTGATAGCCGACTTCATAGCAGAGTTCACTGTCCCTGAGGAAGATATAGCAAACGAAGAAGTTGATCCTTCAAAGTTACTTCTCGATCCCAATGCCTGGGGATTGTATACTGATGGCGGTAGGAATGACGAAAGATCCGGCGCTGGAATAGTGCTTGAAAATCCAGAGAAACGATTGATATCCTATGCTATCCGGATGGAGTTTCACGCCACTAACAACGATTCCGAATACGAAGCCCTGATAGCCGGATTAAGGATTGCAAAGGAATTAGAAGTCACAAAGTTGAACATCTTCTACGACTCCAAGTTAGTTGTGAACCAAGTTACTGGAAAATTACAAGCTAAAAGTGCAAGATTGATTTTATACTTAAAGAAGGTGAAAGAATTGCTGAACGATTTTGATCACTACAGCATATCTCATATTCCGCGGTCAGAGAATCAGCAGGCGGATAAATTGGCAAAGATGGCTAGTTCCGACGATCCTGAAGTGACTGGGCTAGCCCCCGTTGAAGTACTTCGGCCCCCTAGCATAGATCAAATGGAAATCGACCCAATACTAGAGACAGAACCAGAAAGGGAGTCCTGGATGACCCCTCTAAAGAATTTCCTGATGAATGGAACGCTTCCGACCAAGAAAAGCGAGAGACGTAAAGTAATTCGTAAAGCCGCCCGATACGTCCTGCAAGGCGGGGTTCTTTACAGACAAGGGTTTTCAATGCCCCTCCTTCGGTGTATAGCCCACGATGACATCAAACATGTGCTATAAGAGGTCCACGAAGGCGAATGTGGCGACCACACTGGAGGGCAAACTTTAGCAAAAAAGGTGTTGCGGCATGGTTATTTCTGTCCTACCATAAACAAGGATGCAGCAAGATATGCACGACGGTGTGATGCGTGCCAGAGATTTTCAAAGATACCAGGAGCACCTCCTAACCAGTTAAAAACAATGATGAGCCCATGGCCTTTCGTTATGTGGGGAATTGATATCATTGGAAGCCTCCCCATAGCAAGGGGCGGAGCAAAGTTCGCTATTGTGGCCGTGGATTATTTCACTAAGTGGGTCGAGGCTGAACCACTAACTATAATCACTACCAAACGAGTGATCAATTTTATCGTTCGAAACATCATTTGCCGATTTGGGATTCCAAAGATTGTGATAACGGATAACGGAACTTAGTTCGATAGCGCTGAATTCAGAAATTTCTGCCAAAAATACCACATTGAGAATCGGTACACTTCTGTGGCGCACCCGCAATCGAACGGACAAGTCGAAGCGGCGAATAAAGTGATTAAGTCCATTCTGAAAAGAAGACTGAAGCGGGCTAGAGCCATGTGGGCTGATGAATTGCCCTTGGCACTATGGGCCTACAGGACAACATATAAATCGGCAACAGGACATACCTCGTTCTCCCTTGCTTTTGGAACGGAAGCAGTCATCCCGGTTGAGATAAAGGTACCTTCTCACCGGGTGACTTATTATGATCCGATGACCAATAATGAATTGCTCCTTGAGTCCCTGGATATGATCGAAGAAAAGAGGGATGAGGCGGACCTGCGCGCCTTGAGATGCAAGCAACAGATCGCTCGATATTACAACAAAAAGGTTCGAGCCCGAACCTGGGAACCCGGAGACTTGGTTCTAAAACGTGTCTTTCCACCCCCAACTCATATGGGAGCGAAGTGGGAAGGACCGTACTCCATTCTGAGCAAGCTTGATAGTGGAACCTTCAAGCTGGCAACCGTAGATGGAAGGGAAATCCCCAGAGTGTGGAATGCCCAACATTTACGGCCATACTTAGCATAAAAGTTTCAAATCTGTTCTTTTGCTTTGTTGAAAACCATGTATAAGTCATGACTAGCCTAGAATGATTTGATTCCTTGAAGCAAAAGATTATAAAGTGGATGTAGGTCATGATTCGACCGAACCACTATAAAAATATTGTGTGTCATTTACCTTTATTGCATCCTTATTTATCTGCCTATTTATTTTTATGGAAATCGGCGTGAATAATGCAGGTACCCAAAGTCTGGCGCCAACTGTTCCTCCCGTAGACTGTTCGGAGGAACTCAAAGCCTTGGCAAATGCTCCAACTGCTTGTCCGACTGGTTTTAATCCTCGGAGCTTGGATTAAAATGTAAACCTAGGACGAGTTTGATGAGCGTGCACGATTGCAAACTGCTTGATCCGTGATTCTAACTCTCTAGAGTAGAGAGTATAAAGGACGTGAAGATGACGTTCACAAGGCATGACGGTGTACCATGATCGAAGCCGCCTGAGCAAAAGTCTAACCTTGGCGACCGCCAGGAGAATATAAAAGCGTCCATGATTTGGCGCTGAGAAAGAGCTCCTTCCCCGCTGAAGGATCGGGGAGCGAATGAATTGCTGAGCTCGAACTCTAACTCTCCAGAGAAAGAGAGAGTATAAAAGCGTCTCCGATTGAGCGTTGAGATAGAGCTCCTTCCCCGCTGAAGGATCGGGGAGCGAATGAATTGCTGAGCTCGAACTCTAACTCTCCAGAGAGAGAGAGAGAGTATAAAAGCGTCTCCGATTGAGCACTGAGAAAGAGCTCCTTCCCCGCTGAAGGATCGGGGAGCAAATGAATTGCCGAGCTCGAACTCTAACTCTCCAGAGAGAGAGAGAGTATAAAAGCGTCTCCGATTGAGCGCTGAGAAAGAGCTCCTTCCCCACTGAAGGATCGGGGAGCGAATGAATTGCTGAGCTCGAACTCTAACTCTCCAGAGAGAGAGAGTATAAAAGCGTCTCCGATTGAGCGCTGAGAAAGAACTTTTTCCCTGCTAAAGGAACAGGGACCGACTGAACTACTAAATTCAAACTCTAACCTTGGCAACCATCAGGAGAGTATAAAGAAGTCTGTGATTAAGCACTGAGAAAGGTGCCAGAAATTCGGTACCACAAGAACAATTATCCTATGAAATCTTCTAAGTCCCCCATATTCAGAAGTAGGGGGCAATCTGCCGACAATACTAACCAATCCTTAGTAAACCCCAGTCAGGTGCTATGATAACCACTGATTGGGGGCACATATACTCATATACATATACTGAACTCTAATACAGCAACGCAGCACGAAATTTTTTCTTTCTGTTTTTTGACTGATTTGTAATTATTATTAGATGGCCTATGACTAAACATGGAAAGTTTATTTGAATACAGGTACACAATGATGCAAAAAGAGATAAACTTTCATTTATATACTGCGAACCGACAAAGTGAAAAACAACCTAGAAAGGAAAGTGAGGGCCAGTCTCACAATTACAGTTCCTGGCCAGTGGAAAACCTAAAGACAAAATATCAACAAGCAACAATATCCTATTTACGCTTTGGCCTCTTCTCCTGCTTCTGACTCTCCAGCTTCGCCTTGTCGGCATCGGCCTGATCCCCTTTCTTCCTCTTCCTTTTGTCTATGAGAGGAACATCCGACTCTTTTGAAGATTCCTCTTCCACCTCTTTTCTCTTCCTTCTATCAGAAAGGGAAGCCGGGAAGTCATCGGGGTTTGCAAAATGAAGCTGTCGGCTGATGGATTTGGGCTGGATTTTCACAATCATCACAGTTTTGGGATCGAATTCTGCAAGAGGGACTACATCCAAAGCCTCATCTCCCACCTTCTTCGAAGCCATCTCTTTCTCCTGCCTAGCCTTTCGGCTGGCCAAGGTTTCGTCGTCATCGTCGTCGGCTTTTTTGGCACCGATAATGTCTTCTTCATCATCTACATGGCGCCCATCCATGTCTTTCAAGGCTTCGATGGTCTCAGCATCTTTGGGAACGTCAGTACTAGATACCGGGATGCTTCTTTCTGCTGTTGTGACCTAAGCCTGCTTTGATGTATCAATACCGGCACCTGGCGAGATAGCTTCATTCCCCGCTTCTTTTTCTTTTTCAACACCCTTGTCGACTGGCTCGCCACCTGTACCATGAGGAGCACACGTTACTAATTCAATTGGTTGTTCTACCAAACGACGACAATTCACAATTGCTTTGACAAATTGCGGGGAAAAGAGAGAGATACCTTCCGCAGATGCTCCCTCTTGAGTAGTTGCAGAGGCTCCAATGACCACGGGAGTTAGACCCAAAGGGATTAATGGATCATCGGGATGGTATTCCTCAACCCCGGAGGTCTTGGGATCCACGGCTGAACTCGAACCCTCGTCATCTTTGCCTTTACCCTTAGCCAGGGCCCTCTTCTTTTCCATCTCCGCTAGAATCAGACGACGACCCTCTGCTAAGTCCTCAGGCTCATTATCCCTTAAGATGCTCTTCATCAACTCATCCTCATCAATTTCTTCGACCCCTAATCTCTGCTTTTCACCCTCAACAATGGCATCCCATAAATTGGCTAAAGTAACGTGGTAATCCGGGATCCACGAAATGTTGCGAGTTTTGAGAACTTGGCCAAGGAAGTCGAAAATCATCTCTTCAAACCCCTCGATATCCTTCTCTCTTTCGAGGAGATTGTTGTTAGAAGCAGTGGCCAGTTCGATGGCACTTTCAACGTTCTTTTCAGAGAGAGCTGCCTGTCTCTCCGCGTCTGCGACCTGATCATTTAAAATCACTTTTTCTGCTTTAGCCAAAGCCAAACTTTCTCTTAAACTTGCTTTTTCTGCCTCCCAATCAGCTCTCTCAGCTTCAAAATGGCCTTGTGTTGTTTTCAACTCGATGTTGGCCATTTTGAGATCTTCAACCTCCTTCTTTAAGGCCATTTTCTCTTGGCTATTTGAGTCAAGTTCAGAATGGAAGCGTTTCTTAGCGTTCTCCAACTCGGTCTTATAATTTTCGGCATCTCTCCGCGCTAAGGCGAGTTGGGATTGAGCATATTCCAGGTCCTTCTCCATTTTGGTCCTGGCCCTTTCGTTGTTTTCAAGTTTCGCCTTGGATCTATGTGCTTCTATCTCAAGTGTTCGGATGACTTCCGAAAGGTTAACTGCATGTTTCTTCATCATTTCATATTGCCTGGCTACATGGCGGATGTGCCCGACAACTTCGCTATCCCAGTTCTTGGGGACCGGTTCCAAGGCTGGAACAAATGTCATCCAGTCAAAGAATATGTCTGGGAATTGTTCCCGCAGCTTTTCCAGCCTACCTTGAATCTCGGGACCATGCATGTAATCCCGTGACCCGGGGGCAGCCAACTCTGGCTGGCTGGAAGGGACGATGTCACTCCTCTCCTTTTCAGACTCTTTGGATGGATCCTTGCCCTTATCTTTAGATTCGTGATGCCTTTTTGACGACCGACTGTGGGAAGGTGCACTCCTTGGAGGAGTTAACTCTTTAGGAAGTTTCTTTCCCCCTGCAGGAACTGCCGGATAACTGGAAGGCTTGGTAGAGGTCGATTTTGGTGGAGACCGAGGTTGCGAGGAAGTCGGCTTGTGAGAAGGGCCACGAGAACGCTCAGCACCCGGATGAAGACTGGGTGTGCCCTCACGAAGAGAACGATAAAAGTAAGAATTCCTACGGGACATCTTTCCTGCAAAAAAAAAAGAGCATGTTAAAATCTTGAATACCGACGCTATAAGAGTGCGGGGTCAGATAGTGTGTGTGATTTGTGCATCCCATATAATTCCCCCTAACAGACCCGGGCCCGAAGATAGGCTCATCTGACTGGTTTCTTGTCCTCTAGTTGGAGGGATGGTCTCTTCAGAAGCAGGGAAGAAAGGCCCCCCTTCAAAGTCCTTCTCTGTATATACATCATCGGGTAGAGGAATTTTGTTCAGCTCGTCAAATAACTGCTCTTCTGTCAAATCATCGGGAGCAGCGGTTTCGATTGGAGTAGAAATCGGGATTTCCTTGGACATGTCACCGCGGACCTCATCCCCTCTGTATATGTTCAGGTCCTCATCGTCTTGGATGACTATCGGAGAAGGACTCTTGCGAAACTTAGTTGTTTCTACCGCTTGCGAAGTTCCCTCTCCCTCCGTTGGGGGCACGTACTTATAAGGTTTGTCGCCAGTGCCAAGTCCAAATCTTCTATCCAGAAGATGATGCTTATGAAGATTTTCATCAGTAATGCATTTTTTGATCCTTAGAAAGTCGGATCTGCTTTGTAGAAGAATGGACAATCGATTGTTGTATAGTGGACCCTCCGTTTTCGGGAAGACGTGATCTGTTTAAGACAAAGAAAAAGGGGGGAGAATGTTAACGCCTAGACTTCTTGAACAAGATATTCGATTAAAAGCTTAAAGTTTACTTGATTTGAGCCATCTTTTTGAGCATCCGGCCTGTTTCTTTATATAAAACCAATCAGATTTAGGATCCCCTATATTGCTATACCCATCGTACAGAACCTTCCTATTCGCCACCGATTCAAAGAAAGAGAAATTTGGAGTTGCCGAAGAACGGTGCTTGAAAATAAAGAAGAATGTCAAATCTCTGAATTTAAGTTCGGCGTGTAGGATCTCCGCGTATGCAACATATAGGGTGTATAGAGATGCGTAGGCGTTAGGATGAAGCTGCATCGGAGCAATACCCAGTCGTTTTAAAGTTTCGATGGCGATCGGAGGAAGCGAAGGAATAGCTCCTACCAAGCACATGGTTCGATTGATTGCCATATATCCTTCCGGAGCTAAGTGGGGTCTATCTTCGCTACCGGGTGTCAAGACATCATCCCACGGAATCCCGTGTCTCAAGCAGATTCTTTTAAGCTTTATATCGTCGAGCTTGAATGATAAAGAATCAGAAAATTTATCTATTCCGAGCGCGCCGGGAATCTCGTCGGGAGCTCGCCCGTCTATTTCAGACTCTTCGCTAGATGAAGTACTTTCGGACGGATCTGATTCCGTTGCCTCGTATTCAGATCCAGAATCTTCACCTCCTGTATTAATTGGAGGAATCTCGGGGTTGTGTTGCTCAGGAACCTCGGATTCCGTTTCTGTAGCAGATCTTGAAGAAGATTGATTATCCGACATTACTGCTAGGCAAGAAAACATGAAAAGTAAGATTAAAGCTACCCGTCCCCCATGTGTGCAAGTGCCGGTGTGTGTGCTTGTGCATGCATTAAAGATAAAGCGTAAAATCTATCAAGATCATCAAAGTATTAGTCGTCATATGCAGTTAAAATCATGTGGTCATTCAGTCCAGAAAGTACAAATCAAGGCCCTAGCCTAACTGTTCAGAGTTTTATGGTGACAAGGCATTGTCTAAGGTCCAAAAATTGGCTTGGATCGTGAACTACAAATCGGACCGCAATGTGTATGACGATCCGCCCTCCTTCGGATCGCATGGTAGAGGGATCGCCCTCCTTCGGATCGCAGGGTAGAGGGATCGCCCTCCTTTGGATCGCAGGGCAGAGGGATCGCCCCCCTCACGAATCGTGAAATCAGGTAATCGGGGTCTTCACTGGATCGTTGCCGTCCCCCATGAAGCGCGCCACTGCCGCCACCACGATCCTCCGACTCGCCACTGGCCTTCATCTTCTTCCTTTCCTCTCCTTGCCCACAATCCGAACCGGCCTTCTCCCTTCTCCTTCCTCCTTCGTCTTCCTCCTCTCCTTCTCATTTCCGAACTCCAACCCTTGAACCCATCAGCCATGACGCCTCGAGGGTTCCCTCAAAAATCACGATATTCCACCGCTTCTTCCCTCAAGCTAGTCGAAAAAATTCATAAACAATAGCGATTACGAGTAAGGGTGCTTTCGGGGGAGTTACCTTTATAAAAATTGGGAAAGTACTCGGATTTTTGAAGGTTTAAGAAACTAGGGTTCTTTCCTCAACGATGCAGGCGAAACGATACGACAGAAAAAAGAAGGAAGAAAGTGGAGAGGGGGGGGGGGGGGTCGACTTATATACGCGAAAGGGCGACCGGTTTTCTCCCCTTCTTTGTCCTATTCGATCCACGAAAATAGGCGGGCCGCGAACCAAAAGCCCACCACGTCTCGAAGGGGAGCCCGTCTCGTTCCGTTCCATGAAGAGGCCCAAGTACACACCAAAGAACGAAACGAATGGCTTGATAACGGACCGCGACTCGAGCACACGACCCGAGTCGATAAACTCGGTAATGAAGATTCTGAAGAATCCCAGAAAAGAAATTGTTCACTGTTTCGCGACTCGCTGTGAAAAGACAACTCTATAGCTTCGAAGCATGTTCCATCATCGATAAAACATACTTCGAGGGGGCAAAATGTTGGCTAGCTTTTTTGACCAAGCCACCCAGGTTCACTCACAAGAGGAAGGTATGAAACTATATTCCCCAAGTGCATGAAGGAACGGATCGCACACTATCGACTCGCCCGTCGTCGGATCGCACACTATCGACTCGCCCACCATTGGATCGCATCTCGTCGGATCGCCCCCTGTTTCATCAGCGAAACGAAACCCCTATGCGACTCGATCCGAACTTATATTGTTGCCCAGCGTAGACCGATCTGATCCCCTGATGCATAGCGAACACTCTGACCCGTTCAAGCGTGAGCTAGTCTTCAGCGATCGGAGTCGCACGGATCTAGCGACACGTGTCCCTAACCGTCATTTTGACCGATTCTCCCCATCTGCACGATCCGATTTTCAAGCAGATCGCGACACCTGTCCACAACGGCTAAATTGACTATTTCCTCAACGGTGGTGATGCGATCCGATGTTCTCGGGATTCGTGCCACGTGTTACCACGACCCGCCTGGAAAAATCAGCTATAAATAGCCCGGAGCTTGGCATTTTTTGGGATCTTTTTGGCAATATTGAGTATTGAATCCGCCATTATTGACAAATTACTAGAGTATTAAGAGAAATCCTTGATTGTATTAGCTTTCAAAGTATAATCAATAATATATAAAGTGGACGTAGGCTCGTTAACGCCGAACCACTATAAACTCTATGTGTTATTTTCTTTTTCCTCATTCTTCGGTTGAAACTCCATAAGATTCAGAATAATTTGGGTGTTAGGTCCAAATTTTGATCTAACATAGCCATTGATTACAATGCATGTCACATATCCAAAAATCCATTTTTAGGTGTGTTCACATTAATGGTTATCCTATAGGTCTTTACGCCTAAGTTATATACAAAATAATTCTCCTTCTTCCAAATTACAGACTATAATATATATATAGTATGTCCAGATCTAGATCTTGAATTACAACTTATGTCCTTTATGTTCTAAGTCATAAACAATCTCATATAATATGCCTCCAATTTATGTCCTGAATTACAACATGTGTTATGCATCTAAATCAATTACATGTTTACAGTTAAACTTTACGCCCCAAATCCCAAGTCATATGTCCAATATTCTTCTATGCCTCAAGTCATATGTTCAATACACTTTATGTTTTAAACATGTCCAGTCATATGTCTCAGATTCATGTTCTAGCTACAGCCTATATTCTTTCCTCAAATCAGTCACAAATTAGTCATGCCCAATTTATGCATCATTCATTATTTGTCCCAAAAGTTTAGCATTTGTACGTTAATCTCTTATGAGATTTGGCGCAGGCTCGTGGTAGCCTGGCTATAGAACAGAGAGAAGAAAGAGATACAGAATAGTTACAATAAGATAGATCTAAGCAAAACAGAATATGTATAACCTCAAATTTAGATTTACAACCATGTCATGATCATAATTAAAGTTCATATCTAAAAATAACTGTACTTGCCTTTGTTGGATTATAAAAGAAGAGTTGCAGTTATTCTCTTTTAATCTTAGTTAGAATTTATAGTTTTGATTCCAGAAGAGTAGCGTCGCCATTATTTTATTTTAATAAGAACAGAGGCAGAGTATAGGCAGAATGAGATTGTGCAGCATAAGGTTAGAGAAGAATGGTGTAAAGAGAATGGGGCTAGGGGGCTGTTTAAATAGGATTAGGCGGACGAATCTAGACTGAAAATGAGACCAAAAACATCAGAATGAACCCAGGCTCAGAACTGGGTTCCAGCACCAGGTCGACCCCCAGGTCGAGCATAGGGTCGACCTGGTGCCTGGGCGGTCGACCATAGTGTCGACCCCCAGGTCAACCTGGTCCTGGGCGGGAAAATTCCCGCCCAGTCTGCCCTGGGTTTTGAATTTGAATTTCGAATTCGGATTTCTGAGCTGTTTTAGATTCTGAAAATTCGTGAAAATTCTAGAGGTCATATCTCCCTCATACGGACTCCGTTTCTCGAAAACTCAGACTCGTTTCCAAGAAGAATTTCGAGACAAACGGAATGGCGCAACCCTTTTCCCTTTATTCTTATTTTAAAAATTAGTTATTCTCTGATTTGTTACTTATACGTTCACAGAAAAAACGGGGTGTTACATAGGATGACCATTTGCATTTGGTTGAGTTTGCATATAACAATAGTTATTAGTCCACTATTGGTATGGTTCCATTTGAAGCTTTGTACGGAAGACCGTGCAACTCACCATCATGTTGGTTGGAGACTGGTGAGAAATTTACGCTTGGACCAGATATGATACGAGAAACTTCAGATAAGATCAAGATTATCCAACAACGAATGAAGGCCGCTCAAGATTTGTTGGTCCATTTCCAGTTCTCGAACGAGTTGGAAATTCGGCATATAAGGTTGAGTTACCAGACAAGATGGCGGGAGTTAACAACGTATTTCATGTTTCCCAGTTAAGGAAGTTTGTGCATGACCCTAGTGTGGCTATTTCACCAGAACAGTTTGATGATGTCGAGGTTGAACCCGAGGCGGTTGGGAACTTCAAGCCTATGTGTATTGTTGGGAACGATACGAAGCAGCTTCGAAGGAAGGTGGTGAAACTAGTCAAAGTTCAGTGGGGTGATGATGAGAAAGACTGTACTTGGGAAACAGAGGAGGACATAAGGAGGAAGTATCCAGAACTCTTTGCCTGGTAAGGTTTTATATTGATATAGTATTCCCTTGTTAGTAAAACCGCATGCTAGGATAGGCTGGTTGTGTTGTTTTGTATCCTTTATTGTTTTGTTAATGATTGGTAGGCACGCGGGATCATTTGTATGTTTTGGTTAAGGAATTTCAGGGACGAAATTTCTTAAGGGGGGAAGAATGTAACGAACCGCATTCTACGCATCAAGGGATCGTAGAATATTTATTTCTTCTCATGCGAAGTCGTATAGCCATGTGACTTTGGGAGACGACTATTGGGGTCATTTCCCATGTTCATGATTTGTGTCGATTTTTAAATGACATTTTTTCCCAAAGCTGATCTTGTTTCGTCCATAATTTTTGATTGGTAAGGAATTTTGACCTGAAATCACTTTCATTAGATCCGGATGATGGTTTACCTTTCCGTAGAGTGGTCACATTAGCCAAACGGACTCACCATTTGGGAGATATAGCTGAAATAATGTTTAGAAGGTGAAAAACAGCTTAACCGGGCTTAATTGGGTAAATAACAACTACGCCCAGTGGGGGATTTCGGGATTTGGGGTATTTAAGGGCTGTTAGGGTTAGGAATTTCGGTTTTTAGTCACTTTCCAGCCGCCACATACATCATAGAAACCCTAACAATGGCCTCCAACATCTAGAATCATCTCTAATCACCGTTTAATCAAGGATTAGGCTTAGCAACACCAAATCAAGGAAGATCTTCACCAAAACAGTATTAGAGCCATTGTTAGACATCAGTATTCGCCAAAATCAGAGGACTTTCAGTTCTGAAGGTTTTATTTGTGGCAAAGATAAGTGATTAGCTTTGTTTTTCACTAATTATGGCTAATTAGGGTAATTAGCGTTAATTAGCGAAATTATGTGTTGTAAAAATCTGGAAAAATTTGTAAAAATTCTTAAATATTATTTTAGGTCTCTGTTAGAAATTTGGGTTAATTTGGATAATTTTTGTTAGTCTTATCATTAGTTTTGCCTAAACATGATTAAGAGGAAAATATGGGTTTTTGGTATGTTTGATCCGTTTAAACTTGTCATATTGTTATTTTTGTGTTTATGGTTGATTATACATGTTGCTATGACTGTTTGAAATGATTTATGATTGTTTAGAAAAAGTTAGATTGGTCGAAAACGCCGTCGTATGGCGTAAATAGCTCGCTGGAAGAGTTGCAGGAATTTGGACCGGATCGGATCGCCCCCCACACCCCGATCGTGGGGAATGACCACGAACCCCACAACCCAATCGGGGGGAATGACCACGATCCGTACACCTCGACCGTGAGGGAAGACGACGATCAGCACACCACGACCGTGAGGAAAGACCACGATCCGCACACCTCGACCGTGAGGGAAGACCACGATCCGCAATTCGCGACCGTGAGGGAAGATCACTATCCGCACACTCAACCATGTGGAAGATGACGATCCGCACACCTCGACTGTGTGGAAGATGATGAATCCTCACACCACGACTGTGAGGAATATGGCGAACCCTAGGAGGGCGATCGTGAGGAAGAGGACCACGAGCTAATGCAGAAGAGGACCACGAGCCGTCCATGGATCACGACCTAATAGGAGACCCATGAGTTGCGCATGACCAGGAATCGCGAACCGCTGGCGAATCACGAACCGTGCACATCTGAACTGAAGTATGGACATGAATGGAAGCTTGGAGCTACGAACCGAATGGAGATCGAACCGAGATTCTGATGACTAAAACCCGGGATGCAAAGGTAGTTCAATTGAGAAGTTAGAACTCAGGATCCAGATGGGAACCAACGAGTTAACTTCATGATTGGGCTTTGCTGCGGGACGTGTGCGAAGGGGTTATCGATATCCATAATTTTGGTTCACCACTAAGAGATGGATTAGGGGCTTGTAGTGATAGTTATACGGGGTTGGACTCCGTCATGGCCCGAAGGATTAGGTGAACAGAGTAATGGGTATCGTAAGCTTTACGCACTAAGTGAGAGATGTGAGGATGGTTGCTATGCTTGATTTCTTTGTTATCACTGTGACATGCACACCCCCTCCCCCGTTATCTTTACACCCTATGCTAGTGTTACCTTAGAGTATTGTACAGTATGTTGTGCTGACTCTTTGGTTGCAGGTCCTGGTTCAGGTATGATTGGATTATACATGTTATTGTTCTGTTTTGTTGCTTATCGCTCATACCAGACTTTTTGTCTGACCTAGAGTTTTATGTATGTTCTTATTACTCTGGGTGCTCCTAAACGTGCAGACTAGAGACATGTTAGGTGGTATGCACGAGTAGCTGATCCGGAGACGAGCAGGTGGCTCCTACGTACTATTACATATATTCTCCCTGTGTTGTTGTTGGTCACTGCTTGGGCATTCGTAGTGTACCTTTCCTTTCTTTTGCTTTAGAGACAGTGAATTTGAAATTGTAATAATGATGTTGAATCATAAGCTGTATTTTGGATTCCGCTGCTATGATGGTTTAGTTTTCATCTTATGCACTGTCTCGCCTGTTTTATGTCAAAGTTATGTTATTATTATATTTTATTCCATGCACTGTGAGACATTCTACAGGTTCTTTGTTAGTTCACCGTAAAGTTTCCTTCCTTTTCCTTTCTTTGGCGACCGTCCCGTGCTAGTCGGGCATTGGCACAACGCACTTTCATGGGAAATGTCGGCTGGTGCGAGGCGGACCGTCACACGATCCAAACAATGATTTTATAACTTTCCAAAATGAAGATTGTTAAGCTCTTTGCGAGCTACTGATCCATAAGGTGATGATGATTTTCATTGCTTGAGGGGTTCGATTTTTGGCCTTAATCAAGCCGACTTCGCACGCTATTCTCGGGAAAATGAGGGGGACCGAGTTCATCAGAAAGGAGTGCGCGTGGGCGCTGGACGATGGGCTTCATCGTGGCGGACGTGGATGGTGGTCCGGTAGAGCATAGGGGCGACGGGGGCGAGATTCTCAAATCGATGGCGATGGGTTCTTTGTTCACGCGATTACAGGAAGAAAGTAACAATAGGGTGAGGGTAAAAAAGGAGATTAGTGAATTTATTAATTAATTATTTAAAATTGTAATAAATGTTTAAAATTCCATAACTTTTTCATATGAGCTCGGAAAATTGCAGACTGAAGTGCATTGGGATTGTGGAGTCGAGAGCTTCACAACAAGTCTAACTGGGTCCAATTTGGAGCTTGTTAGAATTTAGGGCAGATTTAAATCCAAACCGTCCAATAAAGAATGACGGAGTGGAAACCGATTGTGAGAATTCTCTCTCACTCAAATTATTTTCCATTATTATATCATAGGTTGCAGATGGGGCTTAGTAGCTCCTGACACTATTTTTTTGTACAAACCATGGTTGATCGTTTGTTTGTTTGGATTGGGATTGTCATTGATCGATATTGTTGTATATAAATTTTTTATAAATTTTTGGAGCTTATACAGTTGTAAAAGGCACTCTGGATGTTGTAAAAATTTTTATTGATTGTTAATCATTATTGTTGTATACATGCGATGTATGAAATCCATATAACTGAAATTAGACGGTAATTGATTGGGTCTGATTCCAGTTCAGAATTAACGAATATTTTAAAATAATATTCAGTGAATAATCAAAATATGATTTTGATGTCCGATTTTGGATAAACACGAAAATATTGAAATGTCAAGCTGTGTTAAGTAGTTAAATGCCATTTTAACACGAACGGGATTTTTTGTTGATTTTATTCATTTTGTAATGAATACCAGAAAGTGATTTCAAAATCTGATATTTTGAAAATATTATCATTTTAGTATTATAATGATATAGAATATTCAGTTTTGATTTAAAATTGAATAGAAGTGGGAATCGTTTTAATTGAGTTTATAAATATTTTATAAATACATTTTGAACGGAAATCGACGAAATATATTATATATATATATATATATTAATGGCTTGAATAGAAAGCGCCGCTCAGCGACCGTTCGCGAATTTCGACCATTAACTTCAAATGGACATAACGGGAGATCTGATCGTCGGATTCTCCTAAGACTGGAACTGTTGGGTTCGTATCGTAATAATCTTTCCAATGAATATAAGATATTTAAGTTTGAACGATTAGATTTAGAATTATGTCCAAATCAATTTCAGATAAGGTCGCTATGAATGCAGTTCAGTGGCCGTTATTGGAAACCAATTGTAAAAGCCTTAATAAAATTATCAAAAGTATGGAAAAACTATGTAAAATCATAATAAGGGTTTTGGAAAGATTTTGGATGAAAAATTCCATATTTGAAAAAAAAAATGTATTTTTATCGAAATGAACTAGTTAATAACTAGAATAATAATCCAACTATCTTTAGAAATAAATAAATTGGATTTGAAAATGTTTTTAAAATAACCAGAATTTTCCAACGAATAAATTGGAATAGATTTGGAATGGAATAATCTTCGGAATATTTCGATATTGGATTCCGTGATTACACAAATATTATTGAGGAATTTGGAAGATACAGATATCGTTACTCCCAATACGATATCCGTTGGTTTCAAAATTTGATATTGAATATAAGCCGATATAATTTCTATTCAGAGCCTTATATTAATATCAAATTGGATTTTGGGTTTATCGTGAATGGTGTCTTAAATAACACTGTTTTTAAACCCAGTTGAGAAAAGAATAAATCTTTGAATTAAGATTTAGTGAAGCTTTCCAATTAATTAATATTTAATTGGAATTGAATAAAAGAATTGGATTTTTGGGTTTATCGTGAACGGTGTTTTAAATAACATTTGTTCTTTAACCCAATTGACAGTGAAGAATATGATTTGGAATTTATAATCTTCAAATTAACATTAATGAAAATTTTCAAAGTAAAGATTTACAATTTAATATATTAAATTGGAACTGAATGGAATTCAATTTAGTAATAATCGAGATGAGCTTCTATAAAGGAAGATCGTTATTATATATGGAATTTAAATGGTTTAGTCGTTATTCCATTTATAATATTGATTTGATATGGAAATTTATATCGACTATATACTGTTATGATTTTCGTGAAGATTCCATTTTGCTGGAAGATGATTTTGGGTTTATCGTGAACGATGTTTTAAATGACATTGGTTCTTTAACCCAATATAGACAGGATTTATTTCCTAAATTTGAATAATCATTAAATAATTATTTTTGGAGATTAAAACTAAGTGGAGTTTCAATGAATCTTTAATTAGATTGAAATGTTAATGTGGTAATTAAATTTGCCAAATTTGAGAAGTGTTCGAAAATGGAGTATCACCAATTTTACTCCATGCGATAGTTGAATCTTTAATTAGATTTGAACGTGAAATGATAATTGAATTTACCGATAACACAGTGGTGTTAGATATGGAGTACTACCAATTTTGCTCCATGGGATGAATAGGTTGGGATGGGATAATAAAATGAATGATTACTTCGGTAAGGCGTTAATCCCTACTAGTTTGATAAACCTTAATTTGGTTTAAACCGTGAAAAGATACTATAAAATCTTTTGAAATGATTTCCAAAGAAATGTATTAAAAAGTGTGTTTAAAAGTGATAATCTTTGATAAGATTAATGAGTTCCTTTCCAGAATAAAGAAATATGAATAAAAGAATATTCTGGATTGGAATGAGGTGTATGATGTGTTGTTATAACACTCGATTATAAGATATACGAGCTATTCGGAAAGACCGGGTTTCACCTATTCTGAATAATTGATACGACGACTAACAATCGAAGAGATTGAAAACGGTGCAATACCAACGATCTTCACATCGAATGGACGGGTTGCTCTGATGCCTATGATTGGAGTAGCTACCTTAGAGGGGCTACAGTGGTAGCCGTCCGGACATATTTGTTGATTGTTCGGATATGCGAGGGCCTCTATCCTGTATTGGACATACAGGATAAGGAATAAGGTGCCTCCGGTTTCGTTCAGACCCAGAACGGACTTGCAAATGGATGGTGTGTCTGACATTGCATTCTGTTATGCTGTATTCCTTGATCTCTACTAAATATATATCTGTTTGGTGCCGGAGAATTTATTCTCTTGCTTAACACCCTTCTCTGAGACGTACGAGCTTAGAGGTTATATGTTGGTTGAGATCAATGATATGGTATGGATTGATAGTGTGACATGCTGAGTTGCAGTGATCCAAACTTTTGTTGAAAAGCAGAGCTTGGTGGATGATGATCAAAGCATAGCTCTAATTAGCATAGCTTTGAGATGAGGATAGACAACCTTAGAGGTGTCATGGATTCGATCGATCTTGATGAGCTGGGTGTGGTCGCTCCACGCTCAGAGGGATAGGGCACACCCCCCGATTCCCAAAGGGATAGAGTAAGCGGTGTTTTCTCTAGCTGGGACGTAAGCCGCAGTGATACTTGATTTCCCAAAACGGCGGATGTGCATTACGGTGTTTTCTCTAGCTGGGACGTAAGCCGTTGTGTATTGCACTACGTGGTAGATCTTTCGAATCAGGAGCCATCATGATGGAAATCCAACTTTCCAATACGACATTTTGCGGTTTTAGTTGTAAACCTATATATAGCGACATAGTGGGATGGGGCGCTCATCCGTCTATGATTGATACATTTATATTTGAAGTTGATTTCTTCACTTATAGTAATAATAAAAGATAAATTTTGCGTACCAAGCATATTTGGCTATTATAAGGTAAAAATCTATCTTCGGCTTGTGTTGCATTGTGTTACGGGACCTGAGTCTTATAATAGCTTCATTATTATTTATTTTGCATTGCGCTATTTGTTTTATGCACTAGTATTCTTGAAGGTAACCTGTTCCGTGTTAGCGGCTTGGTCCCATGATTAACCCAACTTTAAAATAAAGATTAATAACTATATTAGTTATCACACCAGTCCCATGACTGACTCGGAGTTTATTGTCTCTACCTAAACTCTGGGTTCCCATATTTTCCATACGGGCAGCTAGTAGTTTTGGTTTTCGCAGATATTTCTTTTCCCAGGATCTTGAATTACAGGTGGAGCTATATTCGGAAAGCTTTGTATCCGTATATTTCATTCAGTTGTGTTGTAGATTTATTTTCCGCTATACATTGTATTTATACATTTAAATTTCCGTTGCTTTGTAATTTAAAACTCTGATATTTTCTGATGAAAATTATTTATTCATACTCTAATATATTCTTGTACTCTGATGAAATTGTTGTAATAACAATGAAATGTTCTATTGTTTGTGTCTGATGAGTCGTGTTCTCAATTCAATCCGGGCTTTCTCGTAAGGGGAAGTTTGGGTCGTCTCATATTCTCTGCCTATTTCAATACAAATTATATCATTCTTCTTATATTTTCAATCTTTGTCAAATACTCTCTGTTTGGAAGTGCTACTCAAGAGTTCTAAGGCAATTGTAATCAAAAGTAGGAAGGGTGTGTTCCTTGTAGCCTGAAATCAAAGAAAAGGGTAGGGTGTGTTCCTTGTATCCCGTAAATTAAGGAAAAGGAGCGGTGTTAACCTTTTAGCCGTGAAATCAAGGGTGTTGTAATTGGATACTGATATTAATAAAACTCTGCACAATCCAGCGTTGTGCGGGCTGGAAATAAGAGTAATCCGAACCAGTATAAAATCCGGTGTGTTCTTTCCTTTTCTGGATTTTATTTTTGTCTACATCTGCATATGTGATTATTTCTGTTGTGATATTCTTTCTGTGATTCATGTAGTAGTTTGTGTAATTTTTAATTGGTTAAGATTTCTATAAGTTCTTGAAAACACTATTCTCCCTCCTTTAGTGTTATTTTTGCCTTAAGATCCTTGATCCTCATCCCTAACATATATGATATAACGTATTTTCTTTTGACGATAAATCACTTAGTGGAAATTCACTTAAAATCACTTGAGCCCAATTTATGTCATAATTTCCAAAAATAGGAAAAAAGGCTTTACAAACATTCAATGTTGGGTTGTTGAAATTTCCTGAACATGGAGTAATGGCACGGTAGAGGTGTAATTTAACCATTCTTGCCTTATGATGATAAAAATGGTTTTTGAACTCCAAATGTTCATCACTTTCAAAAATATGGTGAAAGGCATCTAGATCATTTTCATTGAAACATGAGATCTATTCCCGTATTTTTGCAACACAAAATATCATCAAAAACATCACAATTCAAAACAATTTGAGTTCCATTTACAACTACTATGTGTTTCATTTGCATATCCTTGATAAAAATCATGATTCGAGTTTGTACAAAACATTTTAACAAAATTCCAGTAGCAAACTTCATCATTCTCCTTAGAATCAATTAAACTTGAAAATTCCATTTTGTTGAAAAAGAGATCGAAAATCACAAGAAGCAAAATCACTAAAAATCACAAATTTTCCCGCATGGACTTTGCCAATGTTTACATTACTTATGTAATCTTTGATAGCATCTGGATTGTTGTAAAGGAAGCCTTTGGTGGTCTTGATCCCCCTCATTGTGCTTGGTGTACTTGAGGAAGCCGTTAGAGAATAGTTTTGAAGAGTATAGGATAATGAAGATAAGTTTGAGTTTTAAATTAAAAGTAGAAAGAGATGATAGGAACAAGTGGATATATAATGAATCAATGGACATGTTCTCTGGTCAAGAGACACCTTTTCAGTATATTGGGTTTGGTGAAAAGGTGGAGAGAAATTCAAAATTTGAATTTCAATTTTTCATACATATGTCGACATGCCTTCTGAATTTTCAAAGGGACATTTGATTTTTGACCTTATGATTAATTTGTAACTTATATTCTTATTTAATTATTTTTCGGGATAATATTTATAGAAATAGTCTTTTATGTTATTATTTTATTAAAATATTATTTTGAATTTTGAATTTTGAATTTTGAATTTTGAATTTAAAATTCAAATTTTCAAACAAATAAGCAACCATTCAAACAAGACCCTCTTGCCATGCTCATTCCTCCTGAAATATTTTATTTTTTTGGTAACCTATTTTGTCGCAATTAAAGCATATAACATTATTTGAAATGTCATTATTTTTCGAAGAATTTCCTTGCTCATTCCTCTTGAAATTGTTTATTTTTCTATATCTTAGGATTTTTCTAAAACTCCTTGTAATAAAAGCTATTTCTTCATCACCATCGTTGTTTGAGTCAGATTCTTCGATTGTTACATTAAATGCAATCGATTTATTTTTTGATGACTTATTTTATTTTCTTCCTTGCATCTGGACTTCAAATGACATTAGATTTCCAATTAATTCTTCAATTTTCATTATACTGATATCGTTGGCCTTTTCGATTGCTAATGTCTTGTGATCTCAATCTAAAGTTAATGAATTTAGAATTTTTCTAACTTGATCTTCCTCAAAATATGTTTTTCCCAAAGCCATTAGTGAATGCACGATCTCCTAGAACCTGCAGTACATATCATAGATAGAATTATTCTGATTCATTTTAAGTAATTCAAACTGATTAGTTAACATAGATATTTTGATTGTTTTAACTTTACTTGTTTCTTCACGAGTCACTTGAAAAGTTTTCCAGATTTCAAATGCAGATTTACGAACTAATTCCCTATTAAATTCATTTCTATCTAGTGAACATAATAAAATATCATGGCTTTTGAGTTAATTTGTGCAGTGGCTTTTCAATCATTAGTCCATTGTGCAAAATGAACAATGCAATCAACATATTCAGTTTATGTGATATTCCAGATGTCTAATCCTACATATTGTAAATAAATTTCCATTCTATAAGCCCAATATGCTTAATTGCTACCATTGAATAGTGGTGGTCTAATAGTGGACTGACCCTCTACAAATGAATTATTAGTTTTGACAATTCCAGTGTTGGTTGCTATTTAAACTTTTCAAAAATAAGATCATGAAAACTTTGAAAACCAATGCTTTGATACCTATTGTTGGGGATGATGATTAAGGGTCTTAAGGCAAACTAAATAATAGAGGGGGTGAATAATGTTTTAAGGATTTTATTAATTTCTTGAAATCTCTTTCAGTTTAGAAGAATATTATGCAAATCACAGATATCAACAATCATAGAATTAATCATAGATGCAGAAAAATAAAAATAGAAAGCTGTAAAAGAGAAGTACACACTGGGTTTTTATACTAGTTCGGAGTAACCCTACATCCAGTCTTATACAACACTGGGTTAGTGTGGATTGCTTTTCAACTAATATCCAATATTGCAATCCTTGATTTCAGGGCAACAAGGGAACACCCCAACTGATTTCCGGGCTACGACCTACACCTGATTGAATTCCAGGACACAATCACACCCATTCAATAAATACAAACACAAACACGCCTTTTTCAATATTAGTTTTTGGAGGACTTCCTCGATAGAACTTGATCTTACGATCTCTGTTTACAAATAGTATATAACTCTTGAGTAGCACTTGAATTGTAGAGGGAGTTTAATAGGGAAAAAAAATAATTCTCTTTGAAAATCAGTAGAGTATAAGTATAAATTTTATGAATTTAAGAAGAGTAATGGATAAAAGAAAAGAAGAAGAAGAAAATAATGAAAAGTTGGTTAAAAAATCAAATTTAGAAACCTATTTATCGTCTTCCAACAATCAAATCCTTTCAAAATAGTTTTGAATCCAAAAGACACAACTTTTCAAAATTTAAATATGAAAAAAAATGGTACAATGTTGGCATATCACTTTTTATATGTCTACATCTCTTAGGAATTTTGCAAAAATAATTTTTTTGAATTAAAGAAAATAATGATTAAATAAATTATGGTAATTTTTGAGTTAAAACATACTATATACCTTTATATTAAAATAGAGTTTTTAAAGTAAAATGTATATTAAAAACATATATTAAGATAATTTAAAAAATGATTAAAAACTAAATATAAAATGATATTGAAGTATGTATATAAAACTATGAATATAAGAAATACTTTATAACTTAATAAATATAACTAAGGAAATTGAAAACATAAGTAACTATGATAAAATTAGTATTAAATCTATAAGTAAGAAACATTTGAATCATGAGTTAAAATATATTAGGAAATAAAATATAATTTCAAAATAGGAGTTAAAATATATTAAAGAACAAAGAGATACAAATTTAAAATAAGAAAGTAATTTTGAAATCATTTGAAAATAAATTTAAAAATAAGGAAGAAACATTGAAATTATTTGAAAAAATTGAGAAAAACTTTGAAATAAGAATTTATCGCTAACCAGAGTTTTAACAAAAAATCAAGCCTTAATTACTTTTTATTTCTTGAAGTATTGAATTCTTATACTCATGAGTTTGTGTCTTGAACTCTTCTTTTTTGAAATCTTGATTCTCTAAACTATACAGTCTTTAATAATCAACACATGCATAGATTTCCTGTATATATATATATATTCTAGATAATAATGTTAATATATATTATAATAATTATTATAATTGAAACAAGGTTGTTGTCATCTAAACTGTCATTACAACCGTCATTATATCCATACTTCCTTTCTGGCCTAGGTTCTCCACCCAGGGTACATGATATCGCCAACCCTAATAGGTGCCCCCACAATATCCCTTCTTTGAGTCCACTATAACTCTTTGAGATATCCATAATTCATTAGAATTCATTATTAGAGTTACTCCACTCTGTCGAAAGCTTGACTCCCCTTCGGTCTATCCATTATCACGCAACGTAGTTCCTAAGAACGCTTCCAATCTTACATTGTCGTTCACAACGAGTTGTGTCCATAGTCTTGTTACACCACGAGTCAACCATGCAGTATCATTCACCAAGAATTGCCCCCATCACCATGTAACTACATTCACCATGTGCTTTCCATAGTCACCCTTCAAACCACTTAGTATCTGAGATTTCAATCGAAGAGTCTATCATTTGGCCATGCCATAATTCTCAAACTCGAGCAGTAACTGTTAAATCACGACCTAAAGCACAATCACAAAACACCATACTTTACTCCTAGACCTCATTTCCCAATTCCCGACTTTGATAGACCAATGTCAGTCCTCTCATATGGATCGGGGTAGGTACATGTACTTAGCCATTTTTTGGCTATACTTCGGATCTCGGCAAAGTACCCCTCTAGTATACTGCCTTCATGTAGGCCCATTCAATTCCACTTCATGCCAATAGATATGAACGTAAATATGCATATTTATACTTCATATTTATTCAATTTAATTAAATAATTTAAATATTTGGGTATTTCACATAAACTAACTATGATTTAATTGTTTTCTAATCATCATTCATTTGGATGGGTAAAACGGTCATTTGTACATATGCTAATTTTTGATAAAATATACTTGCGCATTTTAATTGTTTTTTGCAAGAATTAAGGAGAAAACTTAAAGAGGCTTTCATGAAAATACACGCACACATGAAGATATGCAGGCACATTTAAAAAGAGAAGAGAGAAATAATTCATCTCATGCATAATGGTGGATCTCACTTACCTACCTAACCCACTTCCCTTAAGGCTGCAATTAGGAGCTAATACACTAGTTAAAAAAGACATTAAAATCTTCATACATTTTGAATGAAGGATTATGTACTAATGACAAGGAGCTTCTATACTTGAAGAGGGAATTTTGCGTAGTTCCCAAAAAAGAGTATTAGGATTTAGTCATGTTTAAATATTGTTATGTTTTATGTAGAATGAAATCTTTTAACTTATCTCATTATCTATATGCAGGTGTGTAACACCCCTAAGTCCCACATCGTGGAAGCCTATGTGAAGTGGGTACTTATATAGTACAGCCCATCTCTTACTAACGCCGAGGCCTTTTGAGGAACAAAACCCCACACCTATACAGTGGATAAGTTGAGGACAATATCTTGTGTGAACGGAGGTGCGGGTTGTTACAGTGGTATCAGACCCAATACCCAGCCAGAATTGTGGCTCCTGTGTGCACCACAACGCCTGGGTGAGGTGTTTGTGAGCCAACGGGGATGTTGGGCTCTATAGGAGGGGAGAATGTAACACCCCTAAGTCCCACATCGTGGAAGCCTGTGTGAAGTGGGTACTTATATAGTAGAGCCCATCTCTTACTAACGCCGAGGCCTTTTGAGGAACAAAACCCCACACCTATACGGTGGCTAAGTTGGGGACAATATCTTGCGTGAACGGAGGCGCGAGCTGTTACAAGGTGTGACACAAAATATCAAGGGAAATGAAAATGGCTTCTTAAGCCTTCTATTCTCTTTTATACTCTCTTTTATGTTCATTTCTATTTACATGCTTTCTTCTTATTGGTTACAAGATTAGATTTACTTTCATGCAAGTGGGGTAACTTTCTTTTTATGCAAGTTGTTTAATAGTTAATCTCTTTTCATTCTTGTTTAGTCTCTACTTCTTTTGTTTATTAATGTTGAAATCTCTTTGTGTTAAAATGGTAACACAAATGAGAACTTAATTCCTTACAATTTAGGGGTAATCAAGTTTTCTCTTATTTATGTAGATTCAACACAGTTGAATTTTCATGATCTCTTTTGTGCTTCATGAAAATAGATGTTTATGTTTACTTGTGTTTCGTATTGCATTTGATAGCCTATTTTGTTCATAACAAATAGGCTATGTTTATTTCATGAATGAGAAATTGCCTCTTCATCTAAATATGATCATGACAATGAAAATAAGATGATCCGTGTTACTAATTAATAGTAAATAGATCATGCTTAAACTAGATTTTGATTTTATTTTCTATG
Organism: Allium sativum; assembly: GCA_030737875.1. Lineage (NCBI taxonomy): Eukaryota > Viridiplantae > Streptophyta > Magnoliopsida > Asparagales > Amaryllidaceae > Allium > Allium sativum. Next base: position 593,352,900 of record CM060921.1, on the reverse strand, counting down.
TCATGTTTCATGTAAGTGAAGAAGTAATGAGTAGATGTGTATAATAGTTGATAGCTAACTTTATGTTAACAAAAAGCACAAATAGGCCATGCCTATGATAATTACATCACTAATACGACTTAGATTAAAAAGAGATCATCATTTGATTTTATGTTGATTTATGTTAAGAAAGAGGAAGTGAATTTACCTCTACATTGGCTTTTAATCTTGTAGTTTTAAACTTTTGATCACTTTTAGTTCTAGTGCTTATTTAATAACAATTCAAAGTGGTTTAACTTAATTGAGCATGACTTACAAAATTAATTCCTTTTCGCAGATCATCATTTCCTACCATTTCGTAGCTTCCTTAAAGTGTACACGTCGCGTGCCTTATCTAATTAATCCCAAACTCGAGCAATATCCTGCACATGCCCCTAAAAGTCCACACCAAAAATTGCAAACTACCACCGTGCTTCCTTACGGATCGATGTTTATCCATAGGCAGTGGACTGATGCTGGTTTACCTATTTAGCTCAATATGAGATGAGTTTTTTCGTGTGCCGTCCCGCTGCCTTCCAAAGCCTAACATCCAAGTTTCTTGCGATTCTAACCAACTCTGAACTCGTTATGCCTCGGTCTTCATTATAATCCCTAACTTCAAAGATTCTAACATACAAAATCAAGTATAGCATCCTAAAAACAATTTCACCAATTCAACAATCATTCACAAATACCCAGTCTTATACAACATAAATCAATCAATCATATACACATATCTAATATAAAACTACTTATCTTTTTAACCCATTTTATTTCTAGTTAGATTATTCATAGGGTTTCAAATCTGGAATAATCATTAATGATCATATTTTAGGGTGATTTAGCATGCACATGTGATTAAAACATCTAATCTAAACATATATATAATGCTATATATTCTAGTGAGAGATCAAAGTTACTCACCAAATCAACAAGCCTGTGTAGATCAATATAAAAAGGAATTGGGACATCAAGGAAATGATTGAATTCGTCCTGAAAATGATGCTAACGTATAGATCAATGAAGATCTAATATATGCTAGATGTTTAAAGGAGATCAGACGAGATTTAGAATGTAATTTATGTTTTAAGAGGAAACACTGGATAATCATTATTCTTATGGTTGTTATGAAAAGGAGGAGAAAAGATTAACCTAGTCCTTGTGACGACCCAAATTTTCGGTACCTTTTGAGCTGACCAAACAACACAAGCCCAACCCAGATTGCACTGTAAACCCAGACGTCAGTAGAAGAAATTTAGAGGGTGAGGTAAGAAAGAAAAAAAAATAGAATAGAAGAATCACTACAAGAAAAATGATTTTTTATTGCAAAAATCAGTGGCATTTATTCGCAAATGCAAGCAAAGGTGTTTTCACTAATAATATAAACACGGCAAAAAATATTTCATTTTCCCGCCTTTGTAAAAATAAGTCTGCGTAGTCCAAAATAAACATGACCACATATTTCTCACCTTTTGCCAATTCGGCTACGCCTCTTCTTGTTCCTTTCTTGCTTCAGATCTACAAGTATACCTTCCTTCTTCCCCCCATAAGCAAAGATCCATTCTCAAAACTACCTTTTATTTTCCCTTTTTTTCCAGATCGGCTACTTCTCTTCGCCTTTCGAACTGACGAACCATTACTTGGCCTACCTGAGGAATTTAGAGGTATAATCGGTTTTTAATTTTTGTTTTCCTTCCTACTACTTTACTTCTTTGTGTTGTCTCTTCAGATCTGCTAAGAATTTGTCTTCGTTTCTACATTTGAACTATTTGTCTAATACCGATGGCTCACTCAGCTGCTTGTCGTCTTTTTTGAAGCTTGCGGTGATACAAGCGAAGCTTCTAACGTTGAGCTTATTCTTCTAGGTATGAATTCTGGATCCTTGTTGGCAGAGTAATCTTTTTGCTGAGAATTCAATTTTTTCGAATCCCCAAGCAATAAAACATTAGAAAAATCATCACTGTAATTAACTGAATCCATAGTTTTTTTCAAAACTTGACTTTTCATTGTATATTTTAGTTCCTTTATTTGACAAAGATTCAACTACTGGTAACATTTCCCAACTTTTGTTCTGGTTAACACACTTCAAATTTGATGGACTACTTGGCAAATGTTTACAACCTACTCTGTTATGCGTAGGGATTACTCCAAAAGAAGGAATACTTTTAGTATATGTTTTCCTTTGAGTGCATGCCTGTGGTGATTAAGTGAAGCTTCCACAGCTAAACTTGTTTTTTGGTCATAATTTCTGCATCCTTGCCAACAGAATTATCTTCCTGTTGGGCATGCAAACTTTCCAAAACCTCAAGTGATAAAGTATTCAAAAAATCATCAGCCGTTTTGGCAGAATTGAAGGTGTTTTTAAAATGTTATTTTTTATTGTTGATTTCTGATTCTTCATTAGATAAATATTCATTGAGTAACATTTGCCTGATTTCATTATGATTATCATGATTAAAAAGGCCAATAGCTCACAGTGTTGGAGGTACTCTTACTGTTATACCTATATAATGTTAGAGAGTTACGGTAATATAAATATAAATTAAAATATTTTTCATCTTAATGCTAATCAGAGTACAAGAAAGAGAAACTCAGTATCATATTTGTATCATATGTCAGTATTTGTCACATTAATGCTAATCAATTTGCAAACATGAAAATGTGTAACTTATGTGTATGTGATATGCCCATTTATGCTACCTACTTATATATAATAGTAGAATAATGATAAAATAGTTTTTTCCCACAAACACCGTTAAGAAGCTAATAACATTGATCGTAAAATTCTTCTTATATACATTTATTTTATTGTTAACTATAGTATTTACAGGTTGATGACTTATTATGTTAAAAGAGTAGAAACTTTATTGAGTTGATTACAAGTAAATCAACTGCATTACCGCATACTACATGGTTTAATTTATATTTATCTCATTGGCTTTGTATGCACAAGTAAATCAGGTAAATTGGCTCACCAGCTTCGGCCCCCAGTATAGGCATTTCCAAAGTCCCGGTCATTGGCTTTGTATGCACAGACATTACTAAAGGCATCCCTGCCTTCTTCTCTCATTTTGTCACCAATCTGTCGGCCTTTCATCAAGTCCTTGTATTTTTGTCCTTCAAATCTATGCCTATCCCTCAGGTCCCTTCTAACATGTAGCTACTCATAGGGCGCATGGGCCCTAAAAACTACATGATTTACAGATGCGCTATCAGGTACTGTTTTCATTTTTTTTATGGAGAATTGCCTATTCTTTCACGAAAAAGAGCAGATAATTGTGGCCTTTTTATATTTGAATATGATCTTAATTTCATTATATCCATATGCAAGAACTTTTATTTCCGTTAATATGGGTGAACAACTGTTTGGTTCAGTTTGAAACCAACAAAGAATATCAAAATCGAAATAATCATTCAAAAAAAAACTATATCTTTTTTTTTGAAATCAAAACTAACTAAATAGAACATAACTCGTTTGGTTTGTTGGTCCTTATGTGAACTAGAATGTTTGACTGCTAACAATATGTGACATTGAAACAGTTGGTTGGGTCCATATTACTCCAAGGTTAATATTGAAGACCATATTCGTATCTATAAATGGTCATCTGAGGTAAATAATCTTATTACATAGATAGGATTCAAATTATTATTTTGTTACTGGACTGATATATGTTCAGGGCACTATAATAATGGATCACTCAAGCCTTAATAATTCAAGGAGTTGGTTTGATGAACATATGAATATGAGGTTGGATATAGATGATATGAGCTATGAGGTGAGTTATATTTCCTCCTACTTTCCCTTTTGCCTTATGATAACAATTATTATATTTCTTGATTTCCTTCTATCGTCCTGTGCCTATCTTTAAGCATTATGCTCAAAATAAATCAGATATCAATCATCCCGTAACCATGCAATGCAGCTTATTCAGTTGTGTTTACTTAGGTTGTTGGGTGATATACAAAATGAACATATTCAACTCTATAACATTATAAACCATCCATCTTCTTTTGCATTTGTAATTTCTTTGGTCTTTGGTTCTGTATTCAGAACAAATCATTTGCAAAGTATGCATAGGAAAATGTACTAAAGCTCACTGTATAGAGTATTTGTTACATTCCTGTAGTAGCTGAATTATATTTTCTTATAATATATTCTTGTTATTGTAGGAATTACTTGCTTTGGGGGAAAGGATTGTGTTATGTAACGACGGTCGAAACAAAGCCCTTCTTCCTTGCACGCATATGAGCTGGCACACAACTCACATATAACAAAAGGAATCCCTAATGTTACGTGCCTACCAGCTCATATTTATACACAATTCCTTCTATATATTCCGTGATGTGGGACAATTGTATCCAAACCATCGTTCATCCTTAAGAACATGCGAGACAATCCTAATAGTCTCCCCCTTGACTCGCAACCTACGAGTATCTTTTGAGAGCATTGCCTTGCCTGCATGGTCGAGTCTGAACCTTCGGCTCTGATACCACTGTTATGTAATGACGTTTGGAACAAAGCCCCCTTCCTTGCACGCATATGAGCTAGCACATAACTCCCATATAAAAAAAGGAATCCCTGATGTTACTGCCTACTAGCTCATATTTGTACACAATTCCTTCAATATATTCCGTGATGTGGGACTATTGTATCAAAACCATCGTTCCTCCTTAAGAACATGTGAGGAAATCCTAACAGATTGGGCATATGAATACGGGTTTGATTTGTCTGATGAAACTATATCCAAGTGTTTGGAGGAAGCAACATTCTGTTGTCCCAGTCATATCGAAGAACAAGAAAAGAGAAGTGTGCAATATGTTTGGTATGTAAGATCTTGCATGGTTTAATAAAATTTGTGTGTATTTTTAAATGTGTATTGGATATCTTATACTGAACTTATCCTCAACTTTCCTTCAACCTACGAAACAAGTTTCAACTAAAAATAAAAATGAATATTGATTTAACAGAGTGTGGTATTCACTGTACCATCTCCATCAATTTTCTTTACTAGTGTGTAACTGACTTTATTGATTCATAATTTAGTGTGGAAAAACACAATGTGTTCAATTTTTATGTGGACTAAATGCAGTCGGCATTGACAATGCTATCTTTATTTGCTTTGTATTTTTGATCCATTTAGAGAGCAAGTTGTGAGTAATTGTTTTGCTGCTATCTCGTTCACTAGGAACAAATAACAAATATCATTTTTCATGGTTTGGTCTGAGCTTGATTCATAATACTGCTAGATTTCTAAGCAGTTAAATATGTAATGAATATTGCAGTTGGGTTTTGTAACAACCCGAAAAATCAGAGGCAATTTAAAACTTTTAATTTGGTTATTTTAAATAATTTAGGATATTTAAAATAATATATTTTAAATAATAACAACTAAAAACTTATTTGAATCGAAATTACAAAATATAAATTTATTTTAATTATATTACGAGTTAGAAATAGCACGAGAGTTTGAAAATTTAACTTTGAACTTCGACTGAATGTACAGGATTCAAAATAAACCGGATTTTAGTGAAACCAAAAATATTTAAATCTGTTTATAAATATCTTTCTAACGAATCTAAAAAAATCAAAATTTCATAGCGGCAATCAAAAGTTATGGCCAGTTGAATATTCAGAATGGTCGTTGTGGGATAAATATTGCCCTTAAAAATAGAAATTTTGAAAATGACCTCCATTTTTGATGAAACCACTTTGGTTGGATCCGGAATGTTAAATAATTGCTAGATTCCAATTTTCATAATTTTTGGAATTAATATGTGAGTGTGGCAAAGGAAAACGCGTTTCGTAATTTCAGTTTGAATGGGATCGACCAGAAAAAATCCATTTTTCAAACGGTCTCCAAATTCAACGAAATTAATTTTGTTGGGACCGTATCGTCCCAACATAGCTAGATTTATTTTTTGGGAATTTTTAGAATCAGTTTGTGGCCCCGACAAATTAAAATGTACGTTCAAATCCAAATTTTAATGTTTTATATTTTAATTTGAAGAAAAAACTGAGTGAAACAGTCGAATGGGCCTACGAAACATATTCTATTATGTCAGGAATAGGGGTATTTAGTTAGGGCGACACTTGTTGGGTTTGATTTGGAGTCCAGACATGAAAACACTATTTTAGAATTAAATATATAAATCGGCCAATAGAAAATTTCCATTCATTAAATTAAATTACCAAAAATTCTTTCTCTCTCCCCGATATTGTCGCGACGCACAGCGGAAACGAATTCGCACCTTCTCTCTTCATTTTCTCTCAATCCACTCAATAAAAATCATTGCTTCAGTTGAAGATTTTGGAGAGCTCAACGAGAGCTTCAAATCCATACTAATTTGGATAATTTTCGTTGGGTATTCAAGGAGATCCATCGCCCTGAAGTCGACAACTTCCTGCCACCGCCGTTCCCTCCACCGTGGATCGAAGTGGACCCCACCCCCATAGGCGTTTGTGCGACTCCAAGCTCTACAACGTGGTACCCTCCGATCTTCCTCTCGCTGTGCGGATTTCGCAAAATCGCATGACCTAAGTTTGAACAGTTTGCTGAGGTATACGGTTTATATAATTTAAACTGTTTATAATGCTTTAAAGCGCTACGAATTGTGATTTCACTATAAAAATCATATCTTTTTGCTATGTTGTCGAAATCCAGTGAAACAAGAGACATTGGACTCGTGGCGACGTCTTCTACATTCTAGAAGAGACCGGAGAATTTTTGGAGCTTTCTACAATTTTTGAAGGAGTGGAACCCAATGTGAGATTTCTAAATTCAAATTAGGAATAGAATATCGATGTATAATTTATATAAGCGAAGTATAAATTATATACGTCTTGTATACCTCATATATGGGCATTGTATATATTATATAAGCGATGTATAAATTGTACATGCATTGTATATACCATATATAGCGATATGGAATTGAAATGGAAATATATACGTTTATATATATATATAGACACTCCCCTCGTCCACAAACCATGGATGATATATATATTGGTTGTGATTGTTTGGATTATGGTTTGGAATTGATTGATTTTGGTTGCAACATTGGTTGTGTTTGTGGTATATTCACATTGTTGTGAAATGAAATTGGGGCGGGAAAAGAAAATGGGTAGATGGTAGAAAAATTGTATAGGAAAAATGAATTACCCCTTGTAAACGCCGCGAGGCCTAAGATAGTGCGTGGAGCCGTACATCGGGACGATGCCGGTTTTAATTACCCTACCGTTATAATGCCGAAATTTTCTGAAATATTCATATGTTTGAATTATATTCATATGTTGAATTATCTTCATGTGTTGATAAAATATTCATATGATGAATAAATTGTTTGAACGATAAAAATCACATTTTTATCATGTATATGAAGTATATAAAATATTCATATGATGGATAAATTGTTTGAATGATAAAAATCACATTTTTATCATGTAATGGGAAGTGTTAAAAATATTCATATGTTGAATAAAAGATTGAAACGATAAAAATCACATTTTTATCAAATATATGAAGTGTTATAAATATTCATGTGTTGAAATAAATATTTGTTGGCTAAAAATATTATTTTTAACACGTATATGAAATGAAAATGGTTTGGAAATCAAAGAACGAATTTTATTTATTTATATATACATATATATAAATTAAAATAAAGTGAATAACGACGCTGGAGTTCGCGTTTTGGGATTGAAATTTTAAACGATTATACCGAGAGATCCGACTAGCGGATTTTCCCAAAACTGGAACTGCTGGGTCTGCTTTGAAAAGAACTTTCCAATGATATAAAATTTGTAAAACGGTTAGATTGTGTGAAATGTTTAATTCAAATCTGAATAAAAATAGCGCCAGAATGAATTATATTTATATATATATAAATATAATTTAAAATAAAACGAATAACGACGCCACAGTTCGCGTTTTGGAATCGTAATTTCAAACGATTATACCGAGAGATCCAACCGTTTGATTTTCCCGAAATTGGAACCGCTGGGTCCGCTTTGAAAAGATCTTTCCAATGATATAAAATTTGTAAAGATCCAATGGTTAGATTTTCAGATACGAGTAAATCAAATCTGAAGAAAAACAGCGCCAGGGCCGCGTTATGGCCTGAAGCGTCGTTTAAATAAAATAAGCTATTTTTAAATAAATAAAATAGTGAAAAATCGTTATAAAATATTATAAGCGATATGGAATGGAAATAAACCGATTTTACTTGGCTTATTGTATATTCTGATGGTTAGATGTATTTGACATGAAATTATTATATTGAACTAGAACGTGAATGTCGAATAATTTGACCATGGAAAATAATTGATTATGTATACGTGAATTATTTGAAAAGGCCGAGGTAATTCTCATTTCAAATAATTGATCGGTGATTAAAAGTCGAAGATATGAAGACGGTGCAAGACCGATGATCTTCACATCGAATGGACTACAACTGATGCCCTGGATCGGTTAGCTCCCAAGAAGGGTTACAGTGGTGGTAGTCCGGATGTATTTGTTGATCGTTCGGATGTGCGAGGGCCTCTCTCCTGTATTGGACATATGGGACGAGGAATAAGGTGCCTCTAGTTTCGTTCAGACCCAGAACAGACTTGTAAATGGATGTATGTCCGACATTGTAGATTGACAACGTGGCATAAAGAGATACAGTGATCAAGGCTTTTGCTGAAAAGAAGAGTCTTGTGGTTGATGATCAAAGCACGACTTTAATATAGCTAGCTTTGTGTATGACGTTAATTCGCGAGCCTCACACCCCGGTATGAACCAGAAACGGGAGAGGACTTCAGGAAGGACACGCGTTTCTTTCTAGCTAGGAGTGGTATCAGGGTTTTGCAAGCCCTGACATTTTACTTATGTGGATGATGGAAAGCAAGGCGCCTCGGTTATGTCGGTCTCTACGGAGCTGATGGATGGTTTGGTCGATATATGACCAGTTTACTCGCCATAGGGCGGAGAAATATACTGTTCAGGCATTTTAATCCACTCCGTGTGGAACGACCCTGACGATCCTAGGTGCAGTTGCGGCTGTATCTAGAGGGGCGGGCTAGAGCATCTCGAATTCGGTAAGGACGATCCCTTACCTTGGTTCATGATGGAAATCCAACTTCCAATACGACACTGTGCGATCTTGATTGTAAGCCTATATACGGCGACATAGTAGATGGTAGCTATGTCATCTATGATTCATAGATTATGATTGCAATTTGTTTTTGAAACAAATATGCACTAATAATAATATCAAATGATTTTGATTTATACGTATCAAGCATATTTTGGCCATTATAAGGTAAAACTCTATCCTCCGACTTGCGTTGCATTGTGTGATGGGACCTGAGTCTTATAACAGATTCATTTTTGTAAAAGCATTGTGATGTTTAGATGATTTACTCCTTTTAAGCGCTGGCAATCCAATGGAGTAAACCCGTTCCGCGTTAGCGGCGTGGTCCTGTGATTGGCCATATTATAAAATAAGTTAAGTAGATTTCTCATACCAGTCCCATGACTGACTCATAGTTTGTTTCACTTTGCAAACTAGGTTGCCCCTATTTCTACACGGGCAACCTTGTATTCAGGTTTTAGTAGGCTCATTCTGGATAGCTATAGAGCTGAAGATGGATTCTATCATTTCTTTTATGTTGTTTAGACTTTGTTATGTATATTATGTTTGATTCCGCTGCAGACATTTTATATAAAGCTGAAACTATATTTTGTACTAAGTATGATCATGTAATACTTTGTAACTCTGATGATTATATTTGTTTCAGTGTAATCTATTGTACATTATTTGGTGTAATGATATATTTTTGTTCTGCTGTTATTATTTATGTGTTATATTCCAAAGATTATCCTTGCTTCTGTGGCACGGGAGTTTAGGGTCATCACATCTGGTATCAAAGCTGTGGTTAATCTTAGTTCCGGAATATAACATATTAACGAACTCGTCAGAAATAGAATCAGTAGTATTCTATGATGAATAACTCATTACAGATAGGATCAGTAATATCCTAGAGTGAGTGTAGCAGAATGAAATACACCGCAATGGATGCATATACATTTAAATATATGTCTCTATGCTTTACAATACCTTTTCTGTTGGTCTGACTCTTTGTCTGCTATTTGTAGACATAGCAGAAAATGAGTGGCAGAAGCAGAAGAAGTAATCCTATGGTTCAAAAATTTAATGAGCCAATCATGCTCCCACAGCCAGAATCAGATATAGAAGTTCTATTAAAGAAGTATCGAAATATGGGTGGAGTACCATTCTTGGGCAAAGAGTCTATTATTGAAACTCAGGCATGGATGCATTCGGCTGAGAGAATTTTAGAAGGTTTAAAGCTGAGAGATGACCAGAAAAGATTACTGGCATCTTGGGCACTCAAAGACGAAGCTTTAATCTGGTGGGAAACTGTTACTAAGAATAATCCAGAAGGTAAAATTACCTGGGATAGATTTAAAGAAATTTTCAATGAAAGATTTATTCCTCCAGAAGCAACTCATCGACTATACGATGAGTTCTACTATTTGAAACAAGGAGATATGACAATTCAGGAGTATCAGGATAAATTCAACAAACTTTCTCGTTTTGCCCCGGAGCTAATTGAAGATCCAAAGAGGATGAATCTGAGGTTTATTAACGGGCTTCAAAGAAAGTACAAAAATTTCGTAACTGTACATGTGAAACTTCCTTTTTCTGAAATGGTATACATGGCTTATCACTATGAGGATCTTGATAAGCAAGGTCTTTTGGACGACGAAGAAGGCGGCAGTTCTAGCAACAAAAGGAAGTTTGAAACCGACAGCCCAGAGACGAGTACGAAGTCTGAGGTCCATAAGAATCCTAAAGTCAATAGGAAAAAGGTTAAATCGAAGAAAGAACCAATAACGACCGCCACATGCTCTAGCTGCAATAGGCAAGGACATTTGGTGATAAGTTGCAAATCTTGGAACAAATGAAAGAAGAATGAATTTAAATCCAAGAACAAGTTTCAAGAGAATAGAAAATGCAACCAATGCCATCAGACTGGTCATGTAAAGCAAGATTGCCGGCTATTAAATAAGTCTGAAATAGTACAGGCGAATGAAGTGGCAGAAGTTCCTGCACCCTCAGCTAGTCATGTAAGGCCAGATGTTTTGGAAGGTACGCTTACTGTCAAAGATATTCCAGTTAAAGTGCTGTTTGATACAGGCGCGTCACAAATCTTTATTGCAAGTAATGTGGTTAAGAAGCTAGATTTAAAATTGAAAAAGATCAAACAACCCATCACTGTCCATAATCCGGTTGGGGGTTACCTCAATCTTAGTTGGATTTGTGGAGTGCCTGTCTCTTTTTCCCGTTATCGGTTCCCTACCATCTCGATCGTCATGAATTTTACTGAATTCGATCTTATTTTAAGATTGGATTGGTTAACCAAATATGAAGCTGAGGTTAAATGTGCCGGGGGAGCTGTTAAGGCAAAGACTAAATCAGGGGAGTATATAACCATACCAAGTGAAGGTCCGAATTCAGATAGAGCAGAATCTTGGTCAGCTCTGAATGTTTCTCCTACTCCAATAGAAAATATTCCTGTCATCACAGAAAATATTCCTGTTGTCAAAAATTATGCGGATGTGTTTGAAGAAGTGGATAGCTTACCTCCGCGTAGAGAAATTGATTTCAGAATCGAACTAATGTCGAATGATAGGCCAGTAGTGCACCCTATTCGGAGAATGACTTTAAAGGAGAAAGAAGAATTGGGGGACCAGACTTGACAATTACTATGGAAATGTCTAATCAGGCCTAGTTTTTCTAATTGGGGAGCAGCAGTGGTGTTTGTCCCAAAGTCAGACGGTACTCTCAGACTGTGCGTGGATTATCGTGACTTGAATAAGTAGACATTGAAGAATAAATACCCATTGCCGCGAATTGATGAGTTGTTGGATCGATTGAATGGAGCACAAGTGTTTTCAAGAATGGACCTAGCTATAAGTTTCCACCAACTTCGTATTGCCGAGGAGTGTGTTCCTTTGATAGCATTCAGAGGTCCAGACTTATTCTATGAGTGGTTAGTAATGTCGTTCGGCTTATGTAACGCTCTAGCTTATTTTGTCGATCTAATAAACAGGGTATTCAGAGAAGTATTGAATAAATTTGTGCTGGATTTCATCGATGACATATTGATCTTCTCTAAGTCAGAGAGTGAGCACGCTAAACATTTGGAACAAGTTTTGGAAATTCTCAGAAAGAATGTTTTAAAAGCCAAATTTTCCAAATGTATATTCTGGCAAGAAGAAGCGAAGATCCTTGGTCACGTTGTATCAAAGGAAGGAATTTCAGTCGATCCAAGTAAAATTACAACTATTCAAGATTGGAAACAGCTTAGTACACCCACTGAGGTCCGAAGTTTTTTGGGATTGGCTTGTTATTATCGGAAATTCGTTAAAGATTTTTCGAAGCTATCTAGTCCATTAACGCAGCTTACTAAGAAGCACGCAAGATTTAATTGGACTCCAGAATGTGTGGCGGCTTTCCAAGAGCTGAAATTAAGATTGACTACTGCTCCAGTGTTAACTATTATCGATGGTAATCAAGATTTGAAAGTCTATACAGATGCTTGTATTGAAGGGGCTGGTGCAGTATTAATGCAAAGAGGCCATGTAGTTGCTTATGCTAGCCGTCAGTTGAAACCGCATGAGAAGAAATACGCAACTCATGATCTTGAGTTGTTAGCCATCGTGTTTGCTTAGAAAATCTTGAGGCATTATCTATTTGGGGAGAAGTTCAAATTGTATACAGATCACAAGTCGTTGCAGTATTTGTTCACTCAGAAGGATTTGAATCTGAGACAACAGTGTTGGCTAGAATTTCTTGCATGGAACGATCTAGATATATTGTATACCCCAGGGAAAGCCAATGTTGTAGCTGATGCGCTTAGCAGAAAGAACTTAATCATCGCCAGTCTTATTATCACACCTTCATTGATTGATAAGATATCTGCTCTTCAGAAAGACGATGAATTTATTCAGAGGATTAGCAAGGGAATCAAGGAAGGTGAACCCTCGAGTTTCCAGATTGATAACAAGGGAATTCTAAGGTTAAAGGGACGAATTTGCATCCGGAATATTTCTGATCTTCGAAGAGAAGTAATGGATGAATGTCACAAATCTAAGCTTAGTATCCACCCAGGAGTGAGTAAGATGTATAATGATCTCAAACACACATTCAGGTGGATGGCAATGAAATGAGACATCTCAATATATGTTGGTCGGTGTTCTACTTGTCAGCAAGTTAAAAGCGATCAACAGAAACTCGCCGGATTGTTACAACCATTGGAGATTCCAAATTGGAAGTGGGAGCAAATTTCCATGGACTTCATAGATGGGTTGCCCAGAACCAAGAAAGGAAATGACAGTATATGGGTGATCGTAGATCGTTTCACGAAGACCGCCCATTTTATACCTGTCAGATCAAATAAAACGACTCAGAACCTGGCACAGATTTATTTCAAAGAGATCGTTAAATTGCATGGAGTTCTCATTAGTATTGTTAGTGATTGTGATCTGATATTCGCTAGTAAATTCTGGGAAGCATTCCAGGCAGAGCTGGGAACAAAGTTAAACCTTAGCACTGCATATCATCCTCAAACAGACAGCCAAACTGAGAGGGTGAATCGTATACTAGAAGATTTATTGTGCGCATGTATTATTGATTTTGACGGATCGTGGGAAGATCACTTGCACTTGTGTAACAACCCGGAAAATCCAAACCAATTTAAAAAAATTATTTTGACTATTTTGATGAATTTTGGATATTTAAAATGAATTATTTTAAATAATAACGACAAGAAATTTATTTTGAATAGAATTAGAATGTATATATTTATTTGAATCGACGTTAGAATATAAATATTTTAATTTAAATATAAAACGAATTGAAAATGGCGCGGTAGTTTGAAAATTCGATTTCAAATTTCAAATGAATGTACAGGATTCAAAATAAACCAGATTTTAGCAAAACCAAAAATATTTGAATCTAATTGAAAATATCTTTCCAACGAATCCGAAAAATCAAAATTTCATAGCGGGAATAAAAAGTTATCCTCAGTTGAAATTTCAGAATAGTCGCTATGGAAAATATAGCCCTAAAAAATGGAAATTTTGCAAACGACCTCCGTTTTCGACGAAACCACTTTTGTTCGATCTGTAGTGTCAAATTATTGCTAGATTCCAAAATTCATAATTTTTCGGATCAATATGTGAGTGTGGCAAAAGAAAACATGTTTTGTCGGTTTTAGTCAATTTGGATCGACCAGAAAATGGCCATTTTTCAAACGGTCTCCAAATTCGATGAAACTAGTTTTGTTAGGACCGTATCTTATAAACATAGCCAGATTCATTTTTTCTGGAAATTTTGGGGTCCGTATGTGGCCTCGGTAAATTCAAATGTGCATTCAAAATCAATATATAGATTTACATTTTGATATTGATGGAAACCGATCGAAACAGCCAAACTGGCTTGCGATACATATCCCATTATGTTCGGAATGGGGGTAATTAGCTAAAGGCGACAGTCGTTAGGTCTCATTTGGTGGTCGCATAAAAAGTCAACTTCTTTTGGAAAAATAAATAAATATAAAAAAAATCTTCAAACCCCTCCCTCCCCTTTTCTTCCACGATGGATTTCATTACAAAGAAAATAAACAAAAAAACCCAAAATCGTGACGCCCCCTTCCCCTCGCAGGCCACCGTCGCTCCCTCCGGCGCCGCCTCGCTAGGCGCGCACCCCCTCCTAAACCGCCCCAAATCCAACCCAAAAACCTGGCGCCACCTGACCTCGCACGAACCCCACCCTCCATTGACCTCCCAACCACCTGCGCCGACCATCTTCATCCTCCCCGACGCGTCATCCCCCTGTGGGACCCCTTTGAGCTGAAACCAAAAAGAAAAGTGAGTTTTTTTCAATTTTATTTTATTTTATTCATTCGTTATTAGGTAATTTGTTATTTAAATTAGTAAATCGTCAGTTTTCTTTTATAAAAAGTGCATAGATTTTTATATGAAAATAAAGATTATGATTTTGATATATGTAAGATAATAAAAATATGATACTTATATTACATAGATAATAAAATATGATTTTTATATTATATAGATTTCTATATTATATAGATAATAAAAATATGATTTTTATAATATGAATAACGATATGAAATATTATTTTAGTTAGATAAAAATATAAATTTTATCGTATGTATATAAAGATTCGATTTTTATATATGTAGAATGGCGATAAAAATATAATTTTTATTTTGTAGGAAGAATTATAAAAATGTGATTTTTATAGATAAAAATACGATTTTTATAATGTTTTCATTATGATAAAGATACGGTCTTTATATGGATGTCATTAAGATAAATTTTTTTATTATTATATATGAAGCGAAATAAAAATTCGATCTTTATATAGGAAGTAGAAATATAAAAATATAATTTTTATATAGAAAGAAGCGTTGTAAAAGTATATGAAGTAGAAATAAAAAATATTATTTTTATTTATTGGAATGAAGAGATAAAAATATGATTTTTATATATGAACAGCGTGAAAAGGATGCGTTGGAATTTCGAACAAATCCAAACCGTTCAGAAGGAGAGAACGGCGGAGTGGAACCCAAATGTGAGAACTTCTCACTTTTATTTTATTTTCTAGTTAAAATATATACTAGGATGCAGACGGTGCTTAGCAACACCCGACACCCATCGTCCACAGACCATGGACGACTTGTTTGTTTGTTTGATTGTGTGTGAAAATTGATTGTGTGATGTGGAATGGAATAAAATATTTTATAGTTAAAATTATAATTTTTAATGTGTATAGAAATAAAATAAATATTTATAAACAAATCGGACGATTTGTTTATGTACACACATTTGACCGATATTGATTAGAACGGTAAATTTTATACATCGCCCAACTGCACAAATAAAATTCATTATTTGTTGATTGAAACCCCACACGGGTATTGGGATGATATATGACATACATTAATCCCAATAATTAGTTGTATGTCGATCGATTGATTGACAGACTGTTATAAGCGTCAAATATTTGTGTTTGATGCTTATGCAGTGTAGAATGCACTTTGGATGATGGTTGACTGTGTTTGGTTGTTGTTGTGTACATGTGTGTATGAAATCCGTATAAATCAAATTATATAGTAATTGACTGTGTCTGATTCCAGTTCAGAAAGAAAGAATATTTTAAAATAACGAATATTTCAAAATAATATTCAGTAATGGATCAAAATATGATTTTGATGTCCGATTTGGGATGGACACGAAAATATTTAAGTATATAAAGCCGTGTTGATTTGATATGTGCCATTTTGACGTAAACGATATTTATATCGATTTTATTCGATTTTATAATGAATATCGAAAAGGAATTGATTTGAAAATCTAATGTTTTGAAAATACTATCATTTATATATCGATGATATGGAATATTCAATTTTGATTAGAAATTGAATATGAAGTTGAAATCGTTTTGAAAACGAATTTAAAATGATTTATAAAATACGTTTTAAAAGGAAATCGACGAAATATATATAATATATATATATTATATGTACATATAATGGCCTGAATAGAACGCGCCGCGCCGCGGCAGTTCGTGAATTTCGACCATTGACTTCGAACGGACATTAAGGGAAATCCGACCGTCGGATTCTCCTAAAACCGGAACCGTTGGGTTCGTATCGAAAAGGGATTTCCAAAGAATATGAGAGATTTGAAATCTAACGGTTGGATTTGGAATTATGTCCAAATCAAATTTGGAAAATGTCGTTGCAAGTGTAGTTCGATGGCCGTTTATGGAAATCGTCTGTACGGGCCTTGGTAAAATTATTAAAAATATCAATAATTTGTGTAAAATCATAATAAATGATTTTGAAAGAATTGGGATGAAAAATTCTTAAAATGAAAAAAAATATATTTTATCGAAATGAACTAGAATTATAAATCCAATATTTTTAAAAATAAATAAATTGGATTTGAAATGGTTTTACAAATAACCGTAATTTCCAATATATGAATTGGAATGGATTTGAATCGAAATTATCATCGAAATATTTCGATATTGGATTCCGTGATTATACGAATATTTTAGAGGAATCTGGAAGATATATATATCGTTATTCCAATACGATATTTGTTGATTTCAGAATTTGATATTGAATATAAGCCGATATATTTTCTATTTGTAGCCTTGTATTTAATTTCAAATAGGATTTGGGTTTATTGTGAATGGTGTCTTCATTAACACCGTTCTTAAACCCAGTTGAGAAAAGATTAAGTCTTTTTATATAGATTTAATGAAGTGTACCAATTAATTAATATTTAATTGGAATTGAAATTGATTTTTGGGTTTATCGTGAATGGTGTTCTAAATAACACTTGTTCTTTAACCGGATTAAAAATGGAATGTGAATTGGGTTTATTGTGAACTGTGCTTTTAACGACATTCGTTCTTTAACCCGATTAACAATGGAATGTGATTTGGAATTTATAAACCTTTTTATTAAGATTTAAAGGGAATTTTCCAAAGTAACGTTTTCCAATTTAATATATTAAATTGGAATTGAATGGAATTCGATTTGATATTAATCGAAGTGAACTTCTGTGGAGGAAGACTATTAATACATATGGAATTTGAAAGGCTTTGTGGTTATTCCATTTATATTATTAGTCGGATATGGAAATTGATATCGATTATATATTGATTAGTTTTTCCGTGAAGATTCCGTAACTAATAGAATGTGATTTAGGTTTATCGTGAACTGTGTTTTAAATGACATTAGTTCTTTAACCCAGCTAGAAACATGATTACATGTCTATCATTGTATTTCGAACTGTATGGTTGATCTCTACTTAATATATATCTGTTTGGTGGCGGAGAATTTATTCTCTTGCTTAAAACCCTTCTCTAAGACGTACGAGCTTAGAGGTTATATATTGGCAGAAATCAATAGTACAGTATAGATTGTCTATGCGACATGTTCGTGTTTCCAAAGTTAAATAATCATTAATATTGATTTTTGGGAATATTAAAACTAAGTGGAGTTTTAATTGATTTTTAATGGAAATTGATAATTTAAATTATCAAATCTGGGAGATGATCGAGAACGGAGTATCACCAGTTTTGCTCCTAGCGATAGTTAAATCTTTAATTAGATTTGAATGGGAAATGGTAATTAATATTTACCGATAACACCGTGGTGTTAGTTATGGTGTAATACCAGCTTTGCTCCATGGGATGAATAGGTTGGGATTGGGAAATAAAATAAATGATTACTTCGGTGCGGTTCGCTAATCCCAACTAGTTTGGAAAACCATAATGTAACAACCCGAATTTTAAACAATGTGTTAAGACAAGAATCAAGGCCTAATTAAATTATAAAATCTGAATCAGGATAAACGGGTTGAGCCATTGCGTTCGCCTCGGAAAAATACGCGAAATAGAGTCCGAAATTTCGTAAATCGGAGTCCGTATGACCCAGTTAAGGCCCAACGAAGTTTCACGAAAATTCAAATCTGAAAACAGATTTGAAATTCTGCCCAGAAAGAGAAGGCAGGAAAATTCCCGCCAGACACATAGGGTGTCGACCCCTGGGTCGACCCCCCCTCCAGGGGGTCGACATGGGTGTCGACCCCTGGGTCGACCCCTCCCCAGGGGGTCGACATGGGTGTCGACCCCTGGGTCGACCCCCCCCCCTGTAGAACCCCGACCTGGTGCACCTGCTTGTCATGTTGGCTCGGTTTTGGAGTCTTGTGACGATTTTCGAGGGTTCAGATCTATCCTAGGGTTTATCCTACGGCCTAAACTACTCCTAATCTCTATAAAAAGACCCCTAAGCCTACCCTAAACCCTCACAAATCACTTATGCCACGAAGTGCTGCCCAAATGCCAAGTGATCATGGCCTCCATCTCCAACTCCAAGAGACTATGCATGCAAATCGGATCCGAATCGAAAGGTGCAAGCTTGCTACACCAAATCGAGGCTCGATCAACGTTGCTACGCAAACTCCATGACGGTTCTTCTTCAAAGAGCCACCTTTCTTCGTCGAGACGATTCATGCTAATTCGCTAAGCCACGCTATGTAAGTTCTAACTACTTGTAGATTCTAACGGTGGTTCTAATGTGACATGGGATAAAATGAGATGAAATATAAGTATGCTAGCCTATATGAACCTTGTCATGTCTCTTTTGCTTGAACCTACGACTTTGGGCTAAGTTGTAGCGACTTAATCATGCCATTCATGTTATGTTTAATCTAGTATATCTTGCAAGTTTAAATCTTTATTTATGGAATGTTAGCATGAACCTTTGGGAACCACTTGACTTGTGAAACATGGGCAAAGACTTGACTTTGGGGATTATGCATTTAAATGAACCCAAACCCCTTATGTATCATGCATGTTTGTGGCCAAATTTCCCTATGAAACTATGCATGCTTGTGGCCAAATTCCCTTATGATACTATGCGTGTTTGTGGCCAAATTCCCTTATGATACTATGCATGTTTGTGGCCAAATTCCCTTAGGATACTATGCATGTTTGTGGCCAATATGTTGGCATAAAACCCTACTACGTGACTCGCTTCCACTTGGGTTGGAAATACGTTTGGGTAGTTTAGGAAAAACGTGGGTATGACATGGAAAACTTGACATAGGGTTTACATGAGAACATGACATTCATGATACATTTAAATATGGTCATGACACGTGGGAAAACATGGAACTTGAACTAGACATGGGTGGGTTGTAAGTGTAATAAGACACTAGACCAAACATGAAAGTGGCCAACTCGAGGTTGGGTTGAGTTTGTAGCATAAATCTACCCGGACCCGCCCGGCTTAACTAGTGGCTACAAACAATAGGATCCAATGTGAGAAGTTGGTCATGTCGCGCTTAAGACCCGAGGTTAGACTAGGTTGTGGTGTAAAACTACCCGGACCTGCCCGGCTTTACTAGTAACCACAACAAGGTCTAATGTGAGTGGTTGTGAGTGCATTAATTAAATTAATGCCACATGATAAGGTTAAGTAAATTTGACTAATGACACTTAACCGATATGACACGAATGGGTAGGTTAAGTGGGACCGGGCTTGATTTCTTAATGACACTTAACCATACAAGACGATTAGGGGATGGGGTTAAGTAATTTACACTTAACAAATCTGACTTGGTAATTAGATGAGGTTAAGTAACCTACACTTAACTAATCTAAACACGGTAATTAGATGGAGTTAAGTACCATACACTTAACTAATCTAAACACGGTAATTAGATGGAGTTAAGTAACCTACACTTAACTAATCTAAACACGGTAATTGGATGGGGTTGAGTAACCTACACTTAACTAATCTAAACAAGGTAATTCGATGGGGTTAAGTTAAACACTTAACCAATCTAAACTTGGTAATTCAATGTGGTTAAGTAACCAATACTTAACCAACTTAACATGATAATTTAATGAGGTTAAGTAACTTATACTTAATCAATTATACATGATGATTGGATGAGGTTAAGCAACCATACTTAACCAATCTAATATGAGAACTTGATAGGGTTAAGTCATAAGACCTTTCAAAAATACTTAACTATTATAATACGATTAGTGGATGGGGTTAAGTTAACCTATACTTAACCAATCCGACTCGATAATCCGATGAGGTTAAGGTAATCTATGCTTAACCAATCTAACATGATAACCTGATAGGGTTAAGATAAACAAGTACTTAACCAAATTGACTTGATGATTGAATAGGGTTAAGTCATGAGCTTCTTGGTGTACTTAACCAACTTGTAGGACTAGGTCTTGGACTTGAATACTTAGCCAATCTTGACATGATTCATAGGCGGGCTAAGCCATGAACTTGAATAACAACACTTAACCCAGTAGGCAAAACCCTAGTAGAGGAGCTAGGTAGAAAATCGTAGTTAATCAAGGGTAACGGGGAAATGAAGCTAAGTGGTAAACCTTATTTAAGTATAACTAAGTAATAATTCTTAGCCAAGGACATGGGACTAGTTCATGAATAGATGAGTAACCCGGTATGGTAGGTCATCGCTTAAAACACGAGGAGGAGCAAATTATCTGACTTAGATAAAGGCTCCAACGAACTGGGTGACGAAGCGGTAGCTTCGGGGGACGTGAGGGTACTTTTGGTATCCCTTTGTGAGGTGGCAGATGGTCCATGAAACCCGGCCTCACAGGGGTTAAGGTCTGCGGTAGAAGAGCCAAGAGTATGCCTTGGTTGCTATGCGAGCGACCTAAAGACTGGGATGGATTAGCGTGGAGTCGACGATACTTGATTTTTGCCCTGGATAGCACGTCGCCGACTACCTACCATCTTTAGTCAATCGTGCACGAACGGAAAGGCAGGGAACCCCCAACAGACCATGTGCTTACTATCGAGTCATGGGTGAGGTTGGCCCATAGGAAAGTGGGGCTATAGTGGGGCCGGGATGTGGTTCTCATACATGATTTTTCTTGGATTGTCTTTCAGTAGTTGAGGGAGGGGTCACGTAGGACCATAGCCACGGGTACAAAAACATACCTTGATATCTGCATCAGCAGACGACTTAAAGCTCCCGACCGAGTTCCGTATTTCTTGATTTGCCCTGGCACGGAACTCGGATGGCACATTGAGGAACATGTGCGTCTAGACATGGAAAACGATTCACGATACATACGCGGGATAAAGGGCGCGGTTGACGGGTGGTATAATCCCTAGTGGCCCTAGGTGGCTGAACTGAAACCGAGACACGGAAACGTTCATTAGGTAGCATAATCCCTAGTGGTCCTAGGTGACATAAATCCTAAGTGAACACGCGATAGTTCATGGTAAGAAAACATAACCAGGTCAAGGGTAGCAGTCCAAAACAACTTCAAGGATAAAATGGTACTAAGTTGAGGGGGTATAGATTTACATGGGAAAGCCCGTACGGCCTACGGCAAAGGACTGAACTAATACATGGAAAGAAACATACGAGTTGGGAAAACCTACATATGCTATATATTAGGTTGACATGGACCATTACATGACATTGGGAAAGTGACATTCATAGTTAACACATGACGCGGGTTGGGATACTAGTACGAGAGGTGCAGAGCGAATATACGTGACAAATACCTTGGGATAGTATACTTGATAGAAACCTGACGATGGGATAACTTGATTTATCATGACACCGAAGTTTATCATGATATCTTAGTTTACCTTGCTACAGTAGTTCATCCTGTTACCCTGGTTTAGTTTATCTATCTTGTAGTCATCCTTATGTTTACTTTTAGTTTATGCATGTCATGTTACCTTTACCTGTTTTTATACTGGAAGTAGATAGGACTTACCAGTCTTTATGACTGACCCCGTTTTGTTTCGCCTCTTTGTCTTCAGTTTCCCCCCCAGGTTTCAGGGAGGAAACACTGTTATCTAGTTCGGACTTCTTCTGCTTGAAGGTCATCACACATGGCTTGGACTTTTCTTGGCTATGGCTACTTTACTGTTTTACTTGGGGAATAATTTATGAAATGGTTTTATGCTTCTTTACTATTGCAAGACAGGTTTGATGTATTCTGATGTAAAAGGCTTTAGACCTTATTTTATAAGGTAATGAAATTTGCTTTACTTCCGCTGTTTTATATATGTTCTGTCTTGTAATATTTCTGTGCATGTTTACCTCGATAATGCTTCACCAAACCTAGTGCATTCCCTTTGTGAGTGACCCTAGCGGAGGTGGGGTGTTACATTTGGTATCAGAGCAGAAGGTTACCAGACTGGGCAATTTTTTTTTAAACCTTCTGAAAACTATCTGAAAACCGTTTACAAAGAAGCATTTTTCAAGAAAAGTTTTGTTTTAAAAGGCTATTCCCCAAAGGCCATTAGCACTATCCTTTGATTCCTTGATCGAATCTCTTTTCCTTTCTTTCCTCCATCTGTAGTCACAGTAGTTCTAACTGTGACTAATCTTTATCTAGCCACGTAGGTGTTTTCCCATGCGATGGAGGAAGTTCTCGAGAGACCTGTTACCGAAGTTATAAGAAGGGATAATAAGAGCAAGGATAAAGGACACGGGCTTAAGGATAAGCAACTTGTTGGTATGGATTAGTCCACGAAGAAAGATAAGGACAAGATCAGCGAGAGGGCAATTGTATGCTCTCATTTCTAGCGTACCTAAGAGGAATGGTACCGTCTCTGTTAAAGGCTTAGCCTTTCTTTTCTATCATCCCGTCTAGACTTTGTTTTGATCATCGCATCATTTAAGTCTGCTTCGATAGTTAAGTCTCTACACCTTAGTACTAGCATGGTAGAAGATCCCACTTTTGTCCCAAAATCTGGTCGGAGAGTCAGTCCATTTCTTCATGACTTGTTTGGATTTGAGAATGACATGTCTCGGCTACGGATGGATTCTAGGGATAAAGTGGTCACCCAATAAGGGGTGCCATTCTCGGTTTTGGAAAAAGTGTAGTTAGACTCTCGACTCACTTGGTAATACCCTCGAAGTCTCGTATAACCTTTTGGGTTCTTTCATGGTTAGTTACCTAGAATCTCGGGATGCAGTTGATTGGTAATCCGTTCGAGTAGAATTCGCCGCTAAGTCGGATGGTTCGTTTCGCTTATGCATGAGTTATGGGGATCACCCTAGTAAGTACACTTGGCAACATGGATTGGCATCGGCAGACGAGATCCAGAATTCCCTAGTGAGTTTTGGAGAGCTTGCATGAGTAAGTGGATACGTTCGAGCCAAGTATACTAGGAAAAGGATAAGTGAAAGTGGAATAAGAGGCGACAATGAAATGAGTTCTAACTCATATCTTGGAAATAGAAATCAAGGAGCTACGAAATCATGGAGTTAAAAAGGTGGTCAAGGCACCGAGGAATTAAGCTCAAGGAAACGCGATTTAGAAGACGTAAGGCTAGACACGCGCATTGTACCTCTTTTTAAAGAGTGTATCCTTGAACCCTGGTTTTTCCTGTAGAGCTTGCTCGCATGTTATCTTTTGGTGAATATCCTCTCGGTCCTGTTTCTGTCGCAAACCCCGTAGGGAGTTTACCTTGTTTATCTCCTCGATCCTATCGTGAGAACCTTAGGTAGAATCCTATGGATGTAAACATGTATTTGAAACATGTTATGATTGATATGGTTGCAAATGGTTTCAAGTGGTTGCTCGTGGATGCGCGAATACACATTAGATACTAGATTGACGCGGTCACGTTTCATGTTGCATATGCACGAGTATTTATACTTGTTTATGGATGAAATTGAATGGGTTATCATGCGGATGTTGCATATGAATGAATGTTTGTGCACATATATAGTACTTATATGACTAGGACTATTTGCATACATGTTGGACTCATGACACTAAACATATTTTGCATTAGAAAGATCATTCAGGCCTGATCATTAGCATTAGCTAAGGAGCATATACACACACGTTTTGCATATGTTCATATGGCATTAGAAATCGTTTAAGGACAATGTTTGCCTGTGGATGATGTTTTGAGTAGATGGATGATGGATGGTAGGATGCGTTCTTCCTAACTTGGAGATTTCGGGGACGAAATCCTTAAAGGAGGGGAGAATGTAACAACCCGAATTTTAAACAACGTGTTAAGACAAGAATCAAGGCAGAATTAAATTATAAAATCTGAATCAGGATAAACGGGTTGCGCCATTGCGTTCGTCTCGGAAAAATACGCGAAATAGAGTCCGAAATTTCGTAAATCAGAGTCCGTATGACCCAGTTAAGTCCCAACGTAGTTTCACGAAAATTCAAATCCGAAAACAGATTTGAAATTCAGCCCAGAAAGAGAAGGCGGGAAAATTCCCGCCAGACACATAGGGTGTCGACCCCTGGGTCGACCCCCCCTCCACGGGGTCGACATGGGTGTCGACCCCTGGGTCGACCCCTCTCCAAGGGGTCGACATGGGTGTCGACCCCTGGGTCGACCCCCCTGTAGAACCCCGACCTAGTGCACCTGCTTGTCATGTTGGCTCGGTTTTGGAGGCTTGTGACGATTTTCAAGGGTTCAGATCTATCCTAGGGTTTATCCTACGGCCTAAACTACTCCTAATCTCTATACAAAGACCCCTAAGCCTACCCTAAACCCTCACAAATCACTCATGCCATGAAGTGCTGCCCAAATGCCAAGTGATCATGGCCTCCATCTCCAACTCCAAGAGACTATGCATGAAAATCGGATCCGAATCGAAAGGTGCAAGCTTGCTACACCAAATCGAGGCTCGATCAACGTTGCTACGCAAATTCCATGACGGTTCTTCTTCAAAGGAGCCACCTTTCTTCGTCGAGACGATTCATGCTAATTCGCTAAGCCACGCTATGTAAGTTCTAGCTACTTGTAGATTCTAACGGTGGTTCTAATGTGACATAGGATAAAATGAGATGAAATATAAGTTTGCTAGCCTATATGAACCTTGTCATGTCTCTTCTGCTTGAACCTATGACTTTGGGCTAAGTTGTAGCGACTTAATCATGCCATTCATGTTATGTTTAATCTAGTATATCTTGCAAGTTTAAATCTTTATTTATGGAATGTTAGCATGAACCTTTGGTAACCACTTGACTTGTGAAACATGGGCAAAGACTTGACTTTGGGGATTATGCATGTAAATGAACCCAAACCTCTTATGTATCATGCATGTTTGTGGCCAAATTTCCCTATGAAACTATGCATGCTTGTGGCCAAATTCCCTTATGATACTATGCGTGTTTGTGGCCAAATTCCCTTATGATACTATGCATGTTTGTGGCCAAATTCCCTTAGGATACTATGCATGTTTGTGGCCAATATGTTGGCATAAGATCCTACTATGTAACTCGCTTCCACTTGGGTTGGAAATACGTTTGGGTAGTTTAGGAAAAACGTGGGTATGACATGGAAAACTTGACATGGGGTTTACATGAGAACATGACATTCATGATACATTTAAATATGGTCATGACACGTGGGAAAACATGGAACTTGAACTAGACATGGGTGGGTTGTAAGTGTAATAAGACACTAGACCAAACATGAAAGTGGCCAACTCGAGGTTGGGTTGAGTTTGTAGCATAAATCTACCCGGACCCGCCCGGCTTAACTAGTGGCTACAAACAATAGGATCCAATGTGAGAAGTTGGTCATGTCGCGCTTAAGACCCGAGGTTAGACTAGGTTGTGGTGTAAAACTACCCGGACCTGGCCGGCTTTACTAGTAACCACAACAAGGTCTAATGTGAGTGGTTGAGAGTGCATTAATTAAATTAATGCCACATGATAAGGTTAAGTAAATTTGACTAATGACACTTAACCGATATGACACGAATGGGTAGGTTAAGTGGGACCGGGCTTGATTTCTTAATGACACTTAACCATACAAGACGATTAGGGGATGGGGTTAAGTAATTTACACTTAACAAATCTGACTTGGTAATTAGATGAGGTTAAGTAACCTACACTTAACTAATCTAAACACGGTAATTAGATGGATTTAAGTAACATACACTTAACTAATCTAAACACGGTAATTAGATGGAGTTAAGTAACCTACACTTAACTAATCTAAACACGGTAATTGGATGGGGTTGAGTAACCTACACTTAACTAATCTAAACAAGGTAATTCGATGGGGTTAAGTTAAACACTTAACCAATCTAAACTTGGTAATTCAACGTGGTTAAGTAACCAATACTTAACCAACTTAACATGATAATTTAATGAGGTTAAGTAACTTATACTTAATCAATTATACATGATGATTGGATGAGGTTAAGCAACCATACTTAACCAATCTAATATGAGAACTTGATAGGGTTAAGTCATAAGACCTTTCAAAAATACTTAACTATTATAATACAATTAGTGGATGGGGTTAAGTTAACCTATACTTAACCAATCCGACTCGATAATCCGATGAGGTTAAGGTAATCTATGCTTAACCAATCTAACATGATAACCTGATAGGGTTAAGATAAACAAGTACTTAACCAAATTGACTTGATGATTGAATAGGGTTAAGTCATGAGCTTCTTGGTGTACTTAACCAACTTGTAGGACTAGGTCTTGGACTTGAATACTTAGCCAATCTTGACATGATTCATAGGCGGGCTAAGCCATGAACTTGAATAACAACACTTAACCCAGTAGGCAAAACCCTAGTAGAGGAGCTAGGTAGAAAATCGTAGTTAATCAAGATTAATGGGGAAATGAAGCTAAGTGGTAAACCTTAGCTAAGTATAACTAAGTAATAATTCTTAGCTAAGGACATGGGACTAGTTCATGAATAGATGAGTAACCCAGTACGGTAGGTCATCGCTTAAAACATGGGGAGGAGCAAATTATCTGACTTAGATAAAGGCTGCAACGAACTGGGTGACGAAGCGGTAGCTTCGGGAGACGTGAGGGTACTCTTGGTATCCCTCTGTGAGGTGGCAGATGGTCCATGAAACCCGGTCTCACAGGGGTTAAGGTCTGCGGTAGAAGAGCCAAGAGTATGCCTTGGTTGCTATGCGAGCGACCTAAAGACTGGGATGGATTAGCATGGAGTCAATGATACTTGATTTTTGCCCTGGATAGCACGTCGCCGACTACCTACCATCTTTAGTCAATCGTGCACGAATGGAAAGGCAGGGAACCCCCAACAGACCATGTGCTTACTATCGAGTCATGGGTGAGGTTGGCCCATAGGAAAGTGGGGCTATAGTGGGGCCGGGATGTGGTTCTCATACATGATTTTTCTTGGATTGCCTTTCAGTAGTTGAGGGAGGGGTCACGTGGGACCATAGCCACGGGTACAAAAACAGACCTTGATATCTGTATCAGCAGACGACTTAAAGCTCCCGACCGAGTTCCGTATTTCTTGATTTGCCCTGGCACGGAACTTGGATGGCACATTGAGGAACATGTGCGTCTAGACATGGAAAACGATTCACGATACATACGCGGGATAAAGGGCGCGGTTGACGGGTGGTATAATCCCTAGTGGCCCTAGGTGGCTGAACCCAAACCGAGACGCGGAAACGTTCATTAGGTAGCATAATCCCTAGTGGTCCTAGGTGACATAAATCCTAAGTGAACACGCGATAGTTCATGGTAAGAAAACATAACCAGGTCAAGGGTAGCAGTCCAAAACAACTTCAAGGATAAAATGGTACTAAGTTGAGGGGGTATAGATTTACATGGGAAAGCCCGTACGGCCTACGGCAAGGGACTGAACTAATACATGGAAAGAAACATACGAGTTGGGAAAACCTACATATGCTATATATTAGGTTGACATGGACCATTACATGACATTGGGCAATTGACATTCATAGTTAACACATGACGCGGGTTGGGATACTAGTACGAGAGGTGCAGAGCGAATATACGTGACAAATACCTTGGGATAGTATACTTGATAGAAACCCGACGATGGGATACCTTGATTTATCATGACAACGTAGTTTATCATGATATCTTAGTTTACCTTGCTATAGTAGTTCAGCCTGTTAACCTGGTTTAGTTTATCTATCTTGTAGTCATCCTTATGTTTACTTTCAGTTTATGCATGTCATGTTACCTTTACCTGTTTTTATACTAGAAGTAGATAGGACTTAACAGTCTTTATGACTGACCCCGTTTTGTTTCGCCTCTTTGTCTTCCGTTCCCCCCAGGTTTCAGGGAGGAAACACTGTTATCTAGTTCGGACTTCTTCTGCTTGAAGGTCATCACGCATGGCTTGGACTTTTCTTGGCTATGGCTACTTTACTGTTTTACTTGGGGAATAATTTATGAAATGGTTTTATGCTTCTTTACTATTGCAAGATAGGTTTTGATGTATTCTGATGTAAAAGGCTTTAGACCTTATTTTATAAGGTAATGAAATTTGCTTTACTTCCGTTGTTTTATATATGTTC
Organism: Allium sativum; assembly: GCA_030737875.1. Taxonomy (NCBI): domain Eukaryota; kingdom Viridiplantae; phylum Streptophyta; class Magnoliopsida; order Asparagales; family Amaryllidaceae; genus Allium; species Allium sativum. The sequence goes on along the minus strand of CM060921.1, from coordinate 593,323,924 downwards.
TATCTTGTAATATTTCTGTGCATGTTTACCTCGATAATGCTTCACCAAACCTAGTGCATTCCCTTTGTGAGTGACCCTAGCGGAGGTGGGGTGTTACACATAATTTGGTTTGAATGATATCCAAAGGAAGATTAAAGAATAAATTTAAAAGAATTTATCTTCGATAAAATTAATGGGATCAAATCCCTAAAGATGTGAATATTTAAATAAAAGAATGTTCAGAATTGGAATGAGGCGTATGTTGTGTTTTTATAACACTTGATTATTATATACGTGAGTTATTCGGAAAGGTCGGGTTTATACCCATTCTGAATAACTGATTCGACGAGTCGACGATGAAGACGGTGGTTGAAGACCGGAGGTCTTCACATCGTTTGGATGATTACTGATGTCTTGATTGGGCTGTACACCCAAATAGAGGTAATAAGTGGCGATCGTCCAGATGTACTTGGAGATCGACGGATATACGAGGACCTCTCTCCTGTATTGGACATACGGGATGAGGAATAAGGTGCCTCCGGTTTCGTTCAGACCCAGAACGGACTTGTAAATGGATTGTGTGTCTGACATTGGATTTTATTCTGTGTTGATTGATTTCTATTAAATATATATCTGTTTGGCGGCGGAGAATTTATTCTCTTACTTAACGCCCTTCTCTGAGACGTACGAGTTCAGAGGTTATATATCGATAGACATCAGTTGCATGGAATGAATTACCAGTGTGGCATGCTGAGATGCAAATGATCAAGGCTTCTGTTGAAAAGCAGAGTTTTGCGGTTGATGATCAAAGCACGGCTTTAATACAACGTAGCTTTGTGTATAGTGTTAATTCGCGAGCCTCACCCCTCGGTATGAGTCAAAAACTGGATCGTGACAGCAGGGAGTGCACGATGTTTCTGTCTAGTTATAGGTGATATCAGCGTTTTACAAGCTCTGACATTTATATTATTTTAACCTATGTGGTTGTTGGAAAGCGAGGCGCCTCGGATATATCGGTCTCTACGGAGCCGATTGATGGGTCCAATAGGACCGAGAAACATGTGTTCAGGAATAACTAATCCTCAAACGTAACGGAGGACCGGCCCTGAAGATCCAAGGGTTACCTAGAGTGTGTAGTCCTGAGACATCTTCTAGAGTGTCTCGAAGCGCTGGGGAGCCATCCCTGGCCTCGACTCATGACAGAAATTCAATTTCCAATACGTGACATTTAGGTTTTGATTGGAGAGCCTAGTATTGACGACATGATAGATGGTACCCATGCCGCCTATGATTGATACATTTATATTTGAAGTTGATTTCTTCACTTATAGTAATAATAAAAGATTAAATTTCATGTATCAAGCATTATTTGGCTATTATAAGGTAAAACCATATCCTCCGGCTTATGTTGCATTGTGTGATGGGACCTAGGTCTTATAATAGCTTCATTGTTCTTTATTTAGCATTGCGCTGTTTGTTTTATGCACTGGTATTCTTGGGAGGAAACCCGTTCCGTGTTATACGGCGTGGTCCCTTGATTTACCTAACTTTAAAATCAAATTAATAACTGTTTTAGTTCTCACACCAGTCACATGACTGACCTGGAGTTTATTGTTTTAACCTAAACTCTGGGTGCCCTTATTTTCCACACGGGCCGCTAGTAGTTTTGGTTTTGCAGATTTATATTCACATGATCCTGGTTTACAGCTGGAATGATATTCGTAAAGCTCGGTATCCTTATATTCTTTCAGTTGTGTTTTGTATTGTTTTCCGCTGCATTGTAAATCTCTGATATTTATCGAATGTATAATATTCATTTATGCACTGTTATATTCTTGTATTCTGATGGAGTTGCTGTAATACGCAATGGAATTTTCTTCTGTTAGTGTTCTGATTCGTCTTGTCCTCAAGGCAATCCGTTCTTCCGCTTCTGATCGGAGACGGGGAAGTTCAGGGTCCCCACAACTTGGCTGAGTTCTCATATAATAATAGCTACCAAGCGAGCTTAGGAATGGCACCATTCGAAGCATTGTATGGTCGACCGTGTAGATCTCCCGCATGTTGGGTAGAACCTGGCAATAGACTTGTATTGGGACCCGACATGATCCGGGAAGCTTCGAATAAAGTCGATTTCATTAAGAAGCAACTGCAAACAGCTCAAAGCCGACTGAAGAGCTATGCAGATTCAAGAAGATGAGATTTGGCTTTTTCTGTTGGTGACTATGTGTATTTGATGGTTTCTCTGATGAGAGGAGTAGTCCGATTTGGAAAAACAGGGAAGTTGGCGTCTACATTTATTGGTCCATTTCCTGTGCTTGAAAGGATTGGAACTCTTGTTTATAGGGTTCAATTACCTAACTGGTTGCCTGGTGTACATGATGCATTTCACGTATCTCAACTTCGAAAGCATGTACATGATCCAGACTTGGTCGTGGAAGAAGCCACGCAACAAGACATGGAAATTACTCCAGAATTGGTAGTGAGAAGGGAGCCGATAAAGATTATTGGAAAAGAAACTAAGGAGCTAAGGAACAAGAAGGTTCACTTAGTCAAAGTGCAGTGGAGTGGTGATCCTAGAAACTGTACTTGGGAAATTGATGAGAGCATTAAGCAAGCTTATCCCAATTGCAGAGTGGACATCTCTGATTATCTATGGTGCAAGGTACATTTACAATATTTTGCATTTCCGTTTTGTTTCCTACTTTACGGTTGTTTCCTACTTCACTATTGTTTCCTTTTCTAAGATGAATAGTTTTAACTATATATAAGCCGATCTTAGCAAATATGATTTTAAGTATATATATTTAAGGAAACTATATATTTGAAAATTTTAATCAATAAATTGATTGTTGGTTGTGTTGTGTGATTGTTAGTTTAAATAATTAATAACATTGGAATAATTAAACCAACATGTGAATGAAAGGTAAATTTAGCCAATTCGATCTAGTATTAAACTAGATTGAAATTTTGTTAGAGTTCCCTATATATACGTGCATATACATTGAACAGGTAAATGGATTTGCTGTCGAGTAAAGAATTTATTTACATGCCCGACAAATAGGTAAACCTTAATGAGTTGGATGCACAATTTTATTTATTATATAAACTACTGTGAATGCCATTGGATGCGGAATGCTGGTTGTTCTGTGTGAAATTATAAACGTCGCCATAGGATAGTAACAATTAATTTTGAACTACACTACATGGCATACTGCGTGAAGATAACATACTCTATCATATACCACATAAGCACTTGGAGCTTGTGTGACGTGGTTGAAGATTTACCATACAAGCGAGAGGCTTGTATGGCAATGACTATATTTAAGGTTGAACTGAAGACTGATACAGACTATATAAAATGTAACGGTAAATTGCCAGATTAATAAAAACCGTACACGGGTCTGGAGTTGACAATAATCACGTCTCTCTAGTCATTAAGGCACAAAAACTATTTATAGGGTGACGATAATTTATTCTCTGGAGTCATGATCTATACACACTCCCCTTGTGGACACAAAGTTATATCACTAAAAATACGTGTTTGCTTTTTACGATTTATTGGGTGCCTAATACGGCCCAATAAATTTCCAAACCCCTCCCCATACAAAGGAGGTTATGGCGAAATTTTTCGAAAATTTAGGGTGTTAGCCAAATTTTTGAAGAATTTGAAAAGTTTTTAGAAACTGAAAAGTTGAAGAACTTAAGCCATAATTAAAATAATGAAAGTTGAGCTGGTTAGTAAAACAACTTTCAGCTCCGTTCCTTTTCGAGGATGAAAAGATCTTAAGTGGGGGAGGTTGTAACAACCCGGAAAATTAGAGCCAATTTAAAATTTTTAATTTGGTTATTTTAATGAATTTAGGATATTTAAAATAATTTATTTTAAATAATAACGACTAAAAACTTATTTGAATCAAAATTAGAAAATATAAATTTATTTTAATTATATTACGAGTTCGAAATAGCACGACAGTTTGAAAATTTAACTTTGAACTTTGACTGAATGTACAGGATTCAAAATAAACCGGATTTTAGTGAAACCAAAAATATTTAAATCTGTTTATAAATATCTTTCTAACGAATCTGAAAAATCAAAATTTCATAGCGGGAATCAAAAGTTATGGGCAGTTGAATATTCAGAATGGTCGGTATGGGATAAATATAGCCCTTAAAAATAGAAATTTTGAAAATGACCTCCGTTTTCGACGAAACCACTTTGGTTGGATCTGGAATGTCAAATAATTGCTAGATTCCAATTTCCATAATTTTGGGAATTAATTTGTGAGGGTGGCAAAGGAAAACGTGTTTGGTAATTTTAGTTTAAATCGGATCGACCAGAAAAAGTCCATTGTTAAAACGGTCTCCAAATCCGACAAAATTAATTTACTAGGACCGTATCGTCCCAACTTAGCTAGATTTATTTTTCGGGAATTTTTGGAATCATTATGTGGCCCCAGCAAATTAAAATGTACGTTCAAATCCAAATTTGAATGTTTTATATTTTAATTTGAAGAAAAACTAATTGAAACAGTCAAATGGGCCTACGTAACATATTCTATTGTGTCCGGAATAGCGGTATTAGCTGGGCGCGACACTCATTGGGTTTGATTTGGAGTCCGGACATGAAAACACTATTTTAGAATTAAATATATAAATCAGCCAATAGAAATTTTCCGTTCAGTAAATTATATTCCCAAAAATTCTTTCTCTCTCCCCGTTACAGTCGCGACGCACGGCGGAAACGAATTCGCACCTTCTCTCTTCATTTTCTCACAATCCACTCAATAAAAATCATTACTTCAGTTGAGGATTTTGGAGAGCTTGACGAGAGCTTCAAATCCATACCAATTTGGATAATTTTCGTTGAGTATTCAAGGAGATCCATCGCCCTGAAGTCGACAACTTCCCGCCGCCGTCGTGCTCTCCACCATGGATCGAAGTGGACTCCACCCCCATGCGCGTGTGCGCGACTCCGAGCTCTACAACGTGTTACCCTCCGATCTTCCTCTCTTTGTGCGGATTTCACGAAATCGCATGACCTAAGTTTGAACAGTTTGCTGAGGTATACGGTTTATATAATTTAAACTGTTTATAACGCTTTAAAGCGCTACGGATTGTGATTTCACTATAAAAATCATATCTTTTTGCTATGTTGTCGAAATCTAGTGAAACAAGAGACATTAGACTCGTGGCGATGTCTTCTACATTCTAGAAGAGACCGGAGAATTTTTGGAGATTTCTACAATTTTTAAAGGAGTGGAATCCAATGTCCGATTTCTAAATTCAAATTGGGAATGGAATAGCGATGTATAATTTATATAAGCGAAGTATAAATTATATACGCGTTGTATACCTCATATATGGGCGTTGTATAAATTATATAAGCGATGTATAAATTGTACATGCATTGTATATACCATATATAGCGATATGGAATTGAAATGGAAATATATACATTTATATATACGTATATATATATATACTGCACTCGTCCACAAACCATGGACGATATATATATTGGTTGTGATCGTTTGGATTGTGGTTTGGAATTGATTGATTGTGATTGCAACAACATTGGTTGTGTTTGTGGTATATTCACATTGTTGTGAAAAGAAAGTGGGGCGGGAAAAGAAAGTGGGTAGATGGGTAGAAAAAATGTATAGGAAAAATGAAGTACCCCTTGTAAACGCCGCGAGTCCTAAGGTAGTAAGAAGAGCCGTACATCGGGATGGTGCCTGTTTTAATTACCCTGCCGTTATAATGCCGAAATTTTCTGAAATATTCATGTGTTTTAATTATTTCATATGTTGAATTATCTTCATGTGTTGATAAAATATTCGAATGATGAATAAATTGTTTGAACGATAAAAATCACATTTTTATCATGTATATAAAGTATATAAAATATTCATATGATGAATAAATTGTTTGAACGATAAAAATCACATTTTTATCATGTAATGGGAAGTGTTAAAAATATTCATATGTTGAATAAAAGATTGAAATGATAAAAATCACATTTTTATCAAATATATGAAGTGTTAAAAATATTCATGTGTTGAAATAAGTATTTGTTGGCTAAAAATATTATTTTTAACACGTATATGAAATGAAAATGGTTTGGAAATCGAAGAACGACTTATATATATATATATATATAAATTAATTAAAATAAAACGAATAGCGATCCTGTAGTTCACGTTTTGGAATCGAAATTTTAAACGATTATACCGAGAGATCCGACCACCGGATTTTCCCAAAATTGGAACCACTGGGTCCGCTTTGAAAAGATCTTTCCAACGATATAAAATTTGTAAAGATCCAATGGTTAGATTGTGTGAAATGTTTAATTCAAATCTGAATAAAAACAGCGCCGGAATGAATTATATATATATATATATATATATATATATTAAAATAAAACGAATAACGAAACTGTAGTTCGCGTTTTGGAATCGTAATTTTAAACGATTATACCGAGAGATCCTACCGTCGGATTTTCCCAAAACAGGAACCGCTGGGTCCGCTTTGAAAAGATTCTTCCAATGATATAAAATTTGTAAAGATCCAACGGTTAGATTTTCAGATACGAGGCCAGGGCCGCGTTATGGCCTGAAGCGTCGTTTAAATAAAATGAGATATTTTTAAATAAATAAAAATAGCAAAAAATCGTTATAAAATATTATAAGCGATATGGAATGGAAATAAACCGATTTTACTTAGTTTATTGGATATTCTGATGGTTAGATGTATTTGACATGAAATTATTATATTGAATTGGAACGTGAATGTCGAATAATTTAACCATGGAAAAGAATTGATTTGAATTCTATGTATATGTGAATTATTTGAAAGGACCGAGTTAATTCTCATTTCAAATAATTGATTGACGATTAAAAGTCGAAGATATGAAGACGGTGCAAGACCGGTGATCTTCACATCGAATGGACTACTACTGATGCCCTGGATCGGTTAGCTCCCAGGAGGGGTTACAGTAGTGGTAGTCCGGACGTATTTGTTGATCGTTCGGATGTGCGAGGGACTCTCTCCTGTATTGGACATATGGGATGAGGAATAAGGTGCCTTCGGTTTCGTTCAGACCTAGAACGGACTTGTAAATGGATGTGTGTCCGACGTTGTAGATTGACAACGTGGCATGCACAGATGCAGTGATCAAGGCTTTTGTTGAAAAGCAGAGTCTTGTGGTTGATGATCAAAGCACGGCTTTAATATACCTAACTTTGTGTATGGTTTTAATTCGCGAGCCTCACACCCTGGTATGAACTAGAAACGGGAGAGGACTTCAGCGTGGACATGCGTTTCTTTCTAGCTAGGAGTGGTATCAGGGTTTTGCAAGCCCTGACATTTTACTTATGTGGATGATGGAAAGCGAGGCGCCTCGGTTATGTCGGTCTCTGCAGAGCCATTGGATGGTTTGGTCGATATATGACCATTTTACGTCCCATAGGGCGGGGAAACGTATTGTTCAGGCATTTTAATCCACTCTTTGTGGATCGGCCCTGATGATCCTAGGTGCAGTTGCGGCTGTATCCTGAGGGGCGGGCTAGAGTGTCTCGAATTCGGTAAGGAAGATCCCTTGCCTTGGTTCATGATGGAAATCCAACTTCCAATACGACACTGTGTGGTTTTGATTGTAAGCCTATATACGGCGACACAGTAGATGGTAGTTATGCCGTCTATGATTGATAGATTATGATTGCAATTTGTTTTTGAAACATATATGCACTAATAATAATATCAAATGATTTTGATTTATACGTATCAAGAATATTTTGTCCATTATAAGGTAAAATTCAATCCTTCGGCTTGTGTTGCATTGTTTGATGGGACCTGAATCTTATAATGGCTTCATTTTGTAAAAAGCATTGCGATGTTTAAATGATTTACTCATTTAAAGCACTGGCAATCCAATGGGTAAACACGTTCCGCGTTAGCGGCGTGGTCCTGTGATTGGCATTATTATAAAATAAGTTCAGTAGATTTCTCATACCAGTCCCATGACTTACTCGTAGTTTGTTTCACTTTGCAAACTCGGGTGCCCCTATTTCTACATGGGCAACCTTGTATTCAGGTTTTAGCAGGCTTATTCTGGATAGCTATGGATATGAAGATGGATTCTATCATTTCTTTTATGCTGTTCAGACTTTGTTATGTATATTATGTTTGATTCCGCTACAGGCATTTTATATAAAGCTTAAACTGTATTTTGTACTAAGTACGATCATGTAATACTGTGTAACTCTGATGATTATATTTGTTCCAGTGTAATCTGTTGTACATTATTTGGTGTAATGATATATTTCTATTCTACTATTATTGTTTATGTGTTATATTCCAAAGATTATCCTTGTTTCCGTGGAACGGGAGTTTAGGGTCATCACAGATTTATATCGAAAAATATTGCTAGGTTTACAGTGGCGTTGAAAAATATGAACATTAGTGTTTATATCGAAAAATATTGCAGTCGGGTTTGGTCCGAGTTTGGTTTACATTATTGCTAGGTTTCTAGGCTTCATTTTTCAAAAACAAAATATACTGAACAAGTATATATATATATATATTAATATGATATTAACATTAGAGGATGGTAAGTTGTTGAATGATGCTGGAGAATTTTAGGCTATGTTTGGAGGTTTACATGAATACTTATTCTATGCATTTGATCATGTCTATATGGCTATAAGCTTATGTCAAAAGTTCTCAGCTTAGCAAAATTTTCTGAGAATATAGGTTGGTTTACTTGAATTAGAATATATTTGAACCTATATCTGAAGTGCTAACTTATGAAAAAAATGAACGTTCACGTTCTCTACATTTGAAGTCAGTATGCATAATTTCATATAGCGGGCAACCTTTTGGTTAATCTTTTGTTATTTTTAAAAAATTATCAATATTGATTTTTGTTTCCTACAGAAGATTTTTTTTCTTTTCTTTTGCAAACTTATTTGACTACGTTCTATGTGGAGGATTGAGGTCTACATTTGTATATCTTGTTGTGAGATCAGGGAGGAGTTCAAAAACAATTTGCGAGCTTATATTTATATCTGTAGATTTGGACTATGTGCAAATTTGTGTATCTTGTTGTGAGATCAGGGAGAAACTGTCAGAATTTGTGTTGTGCTTTCACTTTTGCAAGCATTGGACGTTCAAAGAGAAAGTTGAACTTTTATGGTGCTAGGTTTCACTTGTGCATACAACAAAGAATTCTGAGTATAATCAAGCGTTTTGTAAGTACTAGTTAGGTATAACATTTTCTTTGTACTAGATGTGTAAATCTGTATATCAATGGTTATTGTATGTGAGTTTGGTCATTTATTCAAAAAAACTATTGTATTGAAATGGTTAATTGTTTTTCTAATTGTTTGAACATGATGATTATGTGAATGATTATTGATTGATATTGTAGAAACAAAATAGACTATTAAAAAGAAATAATTGCATGAAAAAATACAGCAAATTAATCAATAAGTTTTAGTAGCGTTTTAAAAACGCTACAAAAATACATGTAGTGGCGTTGAGTAAACGCAACCATAAATCTGGGGTAAAACTAGAAAATTTATTAGTAGCAACAAAAAGCTTTTTTATGGCGTTTTTAAAGCTCTACAGGAATATTTATGGTGGCGTTTGGAAAACGTTACAATAAAAGTATTTACAGTGGCGTTTATTAAAAGTGCAACAAATATTTTTTATTTTTAGTGGCATGTTTTCTCGGAACGATTATCAAAATGGCACCAAAAATGATTAGTGGCGTTTTTTCAGCGCTACAAAAAATCATTTTTCTTTTAGTGAATAAGGAGAATAAATAACACAACACAAAGTCTCACATTGCAGCGGAACAAAATATAATATAGAACTAAATCTTTATTGAGAGCTTGAAAATACTTACAATAATCAGAGTACATCCATACATCTGGACAGTTATAACAACTTGTCCTCGCATACAACACACAGCGGAATAAATATAATATCATACATCTGGACTCTTCCAACTCATCTCTTCACGGCATCCGATAATCTGAACTTGTACAACCCGGTCTAACCCGAGCATTACAAATGCCGGATCAATCTAATGAACCAGAGTGAGAAACCCACCAAGTTTAAGGGTGTCATCCAAATTGATTTTAAAGTTAAAAATCCTTTTGAAAGAAAAGAATAATCGTAAGACCAATTCCATACATAAATACATACGGTTTTTACCTTACGATAACCCAAAACATTTTTGAAAACAATATTCTTCTGATATTAGAATTGAAACGACCCAAACTTCCCAGTAAAGGAAAGCCTGGATTGCTTTGAGAACAATACACATCAGAACACAAACTGAGGAACATTTTATTGCTGATTACAACAATTACATCAGAGTACAAGAATATAACAGAGTATGAATACTTAATTACACAATAAAAATACAATAATATCAGAGATTTAAATTACACTTAAATAGCAGCGGAAAAATAATACAAATATACAACTGAAGGGAATACGCGGATACAGAGCTTTCCGAATACTGCTTCAGCTGTAAACCAGGATCCTATAAATATATCTGCAAAAGCTACTCGACTTCCCATGTGGAAAATATGGGCACCCGAGTTTGCCAGTGAAACAAACTACAGGTCAGTCATGAGACTGGTATGAGAAATCTTAACTAAACTTATCTAATAAGGCTAATCACAGGACCACGCCGCTGACGCGGAAAGGGTTTACTCTGTTGGATTGCCAGTGCATAAATTAAAGTAAATCGTTAAACAACGCAATGCTTTTTAGAAAAATGAAACCATTATAAGACTCAAGTCCCATCACACAATGCAACGCAAACCGGAGGATAGAGTTTTACCTTATAATGGTCAAAAGATGCTTGATACGATAAAACGGATTTAATATTAGTGTGTATATATTTGGGTATATATATAATAAAACATTTCAATCATAATGTATCAATCATAGACGGCATAGTACCCCATCCTACTATGTCTCCATACTAGTTCTACAATCAAAACCGCAAGGTCGTATGGGAAATTGGATTTCCATCATGAGTCGAGGCTAGGGGCAAGCTCCTCTCCGATTCGAGACACTCTAGCAAATGCCTCAAGATCACACCTATGGGCAACCCTTGGAGCGGTAGGGCCGGTCCCCGCCTATCGGCAGTGGATTAGTTATGCCTGAACACACGTTTCCTGGTTCCTTTGAACCTATAGTATGACCAATAACGGCCTATAAAAATCCGAGGTGCCTCAAAATCCATCATCCACATAAGTAAAATGCTAGCCAGTTTAAGCACTGACACTACCACTAGCTAGAAAGAAACGTGTGCACTCCCTACGGTCCATATCCCGTTTTTGACTCATACCGGGGTGTGAGGCTCGCGAAGTCACGATATACACAAAGCTATGCCGTAATAGGCTATGCTTTGATCATCCCACAAGGCCCTGCTTTTCAACAAAAGCCTTGATCAATTGCATCTTGGCGTGCCACATTGACAATTCACGCCATGCGATCAATCACTATTAATATATATCAAGGTGTTAAGTAGAGAATAAATCCTCCACCACCAAAGAGACATACATTAACAGAAATTGATTTAATTCACATAGAACGACATCCAATGTCAGACACGCATCCATTTACTAGCTTATGCTCTGGGTCTGAGCGAAAACCAAATCCGAACTATCAACAATAGTCCGGACGGCCACCACTGAAGCCCCTTCAAGGTAGCTACTCCCATCAAGGGTCTCAGTAGCAACACATCCATCCGATGTGAAGATCGTCGATCTTCAACCACCGTCTTCAACTTCGACCCTTCATCGTCGTAGTGATTAGTCAGAATGGGTTAAACCCGGTCTTTCCGAATAACTTGCGTATTTTATAATTAAAAATCAAGTGCTATATAAAAACACATCCAACGCCTCATTCCAATTCAGAATATTCTTCTAGTAAAATATTCGTATTATCCTATCAAAGATAAATCCTTTAAGTTTATTCTTAAACCTTTCTTTTAAAGATTCATTAAAAACCCAATTTGGTTTTAAATATCAAAAATCATTATTCAATGATTATTTAAATTTAAGAAATTAATCTTATTCTTAACTGGGTTAAAGAACTAATGTCATTTAAAACATAGTTCACGGTAAACCCAAAATCCACTTCTATAAATTATGGAATCTTCACAGAAATCAAATCAAAATATAATCGTTATAAATTTCTGTATCTGACCAATAGTATAAATGGAATAACGACAAAGTGTCTTAAATTCCATCGGTTTTCTTTTACAGAAGCTTATCTCGGTTATTAATTAATTCGAATTCCCTTAAACTCCAATTTAATATATTTAATGGGAAAACTTTACTTTTGGAAAATTCCCATTTAAATCTTAATAAAAGATTTATAAATTCCCAAATCATATTTTCACTGTCAGTTGGGTTAAAGCACAAATGTCGCTTAGAAACACAGTTCACAATAAACCCGACTCACATTTCATCTTATTTCAATTACTAAATATAACTGAAAACTTTAATAATCTAAATTAAAAGATTATGTTTTCATACTGGGTTTAAGAACAGTGTTATTTAAGACACTATTCACGACAAACCCAAAAATCCAATTTATTTAATTTAACTTCAATTAAATATTAGCATATTGGAAAACTTCATAAAATCTAAATTTAATGATTTACTCTAGTTAATAACTAGTTCATATCAATAAAAATATAATTTTCCAAAATATATTCTTTTCTAAGATATTTTCTAAAATATTCTTTTCTAGAATATTCTTTATTGGAATGTGACTCAATCAACAGCCATGTTGTATGTAATCAACAATCATGATAAATAATTATTACACATCCAAATGACGACCAGAGTGGAATTTATAACTGTGTGAGCATTAAAGTAAATAAATAACGCTCCTCACAGACTGTCAATCCATCGATTGACATATAACTAAATATTGGGATTAGTGTGTCCAGTATCATCCCAATACCCGTGTGGGGTTTCATCCATCAAACAAATAATAAATTATTTGTGCACTTGGGCGATGTGTGAAAATTATCGTCCCAATCACATAAACAAGTCGGGTAACTTGTAAATGGGAGTGTAATATTCAATTTGAATATTCAAACATTATAATTAACATATCACACATTACAACATCACAGACATATATCTCTATTCTTCTTATTACATATAAATAACATTACAAATGCCACTATTAAAACTATTCTTTTAATTGTCTCTAAAATGACAGTAAAAATGCTTCTTTTAATTTCATACTTTTTATTGAACATATAATGTCAATAAAAATGTCGCTTTAAATCTACTCTTTTTATTTGTTTTTTTTTAAATTACAATAAAAATACAAGTTTTTCATCTACTCATTTATTTACATTTAAAATGTAAATCAAAACGTAACTTTTAATCTAATCTTTTATCGCATCTAAAATGACGATAAAAATATTACTTTTTAATCCATGGTTTTGTTTATATCTGAAATGTAAACATAAATGTACTTTTTATCCTATTTAACAATTCTAAACAAAATGCAAATCTTGATCTAATTCTTTTCAATGACCAAAAATGGATATTTTGGTGTAACTCTTTATAATGACCAAAAAGGTATATTTTGGTTTAATCATTTTAAGTGACCAAAAATGTATATTTTGGTTTAACCATTTTAAATGACAAAACCAAATGTTTGTACTTCATTCCTATAAAATGACCAAAAATGAATGTTTTTAATTCATTCTATTTAATTTGCAAAAATGAACATTTCCAATTCATGACCAAAACTGATAATTTTGTCTAATTCTTTTCGTGTAAACAAAATGTGAATATTTTGTCTAATCCTTTATATGTAAACAAAATGTGAATATTTTGTCTAATCCATTATAAGTAAACAAAATGTGAATATTTTGTCTAATCCTTTATATTTAAACAAAATGTGAATATTTTGTCTAATCCTTTATATGTAAACAAAATGTGAGTTCTTGTCTAATCTTTTTAAATAAACAAAATCTGATATTTTTCTTCACTAATCATGTTTTACACAAAGTGATATTTTAATTTGCAAAACCCATTTCTAACAAAAGTGTGATTTTTATTTATATAACAACTTTCAAATCAAAATGTCATTTTTATATGCATAATACATTTCAAATAAAAATGTTGATTTTATTTACATAACAAGTTTCAAATAAATAATGTCATTTTGTTTGCATAACACATTTCAAATAAAAAGATTGTTTTTATTTAATAAACATTTTCTAACAAAAATGTACTTTTAGTTCTAATTCTTTTAAAGTGACAAAAATTGTAATTTGTCTAATTCCTTTAATGTACAAAATAAGGTGCTTTTGTTAAATCCTTTTCAACGTAACAAAATATGATAATTTTGTCTAATCTATCCAATGTAAACACAAATGTAATTTTTGTCTTCATTCTTTTAAAGTAAACAAAAATGCTAATTTTCTTTAATCCTTTTTAATGACCAAAATGTGATCTTTCTTCTAAATGAACAAAAATGCATATTTTTGTTTTAATCCTTATTAATGACGAAAATGTGATTTTTACTTCGTTATTTTAATATGACAAAAATGTCCATTTTAATCATGTTAACATTTTATAAACAAAATGTTCTTTTTAATCATATTAACATTTTATCAACAAAATTGCTGATTTGACAAATTATCAAAATTCTACGTTACACGTATGTTGAAAATTTCTACTTCAACATATTTACAACATTTGGGGTGATACACTGTTAGACCGAAATTTGGGCCTAACACCCAAATGCTATGTGAAATCCTCACAATCACAGATCACAGATAAAAAGCAGTAAAATAAGAGGAGACACACGGGATTTTTATAGTGGTTCAGCTCAATCCAAGCCTACATCCACTTTATAGTTTCTTAAATCCTAAGAAGCTCTTACAATGTTGTTTGTTTGCAGTTTATACACAAAATCCTCGTATTTACAATTAAGAAGAGGAGATTATACACGAAATCCTCGTGTTGTAATGTGGAACTCAACTTTTAGGTTATGCAATAGCCTTGCGAAGAACCACAGTTGAAGCCATGGAGAGTTAGAGTTCCAAAAGTCCCCTTGAAATAGCCATGTTGTGGTGTATTTATAGGCGTAGAGGAGCCTCTGGGAGTCCTGAATCGAATCGGATTGGAGGGGCACATGGCAGGCCCTGAGGTGATCTCGGAAGCAGTGGAGAAATGGTCTTCAGATCGTGCTAGGAAAGGTGGAGCTCGATCCGGATTAATAGGAAGTAATTACTCCTTGAGAACAGGTCAAAGTTGAGGTGTAGCAGCAGGTCGAAGCGGTTCAGTTCGGGTCCTCTTCCTTCTGAACCGATCCGGAGCATTCCAACCGAAGGCGAGACGTGTCTCTATACATCTGAGCAGGTGCTGGGGGGTCGGTTCGGATTTCCGATCCGAACCGAGTTGGTGTCTTCAATCCGAAGACTTTGTGCTCTCGTTAGGATCCGATGCGGAGCGGGTCGGATTGCTCCATTCCATGCGATCCGAACCGAG
This sequence comes from Allium sativum, assembly GCA_030737875.1. NCBI lineage: Eukaryota > Viridiplantae > Streptophyta > Magnoliopsida > Asparagales > Amaryllidaceae > Allium > Allium sativum. Next base: position 593,308,394 of record CM060921.1, on the reverse strand, counting down.
TCAGAGCTCTGCCAAAACCTTCCAATGCTATACTTCTTCGAAGAGATGAGTCGGAGCGGGTCCGATCCGATCCGGGAGGTCAAGCCAATTTCCAAATTCCAAGTTTCCGGTTCGGCATGCGTTCACGGAAACGGGCATAACTTTTAAACCGTAAGTCCGATTGAGCTGAACCAAAGCTCAAACTGAAGCTGATTCAGAGAGCTACAAGAGTTACTAAACTCAGCTCTGTAATTGCTGATTTCGGGCCCAAAAAAGGTCGTCTGATAGGAGTTCCGGGCCATTCTTTGTTTGTGATGCGACTTCAACCAAATCGCTTGCTGTCTTCCGACGGTATTCCCAACACTTGAGCGTATTGTTGAGAAGAGATTCCATGTGTGACTGCTTTGACTAAAAAGCGGGTCAACATTTTGCCCCTCAGAACATATCTTGCTGAATGAAGGAAGATGTGTTCTGGATAATCCAAGAAATCCAAGGCCACGCCGGCCTGCCAGTTGCAAGTATAAACCATACCTGCGAAGAAGAGAAAGCAAACGGGTATGTCAAAACCTGACAAAACTGATTAACTTTCGAGCATAAACCATGCTTGGGCATTTGTTTGAGCATAAACCATACTCAAGGAACGATCGAATTATCCTGCCAAAACCTGACGAGGGACCTAACCTTCCACGTATAAGCCATACCAGGAAGTTCAAACCGAGCATAAGCCATACTCGAGTTTTATTGAGTTCCTTTGCCAAATCCCGACAAGACAATAAGCCATTCCAGAGTATAATCCATACTTAGAAATGTAGTGGAGTACAATCCATACTCATACCGAGATGGAGCTATACTTGCCAAAGCCTGACAAGATAGTCCGTCCCGAGGCACAATCCGTACCAAGGGTTTCGAGATAAGTATAAGCCATACTTTGGTTAAGATTGAGAATCCTGCCACAACCTGACAAGATACTTAAATTGCCAAACATAATCCATGCTCGGAAAGTCCTTCCATATTCAATCCAAAGTACAAAACCAAAGCAAATCCTGATTGGTTTGTCATCGAGTGCAGAGCACGATTTGGAGCTAAATCCTAACCCCGAACATGTGTACTCCGATTTAGCCAATCGGAAAACCTAAAGAAAGCAAAGAGACATATCTTAAATCCTAAGAAATACTGAAAACGTAGAGTGATCCAATCCAGATCAGTTGATGATGAGCCGATGGGAGCTCGTTCTAGGGTCATTCCCTCTCCGGGGAGCAGGTGGTGGCAGCACAGGTACAGGTTCTGTCGGTTGTTTCACATACTCGGGTAGCTCTCCACGTCTAACCCGTTCCTCAATCAGATCTCGCAAGTGTCTACAGCCATTTGTGTCATGACTGTCCATATCGTGAAATATGCAATATTTCCCAGAATCTTGTTCTCTTTGCGATGGCTCCCTCCTGGGAGGCTTTGGATAGGAGACGTCACCGTTTATGTTCACGTAGATGTCGGTTATTTACGAATTGAGTTCTGTGTACTTTTCATATCTGGGCCCTCTCCGGGGCTGAGCGTTGCGGTCATTCTTGACGGCAGCTTTTCCTTTACCTTTACCAGAATCAGACGGTTCTCCGTCTTTGAGCATGTTAACATCAAGAATTTTCTTTTTGGACGTTGCGTCTTCTTCACGCAAAAACCTATCCGATTCAAGATAGAATTCACTGAGATTCCTTGGTGGGTCTCGGTACAAGGATTTTTTGAACTCCGAGTTGTCTAGAACGCCGGATACTGCCGCCATCAATACCATAGATGGCTCAGGTCGATCAACTGATGCTGCTGCAATGTTGAACCTTTCCAGAAATGACTGCATAGTTTCTTTAGGCCTCTGCTTGATTGTAGTTAGTGACATTACATTCTTGGGTCGAGCGATACGGACACGAAATTGTTCAATAAAGCGAGCGACCAACATGTTCCAGCTGTTGATCGATTCAGATTCCAGCTGCCGAAACCACATAGCAGCAATATCAGTCAAAAAGAGGGGAAAGCATTTAGCCATGACGTTTTCCGACGCCGATTGAACTTCCATATGCCGTTTATAGCGCATTAGGTGTACGGTAGGATCTGTTCTTGCCGTTGTATGGCTCCAGTTGTGGAAGTTTGAAATCCGAGGGATTACGGGAATTTCTAATTTCTTGTGTGAATGGATTGTGGTTGACATCATTCATGTCATTTTGATAGGTGCGGCCTCTCGAGAGGCGTTCAATGAGGGTGGCGAGCCGATCGCCTTCAAAGAGCTGTTGCAAGCTGCTAAAGCCAGAGCTAGTGCCCCCAGCATTGAGTTCAGAAGAATGTGGAAGAATATAAGGAGCTTGGCAGGTCATCCGGTTTGGTTCGGAGGTGCCCCCTTGCTGTGGTTCGGAGAAGCGAGGGAGGTTATGGAGAGGTGCACGGTTCGAATCGGAGGTGCCGATCCGAACAGGTTCGCCTGTTCCGAACCGGGGAGCTTGATGCTGAAGCTGTGTGGGATTACCGATCCGAACCGGTGCGGAGGCAGGTCGTGCTGGAGCGAAGTTTTGATTACCAGAGGGGAGGCTGATGCCCCCAAGCTCATGTAAGGTGGCGGTTCGGATCCGATCCAGTGAGGATTGCCCCCCATTTCCATCTGCGTTTGAATCAAGTTTTGGCCCTCGGTTCGGATCCGATCCGAACCGATCCGGTTTGCAGCTGCTGCTGGGGCTATTTCCGTGCTATTTCCAGCGAGTTGTGTGTTGCAATTCGGCCTACCTTCCATCCGAGCGAAGAATTGGTCGATCATCTCCGGTTGTTTGCGAAGGAGATCATCTTGCCAGCCATCTGGGTTCTCAATTCAGTGAGAACGCGATCCATCTCTTCTCGCGTCAAATATACTGACGGGTTTTCATGTGAGGAAGCTTCACGGCATGCTTCGTTTCTCATGCTTTCGCCTTCAACACGGGAAATATTTATCTTAGCCGTCGATCCAATAGCCAAATAATCCAAGAAGAAGTTGAAGTTGTCGTGTGCCCCCTTCCTGGCGCGCCAAAAATGTTAGACCGAAATTTGGGCCTAACACCCAAATGCTATGTGAAATCCTCACAATCACAGATCACAGATAAAAAGCAGTAAAATAAGAGGAGACACACAGGATTTTTATAGTGGTTCGGCTCAATCCAAGCCTTCGTCCACTTTATAGTTTCTTAAATCCTAAGAAGCAATTACAATGTTGTTTGTTTGCAGTTTATACACGAAATCCCCGTGTTTACAATTAAGAAGAGGAGATTATACACGAAATCCTCGTGTTGTAATGTGGAACTCAACTTTTAGGTTATGCAATAGCCTTGCGAAGAACCACAGTTGAAGCCATGGAGAGTTAGAGTTCCAAAAGTCCCGTTGAAATAGCCATGTTGTGGTGTATTTATAGGCGTAGAGGAGCCTCTGGGAGTCCTGAATCGGATCGGATTGGAGGGGCACGTGGCAGGCCCTGAGGTGATCTCGGAAGCAGTGGAGAAATGGTCTTCAGATTGTGCTAGGACAGGTGGAGCTCGATCCGGATTAATAGGAAGTAATTACCCCTTGAGAACAGGTCAAATTTGAGGTGTAGCAGCAGGTCGAAGCGGTTCGGTTCGGGTCCTCTTCCTTCCGAACCGATCCGGAGCATTCCAACCGAAGGTGAGATGTGTCGCTATACATCTGAGCAGGTGCAGGGGGGTCGGTTCGGATTTCCGATCCGAACCGAGTTGGTGTCTTCAATCCGAAGACTTTGTGCTCTTGTGAGGATCCGATGCGGAGCGGGTCGGATTGCTCCATTCCATCCGATCCGAACCGAGTCAGAGCTCTACCAAAACCATCCAATGCTATACTTCTTTGAAGAGAGGAGTCGGAGCGGGTCCGAACCGATCCGGGAGGTCAAGCCAATTTCCAAATTCCAAGTTTCCGGTTCTGCATGCGTTCACGGAAACGGGCATAACTTTCAAAATGTAAGTCCGATTGAGCTGAACCAAAGCTCAAACTGAAGCTGATTCAGAGAGCTACAAGAGTTACTGAGCTAGGCTCCTTAATTGTTGATTTCGGGCCCAAAAAAGGTCGTCTGATAGGAGTTCCGGGCCATTCTTTGTTTGTGATGCGACTTCAACCAAATCGCTTGCTGTCTTCCGACGGTATTCCCAACACTTGAGCGTATTGTTGAGAAGAGATTCCATGTGTGCATGCTTTGACTAAAAAGCGTGTCAATATTTTGCCCCACAGAACATATCTTGCTGAATGAAGGAAGATGTGTTCTGGATAATCCAAGAAATCCAAGGCCACGCCGGGCTTGCCAGTTGCAAGTATAAACCATACCTGTGAAGAAGAGAAAGCAAACGGGTATGTCAAAACCTGACAAAACTAATTAACTTTCGAGCATAAATCATGCTTGGGCATTTGTTTGAGCATAAACCATACTCAAGGAACGATCGAATTATCCTGCCAAAACCTGACGAGGGACCTAACCTTCCAGGTATAAGCCATACCAGGAAGTTCAAACCGAGCATAAGCCATACTCGAGTTTTATTGAGTTCCTTTGCCAAATCCCGACAAGACAATAAGCCATTCCAGAGTATAATCCATACTTAGAAATGTAGTGGAGTACAATCCATACTCATACCGAGATGGAGCTATACTTGCCAAAGCCTAACAAGATAGTCCGTCCCTAGGCACAATTCGTACCAAGGGTTTCGAGATAAGTATAAGCCATACTTTGGTTAAGATAGAGAATCCTACGACAACCTGACAAGATACTTAAATTTCCAAACATAATCCATGCTCGGAAAGTCCTTCCTTATTCAATCCAAAGTACAAAACCAAAGCAAATCCTGATTGGTTTGTCATCGAGTGCAGAGCACGATTTGGAGCTAAATCCTAACCCCGGACGTGTGTACTCCGATTTAGCCAATCGGAAAACCTAAAGAAAGCAAAGAGACATATCTTAAATCCTAAGAAATGCTGAAAACGCAGAGTGATCCAATCCAAATCAGTTGATGACGAGCCGATGGGAGCTCGTTCCATGGTCATTCCCTCTCCGGGCAGCAGGTGGTGGCAGCACAGGTACAGGTGCTGTCGGTTGTTTCACATACTCGGGTAGCTCTCCACTCTAACCCGTTCCTCAATCAGATCTCGCAAGTGTCTACAGTCATTTGTGTCATGACCGTCCATATCGTGAAATATGCAATATTTCCCAGAATCGCGTTCTCTTTGCGATGGCTCCCTCTTGGGAGGCTTTGGATAGGAGACTTCACCGTTTGTGTTCACGTAGATGTCGGTTAGTGACGAATTGAGTTCTGTGTACTTTTCATATCTGGGCCCTCTCCGGGGCTGAGCGTTGCGGTCATTCTTGACGGCAGCTTTTCCTTTACCCTTACCAGAATCAGACGGTTCTCCGTCTTTGAGCATGTTAACATCGAGAATTTTCTTTTCGGACGTTGCGTCTTCTTCACGCAAAAACCTATCTGATTCAAGATAGAATTCGCTGAGATTCCTTGGTGGGTCTCGGTACAAGGATTTTTTGAACTCCGAGTTGTCTAGAACGCCGGATACTGCCGCCGTCAATATCATAAATGGCTCAGGTTGATCAACTGATGCTGCTGCAACGTTGAACCTTTCCAGAAATGGCCGCAGAGTTTCTTTAGGCCTCTGCTTGATCGTAGTTAGTGACATTACATTCTTGGGTCGAGCGATATGGACCCGAAATTGTTCAATAAAGCGAGCGACCAACATGTTCCAACTATTGATCGATTCATATTCCGGCTGCCGAAACCACATAGCAGCAATATCAGTCAAAAAGAGGGGAAAGCATTTAGCCATGACATTTTCCGACGCCGATTGAACTTCCATATGACGTTTATAGCGCATTAGGTGTACGGTAGGATCTGTTCTGCCGTTGTATGGCTCCAGTTGTGGAAGTTTGAAATCCGGGGGATTACGAGAATTTCTAATTTCTTGTGTGAATGGATTGTGGTTGACATCATCCATGTCATTTTGATTGGTGCGGCCTCTCGAGAGGCGTTCAATGAGGTTGGCGAGCCGATCGCCTTCAAAGAGCTGTTGCAAGCTGCTAAAGCCAGAGCTGGTGCCCCCAGCGTTGAGTTCAGAAGAATGTGGAAGAATATAAGGAGCTTGGCAGGTCATCCGGTTCGGTTCGGAGGTGCCCCCTTGCTGCGGTTCGGAGAAGCGAGGGAGGTTATGGAGAGGTGCACGGTTAGGATCGGAGGTGCCGATCCGAACAGGTTCGCCTGTTCCGAACCGGGGAGCTTGATGCTGAAGCTGTGTGGGATTACCGATCCGAACCGGTGCGGAGGTAGGTCGTGCTGGAGCGAAGTCTTGATTTCCAGAGGGGAGGCTGCTGCCCCCAAGCTCATGTAAGGTGGCGGTTCGGATCCGATCCGTACCGATCCAGTGAGGATTGCCCCCCATTTCCATCTGCGTTTGATTCAAGTTTTGACCTTCGGTTCGGATCGAATCCGAACCGATCCGGTTTGCAGCGGCTGCTGGGGCTATTTCCGTGCTATTTCCAGCGAGTTGTGTGTTGCCACTCTGCCTACCTTCCATCCGAGCGAAGAATTGGTCGATCATCTCCTGTTGTTTGCGAAGGAGATCATCTTGCCAAGCCATCTGGGTTCTCAATTCAATGAGAACGCCATCCATCTCTTCTCGCGTCAAATATGCTGACGGGTTTTCATGTGAGGAAGCTTCATGGCTTGCTTTGTTTCTCGTTCTTTCTCCTTCAACACGGGAAATCTTTCGCTTAGCCATCGATCCAATAGTCAAATAATCCAAGCAGAAGTTGAAGTTGTCGTGTGCCCCCCTTCCTGGCATGCCAAAAATTTTAGACCGAATTTTGGGCCTAACACCCAAATGCTATGTGAAATCCTCACAATCACAGATCACAGATAAAAGGCAGTAAAATAAGAGTAGACACACGGGATTTTTATAGTGGTTCGGCTCAATCCAAGCCTACGTCCACTCTATAGTTTCTTAAATCCTAAGAAGCTATTACAATGTTGTTTGTTTGCAGTTTATACACAAAATCCTCGTGTTTACAATTAAGAAGAGGAGGTTATACACGAAATCCTCGTGTCGTAATGTGGAACTCAAATTTAGGTTATGCAATAGCCTTGCGAAGAACCACAGTTGAAGCCATGGAGAGTTAGAGTTCCAAAAGTCCCCTTGAAATAGCCATGTTGTGGTGTATTTATAGGCGTAGAGGAGCCTTTGGGAGTCCTGAATCAGATCAAATTGGAGGGGCACGTGGCAGGCCCTGAGGTGATCTCGGAAGCAGTGGAGAAATGGTCTTCAGATCGTGCTAGGACAGGTGGAGCTCGATTCGGATTAATAGGAAGTAATTACTCCTTGAGAACAGGTCAAAGTTGAGGTGTAGCAGCAGGTCGAAGCGGTTCGGTTCGGGTCCTCTTCCTTCCGAACCGATCCGGAGCATTTCAACCAAAGGCGAGACGTGTCGCTATACATCTGAGCAGGTGCAGGGGGTCGGTTTGGATTTCCGATCCGAACTGAGTTGGTGTCTTCAATCCGAAGACTTTGTGCTCTTATAAGGATCCGATGCGGAGCGGGTCGGATTGCTCCATTCCATCCGATCCGAACCGAGTCAGAGCTCTGCCAAAACCATCCAATGCTATACTTCTTCGAAGAGAGGAGTTGGAGCGGGTCCGATCCGATCTGGGAGGTCAAGCCAGTTTCCAAATTCCAAGTTTCCGGTTCTGCATGCGTTCACGGTAACGGGCATAACTTTCAAACCGTAAGTCCGATTGAGCTGAACCAAAGCTCAAACTGAAGCTGATTCAGAGAGCTACAAGGGTTATTGAGCTCAGCTCCGTAATTGCAGATTTCGGGCCCAAAAAAGGTCGTCTGATAGGAGTTCCGGGCCATTCTTTGTTTGTGATGCGACTTCAACCAAATCGCTTGCTGTCTTCCGACGGTATTCCCAACACTTGAGCGTATTGTTGAGAAGAGATTCCATGTGTGACTGCTTTGACTAAAAAGCGGGTCAACATTTTGCCCCTCAGAACATATCTTGCTGAATGAAGGAAGATGTGTTCTGGATAATCCAAGAAATCCAAGGCCACGCCGGGCCTGCCAGTTGCAAGTATAACCCATACCTGCGAAGAAGAGAAAGCAAACGGGTATGTCAAAACCTGACAAAACTGATTAACTTTCGAGCATAAACCATGCTTGGGCATTTGTTTGAGCATAAACCATACTCAAGGAACGATCGGATTATCCTGCCAAAACCTGACGAGGGACCTAACCTTCCAGGTATAAGCCATACCAGGAAGTTCAAACCGAGCATAAGTCATACTCGAGTTTTATTGAGTTCCTTTGCCAAATCCCGACAAGACAATAAGCCATTCCAGAGTATAATCCATACTTAGAAATGTAGTGGAGTACAATCCATATCCATACCGAGATGGAGCTATACTTGCCAAAGCCTGAGAAGATAGTCCGTCCCTAGGCACAATCCGTACCAAGGGTTTCGAGATAAGTATAAGCCATACTTTGGTTAAGATTGAGAATCCTGCCACAACTTGACAAGATACTTAAATTGCCAAACATAATCCATGCTCGGAAAGTCCTTCCTTATTCAATCCAAAGTACAAAACCAAAGCAAATCCTGATTGGTTTGTCATCGAGTGCAGAGCACGATTTGGAGCTAAATCCTAACCCCGAATGTGTGTACTCCGATTTAGCCAATCGGAAAACCTAAAGAAAGCAAAGAGACATATCTTAAATCCTAAGAAATGCTGAAAACGCAGAGTGATCCAATCCAGATCAGTTGATGACGAGCCGATGGGAGCTCGTTCCAGGGTCATTCCCTCTCCGGGGAGCACGTGGTGGCAGCACAGGTACAGGTGCTGTTGGTTGTTTCACATACTCGGGTAGCTCTCCACGTCTAACCCGTTCCTCAATCAGATCTCGCAAGTGTCTACAGTCATTTTGGTCATGACCGTCCATATCGTGAAATATGCAATATTTCCCAGAATCGCGTTCTCTTTGCGATGGCTCCCTCATGGGAGGCTTTGGATAGGGGACGTCGCCGTTTGTGTTCACGTAGATATCGGTTAGTGACGAATTGAGTTCTCTGTATTTTCATATCTGGGCCCTCTCCGGGGCTGAGCGTTGCGGTCATTCTTGACGGCAGCTTTTCCTTTACCTTTACCAGAATCAGACGGTTCTCCGTCTTTGAGCATGTTAACATCGAGAATTTTCTTTTCGGACATTGCTTCTTCTTCACGCAAAAACCTATCCGATTCAAGATAGAATTCGCTGAGATTCCTTGGTGGGTCTTGGTACAAGGATTTTTTGAACTCCGAGTTGTCTAGAACGCCGGATACTGCCGCCATCAATACCATAGATGGCTCAGGTCGATCAACTGATGCTGCTGCAACGTTGAACCTTTCCAGAAATGACCGCAGAGTTTCTTTAGGCCTCTGCTTGATTGTAGTTAGTGACATTACATTCTTAGGTCGAGCGATATGGATCCGAAATTGTTCAAAAAAGCGAGCGACCAACATGTTCCAGCTGTTGATCGATTCAGATTCCAGCTGCCGAAACCACATAGCAGCAAAATTAGTCAAAAAGAGGGGAAAGCATTTAGCCATGACGTTTTCCGATGCCGATTGAACTTCGATATGCCGTTTATAGCGCATTAGTTGTATGGCTCCAGTTGTGGAAGATTGAAATCCGGGGGATTACGGGAATTTCTAATTTCTTGTGTGAATAGATTGTGGTTGACATCATCCATGTCATTTTGATAGGCGCGGCCTCTCGAGAGGCGTTCAATGAGTTTGGCGAGCCGATCACCTTCAAAGAGCTGTTGCAAGCTGCTAAAGCCAGAGCTGGTGCCCCCAGCGTTGAGTTCAGAAGAATGTGGAAGAATATAAGGAGCTTGGCATGTCATCCGGTTCGGTTCGGAGGTGCCCCCTTGCTTCGGTTCGGAGAAGCGAGGGAGGTTATGGAGAGGTGCACGTTTCGGATCGGAGGTGCCGATCCGAACAGGTTCGCCTGTTCCGAACCGGGGAGCTTGATGCTGAAGCTGTGTGGGATTACCGATCCGAACCGGTGCGGAGGTAGGTCGTGCTGGAGCGAAGTCTTGATTTCCAGAGGGGAGGCTGCTGCCCCCAAGCTCATGTAATGTGACGGTTCGGATCTGATCCGAACCGATCCAGTGAGGATTGCCCCCCATTTCCATCTACGTTTGATTCAAGTTTTGGCCCTCGGCTCGGATCGGATCCGAACCGATCCGGTTTGCAGCTGCTGCTGGTGCTATTTCCAGCGAGTTGTGTGTTGCCACTCGGCCTACCTTCCATCCGGGCAAAGAATTGGTCGATCATCTCCTGTTGTTTGCGAAGGAGATCATCTTGCCTAGCCATCTGGGTTCTCAATTTAGTGAGCACGCCATCCATCTCTTCTCGCGTCAAATATGCTGACGGGTTTTCATGTGAGGAAGCTTCATGGCTTGCTTCGTATCTCGTGCTTTCGCCTTCAACACGGGAAATCTTTCGCTTAGCCATCGATCCAATAGCCAAATAATCCAAGCAGAAGTTGAAGTTGTCGTATGCCCCCCTTCCTGGCGCTCCAAAAATGTTAGACCGAAATTTGGGCCTAACACCCAAATGCTATATGAAATCCTCACAATCACAGATCACAGATAAAAAGCAGTAAAATAAGAGGAGACACACGGGATTTTTATAGTGGTTCGGCTCAATCCAAGCCTACGTCCACTTTATAGTTTCTTAAATCCTAAGAAGCAATTACAATGTTGTTTGTTTGCAGTTTATACACGAAATTCTCGTGTTTACAATTAAGAAGAGGAGATTTTACACGAAATCCTCGTGTTGTAATGTGGAACTCAACTTATAGGTTATGCAATAGCCTTGCGAAGAACCACAGTTGAAGCCATGGAGAGTTAGAGTACCAAAAGTCCCCTTGAAATAGCCATGTTGTGGTGTATTTATAGGCGTAGAGGAGCCTCTGGGAGTCCTGAGTCGGATCGGATTGGAGGGGCACGTGGCAGGCCCGGAGGTGATCTCGGAAGCAGTGGAGAAATGGTCTTCAGATCATGCTAGGACAGGTGGAGCTCGATCCATATTTATAGGAAGTAATTACTCCTTGAGTACAGGTCAAAGTTGAGGTGTAGCAGCAGGTCGAAGTGGTTCGGTTCGGGTCCTCTTCCTTCCGAACCGATCCGGAGCATTCCAACTGAAGGCGAGACGGGTCGCTATACATCTGGGCAGGTGCAAGGGGGTCGGTTCGGATTTCTGATCCGAACCGAGTTGGTGTCTTCAATCCGAAGACTTTGTGCTCTTGTGAGGATCCGATGCGGAGCGGGTCGGATTGCTCCATTCCATCCGATCCAAAATGAGTCAGAGCTCTGCCAAAACCATCCAATGCTATACTTCTTCGAAGAGAGGATCGGAGCGGGTCCGATCCGATCCGGGAGGTCAAGCCAATTTCCAAATTCCAAGTTTCCGGTTCTGCATGCGTTTACGGAAACGGGCATAACTTTCAAACCGTAAGTCCGATTGAGTTGAACCAAAGCTCAAACTGAAGCTGATTCAGAGAGCTAAAAGAGTTACTGAGCATAGCTCTGTAATTGCTGATTTCGGGCTCAAAAAAGGTCGTCTGATAGGAGTTCCGGGCCATTCTTTGTTTGTGATGCGACTTCAACCAAATCGCTTTCTGTCTTCCGACGGTATTCCCAACACTTGAGCGTATTATTGAGAAGAGATTCCATGTGTGACTGCTTTGACTAAAAAGCGGGTCAACATTTTTCCCCTCAGAACATATCTTGCTGAATGAAGGAAGATGTGTTCTGGATAATCCAAGAAATCCAAGGCCACGCCGGGCCTGCCAGTTGCAAGTATAAACCATACCTGCGAAGAAGAGAAAGCAAACGGGTATGTCAAAACCTGACAAAACTGGTTAACTTTCGATCATAAACCATGCTTGGGCATTTGTTTGAGCATAAACCATACTCAAGGAACGATCGAATTATCCTGCCAAAACCTAATGAGGGACCTAACCTTCCAGGTATAAGCCATACCAGGAAGTTCAAACCGAGCATAAGCCATACTCGAGTTTTATTGAGTTCCTTTGCCAAATCCCGACAAGACAATAAGCCATTCCAGAGTATAATCCATACTTAGAAATGTAGTGGAGTACAATCCATACTCATACCGAGATGGAGCTATACTTGCCAAAGCCTGACAAGATAGTCCGTCCCTAGGCACAATCCGTACCAAGGGTTTCGAGATAAGTATAAGCCATACTTTGGTTAAGATTGAGAATCCTGCCACAACATGACAAGATACTTAAATTGCCAAACATAATCCATGCTCGGAAAGTCCTTCCTTATTCAATCCAAAGTACAAAACCAAAGCAAATCCTGATTGGTTTGTCATCGAGTGCAAAGCACGATTTGGAGCTAAATCCTAACCCCGAATGTGTGTACTCCGATTTAGCCAATCGGAAAACCTAAAGAAAGCAAAGAGACATATCTTAAATCCTAAGAAATGCTGAAAATGCAGAGTGATCCAATCCAGATCAGTTGATGACGAGGCGATGGGAGCTCGTTCCAGGGTCATTCCCTCTCCGGGGAGCAGGTGGTGGCAGCACAGGTACAGGTGCTGTTGTTTGTTTCACATACTCGGGTAGCTCTCCACGTCTAACCCATTCCTCAATCAGATCTCGCAAGTGTCTACAGTCATTTGGGTCATGACCGTCCATATCGTGAAATATGCAATATTTCCCAGAATCGCGTTCTCTTTGCGATGGCTCCCTCCAGGGAGGCTTTGGATAGGAGACGTCACCGTTTGTGTTCACGTAGATGTCGGTTAGTGACGAATTGAGTTCTATGTACTTTTCATATCTGGGCCCTCTCCGGGGCTGAGCGTTGCGGTCATTCTTGACGGCAGCTTTTCCTTTACCTTTACCAGAATCATACGGTTCTTCGTCTTTGAGCATGTTAACATCGAGAATTTTCTTTTCGGACGTTGCGTCTTCTTCACGCAAAAACATATCCAATTCAAGATAGAATTCGCTGAGATTCCTTGGTGGGTCTCGGTACAAGGATTTTTTGAACTCCGAGTTGTCTAGAACGCCGGATACTGCCGCCATCAATATCATAGATGGCTCAGGTCGATCAACTGATGCTGCTGCAACGTTGAACCTTTCCAGAAATGACCGCAGTGATTCTTTAGGCCTCTGCTTGATTGTAGTTAGTGACATTACATTCTTGGGTCGAGCGATATGGACCCGAAATTGTTCAATAAAGCGAGCGACCAACATGTTCCAGCTGTTGATCGATTCAGATTCCAGCTGCCGAAACCACATAGCAGCAATATCAGTCAAAAAGAGGGGAAAGCATTTAGCCATGACGTTTTCCGACGCCGACTGAACTTCCATATGTCGTTTATAGCGCAATAGGTGTACGGTAGGATCTGTTCTGCCGTTGTATGGCTCCAGTTGTGGAAGTTTGAAATCCGGGGGATTACGGGAATTTCTAATTTCTTGTGTGAATGGATTGTGGTTGACATCATCCATGTCATTTTGATAGGTGCGGCCTCTCGAGAGGCGTTCAATGAGGTTGGCGAGCCGATCGCCTTCAAATAGCTGTTGCAAGCTGCTAAAGCCAGAGCTGGTGCCCCCAGCGTTGAGTTCAGAAGAATGTGGAAGAATATAAGGAGCTTGGCAGGTCATCCGGTTCGGTTCGGAGGTGCCCCCTTGCTGCGGTTCGGAGAAGCGAGGGAGGTTATGGAGAGGTGCACGGTTCGGATCGGAGGTGCCGATCCGAACAGGTTCGCCTGTTCCGAACCGGGGAGCTTGATGCTGAAGCTGTGTGGGATTACCGATCCGAACCGGTGCGGAGGTAGGTCGTGCTGGAGCGAAGTCTTGATTTCCAGAGGGGAGGCTGCTGCCCCCAAGCTCATGTAAGGTGGCGGTTCGGATCCGATCCGTACCGATCCAGTGAGGATTGCCCCCCATTTCCATTTGCGTTTGATTCAAGTTTTGACCCTCGGTTCGGATCGAATCCGAACCGATCCGGTTTGCAGCGGCTGCTGGGGCTATTTCCGTGCTATTTCCAGCGAGTTGTGTGTTGCCACTCTGCCTACCTTCCATCCGAGCGAAGAATTGGTCGATCATCTCCTGTTGTTTGCGAAGTAGATCATCTTGCCAAGCCATCTGGGTTCTCAATTCAATGAGAACGCCATCCATCTCTTCTTGCGTCAAATATGCTGACGGGTTTTCATGTGAGGAAGCTTCATGGCTTGCTTTGTTTCTCGTTCTTTCTCCTTCAACACGGGAAATATTTCGCTTAGCCATCGATCCAATAGCCAAATAATCCAAGCAGAAGTTGAAGTTGTCGTGTGCCCCCCTTCCTGGCATGCCAAAAATGTTAGACCGAATTTTGGGCCTAACACCCAAATGCTATGTGAAATCCTCACAATCACAGATCACAGATAAAAGGCAGTAAAATAAGAGTAGACACACGGGATTTTTATAGTGGTTCGGCTCAATCCAAGCCTACGTCCACTCTATAGTTTCTTAAATCCTAAGAAGCTATTACAATGTTGTTTGTTTGCAGTTTATACACAAAATCCTCGTGTTTACAATTAAGAAGAGGAGGTTATACACGAAATCCTCGTGTCGTAATGTGGAACTCAAATTTAGGTCATGCCATAGCCTTGCGAAGAACCACAGTTGAAGCCATGGAGAGTTAGAGTTCCAAAAGTCCCCTTGAAATAGCCATGTTGTGGTGTATTTATAGGCGTAGAGGAGCCTTTGGGAGTCCTGAATCAGATCAGATTGGAGGGGCACGTGGCAGGCCCTGAGGTGATCTCGGAAGCAGTGGAGAAATGGTCTTCAGATCCTGCTAGGACAGGTGGAGCTCGATCCGGATTAATAGGAAGTAATTACTCCTTGAGAACAGGTCAAAGTTGAGGTGTAGCAGCAGGTCAAAGCGGTTCGGTTTGGGTCCTCTTCCTTCCGAACCGATCCGGAGCATTCCAACCGAAGGCGAGACGTGTCGCTATACATCTGAGCAGGTGCAGGGGGGTCGGTTCGGATTTCCGATCCGAACCGAGTTGGTGTCTTCAATCCGAAGACTTTGTGCTCTTGTGAGGATCCGATGCGGAGCGGGTCGGATTGCTCCATTCCATCCGATCCGAAATGTGTCAGAGCTCTGCCAAAACCATCCAATGCTATACTTCTTCGAAGAGAGGAGTCGGAGCGGGTCCGATCCGATCCGGGAGGTCAAGCCAATTTCCAAATTCCAAGTTTCCGGTTCTGCATGCGTTCACGGAAACGAGCATAACTTTCAAACCGTAAGTCCGATTGAGTTGAACCAAAGCTCAAACTGAAGCTGATTCAGAGAGCTACAAGGGTTACTGAGCTTTGCTCCGTAATTGCTGATTTCGAGCCCAAAAAAGGTCGTCTGATAGGAGTTCCGGGCCATTCTTTATTTGTGATGCGACTTCAACCAAATCGCTTGCTGTCTTCCGACGGTATTCCCAACACTTGAGCGTATTGTTGAGAAGAGATTCCATGTGTGACTGCTTTGACTAAAAAGCAGGTCAACATTTTTCCCCTCAGAACATATCTTGCTGAATGAAGGAAGATGTGTTCTGGATAATCCAAGAAATCCAAGGCCACGCCGAGCCTGCCAGTTGCAAGTATAAACCATACCTGCGAAGAAGAGAAAGCAAACAGGTATGTCAAAACTTGACAAAACTGATTTACTTTCGAGCATAAACCATGCTTGGGCATTTGTTTGAGCATAAACCATACTCAAGGAACGATCGAATTATCCTGCCAAAACCTGACGAGGGACCTAACCTTCCAGGTATAAGCCATACCAAGAAGTTCAAACCGAGCATAAGCCATACTCGAGTTTTATTGAGTTCCTTTGCAAAATCCCGACAAGACAATAAGCCATTCCAGAGTATAATCCATACTTAGAAATGTAGTGGAGTACAATCCATACTCATACCGAGATGGAGCTGTACTTGCCAAAGCCTGACAAGATAGTCCGTCCCTAGGCACAATCCGTACCAAGCGTTTCGAGATAAGTATAAGCCATACTTTGGTTAAGATTGAGAATCCTGCCACAACCTGACAAGATACTTAAATTGCCAAACATAATCCATGCTCGGAAAGTCCTTCCTTATTCAATCCAAAGTACAAAACCAAAGCAAATCCTGATTGGTTTGTCATCGAGTGCAGAGCACGATTTGGAGCTAAATCCTAACCCCGAACATGTGTACTCCGATTTAGCCAATCGGAAAACCTAAAGAAAGCAAAGAGACATATCTTAAATCCTAAGAAATGCTGAAAACGCAGAGTGATCCAATCCAGATCAGTTGATGACGAGCCGATGGGAGCTCGTTCCAGGGTCATTCCCTCTCCGGGGAGCAGGTGGTGGCAGCACAGGTACAGGTGATGTCGGTTGTTTCACATACTCGGGTAGCTCTCCACGTCTAACCCATTCCTCAATCAGATCTCGCAAGTGTCTACAATCATTTGTGTCATGACCGTCCATATCGTGAAATATGCAATATTTCCTAGAATCGCGTTCTCTTTGCGATGGCTCCCTCTTGGGAGGCTTTGGATAGGAGACGTCACCGTTTGTGTTCACGTAGATGTCGGTTAGTGACGAATTGAGTTCTGTGTACTTTTCATATCTGGGCCCTCTCCGGGGCTGAGCGTTGCGGTCATTCTTGACGGCAGCTTTTCCTTTACCTT
Source organism: Allium sativum (assembly GCA_030737875.1). Lineage (NCBI taxonomy): Eukaryota > Viridiplantae > Streptophyta > Magnoliopsida > Asparagales > Amaryllidaceae > Allium > Allium sativum. The sequence continues at coordinate 593,291,633 of CM060921.1, read as the reverse complement.
TACCAGAATCAGACGGTTCTCCGTCTTTGAGCAAGTTAACATCGAGAATTTTCTTTTCGGACGTTGCGTCTTCTTCACGCAAAAACCTATCTGATTCAAGATAGAATTCGCTGAGATTCCTTGGTGGGTCTCGGTACAAGGATTTTTTGAACTCCGAGTTGTCTAGAACGCCGGATACTGCCGCCATCAATACCATAGATGGCTCAGGTCGATCAACTGATGCTGCTGCAATGTTGAACCTTTCCAGAAATGACCGCAGAGTTTCTTTAGGCCTCTGCTTGATTGTAGTTAGTGACATTACATTCTTGGGTCGAGCGATATGGACCCGAAATTGTTCAATAAAGCGAGCGACCAACATGTTCCAGCTGTTGATCGATTCAGATTCCAGCTGCCGAAACCACATAGCAGCAATATCAGTCAAAAAGAGGGGAAAACATTTAGCCATGACGTTTTCCGACGCCGATTGAACTTCCATATGCCGTTTATAGCACATTAGGTGTACGGTAGGATCTGTTCTGCCGTTGTATGGCTCCAGTTGTGGAAGTTTGAAATCCGGGGGATTACGGGAATTTCTAATTTCTTGTGTGAATGGATTGTGGTTGACATCATCCATGTCATTTTGATAGTTGCGGCCTCTCGAGAGGCGTTCAATGAGGTTGGCGAGCCGATCGCCTTCAAAGAGCTGTTGCAAGCTGCTAAAGCCAGAGCTGGTGCCCCCAGCGTTGAGTTCAGAAGAATGTGGAAGAATATAAGGAGCTTGGCAGGTCATCCGGTTCGGTTCGGAGGTGCCCCCTTACTGCGGTTCGGAGAAGCGAGGGAGGTTATGGAGAGGTGCACGGTTCGGATCAGAGGTGCCGATCCGAACAGGTTCGCCTGTTCCGATTCGGGGAGTTTGATGCTGAAGCTGTGTGGGATTACCGATCCGAACCGGTGTGGAGGTAGGTCGTGCTGGAGCGAAGTCTTGATTTCCAGAGGGGAAGCTGTTGTCCCCAAGCTCATGTAAGGTGGCGGTTTGGATCCGATCCGAACCGATCCAGTGAGTATTGCCCCCCATTTCCATTTGCGTTTGATTCAAGTTTTGGCCCTCGGTTCGGATCGGATCCGAACCGATCCGGTTTGCAGCTGCTGCTGGGGCTATTACCGTGCTATTTCCAGCGAATTGTGTGTTGCCACTCGGCCTACCTTCCATCCGAGCGAAGAATTGGTCGATCATCTCCTGTTGTTTGCGAAGGAGATCATCTTGCCTAGCCATCTGGATTCTCAATTCAGTGAGAACGCCATCCATCTCTTCTCGAGTCAAATATGCTGACGGGTTTTCATGTGAAGAAGCTTCATGGCTTGCTTCGTTTCTCGTGCTTTTGCCTTCAACACGGGAAATCTTTCGCTTAGCCATCGATCCAATAGCCAAATAATCCAAGCAGAAGTTGAAGTTATCGTGTGCCCCCCTTCCTGGCGCGCCAAAAATGTTAGACCGAAATTTGGGCCTAACACCCAAATGCTATGTGAAATCCTCACAATCACAGATCACAGATAAAAAACAGTAAAATAAGAGGAGACACACGGGATTTTTATAGTGGTTCGGCTCAATCCAAGCCTTCGTCCACTTTATAGTTTCTTAAATCCGAAGAAGCTATTACAATGTTTTTTGTTTGCAGTTTATACACGAAATCCTCGTGTTTACAATTAAGAAGAGCAGATTATACACGAAATCCTCGTGTTGTAATGTGGAACTCAACTTTCAGGTTATGCAATAGCCTTGCGAAGAACCACAGTTGAAGCCATGGAGAGTTAGAGTTCCAAAAGTCCCCTTGAAATAGCCATGTTGTGGTGTATTTATAAGCGTAGAGGAGCCTCTGGGAGTCCTGAATCGGATCGGATTGGAGGGGCACGTGGCAGGCCCTGAGGTCATCTCGGAAGCAGTGGAGAAATGGTCTTCAGATCATGCTAGGACAGGTGGAGCTCGATCCGGATTAATAGGAAGTAATTACTCCTTGAGAACAGGTCAAAGTTGAGGTGTAGCAGCAGGTCGAAGCGGTTCGGTTCGGGTCCTCTTCCTTCCGAACCGATCCGGAGCATTCCAACCGAAGGCGAGACGTGTCGCTATACATCTGAGCAGGTGCAGGGGGGTCGGTTCGGATTTCCGATCCGAACCGAGTTGGTGTCTTCAATCCGAAGACTTTGTGCTCTTGTGAGGATTCGATGCGGAGCGGGTCGGATTGCTCCATTCCATCCGATCCGAACCGAGTCAGAGCTCTGCCAAAACCATCGAATGCTATACTTCTTCGAAGAGAGGAGTCGTAGCGGGTCCGATCCGATCTGGGAGGTCAAACCAATTTCCAAATTCCAAGTTTTCGGTTCTGCATGCGTTCTCGGAAACGGGCATAACTTTCAAACCGTAAGTCCGATTGAGCTGAACCAAAGCTCAAACTGAAGCTGATTCAGAGAGCTACATGAGTTATTGAGCTCAGCTCCGTAATTGCTGATTTTGGGCCCAAAAAAGGTCGTCTGATAGGAGTTCCGGGCCATTCTTTGTTTGTGATGCGACTTCAACCAAATCGCTTGCTGTCTTCCGACGGTATTCCCAACACTTGAGCGTATTGTTGAGAAGAGATTCCATGTGTGACTGCTTTGACTAAAAAGCGGGTCAACATACACATTTGATTCTTTTTACATGAACAAAAATGGTGTATTTTTGTTTAAACCAATTTCTAATTTACAGAAATGTTTCAATTTCGATAGTACAACTAACAAAATGATAATTTTGTTTAGTCTAATTCAAATTAACAAGAAAGTTAATTTTAATAATAAAATGAACAAAATAATAAATTTGTTCAATCCAATTCTAATCAACAGAAATGTATCTTTTAACAATTCTATCGCCAAAATCATCATCAAACAAACAGATGTGTATTTACAATTAACACAGAATAATAACAGTATGAATTAACTGCAAATTTATAACAATAATTTCAGAATTTATTTCAATTATAAAGGAAAGAAATAAAATAGATTTCTCACCTGATCAGTTTTCAGAAATCGTTCGTGTTCAAATTTGGCTGAATTTTCAAAGTGTCATGTTCCAGATCTGGTCAGTTTCATAGCGAAGCCCTTGTCAATACGAGTTCAACGAACTTTGTTTCTTTTAATTCCGTTCTAGTATGAACAAGTTACAGCATTGTAAATATTTGGATAATTTGAACTTAAGTAATTAATTAAATTAAAATTAATTTTCTTAACCCTTAGTTAAGGGATTAGGCCGCTTCTACTTCGTTGTATTTACTGGAATGCTTCGAACCTAAATGCTTCATTTACAAATTCACCGTCGCACGTGTCCAGACATCACCGACTTCGGATCCGACGACGCCACGAGCTCCGCCTTGGTGCTCCTCCCCGACGCCGTCACTACCCCCCAACTCGCACGCCTCAGGCGTTCTGAAATCAAAGCCAAACACGGTGAATTTGGGGGTTGCTTCTGGCGAATTCTTACCTCTAAATTCCATCATAACCGTTCGGATTGTAGAGCACTCATAGCTCTTCGATTTAGTGTTTGGAGTTTCGAAATTCATGGCTTAGATTAGGAGATTGAATCGATTTAGATTTGGGAATTTCTGGCCATTGGTTTGATGAAGAACGGCGGCTACAGGAAAGTCTCTAGGGTTTAGTATAGGACCGTATATACTAGTATTTATAATAGTATTTAATTAATTTATTTACAAATAAGACCTGTTAGCCTATACGAACTCCAAATCCAGCCCAACCAGAGTTGCCCTTAGGCAAATACCTACGTTCCGGACGCAATGGGCTAGGTCCCATCAGCCGGTTTGATCATCTCCAGCTTATTTTATTTAAATTAATATATAAATCATTTATTTATTTATTTTAATCGTACAAATAAATTCACCGGGGCTACATACAGACTCTAAAAATTACAGAAAAATTATTTCTAGTTATGATTTGACGATACGGTCCTAACAAGACTAATTTCGTCGAATTCTGAAACCATTTGAAAAATGGTCATTTTTCCAGTCGATTAATTTTAACAGAAATGGTCAAAATACATTTTCTTTTGCCACGCTCACATATTAGTTCGAAAAATTCTGCAAATTGAAACTTAGCAATAATTTGACATTCCGGTTCCAACAAAAGTGGTTTCGTCGAAAACCGAGGTCGTTTGCAAAAATGGCTATTTTCAAGGCCAATATATTATATTAAAAAATATATAAATTCTACAACGACTTTTCTAAATTTTAAACTGGGCATAACATTCTATTTTCAAAGTGAAATTTCAATTTTTCAGATTCGTTAGAAAGATATGATTAAGCAGATTCAAATATTTCTTGTTTTGGTCATCTCTGATTTAAAATGAATCCTGCACACCCACTCAAAGTTCAAATTCAAATTTTCAAACTGCTACGCTGTTTTAAACTCCTTTTATAATTAAATTAAATTTATTCGTTTTAAAATAAATTTTTAGTCGTTATTATTTAAAATAAATTATTCTAAATATTAAAATCCATTAAAATTTCTAAAATAAAAATTTTAAATTGGCCCCAAAATTTCGGGTCGTTACAATCGCCCCCACTTAAAATCTTTTCGTCCTAGAAAAGGAACGAAGCTAAAAGTTATTTAATTTAACCAACTCAACTTTATTGGTTTCCATAATTTTGTTAGTTAAATTAATTATTATTTCTATACTTTTATTAGTTAATCAAACATCACAACCAGCAATCAATTAGGTGATTAACTTTTCAAATATATAATCTTTATATATAGTCAAAAATCATATTTTTAGTGCAAATCACAACAATGTTTACTAACTAAGTTTTGATTCTCATACCAGTCAATGGAAATATATAGATATCCCACTTTCGCTACTCGAACATAAATTCTGATAATGTTTCGAACCACCATCAGAACATCTCCGGGTGACAAAAGCGTGCTTCTATATCTATCTAGTATATTAAAACTTCGAATATCCGTTAATTACTCGTATATTTGAAATTTTATATACTCGATTGTCCATATTTAAAATATAATAATATACTCAAATGCGTATTTTAAGATAAAGTTTTCAAAACTAAATTTTGTTTTCATTTTTATTTTAAAGAAAATAATACTCTTCACACTCGTTCTAGGATACTACTGATCCCATCTCTAACGACTTATTCTTGTTGGATATTGCTAATCCAATCTCTGATGAATTCTTTCGTTCGGTTCTAATGTGTCTTGTTCTCGAGCTCTGTAAACCAAAGCTCTGATACCAACTGAAACGACCCAAACTTCCCAGTAAAGGAAAGCTTGGATATCTTTGAGAACAATACACATCAGAACACAAACTGAGAACATTTTATTGCTGATTACAACAATTACATCAGAGTACAAGAATATAACAGAGTATGAATACTTAATTACACAATAAAAATACAATAATATCAGAGATTTAAATTACACTTAAATAGCAGCGGAAAAATAATACAAATATACAACTGAAGAGAATACGCGGATACAGAGCTTTCCGAATACTGCTTCAGCTGTAAACCAGGATCCTGTAAATATATCTGCAAAAGCTACTCGACTGCCCGTGTGGAAAATATGGGCCCCCGAGTTTGCCAGTGAAACAAACTACAGGTCAGTCATGGGACTGGTATGAGAAATCTTAACTAAACTTATCTAATAAGGCTAATCACGGGACCACGCCGCTGACGCGGAACGGGTTACTCCGTTGGATTGCCAATGCATAAATTAAAGTAAATCGTTAAACAACGCAATGCTTTTTAGAAAAATGAAATCATTATAAGACTCAAGTCCCATCACATAATGCAACGCAAACCGGAGGATAGAGTTCTACCTTATAATGGTCAAAAGATGCTTGATACGATAAAACGGATTTAATATTAGTGTGTATATATATGGGTATATATATAATAAAACATTTCAATCATAATGTATCAATCATAGACGGCATAGTACCCCATCCTACTATGTCGCCATACTAGTTCTACAATCAAAACCGCAAGGTCGTATGGGAAATTGGATTTCCATCATGAGTCGAGGCTAGGGGCAAGCTCCTCTCCGATTCGAGACACTCTAGCAAATGCCTCAGGATCACACCTATGGGTAACCCTTGGAGCGGTAGGGCCGGTCCCCGCCTATCGGCAGTGGATTAGTTAGGCCTGAACACACGTTTCCTGGTTCCTTTGAACCTATAGTATGACCACTAACGGCCAATAAAAATCCGAGGCGCCTCAAAATCCATCATCCACATAAGTAAAATGCCAGCCAGCTTAAGCACTGACACTACCACTATCTAGAAAGAAACGTGTGCACTCCCTACTGTCCATATCCCGTTTTTGACACATACCGGGGTGTGAGGCTCGCGAAGTCACGATATACACAAAGCTATGCCGTAATAGTCTATGCTTTGATCATCCCACAAGGCCCTGCTTTTCAACAAAAGCCTTGATCAATTGCATCTTGGCGTGCCACATTGACAATTCACGCCATGCGATTAATCACTATTAATATATATCAGGGTGTTAAGTAGAGAATAAATCCTCCACCACCAAACAGACATAAATTAACAGAAATCGTTTTAATTCACATGGAACGAAATCCATTGTCAGACACGCATCCATTTACTAGCTTATGCTCTGGGTCTGAGCGAAAACCAAATCCGAACAATCAACAATAGTCCGGACGGCCACCACTGAAGCCCCTTCAAGGTAGCTACTCCCATCAAGGGTCTTAGTAGCAACACATCCATCCAATGTGAAGATCGTCGGTCTTCAACCACCGTCTTCAACTTCGACCCTTCATCGTCGTAGTGATTATTCGGAATGGGTTAAACCCGGTCTTTCCGGATAACTTGCGTATTTTTATAATTAAAAATCAAGAGCTATATAAAAACACATCCAACGCCTCATTCCAATTCAGAATATTCTTCTAGTAAAATATTCATTTTACTCTATCAAAGATAAATCCTTTAAGTTTATTCTTAAACCTTTCTTTTAAAGATTTATTAAAAACCCAATTTGGTTTTAAATATCAAAAATCATTATTCAGTGATTATTTAAATTTAAGAAATTAATCTTATTCTTAACTGGGTTAAAGAACTAATGTCATTTAAAACATAGTTCACGGTAAACCCGAAATCGACTTCCATAAATTATGGAATCTTCACAGAAATCAAATCAAAATATAATCTTCAAAAATTTCTGTACTCGACCAATAATATAAATGGAATAACGGCAAAGCCTCTTAAATTCCATATGTAGTATCGGTTTTCTTTTACAGAGGCTTATCTCGGTTATTAATTAATTCGAATTCCCTTCAACTCCAATTTAATATATTTAATGGGAAAACTTTACTTTTGGAAAATTCCCATTTAAATATTAATAAAAGATTTATAAATTCCCAAATCATATTTTCACTGTCAGTTGGGTTAAAGCACAAATGTCGCTTAGAAACACAGTTCACAATAAACCCGACTCACATTTCATCTTATTTCAATTACTAAATATAACTGAAAACTTTAATAATCTAAATTAAAAGATTATCCTTTCATACTGGGTTTAAGAACAGTGTTATTTAAGACACTATTCACGACAAACCCAAAAATCCAATTTATTTAATTTAACTTCAATTAAATATTAGCATATTGGAAAACTTCATAAAATCTAAATTTAATGATTTACTCTAGTTAATAACTAGTTCATATCAATAAAAATATAATTTTCCAAAATATATTCTTTTCTAAGATATTTTCTAAAATATTCTTTTCTAGAATATTCTTTATTGGAATGTGACTCAATCAACAGCCATATTGTATGTAATCAACAATCATGATAAATAATTATTACACATCCAAATGACGACCAGAGTGGAATTTATAACTGTGTGAGCATTAAAGTAAATAAATAACGCTCCTCACAGACTGTCAATCCATCGATTGACATATAACTAAATATTGGGATTATTGTGTCCAGTATCATCCCAATACCCGTGTGGGGTTTCATCCATCAAACAAATAATAAATTATTTGTGCACTGGGGCGATGTGTGAAAATTATCGTCCCAATCACATAAACAAGTCGGGTAACTTGTAAATGGGAGTGTAATATTCAATTTGAATATTCAAACATTATAATTAACATATCACACATTTCAACATCACAGACATATATCTCTATTCTTCTTATTACATATAAATAACATTACAAATGCCACTATTAAAACTATTCTTTTAATTGTCTCTAAAATGACAGTAAAAATGCTTCTTTTAATTTCATACTTTTTATTGAACATAAAATGTCAATAAAAATGTCGCTTTAAATCTACTCTTTTTATTTGTTTTTTTTTAAATGACAATAAAAATACAAGTTTTTCATCTACTCATTTATTTACATTTAAAATGTAAATCAAAACGTAACTTTTAGTCTAATCTTTTATCGCATCTAAAATGACGATAAAAATATTACTTTTTAATCCATGGTTCTATTTATATCTGAAATGTAAACATAAATGTACTTTTTATCCTATTTAACATTTCTAAACAAAATACTAATCTTGATCTAATTCTTTTCAATGACCAAAAATGGATATTTTGGTGCAACTCTTTTTAATGACCAAAAAGGTATATTTTGGTTTAATCATTTTAAGTGACCAAAAATGTATATTTTGGTTTAACCATTTTAAATGACAAAACCAAATGTTTGTACTTCATTCCTATAAAATGACCAAAAACGAATGTTTTTAATTCATTCTATTTTATTTGCAAAAATGAACATTTCCAATTCATGACCAAAACTGATAATTTTGTCTAATTCTTTTCGTGTAAACAAAATGTGAATATTTTGTCTAATCCATTATATGTAAACAAAATGTGAATATTTTGTCTAATCCTTTATATGTAAACAAAATGTGAATATTTTTTCTAATCCTTTATATGTAAACAAAATGTGAGTTCTTGTCTAATCTTTTTAAATAAACAAAATATGATATTTTTCTTCACTAATCATGTTTTACACAAAGTGATATTTTAATTTGCAAAACCCATTTCTAACAAAAATGTGATTTTTATTTATATAACAACTTTCAAATCAAAATGTCATTTTTATATGCATAATACATTTCAAATAAAAATGTTGATTTTATTTACATAACAAGTTTCAAATCAAAATTGTCATTTTGTTTGCATAACACATTTCAAATAAAAAGATTGTTTTTATTTAATAAACATTTTCTAACAAAAATGTACTTTTAGTCCTAATTCTTTTAAAGTGACAAAAATTGTAATTTGTCTAATTCCTTTTAATGTACAAAATAAGGTACTTTTGTTAAATCCTTTTCAATGTAACAAAATATGATAATTTTGTCTAATCTATCCAATGTAAACACAAATGTAATTTTTGTCTTCATTCTTTTAAAGTAAACAAAAATGCTAATTTTCTTTAATCCTTTTTAATGACCAAAATGTGATCTTTCTTCTAAATGAACAAAAATGCATATTTTTGTTTTAATCCTTATTAATGACAAAAATGTGATTTTTACTTCGTTCTTTTAATATGACAAAAATGTCCATTTTAATCATGTTAACATTTTATAAACAAAATTGCTGATTTGACAAATTATCAAAATTCAGCGTTACACGTATGTTGAAAATTTCTACTTCAACATATTTACAACATTTGGGGTGATACACATTTGATTCTTTTTATATAAACAAAAATGGTGTATTTTTGTTTAAAACAATTTCTAATTTACAGAAATGTTTCAATTTCGATAGTACAACAAACAAAATGATAATTTTGTTTAGTCTAATTCAAATTAACAAGAAAGTTAATTTTAACAATAAAATGAACAAAATAATAAATTTGTTCAATCCAATTCTAATTAACAGAAATGTAACTTTTAACAATTCTATCGCCACAATCATCATCAAACAAACAGATGTGTATTTACAATTAACACAGAATAATAACAGTATGAATTAACTGCAAATTTATAACAATAATTTCATAATTTATTTCAATTATAAAGGAAAGAAATAAAATAGATTTCTCACCTGATCAGTTTTCAGAAATCGTTCACGTTCAAATTTGGCTGAATTTTCAAAGTGTCCCGCTCCAGATCTGGTCAGTTTCATAGCGAAGCCCTTGTCAATACGAGTTCAACGAACTTTGTTTCGTTTAATTCCGTTCTGGTATGAACAAGTTACAACATTGTAAATATTTGGATAATTTGAACTTAAGTAATTAATTAAATTAAAATTCATTTTCTTAACCCTTAGTTAAGGGATTAGGCCGCTTCTTCTTCGTTGTATTTACTGGAAAGCTTCGAACCCAAATGCTCCATTTACAAATTCACCGTCGCACGTGTCCAGACATCACCGACTTTGGATCCGACTACGCCATGAGCTCCGCCTTGGTGCTCCTCCCCGACGCCGGCAATACCCCCCCTAACTCGCACGCCTCAGGCGTTCTGAAATCGAAGCCAAACACGGTGAGTTTGGGGGCTGATTCTGGCGAATTCTTACCTCTAAATTCCATCATAACCGTTCGGATTGTAGAGCACTCATAGCTCTTCGATTTAGTGTTTGGAGTTTCGAAAATCATGACTTAGATTAGGAGACTGAATAGATTTAGATTTGGGAATTTCTGGCCATTGGTTTGATGAAGAATAGTGGCTACAGGAAAGTCTCTAGGGTTTAGTATAGGACCGTATATACTAGTATTCATAATAGTATTTAATTAATTTATTTACAAATAAGACCTGTTAGCCTATACGGACTCCAAATCCAGCTCAACCAGAGTTGCCCCCAGGCAAATACTCACGTTCCGGACGCAATGGGCTAGGTCCCATTAGCCGGTTTGATCGCCTCCGGCTTATTTTACTTAAATTAATATATAAATCATTTATTTATTTATTTTAATCGTACAAATAAATTCACCGGGGCTACATACAGACTCTAAAAATTACAGAAAAATGATTTCTAGTTATGTTTTGACGATACGGTCCTAACAAGACTAATTTCGTCGAATTCTGAAACCATTTGAAAAATGGCCATTTTTCCAGTCGATTAATTTTAACAGAAATGGTCAAAATCATTTTCTTTTGCCACGCTCACATATTAGTTCGAAAAACTCTGCAAATTGAAACTTAGCAATAATTTGACATTCCGGTTCCAACAAAAGTGGTTTCGTCGAAAACCGAGGTCGTTTGCAAAACGGCTATTTTCAAGGCTAATATATTATATTAAAATATATATAAATTCTACAGCGACTTTTCTAAATTTTAAACTGGGCATAACTTTCTATTTTCAAAGTGAAATTTCAATTTTTTAGATTCGTTAGAAAGATATGATTAAGCAAATTCAAATATTTCTTGTTTCGTTCAATTCTGATTTAAAATAAATCATGTACACCCACTCAAAGTTCAAATTCAAATTTCCAAACTGCAGCACTATTTTAAACTCCTTTTATAATTAAATTAAATTTATTCGTTTTAAAATAAATTTTTAGTCGTTATTATTTAAAATAAATTATTCTAAATATTAAAATCTATTAAAATTTCTAAAATAAAATTTTTAAATTGGCCCCAAAATTCTGGGTCGTTACAAGAATAGTGTCTTATATCAAGTAAATATCAATCTAGAGGAACGATTGCATCTCACGCTCCACATACATAATATACAATCAAAACCGCGGGCGCTTATTGGAGAATGGATTTCCATGGCAAGGTATGGGCAACCACCATTCCAATAATGTACCTTCGGAGATGAATACGTTGGGGTTCAACAAGAACATCTTGAAACCCAGGCTAAACATGACCGGCCTTTCACTTCACTTGAGAGTATCGAATATATCACTACCACGGTTGGGGGCCAGCCAACCGAACCGATAGCATATATACAAAAATAAAAAAGGACAACCGAAGGCATTTGATTTCGCCAGATCAGGTAATGATATACCATTTTGATGGGTGCGACCCACATAGCCATGCGACCTACTCGATTTTTACCATTTCCCGATTGATGAGGCTTGAGGTCATGAATTATTTATTTATTTATTCTTATTCTTTTTGAACAATTAGCCACCATTCACTTTGAATGCCACATCCTCAGATCCGCCAAATCACTAATTGACGTCCGTATAAATACTCTAGGTGTTAAGCTAAGAGAAGTGCCCTTCTCCGCCTCCAACAAAATACTTTTTGTAAAAATCAACGTACGTGATTCTTAATAAATACTCTGTTAAACATTCATCCATACAAGTCATCTCGGAATAGGATGAACCGAAGGTACCCTCCTACCACATCCTAGGTATCACCCAATAGATCAGTAACGAATAGTCCTTGTAATCTGTAGAATTCAATCACGACAGAATCACAGTATATCTCTAATTGCAAGTAAGAGAGTTTAAGTAATTCTTCCGTTTATGAAGATCCATGGTCTTCGATTCTCCATCTTCAATTAACATCTTCACGTATTTGCTTGTTCGGAATGGTTTTCGAATATAAATTCGATCCCGATCTTTTCGTATCAACAAACATATAGGTCAGATTTTTATAGTCGGTTAGTTAACTATCAAACAAAAAATCATGAAAATAAAATGAGTTGGCCACTTCATTTTAAAACGTTAACGAATGGTTAATTAAACTTCTAAATCTTCCAACATATTAAAATACGGTATTTACTTCTTATTTTAATATACTAATGTTCTCAAAACCATTTCATTATAATACTTAGAAAAATATCTTATAACCATATTCAATTTCCATTTAACTCTCTTTTCAAAACATTTTCTACTTCATTCTCCATTATCTATAATTCAGAAATCAATTCAACTAATTATTCGTAAAACAACGTTACAAAATCACTTATGTTTCATTACTTGAAAACAATAACTAATGCTTATTCTTATAGAATAAATCTATTTCAAAACTCAACATTACATTTCCTTTTAATCTCGAAAATATCGTTATATTTTCATGCAATCTCCTTTTATTTTCCTTTACTTTGGAAGCATCATAATATACCCTCAAATCTTTTTAATTTCATTTACTTCGGAATCCTCATTATATTTTCTTCAAATTTTCACCAAAGTTGTCGCATTATTATTTCTCTAATGAAATAATAAATTATACTAACCTCTTTACCATTACAAACTAATATCATCCTCAGATTATCTTGAAGTCATTCAAGTTGGGGTATTTTAGTTACCTCTCAGACCTTGATCAACAACGTTCTTATCTCAAGATAGATATGAGTTGTAATTCAAAATTCGATATTCATTTTAATATCAAACACATCCCATTTCAACTATTTAATTTAAAATTTGGTTTTATAAATCTTCTTACTTTTGAAAGTCACCTTCTCGAGTATAACCATTATTTCTTAATTCACTGATTACGAAATTTGCTTACAAAAACATCTCCTTTTAACTTCTACTTTTTTAAACAATTCATTTATAACTCAGATTTTGTTCCAAAATCCGATTACTCGTTCCTTTACCAAATTCACTTTTAACAATCACTTTTTCTAACCCATTCAACCCTTTCCCGCTTTGAAAATCAAATTTCAATTACATCAATTTTACTCCATTCCATTATTAAGTAACTTTAATTTAAAATTATTGCTTTAACTTCTTATCTCTTTTTATAAACTTTGTTTATACAACTGTGGTTTAATATAAACCCTTTTTATCTCAATTTCATTTTACTTAATTCATGGTTCAAATAAAATCCAATGAGAAAAAAGAATTTCATTTTAAGGTAGCTTGCTTACTTAGCGCTTGCGCTAAGGCTGTTCACCTAATTTTCCTAGGATTGTAGTTCAATCGGTCAGAGCACCACCTTGTCAAAGTCCTCCAATTATATCTTCTAAATCGTCCAAACTAACAATTCATTCTTCTCCCCCAAAAGGGGATTTTAGTAAATAACCAAATATAACACTTCGGCTAAGTGTCAGATTGGTAATTTTTTTACATCTCCCCCCCCCCAGGTATCATATACGATCCTCATTATCCGAGTCTGATGTATTAGAATTGGAATAGGTTTGGCAGCAAATCACGAAATCTTGGTGATCTTCTCTATCTAATGAATGAGGAGTCCGTTTGGAAATCGTCTGCCCCGCGCCACCCCCGCGAGTATATGATTCAACAGGTAAACGTTTAATTTAAACTATCGTATTCACTTAAAATTCCTTTTATAACTTAATTCATAAAACTCAGGGTTAATATAAAACCCGTCTATAACCTCTTTCTAAATCTCAACTAGACTCTATCACAAAATCGGTAACTTGCTTAAATGGATTTCATTTAAGAAGCAATTACTTAAATTATTATTAATTAAAATAATTAATTACTTCATCATTAACCATCGAAGAAGTAGTTAACTTCTTCATTAACTAAAATAAATAGTAAATTTTATTAAACTCTTATTAAAATTTAAACAAATATTCATTAAGCTATTTCAATATATTAATTGATAATAAAAAGATTTAACTTAATAATCAAATCCCAATTAAAGTGGTTGACTTAGTCAATTCAGACACGGTTATTTCGTTAACCAATTCCAGTTAATTCTCCCTTTAAATTAATAAATAATATAATTAATTTAAATAGTTTTCATTCAATTGTTTCTAAAAACGATTAATCCAACTCTTAATCGTTCGGTTAATTTATGCTCATTTACTTATAAATCTTATTTACGTAAGAATTTTCGTTATATAATCATTATATAATTATTTAAAATCTTATATAATAAATATAAATATAAATTTCCTTTTTAATAAAATTTTATTCAAATAAATATTCCAAAACCTATTTTCAAATTAATAAATTTCAAAAATCTATCTTCAGTTATAAATAAATTTTATAACGTCATTTCTGTCGATTCACCTAACGGTAAATCCAGATTTCCAAAATGATTGATTATCAAGCCATCTGATGCCAATTACTCAACCAATACTGCCCATTGGTCAATATCACAACAAACGTTGAATTATGATTCAACCATCCACCAACAAATCAATCATTTAATCAGGTTGATCATACAGTTCATATAATGGTGATATGAAAATAAACAATAAATTTGAGGAATCCAGTTGGATCCCTCTAACCTGTTTTCCCTGCATCCAAATATGTTACCTCAAATAATATTATACAATTCAATAAACAGATGTGATATTCGAAGATAATTAAATAACAGTAATCCAAGCATCCATATTTTAATTTAATATGCTTATATTATTATAACGTAACCAACAAGGTAAGTTACCACGTTTGGAAATAATCCTTAAAATAACGTTTAAATTTCGTTTGAAATAAACAAACGTTAAATCAACTAATTCAACCAATATAAAAAAATAAATATTCAACGCACAACAAACAATTATCAACCATAACACACAAATTAAATCCCGAGTTATATAAATATAAGTGGGTAAAAATTGAGTGAGTTATACTCACTTTGATTCCAATTATTTCTGAAACGGTTCGGTTACAGCTAAATTAAACAGTTGTTTAATTTAACTGTAGATTCCAGCTGTCTCCGGCATTATCTAGAATAGTTCCAGAACGTAATCCTCATTTCCACGATTCCAGTTAAATTGTTTCGCTCCGTTTTGGACCTTGCAGTCAATAGTTGTTGGCATAATAAAATAACGATTTAATCAATTAACTAAATCCTTTATTAAACTATACCCAACTAATTGTAGTATTAAAGTTATTACATCGTTGGTTCCTGGAAAAAAGTTGGCTTGAAATAATTCTTCCTTCTGCCAACTTTTTTTCTATTCACGTTCAACACCTATTAATAACATTTAAAATTGTACGATCAATTTAATTAACAAACATTAATTATAATAAAGTTTTAAATTAAAACAACGGTCCATGTTTTAAACAGGCTGACTTTATTTCTTAAAGAGCAAGGCCGGTTATTATAATTCTTTAAAACAGTTTAACCTAAGTACAAATTATTAAAACTTAATCAAATTACAGTTACTGTTCTTCTTAAGGAATTCGGCCAAAAAACCCTCCTACCATGCTGCTTTGCTCCTGAAAGAAACCACGCATGAATTATAAATATTTTAAGTCCATGATGGTAATTATATAAATAATTCTTTATTCAAATTATAATCTTAAATTAATTACTTTATAAACAGTAGTAGGATCGATCCCTCTTTCTTCTATTTCTTCGTTCTTTCCTTTAAGGCCCAGCATGCCTCCATTGTGTTCAAAAATTCACCGCCGCCTCAGTACCGGACCTTCATCAGAGGCTGTCTCCTCGAGCCCCTCACCTTGCTCCTTTATCTTCAAAAACCATGGCACGCTCGGCGTCACCGATTTCCCCCCAAAAGACCATGAACACTGGTGGTTTGAGCCCGATTTCCGGCTATCCAATGCGCAAAGGTCCATCTTGACCGTCCAGAATGAAAATCTAAATGAGATGATAAATTTTGATGAAGAAAGTTTTTGAAAACGAGGAGCGACGGGAGAGATAAATCGGTGTGAAGATGGAAATATCTCAGCCGTCTGTTTTTTCCGAAGGCGGAATGTTGAGCGTTAACCACGCAAGAAAGAGTTGAACGAGGGTTTCAGGGTGTGGGTATATATATATATATATATGGAAAGGAAATAATATTATTTTATTTTTAATGAAACTTGAACGTGAAGTATCATGTAGAAACCACCACACACAATCTCCAATCGAGATGAAAATCTTAATCCTTGCATAGAAAAATATTCAGGACATGATAGGACAAGTTTCGTCAAATTCTGAGGTCATTTGTCAAAATCCCTTTATAATTCACATGTGAAAAATCATGCATTAAAATTTACTATGATCACAAAACAAATCCAAATAACTTGAAACTTTAAAATTCTACTAGTCCTTTTCCTTATAGATCCAATGAAATTTGTTTCATTAAAATCAGAGTTCGTTTGGCCAGTCGTTTATTGCTCTAAAGTTACCCTTGTCTAAAATAGCCAAAATAATATAAATGATTAAATAAAAATCTAGGCGTTTATCGTTGCCATGATCAAACGATAAGTCCGATTGGACATGAAAATCGAAACCTTATAACAATTAATTAATTAATATGAATCCAAGGGTGCAAATTTCATCGCATTCCAAGACTGTTTCCCGGTACGCTATTTTGTATGCTAAACAACACTATTTTGGATATTGAAATGCCCGATGTCCATAAATAACAAACTACCTACCTATTCTAACTCTAAATGTCGATACGAATTCCACGGAATTTTTTTCGTGGCTTAATTCGATCATTTGCTCAAGTTACACACAAATACCTTCTATTTAAATTAATTAATTTAATTATGTGCTATAGAAAACAAATGAACATTTACTGCTACCATTGTCACATACGACATCAATTTGCCACGAAATTTGATTTCATGTAATAACTTAATGTTACGGTTCCAATGAAAATAATTTCATCGAAAAACGAGGTCGTTTGCAAAATGGTCCTTCTTAAGGCTTATAAAATATTATATAAATTCCAAAATAATCCAACTAAATAATAATAGATTATTATTAACATATTTATCCTAATAAAATTATCATATAGCTTCACATAGAAACAATATGGATTATACAACTCGATATCATAAATTTCGGGTCAAAAAATACCCAAAATATATGAAAATCCTTATTAATT
The DNA here is from genome assembly GCA_030737875.1 of Allium sativum. NCBI lineage: Eukaryota > Viridiplantae > Streptophyta > Magnoliopsida > Asparagales > Amaryllidaceae > Allium > Allium sativum. Next base: position 593,273,957 of record CM060921.1, on the reverse strand, counting down.
TATTAAATAAACATTATCGTTTATTAACGGTTTCCATAGCGACTATTTTAAAATTTGATTTGGACATAACTAATAATCTATAACATGAAATCTCATATTTTTTTTCTCTTCCATTAGAAAATTATAATCTACTAGATTCAAACGTTTCTTGTTTCACGGAATTCAAAATTATATCGGATCATGTATATTCAATTAAAGTTCAAACCTCAATATTATGAACTACCACGCCATTTCGAGCTCGTTTATAATTATATATAAATTTAACATTTAAACATCGTTTTAATAAACGAATTAAATATTAAAATCCATTAATATTCCAAATATAATAATTAAAATAATTAAATATTTTACTACCAAAAAATATGGGACATTACAGTCCTTCAACTTCCATTTATAGCTACAAGTCATTAACCCGATGGCAAGCCTAATCTTCCCATTAGATGCTAACTAAGTTTGCCTAAATGTTCTAAAAACTTAAATCTGTTATATCTTCCTAACCACTTATCCAAATCGATAATGTAACTCCTCTATGGAATGAATAACCACCAAATCTTTCCAATGACATTAGTTTGAGCATCTAATTTTGAACCAATCATAAGACACGGCAAGAACAAGATACTCAAGGGTAAAATGTTCATAAAATGATCCCGAAAAAAATCATAGATGTGCAAAATATCCTAACAAACCATATGTCAAAATATGAAAATTATACAACTACATGTGAATTAAATAATAAAAAATATATGATCATTTGATACGTTAAATATTGGTTGCCATTAGACCATAGGCAGCTCAAAATACAAATGATATCATGGAAGCATAGTTTGTTTTCTTTAGTCATAATATTAGGGATAGTGTAACGTCCCATAATTTTGGTGGTCAATATTTAATTTATTTTAATATTTTAAATATTGTTTTGGAATTATAACATGGATTTATAATATAAAATTGTTTATATAACGAAGTTTGAATGTATAATTTATACTAATTATAATCGAGCTCGTAACATCACGACAGTTCGTATTCTACGTTGTGAACTTTAATTGAATATACATAATCCATTTGTAACGGCCCGGGAAAATTCGACGCTCGAATTTTCAACAACAATACTTAATCCCGTATTACTTGTCAAAAATCCAAGTATCGAACCCCAAACTGTTAATAGAAAGAGGTTAGAGGATGAGAAATAGGAAGAAAGAAATTTTAGAATAGAAGAAAGAAGAAGAACACATCAGAATCTCACAGCGGAACGAGTAAATATAATATAACAAATATCTTTGAAAAGAAGACTGTATATATACATACCATTTATCAGAGTAAACATACATCAATCACAGCGGGAATAACTTTGTATAACTAGTGGTGAAGTCTCCTGCTTCCAGCTCCTGAAACTTGTAGCGGAACCTGACCTGTAAATATGCTTGGTCTGACCCGAGCACATTTGATTTAAAACAAAAAAACACTCCGGGTTAGTCTGGAATACTTTCAGTAATAAATTCACAGCACACACAACTTGTTTAACTTTTTAAAATCCTTTCTGAAATAAAAGGATAATAGTAAGACCAGTCCACACATAAACACGGACGGTTTTTCCCTTACTATAACCCAAAACGTTTCTGAAATCAATATCTTTTTCTGATATTATCATAGTGTCTAAATACAAGTAAATATCAATTTAGAGGAACGCTTGCATCTCACGCTCCCCATATATAGTATACAAACCAAAACCGCGGGCGCTTATTGGATATTGGATTCCAACTTGACAAGGTATGGGTCCACCTTCCGAACGTGTATCTCTAGAGGCGAATACACTGGGTTCAACAAGAACGTCTTGCAACCCGGCCCACACATGACCGACCACTCATTTCGCTTGAGTGTATCGAATGTATATCACCGACGGTTGGGCTCAAACCACCGTCTCCCGAAAAGGGACAGCATCGATAGATACAAGAAGCAAAAGGAATTTCTCTAGATAGGTGATTATACATCCTAATGGGAGCGACCCACATAGCCATGTTGCCTGCCCGATTTTTGTCATTTCCCGGTTGATGAGGCTTGAGGCTACGCTTTACCATCACATCAGGTTCACTTCGAATGCCACATTGTCAGATCCATCGAAATCACTTAATTGACATCTACAACAATACATTACGTGTCAGCTAAAGAAGTTTCCTTCTCTGCTTCCACTCTTGGTAAGGTTGAAGAAATCAATGTGCGTGACCTCTTTGGAAATACTCTGTCAGACATCCATCCATACAAGTCATCCAGGAACAGGATGAACCGAAGGCATTCTCCTACCGCATCTTAGGTATCACCCTATAGATCAGTAGCGAGAAGTCCTTGTAATCCGAAGATTCCAGTCCCGACAGAATCACAAGTTAGAATATCCTCAGGAGCGACCCTTAGAAATCCAACGAGTAGTTCTTCCGCTCATGAAGATCAACGGTCTTCAATGCTCCATCTCGACCATCTTCTGATATCTTCGACGTTACGTATTTGCTGGTCGGAATGGTTTTCGAATATAAATTCGAACCCGGTCTTTCCGTACCAACAATCGATAAAAGGCCAAACTTTGATAGTCGGTGATTTAACTATCAAATCATAACAGTGTATCTCAGTGGACTGGCAGCTCAGGTCCTTTATATGAAATATCTCATAAAACCAATTTATCGATTTCTTATAATCGACTTCATAACTTTATCTTAACAAAACTATTATGGGTTTCGTTACTTGAAAACATTACTCACTACTCGCTTTAGAACAACATATTTACCAAGCTCTCTTTTTTTTCATTTCCTTTGTTTAGAAATATTGCCATATTTTATAAATCAGTTTTTATTTCCTCTTTGGTCGTTAACATCGTATAATTACCTCAAAACCCTTTTTACTGTCTCTTTGATTTGAAATCATGGTTATAGTTCAATAAATCCACTTTCCCTTTCCCTTTATTATTTCCATATCGTTATATCCTTATTTAATCAATGACAAATATTTAATTACCAAAATCTCCTTCTTATTACGATTAAACCACTTCGCTTAATCTCGTTCCCAGGTGAACGCTTGTTTTAAAATCCTTGTTTTGGGTAAAACCCCTTTTTCATACTCGTTTATACGATTTGCATTAGATTCAATTCCTTTTGATGCTAATCCATTTTTAAAGGTTTGTTTTAAATAAATGATAAATTCCATTTATCGCAAAACATACCGATAATCACTTCTCTATACATTACAAACAAATATCATCTCTCGATTATAGCGGAGCCGTTCAAGTTGGGGTATTCCAATTACCTCTCAGACCTTGACCGACAACGTTCTTATCTCAAGATAGATAAAAGCTTATAATTTAAAACCAATGTCAAACCATCTCAATAATCCAATATGTTATTCCCATTTCCATTTATTTTGGTTTTATAAACCATTTTCTTTCATTTGAAAACCCACTTTTCATATTAATTTCTTTTCCTTAATTGAGCAAAACTCTGATTGGAATGTACGCCTTAGGTTGCACCCATATTTACAAATCTTGTTTATACGATTTGAAATAAATTCAAATCCCTTTCATACTAATCTATCCATAACTTATATTTATTTTAAAGGAAATTTCAAGTCTTTTAAATGTCAATCCCTTTGATTTGATCAATTTAAAACAAATTGACACAATCGTCAAATTCCAACTTTAAACGGTTGATTTTCGCCAACCGTACATATCAGTTAACCATTAACTGATTTACGTTATCATTTCTTTCTTAAATTTATTAAATAACTTAATAAATTTAAAACATCAGTTAATTGATTATAAGAACAATTATTTCATTTCACTAACCCGTAGGTTAGTTCCTGACCGCAGTTCATGAATGACTGCAATTCATAAATATCAGGATAAACGGTTGGTTCCTGCCAACCATAACCCTCGGTTAAGCGGCTAACTGACTTCTATTCAATTTCTCTTCTTAAATTAATTAAATAACTTAATTAATTTAAAACATCGGTTAATTGTTTTGTAAAAACAATTATTTCTTTTCACTAACTGTATGTTAGCTTCGACTGCAGTATTAAAAACTCTATTGACACTGATTATAAACATATAAGGAAAATTATAAACATTTTTCCATATAACATAAATAAATACTTTAATTTATTTAAAAACATCACTTTGCTTATTGTATAAACATTTTTTTTTAGTTTACTGATTCATATACTAGCTCCTTACCTTTCTGTTCGTAAACAGCGTAAAAATTCATTGTATAACTTATAAATAATCATGTTTGTAAAACATGATTCTAATTATAAATATTTTTATAAAACTTCTTATTCATTAAAAATAAAATAAAATAAACCCCAAAGATTTAATTCAGTTATAAAATAAATTTTATAACTTGAAACTGAGTTTGTTCGCCTGACGGCAAAACGATGTTTTGAAAACTATAGATTTAAACCCTCACGGCCAACCACTGTCGACCGACTAAAAATCACATCAACGGTCACATCAATTCAACAATCAACAGGTTTTGATGTCAATTGGGGTTCAAACAGTTATGTGCAACCAGTATAAAAATAAACAACACACACAAGTTATTTTGAGGAATCCGGTCGGATCCCTCCAACCTGTTATTCTCTGCATCACAGATGGTTATCACATTTAAATAAATAATTTATCAGCAATAATAAAACAAACAACCATCTAATCAACCATAAGCAACCAATGCAGTCAATCAACCAGTATTTATTTTTAAATGGATTTATCACATCACAGTAGTCCAGAAAAGTGTGAGAATTAACTCACCTTTATTTTGACTGTCAATTCCAGCGCTGTTTCCTTTAATTTTAGACGGTCGTCTAAAATCAAATGAAAACCCAACTGTTTTCATTTCCCTTCCGAATCAGCACAATAGCGTAGCGTTCGTTGTCACGATCCCAACGGAGCTTGTTTTTGTCACAACGTAATTATCACCCAAAACCCTTGATTACCCTTCCACCGTTCGAACAATAGCTCGACAACTGCTTGACCGTCCAACATGATCCCTATTCTTCCTTTAACTGTCGAACTGAAGACATCAACCTTCCCCCAATGCTCAACACTTCTTCTCCCATCGTTGAACCCATCATAGTTGCCATGCAAGAAAACTGGTTCGCACATCCCACACTTTACTTCCCTAAAGCCCACGAACAACAAAACAAAAACCGGCCCCTTCCCATGCATTTGTTCATCATGCCTTCCCCAATCTTCATCCATGCGCATGTATGCATGGAGCATCATCTTCCCACGTTTTTTTTCCTACCCAGGTACCCTTTTCCCTTCTTTTATCTTCCTATGTGTATTCCTTCAGCACGCACGGCCTTCGCATTTCTGTTTTCACGCATGAGCCTCTTTTTTTTTTTTCTTTTTTTTTTTTTTTTTTTTTAAGTGTCGGATTCACAGAAAGAACGGGGATCAGGAGGTGTATTTATAAGCGTGGAAGTTTACCTTGGAGAGCACGGTGGCAAGTGACGTGATACGCACGGAAGTAACATGGCGTGGGTAGCACGACAGAAACAATTTGGCTGCCAAGAAAACTCATTTGAATTGTTTATTACTACTTGTTGGTACGGTTTCTTTGATGGCACAATTACCCTTTTTTTATATATATACTTTGTTGCCGTGTCCTTTTATGTGTAGTATAAATTAATATTATTATTTTTTTTTTTTTTTTTTTTATAGCACGGTAGCACGGTTGGATAAAATCTGGGGAGCAAGTAAATGTAAATCTTGGACGCAACGCATAGAAAAGGGAATGCTACAGTAAAAAGAGTGGATGGAAATATGAATATTATATTATACTAACTTGTGCCATGAGAATTTCGCCAACAAAACATCTTATACGACCTCCGTTTTTGACAAAATAAGCTAATCTTGGCATAAAAATATATTTCGGACCCGATGGGACAGGTTTCGTTGAATTCCGACACCGTTTGCGAAAATCCCTTAGAAAACATCGATGAAAAACACCGAGCTTTAATTCCTAAAAATTACAGAAAAAATCCTAAAAATATGAGACCTTGACGTTTCACTAGACCTCTTCCTAAGGTTTCGTATGAAACTTGTTTCGTTGAATTTTGAGTTCGTTTGACCAGTTAACCATTCAAATAAAGTCACCCACACCACTATGTACGGTTATATGAGCGTTGCGGACTGAAATAAAAATACAGTCGTGATCAACGAGGTGTCGCGATTCCGAAAATGTAATAATACCGGTAGATTGACTTATATTGTGAAAACCCAAATTCGCTGCTTAAGGGTGCAAAATACTCCAAATAAAAAGTTGCATATTAAATTAATTAAAAATTACAGTAAAATTCTAAAAATTAAATTAACACTATGTCTCAAAAGAACCTTGTCCAAATTCGAATCCGGTATGGAGTTATTTCAAATAAACCGTTACGGTCGATAAACGATTATGGTGCTGTTTTTCTGCCAAATTGATTTGAGCATTTCTTCCAATCTACACAACGAAATCTCGATTTTTCTTTTTCACTAGAAAAATATACTTCACTTGCTCCGTACATTTCTTGTTTCACAGAAATCTGATTTAAAACGGACTCTGTATGTCCAGTTGAAGTTCAAAACTCTATTTTACGAACTACAGCGCTGTTCTGAGCTCGTTTTATTTAATATATGAATATATATCATTCACCTTCGTTTAAATAGCGATTTAAATATTAAAATACATTTATATTCCAAATAAAATATTAAAAATCAATTTTAAATATTTTATTCAAATGGTCGAAAAACACGGGTCGTTACATTCTTCCCCCCTTAAAATAATTTCGTCCTCGAAATTGCTAAGGTAGATGAAAGTGGCAGTCTCGTTATCTTTACGAAAAAATATTTAATTAAACTCAGTTTCGTTTCAGACTAAGCCAACTGGTTTTCAAAAACAATTTATTTCAAATAACAAAATTTTCCGAAATTTTCTAAAAAAATTTTAACACCTTAAATTCTGGAAAATTTCGGCAGAGTCTCCCCTGCACGGAGGACATCTGCAATATTGCAGGATCAAGAAATGTCTATACATCGACTCTCATGGTCGGAAAAATCCAAAATCCAAGTTCAAACTCAAACAAAAATCGAAATTTTATATTTTGCGTAGGCGTACCTTTTTGCGAGCGCTATTACGCGATTAACATATATATATGTTTGCTTACTCGACTAGCATACCAAACTAGATTCAAATTTCTCCAGAGTTTTTCTTGGATTAACTTTGTACCTGTACTCAACTCCAATAAAATCCATTAGTATTCAAACCAAAGTCAATTTGATCCAAATATCTCCCACATCATCCAATTCCAACAATTGGAAATAACCACATCGCTTTATTCAACTCTGATGGACTTAGCAATCCATTTATTTTAAACATCCATTCAAATTAATCTTGGTTTAATTCCTTTACTTGATCATTTCAGATTGGTTTCAACCAACAGTTGGTGAATTTTATACACTCCATCCAATATCAAACAACAACCAAGGCATTTAATTCACCCAAACCATTTTGGTTAATATTTCTCATTTGCTTTTACTTTGTTTTCACATTCATTTAATTTACATTGGATTAATTCCATCCAATTTCCATTTACTCGATTTCACAAGTGAAATCTCTATTTCAGTTCAATATTCCAATTTGAATTCTTATTCAAGTTATTCAAACAAATCTATTTTATAATCGATTGAGAATATATATATATATATATATATATATATATATATATATATTTATAACAAAAATATAATCCGGGCAAAACTATTTAAAAATAATTTTATAAGAAATCACAAATACGCGCTCTCATATATACACTCAAACTCAATCTAGGGCATTACTAACCCCATCTCTATCGAGTTACGCCACAGAGCCAAGGTTATCACTAAACCAATAGCTCTGATACCAACTGTAACGGCCCGGGAAAATTCGACGCTCGAATTTTCAACAACAATACTTAATCCCGTATTACTTGTCAAAAATCCAAGTATCGAACCCCAAACTGTTAATAGAAAGAGGTTAGAGGATGAGAAATAGGAAGAAAGAAATTTTAGAATAGAAGAAAGAAGAAGAACACATCAGAATCTCACAGCGGAACGAGTAAATATAATATAACAAATATCTTTGAAAAGAAGACTGTATATATACATACCATTTATCAGAGTAAACATACATCAATCACAGCGGGAATAACTTTGTATAACTAGTGGTGAAGTCTCCTGCTTCCAGCTCCTGAAACTTGTAGCGGAACCTGACCTGTAAATATGCTTGGTCTGACCCGAGCACATTTGATTTAAAACAAAAAAACACTCCGGGTTAGTCTGGAATACTTTCAGTAATAAATTCACAGCACACACAACTTGTTTAACTTTTTAAAATCCTTTCTGAAATAAAAGGATAATAGTAAGACCAGTCCACACATAAACACGGACGGTTTTTCCCTTACTATAACCCAAAACGTTTCTGAAATCAATATCTTTTTCTGATATTATCATAGTGTCTAAATACAAGTAAATATCAATTTAGAGGAACGCTTGCATCTCACGCTCCCCATATATAGTATACAAACCAAAACCGCGGGCGCTTATTGGATATTGGATTCCAACTTGACAAGGTATGGGTCCACCTTCCGAACGTGTATCTCTAGAGGCGAATACACTGGGTTCAACAAGAACGTCTTGCAACCCGGCCCACACATGACCGACCACTCATTTCGCTTGAGTGTATCGAATGTATATCACCGACGGTTGGGCTCAAACCACCGTCTCCCGAAAAGGGACAGCATCGATAGATACAAGAAGCAAAAGGAATTTCTCTAGATAGGTGATTATACATCCTAATGGGAGCGACCCACATAGCCATGTTGCCTGCCCGATTTTTGTCATTTCCCGGTTGATGAGGCTTGAGGCTACGCTTTACCATCACATCAGGTTCACTTCGAATGCCACATTGTCAGATCCATCGAAATCACTTAATTGACATCTACAACAATACATTACGTGTCAGCTAAAGAAGTTTCCTTCTCTGCTTCCACTCTTGGTAAGGTTGAAGAAATCAATGTGCGTGACCTCTTTGGAAATACTCTGTCAGACATCCATCCATACAAGTCATCCAGGAACAGGATGAACCGAAGGCATTCTCCTACCGCATCTTAGGTATCACCCTATAGATCAGTAGCGAGAAGTCCTTGTAATCCGAAGATTCCAGTCCCGACAGAATCACAAGTTAGAATATCCTCAGGAGCGACCCTTAGAAATCCAACGAGTAGTTCTTCCGCTCATGAAGATCAACGGTCTTCAATGCTCCATCTCGACCATCTTCTGATATCTTCGACGTTACGTATTTGCTGGTCGGAATGGTTTTCGAATATAAATTCGAACCCGGTCTTTCCGTACCAACAATCGATAAAAGGCCAAACTTTGATAGTCGGTGATTTAACTATCAAATCATAACAGTGTATCTCAGTGGACTGGCAGCTCAGGTCCTTTATATGAAATATCTCATAAAACCAATTTATCGATTTCTTATAATCGACTTCATAACTTTATCTTAACAAAACTATTATGGGTTTCGTTACTTGAAAACATTACTCGCTACTCGCTTTAGAACAACATATTTACCAAGCTCTCTTTTTTTTCATTTCCTTTGTTTAGAAATATTGCCATATTTTATAAATCAGTTTTTATTTCCTCTTTGGTCGTTAACATCGTATAATTACCTCAAAACCCTTTTTACTGTCTCTTTGATTTGAAATCATGGTTATAGTTCAATAAATCCACTTTCCCTTTCCCTTTATTATTTCCATATCGTTATATCCTTATTTAATCAATGACAAATATTTAATTACCAAAATCTCCTTCTTATTACGATTAAACCACTTCGCTTAATCTCGTTCCCAGGTGAACACTTGTTTTAAAATCCTTGTTTTGGGTAAAACCCCTTTTTCATACTCGTTTATACGATTTGCATTAGATTCAATTCCTTTTGATGCTAATCCATTTTTAAAGGTTTGTTTTAAATAAATGATAAATTCCATTTATCGCAAAACATACCGATAATCACTTCTCTATACATTACAAACAAATATCATCTCTCGATTATAGCGGAGCCGTTCAAGTTGGGGTATTCCAATTACCTCTCAGACCTTGACCGACAACGTTCTTATCTCAAGATAGATAAAAGCTTATAATTTAAAACCAATGTCAAACCATCTCAATAATCCAATATGTTATTCCCATTTCCATTTATTTTGGTTTTATAAACCATTTTCTTTCATTTGAAAACCCACTTTTCATATTAATTTCTTTTCCTTAATTGAGCAAAACTCTGATTGGAATGTACGCCTTAGGTTGCACCCATATTTACAAATCTTGTTTATACGATTTGAAATAAATTCAAATCCCTTTCATACTAATCTATCCATAACTTATATTTATTTTAAAGGAAATTTCAAGTCTTTTAAATGTCAATCCCTTTGATTTGATCAATTTAAAACAAATTGACACAATCGTCAAATTCCAACTTTAAACGGTTGATTTTCGCCAACCGTACATATCAGTTAACCATTAACTGATTTACGTTATCATTTCTTTCTTAAATTTATTAAATAACTTAATAAATTTAAAACATCAGTTAATTGATTATAAGAACAATTATTTCATTTCACTAACCCGTAGGTTAGTTCCTGACCGCAGTTCATGAATGACTGCAATTCATAAATATCAGGATAAACGGTTGGTTCCTGCCAACCATAACCCTCGGTTAAGCGGCTAACTGACTTCTATTCAATTTCTCTTCTTAAATTAATTAAATAACTTAATTAATTTAAAACATCGGTTAATTGTTTTGTAAAAACAATTATTTCTTTTCACTAACTGTATGTTAGCTTCGACTGCAGTATTAAAAACTCTATTGACACTGATTATAAACATATAAGGAAAATTATAAACATTTTTCCATATAACATAAATAAATACTTTAATTTATTTAAAAACATCACTTTGCTTATTGTATAAACATTTTTTTTTAGTTTACTGATTCATATACTAGCTCCTTACCTTTCTGTTCGTAAACAGCGTAAAAATTCATTGTATAACTTATAAATAATCATGTTTGTAAAACATGATTCTAATTATAAATATTTTTATAAAACTTCTTATTCATTAAAAATAAAATAAAATAAACCCCAAAGATTTAATTCAGTTATAAAATAAATTTTATAACTTGAAACTGAGTTTGTTCGCCTGACGGCAAAACGATGTTTTGAAAACTATAGATTTAAACCCTCACGGCCAACCACTGTCGACCGACTAAAAATCACATCAACGGTCACATCAATTCAACAATCAACAGGTTTTGATGTCAATTGGGGTTCAAACAGTTATGTGCAACCAGTATAAAAATAAACAACACACACAAGTTATTTTGAGGAATCCGGTCGGATCCCTCCAACCTGTTATTCTCTGCATCACAGATGGTTATCACATTTAAATAAATAATTTATCAGCAATAATAAAACAAACAACCATCTAATCAACCATAAGCAACCAATGCAGTCAATCAACCAGTATTTATTTTTAAATGGATTTATCACATCACAGTAGTCCAGAAAAGTGTGAGAATTAACTCACCTTTATTTTGACTGTCAATTCCAGCGCTGTTTCCTTTAATTTTAGACGGTCGTCTAAAATCAAATGAAAACCCAACTGTTTTCATTTCCCTTCCGAATCAGCACAATAGCGTAGCGTTCGTTGTCACGATCCCAACGGAGCTTGTTTTTGTCACAACGTAATTATCACCCAAAACCCTTGATTACCCTTCCACCGTTCGAACAATAGCTCGACAACTGCTTGACCGTCCAACATGATCCCTATTCTTCCTTTAACTGTCGAACTGAAGACATCAACCTTCCCCCAATGCTCAACACTTCTTCTCCCATCGTTGAACCCATCATAGTTGCCATGCAAGAAAACTGGTTCGCACATCCCACACTTTACTTCCCTAAAGCCCACGAACAACAAAACAAAAACCGGCCCCTTCCCATGCATTTGTTCATCATGCCTTCCCCAATCTTCATCCATGCGCATGTATGCATGGAGCATCATCTTCCCACGTTTTTTTTTCCTACCCAGGTACCCTATTCCCTTCTTTTATCTTCCCATGTGTATTCCTTCAGCACGCACGGCCTTCGCATTTCTGTTTTCACGCATGAGCCTCTTTTTTTTTTTTCTTTTTTTTTTTTAAGTGTCGGATTCACAGAAAGAACGGGGATCAGGAGGTGTATTTATAAGCGTGGAAGTTTACCTTGGAGAGCACGGTGGCAAGTGACGTGATACGCACGGAAGTAACATGGCGTGGGTAGCACGACAGAAACAATTTGGCTGCCAAGAAAACTCATTTGAATTGTTTATTACTACTTGTTGGTACGGTTTCTTTGATGGCACAATTACCCTTTTTTTATATATATACTTTGTTGCCGTGTCCTTTTATGTGTAGTATAAATTAATATTATTATTTTTTTCTTTTTTTTTTTTTTAGCACGGTAGCACGGTTGGATAAAATCTGGGGAGCAAGTAAATGTAAATCTTGGACGCAACGCATAGAAAAGGGAATGCTACAGTAAAAAGAGTGGATGGAAATATGAATATTATATTATACTAACTTGTGCCATGAGAATTTCGCCAACAAAACATCTTATACGACCTCCGTTTTTGACAAAATAAGCTAATCTTGGCATAAAAATATATTTCGGACCCGATGGGACAGGTTTCGTTGAATTCCGACACCGTTTGCGAAAATCCCTTAGAAAACATCGATGAAAAACACCGAGCTTTAATTCCTAAAAATTACAGAAAAAATCCTAAAAATATGAGACCTTGACGTTTCACTAGACCTCTTCCTAAGGTTTCGTATGAAACTTGTTTCGTTGAATTTTGAGTTCGTTTGACCAGTTAACCATTCAAATAAAGTCACCCACACCACTATGTACGGTTATATGAGCGTTGCGGACTGAAATAAAAATACAGTCGTGATCAACGAGGTGTCGCGATTCCGAAAATGTAATAATACCGGTAGATTGACTTATATTGTGAAAACCCAAATTCGCTGCTTAAGGGTGCAAAATACTCCAAATAAAAAGTTGCATATTAAATTAATTAAAAATTACAGTAAAATTCTAAAAATTAAATTAAAACTATGTCTCAAAAGAACCTTGTCCAAATTCGAATCCGGTATGGAGTTATTTCAAATAAACCGTTACGGTCGATAAACGATTATGGTGCTGTTTTTCTGCCAAATTGATTTGAGCATTTCTTCCAATCTACACAACGAAATCTCGATTTTTCTTTTTCACTAGAAAAATATACTTCACTTGCTCCGTACATTTCTTGTTTCACAGAAATCTGATTTAAAACGGACTCTGTATGTCCAGTTGAAGTTCAAAACTCTATTTTACGAACTACAGCGCTGTTCTGAGCTCGTTTTATTTAATATATGAATATATATCATTCACCTTCGTTTAAATAGCGATTTAAATATTAAAATACATTTATATTCCAAATAAAATATTAAAAATCAATTTTAAATATTTTATTCAAATGGTCGAAAAACACGGGTCGTTACACCATTTAAGTCGGAATTTTTTGAAACAAGAATCATTTGAATCTATTTGTTCATAAATTTCTAATGAAAGAGAAAAACGGAGATCTCATATTATAGATTGTGAGTTATGTCTAATTCAAATTTTCAAATAGTCGCTATGGGAATCGTTTATAAACAATAATGACTTATATATAAATTATAAAGGATTGGTATATATTTGAATATCGTTTAACCCGAGATTTTAAATGTTGAGTTTAAAATCTATATTGGCTAATTGTGAAGCTGTATAAGATTTCATTTGGAGATATATGATAATAATTTATTATTATTAAATTGATTATTTTGGATTTAGTTATACTTTATTGGTATTGTATAGGCCTTAAAAATAGTCGTTTTTTAAAGAATCTTGGTTTCCGACGAAACGTATTTTTTTGGAATACGTACGGCTAGTTATTGCTAGATTTCCAGTTCGGAGCCAATTAGAGTTGTTTTGTCTGTGCGTGCAATTTAACGGTGAATCGATAAATAAATTGAAATTTAATTAACGTCGTTGTGCAAACAGAGTCGGTTTTCAACAGACGAGTTTCTTTGGGTTCGTAACGTCAAGATATAGTGGTGTGTCCATTTTCATTGCGATTGAAGTTCGCGTATGTCGGTCCGAATTTAATGGTTGATGGTTATAAGTAGTAGATTTTTTTTGAAAATTGGTGCTCTTTTATTAACATCTAGAATAATAGTACATAATTGGGATAAACCTGGAAAAACATACATAAAACCTAGAATACATAAAAACTAAAATAAAAACATAAAAGTAAATGCAAAATAAACTAAAACTAAACCCTAGAAAGGTCTCAGTTTCCTAAACCTAAAAGTGTGTTCCATTCCTGCTCTTCGAATCACAAAAGCAAGTTACTTCATGTATTTTGCACAGTTTATACCCCATATTGCTTGATAACTCCATCCATCATTCCACTTTTTTCATGTGCAGCTATGCAGTTAAAGCCCCGCTAAAGCCCCGCAATATCCCCGCTATAGACTATAACACTCTTCAACTACTATGTTATTTCAATTAGCGCTGATGAATAGTAGATCCACTTCTATCCCCGTTATTTTCCGCTACGCCCGCTAAATCAACACTTTTTAGCGTCCGCTTTAGAAACATTAATATATAGAGTTTGATTTGACTAGTTCTCTTTTTAAAAAATTCAGTAAATTTAGTGTAAAGGGCTAAATTTAAGGCGTATGTGCCTAATATATGGTAACAATCAATTACACTCATCAAATTTAGCATGCATAGCTATGATATTCCTTGATTTTGTTGTATAAGATTAATTAGTATTAGTCTCTTGTACACAGGTAATGTAAGAAAGATGATTAATTAATTTTCAAATATTTGGTTTTACATCTAATGAACTTTTTTGCGCCTCTGCTATATCCCCGCTATTTCCTCGCTTTATCCCCGCTACACCTTTTTGCACCTCCGCCGCTATAGAAGCGCTAAGCACTTTAACTGCACAGATATGCAGTAACTGCAAATCATTCGTTCCATCCCTGCATTGAATTGCATCTGAGAGGCTTTCTCCACAAATAACATTACGTTCAATCACAACAACTGCTTCATTTCCATTCAATCACAACAACTGAATCTCTTCAGTTTGACTTTATTGTTACTAATTGATTCAATTTCCATTTTAAATAAAATAACTCTAGTCACCAAACAATGATCAACCTATCTCGAACAATCCAAATTTCAATCACAAGCGATAAAATAACGACAATAGCAACAAAATTAAATCACACGTGCATCCACTTTGGAGAGAGTATTTTATTACCAAGATGAAAGGAATACAAGATAGTGATACAATGTTCACTATATTTCAATATATAGAAGTGTTTGAGGAGAATATAATTGAAGAATTGCAATTAGGTTATAAACCCTAATTTAACCCTTGAGAATTAAACCCTTGATTTGATCAAGTCTCCAAGCTCCCTATTTGAAAGCCAGAAAATAGCTTATATAAGGATAGACAAATATATTGTAACGGCGCGATTTTCGACCCTCCGAAAACCGTGTCATTATTGAAAGAAATTAGAAGATGAGATAGAAAATATAGAACTAATAGAATAGAAGAATAAGAAATTATCAGAAATCTCACAGCGGAATTTTAAAATACAAATACATTACATCATAGGGTCTGATACATCATAATACATCAACAACTTACATCATCATAGTACATTCACATAATAATACATCATGATATGGAAATACAAATCTAACTGGATACATAGGTGTAGTAAACTACTAGACTTGTCCTGCAACTTGAACTTCGTAAGGTTCCATTTGCCAACCTGAATTACTTGCCTACTCATAATAAATATTATGAGTACCCAAGAGTTTAGGGAAAACACAGAAAATAAACTCCGGGTCAGTCAGAGGACTGGTGTGAGTAAACACAGTTAAATAGATGTAAACAGGGAAATAAGGAATAAGGTGTTCCGTTATTAATAGATTCAATTACTTTAGAAATCTTAAGCCCAATCCATAACTAATATATGGAAAACGACCCTTGTATTTTAAATATCAAAATGTTTTATATTTATGATAGTATTTATCAAATAAATAATCATCTAGTGAATCGCTTGCATCTCACGTTCACGTACATAGAATAAAATCTAAAACCGTCGAGCGCTTATTGGAATTGGGTTTCTAACTGACAGGGTATGGGAGCACCCACCGATCAGTGTACTCTAGAGAAGATACACTGGGGTTCAACAAGAACATCCTGCAAAACCGGCCACACATGACCGTCCACTCATTTAGCTTGAGTGTAACGAATATATTACCACCTCCACGGTTGGGAATGACCCACCGATTACCGAAGGTAACAGCAGTGAAAATAGATTAAGAAACAAAAAGAAATACTCTAGATGGTGATAATATACCCTGCTTGGGTATGACCCAACTAGCCATGCTGCCTAGCCCAACTATTGTCTTTCTCGGTTTGTGAGGTTTTAAGTCACGTTACCGTTTTTGACAGGTTATTCTTCAACGCCTTTCAATATCACACCGTCCTATCTGACAGATCACTCATTTGTTTCCACAAACATATTCTGGGTATAAGGCTAAAGAAACGAATCTTTCCGCCACCAACATAATACACTTATGTAAAGTCGATGTGAAAAATCTGATTGATATACGTTGTCAGACATCCGACTGTTCGGATCTGTTCTGGGATTTACCAGACCGTAGATACTATTTTGAAATAGTCCTTACATTCTTCATCTTTATCGATTCCCGGTATACGTCGTAAAGTTCGAGTCGAAGTGGAAAGTAAATTCCGGACTCTTCGAAACGATGTACGAATTTTCTTTTATAGTCAATAATTTATTATCAGCTTACTGTCTTTAATTCAGTTGCACATCCTATATTTATAATTAGATATACAGTATATAAAATTCTCTGTTTCATATCTGGATATTTTAAATATCATTTACAAATGTATAGTTAAAGTGTGTGCGACGCACACAAGATGTTATACAGTTTTTATCAATATTTGGCAGTGTCTAGAAAAAGCCCGTGCTTCGCAAATGGTATTTTGTCATGTTGAACATTGATGTTTAGATGATGTTTCACTGCTAAAGTTCTGCTGGAAATCATTTATTTCCTTCATATTTTACTTAAATAAATTGTTTAATAATTTATTTAAATTAAATTATCTTTAAAACTTAAGTTTCCATCTCGATGAACTTCATCGGACAACTTCGATTCTCTGACCTCACTGTCATCTTTACTGTTCCACTTGCCTAAGCTAAATTAAATAAAAACTCTATTTTTATTAAATTAATTAATTACTGATTAATTATATTTTATTTATTTATTTAATTAAATTCGATTAAATTAAATTCTTGCATTTAAAAACTGTTTCTCTCTTATAATTGCCAAGTCTGTGACGAGAAGGAATTTCGCTCGGTCCGAACCAGTCGCTAAACCGACCCAGACCGCTCGAAACGCCCTATCGTTTGAGAACCGGACAAAACAGAATGCATACAAAAGAACATTTCATTGTATATTACAACAATGCACCAGAATACAAGAATATACAGAGTATAAATGAATATTACACAGAAATATCAGAGATTTAAATTACATTTAAATACATCGCAGCGGAAAATAATACAATACACAACTAGAAGTAGATATACGGATACAAAGCTTTCCGGATATCGTTCCAGCTGTAAACCAGGATCCTATGAATATAAATCTGCAAAACCAAAACTACTAGCTGCCCGTGCGGAAAATAGGGGCACCCAGAGTTTAGGTTAAAACAATAAACTCCAGGTCAGTCATGTGACTGGTGTGAGAACTAAAACAGTTATTAATCTTTATTTGAAAGTTAGGTAAATCAAGGGACCACGCCGTATAACACGGAACGGGTTTCCTCCCAAGAATACCAGTTCATAAAACAAACAACGTAATGCTAAATAAAGAAAAATGAAGCTGTTATAAGACCCAGGTCCTATCACACAATGCAACGCAAGCCGGGGGATAGGGTTTTCCCTTATAACAGCCAAAGAATGCTTGATACGTTTAAAACAAATCATTTGATACTATTATAAGAGCATAGTGTATAAAACAACTTCAAATCATAAGTATTAATCATAGGCGGCATGAATGCCCCATAACACTATGTCGCCACATATAGGTTTACAATCAAAACCAAAATGTCGTATTGGAAGCTGGGTTATCATTTATGGTATGAACCGAGGCTAGGGGCAAGATCCTCTACCGATTCGAGACGCTCTAGCCCGTGTCTCAGGAACAGCCGCAACTGCCCCATGGATCGTCAGGGCCGGTCCACCGATGTGGATTATAATGCCTGAACAATACGTTTCTCCGCCCTTTGGGGCGTAAGCCTGGCCCGTCAGCCGACCGGAAGCATCGGCCGAAACCGATATCACGAGGCGCCTCGCTTTTCAGCAAGTAATAATAAGCAACATCCACTTGAGTCAAACTCGTCAGCCAGTTCAAGCACTGACGCCAATCCTAACTAGAAAGAAAACACATGTCCCCCCTGAGGTCTGTCTCCCGTTTTTGGTTCATACCGGGTGTGAAACTCGCGAAGTAAACGTTACACAAAGCTACGCCACAAAGACCTTGCTTCGATCATCAACCACAAGACTTTGCTTTTCAACAGAAGCCTTGATCATTTGCCACTTAAGCATGCCACACAGGCAATTCACTCCATGCGATTGATATCCATCAATATATAACCCCTGAGCTCGTAAGTCTCAGAGAAGGGCGTTAAGCAAGAGAATAAATTCTCCGCCGCCAAACAGATATATATTTAATAGAGATCAATCACACGGACTAAAATCTAATGTCAGACACACAGTCCATTTACAAGTCCGTTCTGGGGCTGAACGAAACCGGAGGCACCTAGTACCCCGCATATCCATTGATCTCCAAGTACGTCTGGAAGATCACCAACTGTTTCCATCTTCTTGGGTGTACAGCCCAATCAAGATCATCAGTAATCACCCAAACGACGTGAAGACCTCCGGTCTTCGACCACCGTCTTCATCTTCGACTTATCGTCGTATCAGTTATTCAGAATGAGATAAACCCGGTCTTTCCGAATAACTCGCGTATATATATTATAAAAGTGTTACACAAACACAACATACGCCTCATTCCAATTCATCAGTCACTAACTGTAAATTAATCAAGAGAGTAATTCCCCAAATATTAACCCCGAAGGCCGAAACCAACATCAGATCAATATCCAGAAAATCATTCTGCTTAGCTAACCGACAGTTAGTTTCTAAATTTCACATTCATAGGGAAAAGTTCCCATTAATTTTATCCAAGATAAATTCCTTGAATTTATTCTTTAATCATCTTTTGAATTTCGATTCAACTAGTCGGGATTAACGAACCTTACCGAAGTAATCATTTGTTTTAATTTCCCAATCCCAACCTATTCATCCCATGAAGTAAAACTGGTAATACTTCATATCTAACACCACGGTGTTATCGGTAAATTCAATTACCATTTCACGTTCAAATCTAATTAAAGATTTAACTATCGCCTGGAGCAAAACTGGTGATACTCCATTCTCGATCATTTCAATCTAATTAAAGATTCATTAAAACTCCACTTAGTTTTAATCGTTAACTGGGTTAAAGAATCCGTGTCATTTAAAAACACGGTTCACGATAAACCCAAAGTCACATTCCATTAATTATCGGGTTAAAGAACGAGTGTTATTTAAAACACTGTTCACGATAAACCCAAAAATCAATATCAATTCAATTCCAATTAAATATTATTTAATTGGTACTCTTCATTAAATCTAAATAAAAAGATTTAATCTTTTCTCAACTGGGTTCAAGAACAGTGTTAATGAAGACACCATTCACGACAAACCCAAATCACACTTGATATTAAACACAAGGCTCTGAATAGAAAATATATCGGCTTATATTCAATATCAAATTCTACGATTAACAAATGTCGTATTGGAAATAATGATATATATATCTATATCTTTCAAATTTCCATAACAACATCTGTATAATCACGAAATCCAACATCGAAATATTCCGAAGATAATTTCGATTCAAATCCATTCCAATGCAATCATTGGAAATTCTGGTTATTTTTAAAACCCTTTTCAAATTCAATTTATTTATTTAAAAATAAATAGAATTATAATTCTAGTTCAAAACTAGTTCATTTCGATAAAAATCTATTTTTATCTTTTCAAATATGGGGTTTTCCATCCCAATCTTTTCTAAATCATTTCTTATGATTTTACACAAATTATTACTATTTTTAATAATTTTATCAAGGCCCGTACAGTCGATTTCCATCAATGGCCATCGAACTGCACTTACAACGATCTTTTTCAAATTTGATTTGGACATAATTCCAAATCCAACCGTTAGATTTCAAATTTCTAATATTCGTTAGAAAGCTCTTTTTGATACGAACCCAACGGTTCCGGTTTCAGGAGAATCCGACGGTCGGATCTCCCGTAATATTCGTTCGAAGTTAATGGTCGAAATTCGCGAACTGTCGCGGCGCGGCGGGTTCTACTCAGGTCATTATATTATATATATAATATATATAATATATATTTCGTCGATTTCAATTTAAAACGTGCTTTATAAATCGTTTTAAATTCATTTTCAAAACGGTTTCAACTTCATATTCAATTTCTAATCAAAATTGAATATTCCAATTTAAATTCATTTCAAATTGATTTCAATTCAAATTGATTTCTAATTCAATTTCAGTTCGTTTTCAATTCAATTCAATTCGAAATCGTTTTCAATTCAATTCATTTCGAAATCGTTTTCTATTCGATTCATTTCGAAATCGTTTTCTATTCGATTCATTTCAAAATGAATAAAATCGATATATATATCGTTCACGTCAAAATGGCGTCAATCTAATCAACACGGCTTCATATATTTCTATTTTCAAATATTCTATTTCAAATATGTCTATTTCAAATATAATTCGTTCAACACATGACTAATCTCAACGGATGAGTACTGTCAACACATGAACCTTTATTTTATATTGATAAAGATGCAAATTTTATTATTAAAATATTTCGTTCAACACATGACTAATCCCAACGGATGAGTACTGTCAACACATGCACCTTTATTTTATATTGATAAAGATGCAAATTTTATTATTAAAATATTTCGTTCAACACATGACTAATCTCAACGGATGAGTACTGTCAACACATGAACCTTTATTTTATATTATTCTTTATTTTTCAAATTGGAATGAGGCCCAATTAATTACCATATAAAGTTAATTATATGGATTCCATACAAAACATGTATATAATAGCATTGAAAAATAATCAACCATCAACCAAAGTGCACTACACTGTATAAGCATCAAATATAGATATCTAACGCTTATAACAGCCTGTCAATCGATCGATCGACATATTTAATCAATCAGGATGAGTGAACTTCAAATTTCATCCTAACACCCGTGTGGGGTTTCAAACAATCAAACACATATTTTATTTGTGCAGTTGGGCGATGTGTAAAATTTATCGTCCCAATCAATGTCCTTCAAATAGGTGTACATAAACAAACCGTCCGGTTTGTAAATGAATATTTATTTATTCACATTCACGTTAAAAATTATATTTTTAACGATCGAACTATTTTATTCAACCTATGAATTTTCTATTCGATTCATTTATTAAATAAAATGTTATCTTTATTTTTCTAACTCATTTTTAGAAAATTTCGGCGGAATAACGGCACGATACTAGAAACGGGACAAGGCCTAGCCTAATCCCCGGTCTAGTGAAGGCCCACGCCATTCACACATCAATCAAATCAATTTCATTTCACCAAACCATTCAATTCAAACCAAATAATCTAATTTTTGCAATCAAACAAACAAGTCCATGGTCTGTGGACGATTGTGTCGGGTGCTACTAAGCACCGTCTGCATCCTAGTATATATATAACTAGAAAAAGAAATTGAAAGGTGAGAAATTCTCACAGATAGCTATCCAATCATCTTGACTCTTCTTTGATAGAAATCTCCATCGTTTTCGCATCTTCGTCAGCTTCATTGCCAGTAGCCACTACATATATAAAAATTGAATTTTTACTCCGCTATTCAATATATAAAAATCGAATTTTTACTTCGCTATTCAATATATAAAAATCGAATTTTTACTTCGCTATTCAATATATAAAAATCGAATTTTTACTTCGCTATTCAATATATAAAAATCACTTTTTTATACTTCTACAATATAAAATATTATATTTTTATATTGCTTCTAATATAAAGATTGAATTTTTATTATTATAACTATATAAAAATTATATTGTTAACACGCCACTAGTATAAAAATTATACTTTTAACCTTTCTACATTATAAAAATTATATCTTTAAACTTTCCTATATAATAAAAAATATATTTTAAACTTTCCTATATAATAAAAATTATATTTTAATCTCAAAACTCTATGTAAAAAACCATATTTCTAATTCCGTTCTACACAAATGAAAAATCTTGTTTTTCCCAGTTAAATAAAATCACATTTTCTATCTAATGAAGTCGTATTTTTAACGATCCTTTATATAAATAAAAATCGTAACTTTATATTTACCTATAAATAAAAATCACATTTTCTGCATACCAATCTATTTACATATATAAAATACATTTTTAAAACAATCCTATTATATAAAAAGTCAGATTTTTTAAAATCATGTTTATTTTCCAAATTTACTAAATGAATTACCTAGAAGAAATTAAATAAAATAACTCACATTTGATGTTAAAAGGGGGAGGAGAGCTGCTCAGTTGGAGGCGGGGACGCTGGAGCGAACGCCGGTTGTCAAGGGGGTGTCGGAGGTGGTCAAATCGGTGGCTGCGTCGTGAAGCGGGAGGGGGGGTTGAACGTGGCTCGAGGTCATCGCAGGGGGGACAGATCGGAGCAAAAGGGGGCGGTGGGGTGTCTGGTGGTGGATTTGGGGGCGGTGGAGGTTGAAGAGAGGGAAATAGGGGGGGGGGGGCGATGTCGATCAGTAGAGGGGGAGGAAGGCGAGAAGGCGGCGCAGGTGGGGGTGGTTGATCGGAGAGGAGGCGAATCCGAGGGAGGGGGCGGCGCCACCATCGACGGCGAGAGGTAGAGCGTTTTTTTTATATTTCTGATCGTAGAAAAGAAAGGGAAAAAAAGGGGGGGTATAAGGAAGAAAGAGAGTTGACCAAAGGATTATAATTATATTTTTAATTAATTTAAATTTCAAAAAGTTAATTTTTATTTCGACTTCGAAACGAGACCCACCAACTGTCGTCCCCAGCTAATTACCCCCATTCCGAACACAATGGGATATGCCGTGTAGGCCAATTCGGCTGTTTCGATCAGTTTTCGTCAAAATCCAAATATAACTCTATATATTGAATTTGAATGCACATTTCAATTTACCGGGGTCACATACTAACTAGAAAAATTCCTGAAAAATATTTTCTAGCTTCGTATTGACGATACGGTCCTAACAAAACTAATTTCGTCGAATTCTGAGACCGTTTGAAAAATGACCATTTTCCAGTCGATTAAAATCAACTGAACTGGTCAAACGCGTTTTCCCTTGCCATGCTCACATATTGATTCGAAAAATTATGAAATTTGAAACCTAGCAATAATTTGACATCACGGACCCAACAAAACTGGTTTCGTCGAAATCCGAGGTCGTTTGCAAAATTCCCATTTTTAAGGGCCTGAATTCCATAGCGACTATTCAGAATTTTCAACTGGACATATCTTTTGATTCCCGCTATGAAATTTTGATTTTTCGAGTTCGTTGGAAAGATATAATCAATTAGATTCTAATGTTTTTGGTTTCACTAAAATCCGGATTGTTTTGCACCCAGTACATTCAATTGAAGTTTGAAATCGAATTATCGAACTACCACGCTGTTTTCAATTCCTTTTATAAATATAAATAATTATTTATATTCTAACGACGACGTATATAATATATACGTTCGAATTATATTCAAAACAAATTTCTCGTCGATATTATTTAAAATAATCTATTTTAAATATTCAAAATTCGCTGAAATTGCCAAAATAAAAATTTTAAATTAGCCCAGATTTTCCGGGTTATTACAAAGTCGGATCTGGCATCTCCAAATCAAATGACCACCAAGGGGTGATCACTCACTTTCACTTGCCAAACCCACCGGATCAACCATGCCAGAAAGCCTTGCCTCGACCCTTGCCCTGCCACTCCGGTCAGCTCGTAAACACTAGTGAATCCACTCGAAAATCTTGTGCTAACCTCCTCTTTTCCTTCTCCATTTTCTTCTCTGGCCTCGCCTGTACAACGTGCACTGGTGTGCACGTGCACACCTCCACCCGACATCGTGGCGCCTTCGAACCACCACCCACAAGTTCCCTTGTTACCACTGATCATCTATGACTAGTCACCACCACCTCCAGTCACCTCCCTCTCCAAATCACTCTTCCACGTTTTGAAACCGAAACCTGCTTCTGAACCTCCCCACCTACATCGACCTCGACCCGCCACCTCCGACCACCGGAGCACCTCGCACCGCCTCCATTTGCTCCGCCATGTCCCAACGCCGCTCCACGTCACTTCCTGGCCCACTCAATCGCCTATGGACCCCGTACGACGCCTCCAACCGATTGAACCCATTCTGCCTCCAAAAACCTAAATCGAGCTCGCTAGCTCAAATCACTCGATGGTAAAATCATTGGGTATTTTTCCCATGATCCCCGAAGCTTTGACCTCCTCCACGCCCCATGCCCTGGCGTTCCTCGATGTTAATCACCGGAAATTGGAAGGAATGCCAATTCCGTTCATCTCGGCTTATCTCCCACATCCCAACGTTTAAAATCTTGAAAACACTTTTAAAAATCATAGTTTGGTATGTCGATTGCATTCATAAACCTGTATTACGATTTCAGGATGTTTGAAAATTCGAGTGTAGAGTTTGAGACAGAGGACACAGCTGTTCTCTGTTGTTCTTGGTTTTCACAGCATGTTCTTCATGCTCACAGCTTTCAAAAGGTTGTAGATGTTCTAGTATATATGTTTATTACTAAATATATACGTATGGTTTTGTGTTTCGA
This sequence comes from Allium sativum, assembly GCA_030737875.1. Taxonomy (NCBI): domain Eukaryota; kingdom Viridiplantae; phylum Streptophyta; class Magnoliopsida; order Asparagales; family Amaryllidaceae; genus Allium; species Allium sativum. The sequence continues at coordinate 593,248,681 of CM060921.1, read as the reverse complement.
ACAATCAGGGTGAAGTTTCAGAACAAAGGAGTATCTGTTTTAACAGAGTAAGGTAGCAGTATTTCCTTGATCATGGTTTTAAAGGATGAACTCATTACCCCAACGACTACTACTCATATACATGGTTTACTGATGATATAAACTTGGTGCTCTAGCATCTACACTGGTGTTAACAACATGATAACTTGCATTGATAATATATAAACATGGGAGGTATATAAAACTATTTACTGTAAACAATGAAATCAAACTTGAACTTAGTGAGGTTTACTCACTTGTAAATAGCTCTTGAATTCTTGCTTGAAAATGGATGATAACTCTCAGCAAAAACTTGTATTTGTGTAAAGAGAAAATGCATGGAATTGGACGTGTATTTATAGGAAAATCTCTAAAGTTTTCTACAGCAAACTCTCTACCTACCCCCTTTCTCTCTCTTTCATTTGTGGTGTAAAATTGTTACAGCAAAAGTAAGTGTACCCTTCACTGAAACATCTTCTTACCAACCTCTCTTTGGTCTCTACTAAGTATATGAGCCTATGCTTGCATTAAATGCAAGGCTTGATTTCATTAAATGCTACACAACACTTGCCATCAAAGTGTAAGAGAATGGATATTTCTCTCCTGATATTTGTTTGCTACTAAATCATTTCAGCCGCAGATATATATGTATGAGGGGATTAGGTCCTAATCTACTACTTAATGATGGGTTTGGATCTTGTTTGCTTTTGTATGCTAACTTCCATATGCTAGTTGTAAATAGGATTTAGTTACACTATTTTGTGTTGCCAATATTCTCACTCTTCTCTTAGTTAGAAATTTTGTCACAAATGTTTTGCTTAAGTATGTTATAATATAAATATTGAACATACCTTATACAAGTTAAGTTCTAGTGCAAACCATATATGTATATACATACATATTGGTGATTATACACATTTTAATTGGTTGAGCAACTCAAATATATTTAAATTTCCTTATTAAAATAGATATCAGATGCTTGAAAAATCCAGCCATTACATATATTAGGCAATTCCCAAAACTGCCCCCAAGTCATCACAAATCAGCTTGCCAATTTTCAGCCCGTAACAGCCCGTAACAAGCCTCAGATGTCTGTCGCGATTTATGATAGACGTCTGACCCGATTAGAGAATTATACGCTTCAGCTTAGATGTCTATAACCTATAACAGACATCTGTCACAAGTCTTAAGAAACATCACCCTGATAACTCAAATGTCTGTCACAGAGTACGACAGACGTCTATCGCGTAACCCAGCTGAAGCCTTGCACATTTTATTCTCTAACTTTTGCATACAAGCTCAGATTTGCGAACGGTATCCTCCGATGCGAATCTACTTTCATCCTTTTCAATCCAACATATAGTCTCGCAAACTTCAACACTCCACCTCGATACTATATCCATCTCCATACAGCATACTCTAATGCACCCAAGCATTTTTTTCTTCCTTCAACTAATAACTTGAATACTCTCCCAATGAACTCCGACAAAGCCACCGCCCATTGCACTCCGTTAATGAGCTCCGGCAAATCCACCGCCCACCAACGAAGTGTTGAAAGTATTCAAACCAAAACCTTCTAACCGAAAGACAATGTACTCGAGAGTGAAAACGAGTACTTACCATGAAGATAGATATTTAGTCTCTTACCACTATTCCTTTCCATCAAAAACAAACAAACCACTCTCTCCAACCGTGCTACCCCGTGGCACCTAGCAACTCAACAAGCGAGTTAAGTTTGAGCAATGCTCGAACTTCCCAACCGGCAATGCTTTAGTAAACATATCCATTGCATTATCCTTTTTGTGCACCTTCCGAAGGTATACTATCTTACCCTCATCCATGGCTACTAGAAATGACTCTCTCAACTCAATGTGCTTAGTCCGTGAGCCAAACACCAAATTCTCACCCAAATGTATAACACTTTGGCTATCACATCGAACATTGATACACTTATATTTGAAACCCAAGTCACACAACAATCGATTCAATAGAGTGCCTCCTTTGTCGCCTCCACCACGGCAATCAATTGCGCCTCCGTAGTGGATAAAGCAACTACGGTTTGCAATCTCTGTAACGACCCGGATTTTTCGACTATTTGAATTTGAATATTTAAATTGGTTTTAAATATTTTATTTGAAATATTAATGGATTTAACATTCGAAATCATTTATTAAACGGTAATGTTTATTTATCTATTTAAAGGAATTTCAATAGAATTTAGACATCGAATATGTTAATATTAGTTATAGGTTCATACCGGTTTATATATGTTATTTTATTTAGATAATATAATAATAAGTTATTATTATTTAATTTAAGTATTTTTTAATTTATTGATATTTTTACGGTATTATATAAGTCGTATAAATAGTTATTTTTCCAAATGACCTCCGTTTTGGATGAAATTAATTTTATTGGAATACGTATAATTAATTATTGCTACATTTCCAATTTGAAGCCAAGCGGAGTTGTTTTGTCGGTAGACGAAATTTAAAGGGAACCGATGGGTAAATTGAGATCTAAATAGCGTCATTTATGCAAATGCAGTCCGTTTCAACGAAATTGATTTCATTGAGACCGGAACGTCAAGACGTAATAGTACGTCTATTTTTTTCAAGATGTTTAGAGTTCATGAATTTCGGTGCGAATATAAACATGCAACATTTAAATAGTGATAAATTAAGATAACTATATAAAATTAACCGTATAAACATGCCAAATCGAGTTAATTTAATTGGCTATATCCATTTCATTCTGCCTAGAACTACCTACCTTATTTCTTGCTTAACCGGTTGAAGTTACACACGTATGATAATCTGAACATTTCGCACCTGCTATGTACAAAGTCTACCTTATTTCGTCCCAAACTAGCACAGGCCTGAACATGTCTGCAGAACTGAAAACACATGCTATATCTGAATAGGCAAACTTATATTCAAGCAGTCAACCTATTTTTCTTACAACCTTTCTTTCCTCTGCATCATCATGGTATCACAGTGAAATGAAAAGAAAACTCACACTGTAATGATTCGTCCTAACCACACATGCTATGTTAAAAGGTTGGCAATGTATTCTGTAGCTGTGTAAAATTACACTTCCCCCTCTAATCGATGCAACGTACCCAACTCATTTCTTTTCAATAAGAAAAGCCGACCAGCCTACTCTTGCAACCATTCTCTTCTGCAACTTATGCACGTCAAAATGAATGAACAATACAACAGTCAAACCGTACCAAGCGGTCTATGCTTGTGTTTTCCAAATTTTCGTACATCCAATGTATTTTGTTTACAAACTGCACATCTGTTCCTTCACTAACCAGCTACCTACTCTTTTAAGTCTACTATCTAATCTAAACATACATAGGAAAATGGGAATCAACTAGTTGTTCTTCACATGCTACAAACTCGAACCGTGATCCCCAAGACACCGTTAAACCCAAGTATCCTTCACGCCCAAGTTTACTTGATTCCCACACTTCCACACCCTATAAAACCCATCTTCTCGTTTCATTTTCTTTGCAGCAACCATAAAACAAAATTAAAGAAGGAAAAAAATATAATGTACATGTGTAAACTGATAGTTCTAAGTAGTGTAGATAAAGGAAACGACAAATATAAGAGGAGAGGGGAAAGGTGCGTAAGTATCTGTTCGAGTGTCTCCTGTGTATGCAAAAATGGGGAAAAGCAAATACAAACAGGAAGTAGCTTTCGAAAAAAAATCTATAAGGAAGTTGATATCATCTGAGGAGGGAAGAAAAGCTTTGGGGAAGAAGGGGGTGCGTTCAGTAGCTTACGGGTTTGGAGGGGAGATCCGTTTTGACGTGGGCTATAAATAGGGGTATTAATGGGTCGGGTTGGGTCGGGTTCGGGTCAAGTCGGGTTCGGGTTGATTTTAAACGGGTCGGGTCAACCCGTTTATTACACGGGTCGGAAATAGCTCAACCCGAACCCGACCTGTAATATCCCGGAAAATGTGAACCAATTTAAAATTTTTAAAATTGGTTATTACCAAAGAATTTGAATAATCAAAATAGCAGATTTCAATAAAATAAAGAATTGGGAATAGTAAGGCAGTTTGAAAATTTGAATACAAACTTTGTCTGACTATACCGGGTGGAAAATATAACAGATTTTAGTGAAACTGAAAATATTTAAATCTGTTTATGAATACCTTTCTAATGAATCTGAAAAATCGAAGTCTCGTAACAGGAATCAAAAGTTATGGCCAAATGAATTTTCAGAAGGGTCGCTATATAGAATATATAGCCCTTGAAAATAGATATTTTGCATACGACCTCGGAATTCGACGAAACCACTTTTGTTGGGTCCGGGATGTCAAATTATTGCTAGGTTTCAAATTTCATAATTTTTGAAGCTAGTATGTGAGCGGGGCAAAAGAAAATGTGATTGGTCAATTTCTGTTAAAATGGATCGACCTGAAAATGGACATTTTGCATATGAGCTCAGAATTCGACGAAACTGGTTTTGTTGGGACCGTATCGTCAAAACAAAGCTAGATTTATTTTTCTGTAATTTTTCGATTCAGTTTGTGGCCCTGGCAAATTGAAATGTATGTTCAAATTGAATATAAAATGTTTTATACTTTAATTTGAAAAATAACTGACTGTAACAGTCGAATTGGCCAACGAAACATATCCCATTGTGTCTGAAATGGGGGTATTTAGTGTGTTAACGAAATTCGATGAAACAGGAAACATCGGGACCGCAGGGAGGCTCTCTACCATCTAGCAGAAGCCGCGGATTTTTCTGATCTTCCTACGATTTTTAGCACTACAAAAACCAATGTGAGGAATCTAAACTAAATTGTGTGAATGGAATCGTGTTGTATAAATTATATAAGCGAAGTGTAAATTATATACGCATTGTATACCTCATGTACATGTGTTGTATAAGTTATATTAGCGATGTATAAATTATACAAGCGTTGTATGAAACATATATGCTTTGATTTGTGATGAAATGCAAGTGAATTATAGAAATAATATATATATATATATATATATATATATATATACACACTCCCCTCGTCCACAGACCATGGACGATATTTATTACTTCTGATTGACGTGATATTATATGGTATGACGAATGGTTGAAATAATTGTTTGTGGTTGATATTGTGGTTGAAAAATACCTTTGTGGTTGGAAAATACCCTCTTGTGGTTGAACAAATTAGAATAGGATTGTGGAAATGAAAATAAAACATGCCGCCTGCGTGCGAACTAGATGCATAATCCCCATTGTCAAAAACCGCGAGGTTTTAAGGTAGAGTGAGGAGCCGTACTAGGGACGGTCCCGGTTTTAACTACCCTGCCGTTATGCTGCCGAAATTTTCTGAAATATTCATGTGTTAGAATAATTTTCATTTGTTGAAATTAATTACATATGTTGAAACCAATATTCATGTGTTGAATTGAAATTCATTCGTTGAGTTGAAATTCATGTGTTGAATATTATTCGAATTTAAACAAATAGATTTAACGATAAAAAATCACATTTTTATATATATACAAACTATAGAGAATATTCATGTGTTGAATTGAAATTCATTCATTGAGTTGAAATTTATGTGTTGAATATTATTCGAATTTAAAAAAATAGATTTAACGATAGAAATCACATTTTTATATACATACAAACTATAGAGAATATTCATGTGTTGAATTGAAATTCATTCGTTGAGTTAAATTTCATGTGTTGAATATTATTCGAATTTAAACAAATAGATTTAACGATAGAAATCACATTTATATATATATATATACAAACTATAGAGAATATTCATGTGTTGAATTGAGATTCGTTCGTCGAGTTGAAATTCATGTGTTGAATGTTATCGTATTTTAAAATAAAATGAATAGATAATAAAAACTACATTTTTATTGTGAATATGAAGTGTTAAAAACAGTCACGTGTTGGATAAATATTTTTGATGATAAAAATATTTCTTTTATCATGTATACGCTTTGATAAAAATAAACACGTGTTGAAATAAATAATAGTTTGCTAGAAATATTATTATTAGCTTTGTTCTGCATATATACACATGTGTTGAACAGGGAAAATGGATTAGCTGTAGAGTAAAGAAATTATTTGTGTGTCCGACAAATAGGTAAGCCTTGATGAGTTGGCTACGCAATTTTATTTTTATATCAACTCCTGTGAATGCCATTGGATGCGGAGTGCTGGTTATTCTGTGTGAAATAATAAACATCGCCATAAGATAGTAACAATTAATTTTGAACTACACTACATGGCATACTCCTTGATGATAGGCATACTTCATCATATTCCACATAAGCAATTGGAGCTTGTGTGACGAGGTGGAAGATTTACCATACGAGCGAGAGGCTTGTATGGCGATGATTATATACTACAGGTTGAACTGATGACTGATATGGACTATATAAAAGATAACGATAAATTGCCAGATTAATAAAAACCCCACACGGATCTAGAGTTGACAATAATCACGTCTCTCTAGTCATTAGATATGGCACATGGACTATTTATTTGCACATGGAACGGGGTGACGAGAATTTATTCTCTGGAGTTATTATCTATACACGCTCCCCCGTAAACACCAGAATATATCACTATAAATATGAGGATGTTTTATAGGATTTATTGGGTACCTAACACGGCCCAATAAATTTCCAAACCTCTTCCCGTACAAAGGAGGTTATGGCGAAATTTTTCTAAATATTAAGGCGTTAGTGAAATATTTGAAGTGAAAACGAAGTTGAAATTAATGAATGAACTATATTTGAAATAAATGAATGAACTATATTTATATATATAAATATAAATAGAATAGAAAGGAATTGAAGCCATGCAGTTCGTGTTTTGGAATCGTAATTTGAAACGATTAGTACGAGAAATCCGACCATCGGATTTTCCCGAAACCGCAACCGTTGGGCTCGCCTTGGAAATATCTTTCCAACGGCACCAACCTTGTAAAAATCCAATGGTTGGATTGTCTGGAATGTTTAATTCAAATCTGAAGAAAAACAGCGCCAGAATCGTTGATATTTATATATAAATATAAATATAATTAAATTAAATCGAATAATGACGCTGTAGTTCGAATTTTGAAACCGTAACTTCAAACGACTAGTGTGGAAGATCCGACCATCGGATTTTCACGAAACTGGAACCGTTGGGTTCGTTTTGGGAATATCTTCCCACTGATATGGACTTTGTAGAAATCCAACGGTTAGATTTTCCGATATGTGTAAAACAAACAAGGGGAAAAACAGCGCCAGTGCCACGGCATGACCTGAAACGTCGTTTAATTAAATATGGCCATTTTTAAATAAATAAAAATGGCGAAAAATCGTTATAAAATATTATAAGCAACATAGATTGGAAATAAACCAATTTGGCTTGATCTGCTTGATATTTGATGGTTGTATGTGTTTGACACGAAAATTATACTAAAGAACTGAAATGTGATTGTCGAATAATATAACCATGAGAAGAATTGATTTGAATTCTAATTACGCGAATTATTTGAAAAGGCCGAGCTAACCCTCATTTCAAATAATTGATCGAGCGATTCGAATTGGAAAATACAAAGATGATTCAAGACCGACGATCTTCGTATCGGTTGGATGGGCGCTGCTGAGGTTCCTGACTGGAGTAGCTACCCTGAAGGAACGGAAGTAGTAGCCGTCTGAGCGTACGTGTTGATTGTACGGATATACGAGGAATTTGACGCCTCCGGTTTCGTTCAGACCCAGAACGGACTTGTAAATGGACTGTGAGTCTGACATTGGATTTTGTTCTATACTGATTGATCTCTGTTAAATATATATCTGTTTGGCGGCGGAGAATTTATTCTTTTGCTTAACGCCCTTCTCTGAGACGTACGAGCTCAGAGGTTATATATCGATAGAAATCAGTCGTATGGAGTGGATTGCCTATGTGGCATGCCAAGATGTTGTGATCAAGGCTTCTGTTGCAAAGCAAAGTCTTGTGTTTGATGATCAAAGCACGGCCTACGTGGCCTGGCTTTGTGTATAGCGTGGATTCGCGAACCTCACACCTCAGTATGAGTTAAAAACAGGATACGGACCGCTGGGAGGACACGACATTTCTTTCTAGCTATGGTGGTGTCAGTGACCTACCAACCCTGACATTTATATCTACTTTTCACCTTTGTGGTTGTTGGAATGCGAGGCGCCTCGATTATAGGTCTGTAAGGACGGGAAACGTGTGTTCAGGAATAATTAATCCTCAAACGTAAGAGAGGACCGGCCCAGCCGATCCAAGGGTTACCCAGTGTGTGTAGTCCTGAGGCATTTGCTAGAATGTCTCGAAGCGGAGAGGAGCTTGCCCCTTGCCTCGACTCATGACGGAAATCCAATTTCCAATACGAAATAACAGATTTGATTGTAAAACTAGTACGACGACATAGTATATGGTAGCTATCCCGCCTATGATTGGTATTTATGATGCTATTCGTTTTTGAAACATATATGCACTAGTAATAATATCAAATGATTTTGCTTTGCACGTATCAAGCATATTTTGAAATTATAAGGTAAAACTCTATCCTCCGGCTTGCGTTGCATTGTATGATGGGACTTGAATCTTATAATGGATTCATTCTTTTTAAAAGATCGCGTTGTTTTAAAAGAACTTACTTTGTTTAGGATGCACCAGCAATCACTGGAGTAAACCCGTTCCGCGAAAGTGGCATGGTCCTATGATTTGCTTATTACCGTGTTTAAACTGTTAAGTAGATTTCTCGTACCAGTCCCCATGACTGACTCGTTGTTTGTTTCACTTTGCAAACGCGAGTGCCCTTATTTTCACACGGGCAGCCTAGTTCACAGGTGACAGGTTGTTTTTGGCTCAGCACTGTTGTATGGAGTGCATTTTGGCTCATGGCGAGGCTGACTTCACCGAGATGACTTTGACATTTTCCGCCATTATTGTATCTATATTATGATTCCGCCTCGGGCGATGCAGACTATTTTACTTCCAGTACTTATTATCGTATGTATATGAACCGCCTTCGGCGATGTAGACTGATACCCTTATTATGTCTCACTGCATGTATATATTCCGCCTCTGGCGATGGTGACTGATCATTCCCCCTTTATTTACTAAGTTATATCCTACGTTGTGCTATTCTGATGTTGTTGCATGTTATGAATCCGCTGTCATATCCATGTAAAATTATTCTATTTATTGTTTTTGCTATTATCTGTTCTCTGCTATGATGATTGATGTGTTATATCCCAATGATTATCCTTAATACCGTCACACGGATTTTGGGATCGTCATACGACCCGTTTATAAACGGGTTGACCCGACCCGACCCGTGTAACCCGTTTAATTTGGCCAGGTCGGGTCGTAAACGGGTCATGGCAGGTCAGATCATAAATGGGTCATAAACGGGTCGGGTCAACCCGTATAAGGTATAAACGGGTCAAAAATGGGTCATAAACGGGTCAAATTCGGGTGCATGGGTCATAAACGGGTCGTAAACGTGTCATAATCGGGTTCACGGGTCAAACGGATTGTAAACGGGTCGGGTCGTGTTGGGTTGGCTCGGACTGAAGTGAAATAACAAATAAGTGGCAGCTTGGTAATCCGCTGGACTGGGTTGGGCCTATGTTTTTCATAAAAGTAGGTGTATGTAAATTGTAAACTAAAGTAATAAAAATATGTTTTAATTTAAACGGGTTATGACGGGTCATAAACGGGTTCACGGGTCAACCCGTAACCCACTCGTTTATTAAACGGGTCAGAGCAGGTTGACCCAATATTGACCCGTTTATAAATGGGTCGGGTCGGGTTTTTATCGTGCGGGTTACGGGTCGTGTAAGAAATTGACGGCCCTAGCTATAAACATAGAAGTGGGTTGTCAGGCCTTATTTACTATAAAAAAAAGGCATACCGTGTATTGGGGATAGAAGAACGTGAGACCACAATATGAAATAAAGGGACGTGGGGGTAAAGGTGTGCATGTAGGTGGATAGTTTTCAGGGCATTTGAACGCTTGAGTACTATTTGAAAAAAAATGATGAAACAACTGGTTAAAACGAGAAGAAAAAAAAGGAAGTTTGGGAAAAACCCATTTCGAATGCAGTTGGAGGGAAGTACTTTAACGGGTTGAATTATTTAACTAACATGAATTTGAAGACGTGTTCGAACAGATGGGGATGAGAGGATTTGAGCAGATCGTAAAGTGGAAAAGAAAAGGAGAAAGAACAAATGTGAAAGAAAAAAGGAGCGGTCTATATACTTGAATGGAAAGAGAAAAACAGTAAGTGCTCCACCTATTTTAATTATAACGTTAGGTTAGGATTCACTTTAATAACCATGGCTAGGTTAATTTAAAATTTTAATTGAAAATAAATTAGTTAATTAACTCGTATGGTTACTATATTAATAACCTGTTCGCATGCAATCAGAATTGAACAAGCCCGGATGCGTCGAAGGTATATCGGCGAACAGTGTAATCTAAAGCTGGTTGGTTAACAACGGAAGTAGCAGAAAATTTTGAAAAAATTAAACGCAATTCAATCGACGGAAACCAAGGTGAGTTAAACTCACTCAGTTCTCCCACTTATAATTTTTATAAGTCGGGTTTTAATATTTATGTGTTAAATTTGCTATTTATTGACTGATTGTTTGGTTGGTTGCTAGATATTTTTATATCATATTTAATTTAAATAAAAATGAAATCATTATTTTAACGATTATTTCCAATAAAGGTAACGTACCTTGTTGGCTACATTTTTAATTTAATTGGGTGTTGAAATTGTTGTTATTTATTTGCCGTTATCAGTTGAATGGATTATTATTGTTTTATGTTTATATTATCATTATATTGATTGTTAATCGAATATGATTGGAAAATTTATTATTGAATCCAAATTCAACAGTTATTTTGATATTAACCAATGGAAATTATTGATTGGGAAATTGGCAGTTGATGGCCTAAATATACGTTATTTTATAAAAGACAGATTTACCATTAGGTAAATCGATAGAAATAAAGTTATAAAATTTATTTTTAACTGAATATATATTTTTAAGTATATTATTTTTAATTGGAGTTTATAAAAGGGAAATAAGCCAACCACATATTTATAGTGTTAGTTTTTGAGGAAGATCTTTATAGTGTTAGTTTTAACCACAAATCACCATTTTTGTACCAAATCGACCGTGTGTGAAGCACGTGCTTCATCTGAATTATTAAATGATTTATAAAGCTAATTCCTATATTACTAAGATGGATGAGCAAGTGAGTCGGGATTAATGTAGCGATTAATACTGAGATTAATTGTTTTAAGAAAACAACTAAAATGATATTATTTTGGAATCGATTATTATTTATTTAATAATAATCGAAGTAAATGGGATTATTTAGATTAATAACTCATTTAAATGAAAAGACGAGTTAGAACTGATCAATGAGTTAATCATGTTTTAAAGCTGACCAAGCCAATAGTTTTAACGGAAATTGATTATTTAATTAATTTAATTTGTGTTAATTAATGGAATAAATTGACAAATGGTGTTTAACTTAATAAGAATCAAAAAGGAGATAGGATATTTATTTCAGTTAATGATAAAGTAAATTAATAATAATTTAAAGGAATCTATTCTTAAATGAAGTTCACTTTAGTAAGTAATCGAAATTAGAAATATAATATAATTCAATTTTCAAAGTGAGTTTATGAACGGGTTTGTATTTAAACCGAGTTTGGTAAATGAAGTTATAAGGTGATTTAAGCGAATAGGATAAGCTTAAATATATGTTGCGTAAATATTTGAATTGAGAAAAGGAAAATTGAGATGAGAAAGGGTTTATGTTAAACCAGAGTTGTATAAACAAATTTATAAAAGAGATGGGAAGTTAAAGCATTAATTTAAAATTAACGTTACTTGGTAAAGGTATTAAGTGAAATTGATGAGATTTAAAGTAAGATTTCCCGGAATGAATGATTGAAAGGTTTAGAAAGGGATTTTTGTAATTAAATTGGGTAAAAGATCGAGTAATGGGATTTGAAATAAAAATCCAGATAATGAAAGAAATAATTTAAAGATGGTAGAGTTTAAAAGTTAATGATTTATTAACCATTTACTAAATCAACGAATTTAGTAATAATAATATATTTAAAAGTAGATTTCGAAAGTAAGGAGATTTTGCAAAATCGTATGTTAAATAAAGGAATGAATTGGTAATGGTTGGTATTAGAATGAATATGGGTTTTTGAATTACAATTCATATTTATCTTAAGATAAGAATGTTGATGATCAAGGTCTGAGAGGTAATTAAAATACCCCAGCTTGAATGACTTCAGGATTATCGGAGGATGGTATTTGTTGTAATGGCGAAGATGTTAAAAGTAATCAATTTTGGTAATTTAATAGTGTAACGTATTTGGAATTATTTGGTAATATATATATGGGATTCCGAAATAAAAGGGAATAAAAAGGGCTTGAGAAATTGAAATGGTATTTTCATAATAAAAAGGAGATTAGTGAAAATATAATTATATTTTCAAAGGTAAAGAAAGAAGATTTGGAATGAATTTATTCTAAAAAAGGGAAGTGACGATTATGGTGTTCGAATGACGAAATAAAGGAGATATCGTAATAGGATAGGTTAAATCGGATTTCTAATTATAGATAATAAGTATTTTTGTAACAAATGTTTTGAAAGGATAGTTAACAAGAAAATTGGATAGGATTTTAAGATTTTTTTTTCTAAGTATAAATAAATGATTTGAAATATTTATATGTTAAAACTAATATATTATTTTTGGTATTACAAATAATATATTATTTTTAAAGGCCAAGTGATGCCGTGTACTCAACCAGTAGATCCATTTTATTTTTGTTTATTTGATAGTTAAATAACCGACTATCAAAATCTTGCCCATACGATTGTTGGTACGGAAATTCCGGGATCGAATTTATATTCGAAAACCATTCCAACTAATAAATACGATTACGTCAAAGATGCTGGTCGAGATGGAGCAATTGAAGACTGTAGATCTTCATAAAATGGAAGAGTTACTTACAATCTCTGGCTGATCCCTAGAGATATACTATGATTCTGTCGTGGTTGAAATCTACGGATTGCAAGGAATACTCGCTACTAATGTATAGGGTAATTCCTAGGATGTGGTAGGAGGGTGCCTTTGGTTCATCCTGTTCCTGGATTACTTGCATGGACGATGCGAGATTCAAAAGTGAATTATGGCCAGAAGTTCCAAAAGTCGATTATAACCTCAAGCCTCAACAACCTGGAAATGACAAAAATCGGGCAGGCAGCATGGCTATGTGGGTCGCTCCCATTAGAATGTATAATCACCTATCTAGAGAAAATCCATTTCATTCTTTAATCTATTTTCGATGCTGTCCCTTTTGGGAAACGGTGGTTTGAGCACAGCCGTTGGTGATATACATTCGATACACTCAAGCGAAATGAGTGGTCGGTCATGTGTGGGCCGGGTTGCAAGACGTTCTTGTTAAACCCAGTGTATTCCCCTCTAGAGATACACTATCGGCAGGTGGTTCCATACCTTGTCATAGTCGGAATCCAATCTCCAATAAGCGCCCGCGATTTTGTTTGTATACTATATATGTGGAGCGTGAGATGCAAGCGTTTTACTAGATTCTATTTATTTGTATTTAGACACTATTATAATATCAGAATAAGATATTAATTTCAAAATGTTTTGGGTTATTGTAAGGTAAAAACCTTCCGTATTTATGTGTGGATTTGGTCTTACGATTATCCTTTTCTTTCGAAAAGCTTTGAAACTTTATAGTCAAGTTGGATGATTCCCCTTAAAACTTTGCGAATTTTTCTCGCTCTGGTTCACCAGACTGACCCGGTATTTGTAATGCTCGGGTTAGACCGGGTTGTATAGGTCCAGGTTATCAGATGCTGCGAAGTCCAGAGACGAGCTGGAAATCTTCAGATGTATGATATATAGTATTTATTCCGCTGTGTGTATATATGAGGACAGGCTATTATAACTGTCCAGATGTATGGATGTACTCTGATGTTGTAAGTATTATTTCAAGTTCTCAATAAAAATTATTTCTATATTATATATTGTTCTGCTGCGTTGTGAGACTCTGTGATGTATTAGTTCTTCTCATTCTTATTTTCTTAACTTTCTTTCTTATCTCACCCTCTAATATTCTTTCTAATAACGTTCCTGTGTTTTCGGTGCTTGGAAGGTCGGCATGGGATACAGAATTGTATTTTTGTCAATTTTCGGGGCCGAAAATAAATTGGGTCGTTACAATCTCGATCTCCAACTAATGGTCGTACAGCCAAGTGTGAAGACATACCCGGAAGTTGATTTCTTCCGATCCCTATCACCGGCGTAGTACGAGTCACAATAACCAACTAACTTGCAACTCACCTCATCACTACAACAAAAAACAAGACCATGAGATGTTGTGCCTTTCAAGTATCTCAATATAGCCTTCATGGCTTCCCAATACGATTTTCCCGGATTAGCCATATACCAACTAACCACCCCAACGACATTTTCAATATCGGGCCTTATACAAACCATGACATACATTAAACTACCAACCGCACTTGCATATGGCATATTTGCCATATAAGCCTTGTCATTATCCTGATAGGTGATCCCTTATCTGAAAGCTTCATGTGCAAAGGTAAAGGTGTATTCAATGCCTTTGCATTCTCCATGCTAAACCGGCAAAGCACTTTCTTAATGTACTTCTTTTGAGTAAATCTTAACTCAAAACGCTTCTGCCCTCTTTCAATTTCCATGCCCAAGATTTTCCTTGCTTCTCCAAGATCTTTCAGTTCAAATTCCGATTTCTAAATCATCTTCAACTTATTGATTTCATTTTTGTCTTTGGAAGCAATGAGCATATCATCCACATACAAGAGTAAATACACCCAGCAATCATTGCCCAACCTCTTGAAATATACACAAGCATATTTGATGCTTCGATGGAAGCCACATTCAAGCATGAAATGATCGAACTTCTTGTACCATTGTTTAGGTGATTGCTTCAAACCATATAGTTATTTCTTTAACTTACACACCAATTTTGACTTACCATCTACAACAAACCCATCCGGTTGCTCCATGTAGATGTCTTCATCCAAGACACCATGCAAGAAGGCGGTTTTCACATTAAGTTTCTCCATCTCAAAGTCATGGATAGAACCTATAGCTAGTAAAACCTGGATAGAAGTATGGCATACCACCGGTGCAAAAATTTCATCATAATCCCTTCCTTTTCTTTATGCAAACCCCTTTGCCACTAACCTTGCTTTGTATCTTCCATCATCCTTCACCTTGTAAATTCAGTTTTACCCTATAGCATGGTTTCCATTAGGAAGTGGAACCAACTCCTAAGTTTGGTTCTTCATCAATGATTGCATCTCATCCTCCATGGCCTAAATCCACTTCGAGCTATCACTCGAACTCATGATGTCATCATGGTCCATCGGCTCATCTTGGACTACATAAAGAGCATAGTCCAAATTATCACAAAAACTAATGTAGTTCTTATCACCATATCTTTCGGGTGGCCTTATTGCACGCCGACCAACCCGAGTTGCAATGTTATCACCCGAACCCCTTTCGTCCCCACCTTGAGTCGAATCCTCTCTAGTATCATGTACTTCACCAACATCACTAGAGGAAGCATGTGGACTATGTGATGTTTCATCAACCGCTTCAACCCCACGAACTTCTTCTTTAACTCCTCTACTACTTGGACGGAATGTATGAATGACTTCCTTCTCCTTTGATTCACCATGAACCAAATTCGGAACATTCGACGAGCTCTCATTCTCCTTGAATAAAGCCGACTCATCAAAAGTGATATAACGAGAATCAACAACCTTCTTCGTTTCCGGATTCCAAATCCGATAGCATTTCAAGCTGTCCGTGTAACCAAGCAAGACCCCCTTAAAAGCTCTACCCTCAAGCTTATCATTTCCCAGATCATGCACATAAACCGGACTTGCAAACACACAAAGATATCTCAAGTCAACACTCTTCCCTTTCCACACTTCCACCAGAATTTTGTTATCAATAGCTGATGTAACAACCCGTACTTTTACGGATAATAAATCATTTATTTAATTATTTAAATAAAGGTTTGGTAATTTAAAATGACTAGAATTAAATAATAAGGAATATTTAATTAATATAATAATTAAATAATACATTTAAATTCTAGAATAGTCGGAAATAGTAGAATTCACAATACGATGTGAATTGGATCATATATAAGCTATAATTCAGTTTGGAATTGAATTAGAATAACGAATATATTATTTAAACGATGTTTGAATGTATAATTATATTATAATTAAAATCAAGCTCCAAATGGCGCGGCAGTTCGTAAGTTGGTGATTCGAACTTCAACTGAATATATAGGGTCTGTTTTAAATCGGATTTCTGTGAAACAAGAAACGTTCGGAGCTGGTGAAGTATATTTTTCTAATGGAAGGGAAAAATTGGGATTTCATTGTGTATATTTTGATTTATATCCAAATCAAATTTTAGAAAAGTCGCTATGGAATTCCTTTGAAATTTAGAAATATATATTTATATTATAAAAGGATTTTAAATATAAATCGAATATCGATATAACTGGGAATTTTGAAATATCGATTTATAAATCCAATTTGAGTTGTATGATATTCTAGTGTGAATATATACGATAATATAAATTTATTTATATTTGATTAAATTATTTTTACATATATTTATATATTTAAAGGGGTTGTTTAGAGCTTTAAAAATAGCCAGTTTTGCAAACGAGCTCTGTTTTTGACGAAACTAATTTTGTTGGATCCGTAATATTAAATTATTGCTAGATTTCAATTTTCGTGATTTTTAGAGTCAGTATGTGGCCGTACCGATTTTTAATGTGAAAAAACAATCGATATTTTGATGGTTAAAAATACGATGTGTGAGCATACGAAGTCAGAATTCGACGAAACCAGTTTCGTTGGGTCCATAATGTCGAACTGTAGCTGCATGTCTAGTTTCGTGATTTTTGGATGTCATGTGTGATTACAGGAATTTTAAAGGACAAATAAAAACAGCAGTTGATTATAATTTAATATAATATTCGAGAAAAATATCTAAATCCTCCTATAAATATCCCCCAAACTATCCCTAAACCTAATTCTTGAGTCCTCTAGTCAATCTAAATTTCCACCGCTTCAGATAAAAAGAAAACGTGAAAAGATTCACTTCAAAAATCATATAAATTCCTAGAAAATTCTATAAATTGTGAAACCACTTGATTTGGACTCGTATACGAGAGAGCTTTGCAGTATTGGCCTCAGATTTTGGTGCGATGGAATTAGGGGAGGTCGACTTTTGCACGGCGCTGCCTAGGGCTGGGGTCGAGATCAAATTTGTGATGCCGGAGGGGTTTTTGAGGTGATGGTTGAACTTAGGGAGTCGAGACACATCTGGCAAGCTAGGTTGGACGAACTCCGATGGACAGTGATGAAATGCGACAGTAAGGATGGCGAAGCAGTATTATAGAACGCAGCTCAAAACCTGAAAGCGAGTTGAGTATCAATAGTACGAGGAGATAGAGGGATTTCTGAGGAGTATTGTGATGAGTGTATCGTGATTTGTTTGATAAGAGAAGGAGAAGTTGTGGAGGAGGTTTCTTTCGTTAATGTTAAAGAGGATTTACTGGAGAACCGTTCAAATGGAAGAGAAGGAGGAGCCGGGTCTTTATGAATCAGGTATGGGCTGAATACGAATTAATAAGGCCCGATTAAATAATAACTTAGTTTAATTTAGTGTATAATTCGTATTTAAACTTGTAAATTCAATATCTAAATCATACGTTATCCAAATTCAGCGAAACGAGATCCGTTAGTGTAACAACCTGCCATTTTGACCACTCCAAGTCGGTATTTAAACCAACTTCGAATGTTCAAAACGACAGTTCGTTTTTAGCTTACAGGGTTTAATTAGAAATAACACACAGAATCACATACAGAAAAAGATAATAATAGTTCACAGCGGAATTTATTATACAAAATATCAGAGTTTTACAAAAATCTTCGCACAGCGGAAGAAATATAAAATGTATACATAAATTTTCAAAATAAAGATTTACACTTTTAATCGGCTTTCGCGCGTACGTGCGTCTTCACGTTCATCTCCACTTTGCGAGCTGAGATCTTTAAATCTGAAACACTTGGGACCTGACCCGAGCATTCCATGCAAAATACACAAAACACCCGAGTCAGGATTAAACTTATTTCAAGTTAGCAAACTTCGATAAAAACATGAATATAATTAGTTTAATCCTAACAATATATATGAGATAATGCGAGCATAACAACCCGGAAAGTCCGAAATAACAAAACAGTGCAGCATACATATGGTTTCGAAGAAAGAAGCAAACATATATAGAATCAGATGTCGCGACACTGTCTATGGTGTTAACATTGAAATTGGCGGGAACTTTTGCAAAAGGGGAAAAATACAACAGCTGATGATAGTCACGAACATGAGGGTACAACATCAATTTATGGCGAGAACCATGACCGGGTATGCGGAACAGGGTAAAAACAATTGTCTAAATAACGTATATGAAGTACGAGGCCATGCAATGTCAAACAACAAATGGAAAATGGTGCAACAAGAAGGTACTAAAGAAGCATTAGTTTAATTTTGCACAACTAATTGGAAACGATACTTAATGCTACTTATTATTGTTAACCCACTTTATGCTATTTTTTACTAAAGTATACATATCCTTATCAGCCTACTATTACAACTTTTTTTTTTTTTGTAAGACATTTCCATAGTGCCATGCATGGAACAAGTTAAATGAACACCACATATCTTCATATTATGTTAACCTATTATTTCTGAAATGATTTAGTGCACGCATCCAAAACAAAAACCAAATGCATCCTATCAACAGGTGACTTCATGATGTAGAAAAATTAGTTCTTAGTGCTAATCAACTTTTGTTAACTGATTATATGATATAAGGAACCACCGAATAAAATAATAATGGACCATCATGAACAAAAGGGTATTCACAGTTCTCGGTAAAATATCATACAACAGGTGTCGCAACAAATATAGTACAAATTTTGTGAAAACTGAAGAAACCAAGTGGATTAACCAATATGCATTTATTTCGAGGGCAATAAACCATTATAAACATGAACATGTCAATAGCCTTTTACATGCATGCGCTGGGGTTGGTGGCAAGCTAAATATGTACACAGTAGAGAAAGAAAAAAAATGAACCATGCACACTCGAGTTAGCTGAATATAAGCAAGCACTAAAGCAATGTTCAATAATTGGTTTATTGTACTAAAACAGGTCGTTGATATCATAATAGTTATTGATAAAGTTTGATTCTTAGATTCGAATTTGTGCTAACTAAAATTACATCACTTTCATATGCAAGGAACAAAGTTTATAACCGGGAGCTATTTGAACTTGGGACAGAAGTACTGTGCAATTGCACAACAATCTTAAGCGGGTTCCAAAAGTAACAGAGAGGTGACCAACAAAATAAATTGAAGTGACACACAAATAAAGCATACTAGATATAAATCAGAACATGCAAGCTTACAGTAGACCAATCTAAAGGATTACCAAAACAATAGGCCAGCAAAATAGAGATTAACATGCACAGTCCAACAACCATGTTTAGCGGAATCGAGTAGCAACTTAAAATAATTTTAATCATAAGAAACTTACAATTAGTGACGACAGGCGGAGGTCAGGCAGACCGCAGCGACCAGGTTTGCGGAGGAAGTTGACATCAGAGAGCGGTCACAGGGTGTAGGCGTTGTCTGGTGGACTTGGCCAGCGACGATGGGTGATGCGAACTGGTGGGTTTGCAGCAGCTCCAACGATGATGAGGTGGAGCAATGGTTGATGGCGCAAGATGGTGAAGCAATGTTGGTGGAGGACGGATTCAGGCCATGCTTTTCGAATTGACGGCAAAAACAAATGGTAGCCATTTCAATTTTTAGCGGAGGAAGAGAAGTTCCATAATTTGATTTGGGGATGGAAGATAATCGGCTTAGTGGGAAAGAAATAAAAGAAGAGCAGGCAATATATAGCAATAGTGAACGGTTGATCTTAGATCATAATAAAAGTGACATAGGACACTTGTCACAGTCCCCTTTGGATCATAATATCGTGCAATGAAAACGTATAGTAGGTGGAACTGATCCATGAAAATAGTACGCTACCATGTTTACCAAATCAACATCTTCGGGTGCTTCAGTACAATTCGGCACTTCAATATAAAAATTCAAACTACATTAATACAATTCTAATTCTTCAATATGCAAGATAAAATTCCGAAGCAATGTAGGGTAACGAGACAAAGGAAATTAAATATATATTTATGTTTATCGTTGGGAACCAAAATGGGTTTTCAAATGGAAGCTGTAGCATCCCTTTTCCATGTTGGAAGCAAAATCATATGGAAGAAATAAAGGATGAAGCCAGTCAAGCTTATTTAGAAACGGTCCTAAAAGCCAACATGCATGAAAAAAAATGGAAACCAAAGAACCGAGCTCCGTAACATATGCAAAGTAACATATGGAAGAAAATTGAAGAAAAAGGGGTGCATGAAGATGTTGGAATATTGGAAATGTTAAGAGTTAGAAAGGCATGAATTAACGTATGTGATGGGAAACAAATGGACACCTTGTGCATTTTGGAAATAAAGAAAATGGAATGCTACATGTTGATGCAAGGGAAGTATGAATTATAACATGCATGGTTTTGAAAGAAATTAACATGGCATGAACGTGCATGGAAAATACAGTACGCCTAATCACAATTTTGATCATTTGAGTTAGATGTGAAAGTTACCGATCGGGTTTGCAGACCCAAAATGACTAGAAAAATACTCTGAATCGAAATAGGGACACGTCGAACTCAAATGACTTCGTTTCAAAAATGAACTGCGCAAACCTTTTTGAGATTACAGCGCGAACCGGGCTCCGAAACTGACAAATAAATATATATCGGTAATCAACTCGATGAGACGGTCGCAACGATATATAATTTGCAGTGTCAGGACGCTCCGTTCAAAAAGGCATTACGGACTGCTTTTAAAAGAAAAAGACACGAGAAAACAATTATATGATGGTCAAAACATCTAAATTTTTCGAAATGAATTTTACCGTTCGATTTGTGAAAATGAATAGAATATTTTTCATGTTTGTCTGAACTGGTTTCGGAGAGATTAAAAATCGTTACAATTCTAACGGTTAGACGCAGCTTTGCACCGAAAAATACGCGACCGACAAACATTCAAATTTTCCGATGAAATTAATTTCTACGCTATGTCTGCTTAGACGCATCTCAAATATAATTTTTTCGGATTTTTATTTTTATTTCACATTTTCATTTTTATTTGAGATATATCGGTTGCCGCTACCGCAAATAATCGTCAAAAACTAATTCAAACAAAGTGACTAAATAAGATCGAAATTGAAAATATTATTAAAATATATTCATATCAAATTAAATTCATTCGTTATTTAAACACCAAAATAAATTTAGTTTTTAATTCAAAGTCAAATAGTTATAAAATACACACAAACTAAGTTTTAAACGAATAAAATAAAAATCAAAATTTAAATTAAATAATCAAATAATTTACACTTAAAATTCCGAGTTGTTACATTCTCCCCCACTTAAACCTTTTCGTCCCTGAAAAGGAACAAGGCAGGAAAATAGTAATTAAATAATTAATATATTTAAAACAATAGTTCAAATTTATTTTCATATCCATATATACTTTAAAAAAATAATAGTTAAATCAATGTTAAAATATTTGCTAATATTTCAAAATAATTTTAAGTATTCACTCGACGTCTCGATTGGCGATATATATATATATATATCTATCCCACTTTCAATATCCGAAAATAGATATCGATGATGCTGAGCAGTCATCACCATAATCATTTTCAAGCGACTAGAGTATGACTCTATATCTATCAAATACTTATAGGATTTAACATATACATTGATCAGACGTATACCCAAATCACTATGTGTTCGATTGGCCAATTTTAAAGTCAGGTAAATACTCAAAACATCTTTCTATATTTAAACGGAATATATATCAAAATTTCAATATTATACTAAAGAAACTATATATTATTATAATAACTTTCAAAATACTTATTTCAGATCAACTTTTAATAAATATGAACTCGCAAGAGGACTTATACTCTCAGTATATTTCTTACCTTGCTATGGGAAAGATAAGTTATAGAATTCGAGTTAAAAGCTGAACGAAAGAACCTAATCAAGGAGGATTTATGATGGAAGAAGGATTCAAATGGAAGGGAAAATTCGGGAACATAATTTTATATCCGGAAATATTTGTTTTAAAAACATTTAAAATCTCTTTCTTAGTTTATTATGTTGAGGTTATATAAATTTAATTGCAGGTTATTGGTTTGTTCTTTATTGTTTGAAAATACTTGATAACTCGAAGTTTAACAAGTTTACTTCTGTTCTTACAGACGTTAGGAATACGCTGGCCAGGCGCACGACCAAAATCTCTAAGTACAAGATATACTTGCTTCAACTCCTAGTGAAAATACTTTAAACATTTAAAATAGATATGGAAAATACTTCCCCCATGGATCGCGATTACTCGGCAGTTGCGCTATTATCCCAGTAGAATCGCTTGTAACCGTAGGTATCACACCCCTCGAATTTCGCCATGGTTGTTGCTATAGATCGCAGTTACGTGGCGGTTATGTCACTATCCCAGTGAAATCACTTGTAACTGTAGGCATCACGCCCATCGAATTTTGCTATGGCGTCTAGATCACAGTTACGCGGCGGTTACGCCACTATCCCAGTGGAATCGCTTGTAACTATAGGCATCTCGCCCCGCGAATTATGCTAGAACAGATAAGTAATAATGATAATCAACGTGATCTCACCGAGTGAGATTCCAATATCGATGAATACCCCAATCGACGGAGCACCAACGTAGCTACGATTTCCGATGGACACTCTCGACGAGCGACAACACAATCCCTCTCTCAGGAATTGCAATTTCGATGGAAGGAACTTCCCATATCTTTATTTCAAAAACATATATACCATATATATATAGTACTTCATTTCACGTTTCGCGCATATCGCACTTATATAGATATCAATTTACATAAGATTTTCTTTTCAACATCATGTTTTAGGTATATTGTTCTTATATAAATTCCATTATATAAGGTTTCATCAATTAACTTCCAATTTAACAGCTTTCGAATTAATAATCATTTTATATTAATCTTCCATATGTATAAAGTTCGAAATCTTCATATCAGGTATTCAATATCAAAGATTTCTCGAATTTTCACTTCAATACTAATTCAGTTTGATTTTATAATAAATTCGAATATTCAATATCATTCCAAATCTTGTTCACAAACGGTTGGATCATTCAAATAGTTGGAAATTTTATTTTTCAGTTCACTAATTGGAAATCATGAGTTCAAACATTTCTTATCAAAACATCACAAGATGTATAATTACACTATCGAATATATAGGTTTATCATTCGACCAAACTTGAGAATCAATTTCGGATTTTCTTTAAATCATTCAAAATATTCATATATGTATATATCGAATCATGTTTCACAAATCAAACTTCGTTGGATAATCATGTAGCAAAGCTACCAAAGTGGTCTTCATTCATATTTTTCCTTTCTTTGAAAACATTTCATAAAATCATTTCAAACTTTTTATTCGAAAATACTTGTATTTACTACTAGTACTTTTTCCAAAACTTTAGAAATCAAATTCAAAATTTCCGAAATCAGATTCTCAAGTATAAGTCAAATGATCTCCACAATTTATTTTTATTTGCAAAATATGCTTTACTCTCAAAATCTCGAAAACCACGACGACCCGAAAATGGATTTCAAATGGGATCAAGATTCAAATCGAAGGAGAATTTAACAAGAAGTTATCGAAGAACGCATTCGAAGAGTTCGGATTTCAAAAGGATTTAATATCAAAATACTTTACGATTCAAAATAATTTATATTTTAAAAATGCTTGATTTTTTTTAAAATACGCTCTCTCTAGAGTAATTCCGGTGATAATTCCACTCATTTTAGGGTATTGTCACCCTATCTCTAATGAGTTTTTAAACCCGATAAGTCAAGCTTTGAATAAACCAAAGCTTTGATATCAACTGTAACGACCTGCCATTTTGACCGCTCCAAGTCGGTATTTAAACCAACTTCGAACGTTCAAAACGACAGTTCATTTTTAGCTTACAGGGTTTAATTAGAAATAACACACAGAATCACATACAGAAAAAGATAATAATAGCTCACAGCGGAATTTATTATACAAAATATCGGAGTTTTACAAAAATCTTCGCACAACGGAAGAAATATAAAATGTATACATAAATTTTCAAAATAAAGATTTACACTTTTAATCGGCTTTCACGCGTACGTGCGTCTTCATGTTCGTCTCCACTTTGCGAGCTGAGATCTTTAAATCTGAAACACTTGGGACCTGACCCGAGCGTTCCATGCAAAATACACAAAACACCCGAGTCAGGATTAAACTTATTTCAAGTTAGCAAACTTCGATAAAAACATGAATATAATTAGTTTAATCCTAACAATATATATGAGATAATGCGAGCATAACAACCCGGAAAGTCCGAAATAACAAAACAGTGCAGCATACATATGGTTTCGAAGAAAGAAGCAAACATATATAGAATCAGATGTCGTGACACTGTCTATGGTGTTAACATTGAAATTGGCGGGAACTTTTGCAAAAGGGGAAAAATACAACAGCTGATGATAGTCACGAACATGAGGTTACAACATCAATTTATGGCGAGAACCATGACCGGGTATGCGGAACTGGGTAAAACCAATTGTCTAAATAACGTATATGAAGTACGAGGCCATGCAATGTCAAACAACAAATGGAAAATGGTGCAACAAGAAGGTACTGAAGAAGCATTAGTTTAGTTTTGCACAACTAATTGGAAATGATGCTTAATGCTACTTATTATTGTTAACCCACTTTATGATATTTATTACTAAAGTATACATATCCTTATCAGCCTACTATTACAACTTTTTTTTTTGTAAGACATTTCCAAAGTGCCATGCATGGAACCGGTTAAATGAACACCACATATCTTCATATTATGTTAACCTATTATTTCTGAAATGATTTAGTGCATGCATCCAAAACAAAAACCAAATGCATCCTATCAACAGGTGACTTCATGATGTAGAAAAATTAGTTCTTAGTGCCAACAAACTTTTGTCAACTGATTATATGATATAAGGAACCACCGAATAAAATAATAATGGACCGTCATGAACAAAAGGGTATTCACAGTTCTCGGTAAAATATCATACAATAGGTGTCGCAACAAATATAGTACCAATTTTGTGAAAACTGAAGAAACCAAGTGGATTAACAAATATGCATTTATTTCGATGGCTATAAACCATTATAAACATGAACATGTCAAGAGCCTTTTACATGCATGCGCTGGGGTTGGTAGCAAGCTAAATATGTACATAGTAGAGAAAGAAAAAAATGAACCATGCACACTCGAGTTAGCTGAATATAAGCAAGCACTAAAACAATGTTCAATAATTGGTTTATTGTACTAAAACAGGTCGTTGGTATCATAATAGTTATTGATAAAATTTGATTCTTAGATTCGAATTTGTGCTAACTAACATTACATCGCTTTCATATGCAAGGAACAAAGTTTATAACCGGGAGCTATTTGAACTTGGGACAGAAGTACTGTGCAATTGCACAACAATCTTAAGCGGGTTCCAAAAGTAACAGAGAGGTGACCAACAAAATAAATTGAAGTGACACACAAATAAAGCATACTAGATATAAATCAGAACATGCAAGCTTACAGTAGACCAATCTAAAGGATTACCAAAACAATAGGCCAGCAAAATAGAGATTAACATGCACAGTCCAACAACCATGTTTAGTGGAATCGAAGTAGCAACTTAAAATAATTTTAATCGTAAGAAACTTACAATTAGTGATGACAGACGGAGGTCAGACAGACCGCGGCGACCAGGTTTGCGGAAGAAGTTGACATCAGAGAACGGTCACAGGGTGTAGGCGTTGTCTGGTGGACTTGGCCAGCGACGATGGGTGATGCGAACTGGTGGGTTTGCAGAAGCTCCGACGATGATGAGGTGGAGAAACGGTTGATGGCGCAAGATGGTGAAGTAACGTTGGCGGAGGACGGATTCAGGCCATGCTTTTCGAATTGACGGCAAAAACAAACGGTGGCCATTTCAATTTTTAGGGGAGGAAGAGAAGTTCCACAATTTGATTTGGAGATGGAAGATAATCGGCTAAGTGGGAAAGAAATAAAAGAAGAGCAGGCAATATATAGCAATAGTGAATGGTTGATCTTAGATCATAATAGAAGTGACATGGGACACTTGTCACAGTCCCCTTTGGATCATAATATCGTGCAATGAAAATGTATAGTAGGTGGAACTGATCCATGAAAGTAGTACGCTACCATGTTTACCAAATCAACATCTTCGGGTGCTTCAGTACAATTCAGCACTTCAATATAAAAATTCAAACTACATTAATACAATTCTAATTCTTCAATATGCAAGATAAAATTCCGAAGCAATGTATGGTAACGAGACAAAGGAAATTAAATATATATTTACGTTTATCGTTGGGAACCGAAATGGGTTTTCAAATGGAAGCTGTAGCATCCCTTTTCCATGTTGGAAGCAAAAGCATATGGAAGAAATAAAGGATGAAGCCAGTCAAGCTTATTTAGAAACGGTCCTAAAAGCCAACATGCATGAAAAAAAATGGAAACCAAAGAACCGAGCTCCGTAACGTATGCAAAGTATCATATGGAAGAAAATGGAAGAAAAAGGGGTGCATGAAGATGTTGGAATATTGGAAATGTTAAGAGTTAGAAAGGCATGAATTAACGTATGTGATGGGAAACAAATGGACACCTTGTGCATTTTGGAAATAAAGAAAATGGAATGCTACATGTTGATGCAAGGGAAGTATGAATTATAACATGCATGGTTTTGAAAGAAATTAACATGGCATGAACGTGCATGGAAAATACAGTACGCCTAATCACAATTTTGATCATTGGAGTTAGATGTGAAAGTTACCGATCGGGTTTGCAGACCCAAAATGACTAGAAAAACACTCTGAATCGAAATAGGGACACGTCGAACTCAAATGAATTCGTTTCAAAAATGAACTGTGCAAACCTTTTTGAGATTACAGCGCGAACCGGGCACCGAAACTGACAAATAAATATAAATCAGTAATCAGCTCGATGAGTCGGTCGCAACGATATATAATTTGCAGTGTCAGGACGCTCCGTTCAAAAAGGCATTACGTACCGATTTTAAAAGAAAAAGACACGAGAAAACAATTAAATGATGGTCAAAACGTCTAAATTTTTGAAACGAATTTTACCATTCGATTTGTGACAACGAATAGAATATTTTTCATGTTTGTCTTAACTGGTTTCGGAGAGATTAAAAATCGTTAAAATTCTAATGGTTAGACGCAGCTTTGCACCGAAAAATACGCGACCGACAAACATTCAAATTTTCCGACGAAATTAATTTCTACGCTATGTCTGCTTAGACGCATCTCAAATATAATTTTTTCGGATTTTTATTTTTATTTTACATTTTCATTTTTATTTGAGATATATCGGTTGCCGCTACCGCAAATAATCGTCAAAAACTAATTCAAACAAAGTGACTAAATAAGATCGAAATTGAAAATATTATTAAAATATATTCATATCAAATTAAATTCATTCGTTATTTAAACACCAAAATAAATTTAGTTTTTAATTCAAAGTCAAATAGTTATAAAATACACACAAACTAAGTTTTAAACGAATAAAATAAAAATCAAAATTTAAATTAAATAATCAAATAAATTACACTGAAAATTCTGGGTTGTTACAGTTAGGATCGTATGGACGGGAGCAACACAATGGAACTAACTGGGAGTGAATTGGAGTCCGTTACAATTTATAGCAAAATAAATTGTCCAATCTGAATCGACGATCGATTATCGTTATTCAACGATAACCGACCAATGTGAGTAAAACTCACCAACTCTATCAGTTATATTTTTATAACGTATTTTAGAACTAATAAATGATGATTGATTTCTGTGTGCTGACTGTTTGGTTGAACTGCTGATTTATTGGTTGAAATTATAGATAATGATATATATATCGTTAATCAAATATTGATTCTGTTTATCAGAATATTTCATATTGAAATGAAGTTGATGTGAATTATATTGTGTAACATCTGTGGATGCAGGGAAACAGGTCGGAGGAATCCAACTGGATTCCTCAACATTTATTTTACTGCTTTTCATATATTGAAATATATGATGTGATATATAATCTGCTGTTGATTATGTGTGTTTGATGATATTGGTCATTGTTATAGGGTATGTAAATTACCTTAAGAAATACTGGAATGTAAAAAGAAAATTTTTAAACTGTAAATAGAAAAGAGAAATATTTGTAAAACATTTACAAATAAAATAGAAAGAGAAATATTTGTGAAACATTTACAAATAAAATAGAAAGAGAAATTTTTGTAAAATATTTACAAATAAGATAGAAAGAGAAATATTTGTAAAACATTTACAAATAAAATAGAAAGAGAAATATTTGTAAAACATTTACAAATAGAATTGAAAAGGAAATATGTAGAAAATAAATAGAAAGATAAAAGGAAATATTTATCTGTTAAATAAATAGAATTGAAAAGGAAATATTTATTTGTTAAGTAAATAGAATTGAAAAGGAAATATTTATTTGTTAAATAAATAGAATTGAAAAGGAAATATTTATTTATTAAATAAATAGAATTGAAAAGGAAATATTTATTTGTTAAATAAATAGAATTGAAAAGGAAATATTTATTTGTTAAATAAACAAATAGAAAAGGGAATATTTGTAAAACCAATAGAAAAGGAAATATTTGTATAAACAAATAGAGAAGGAAGTATTTGTAATCAAATTGTGTTAGTCGAATTAAAGTTAGTCGAATATTGGTTATTCGAAAAGAGTTATCGAATATTGGTTATTCGAAAAGAGTTATCGAATATTGGTTATTCGAAAAGAGTTATCGAATATTGGTTATTCGAAAAAGAGTTAATCGAATATAGTTTATTCAAATAGAGAAAAGGAGTTAATCGAATATAGTTTATTCGAAAAGAGTTAATCGATTAGAGTTAATTCATTAGAGTCAATTCATTAGAGTTAACCGATTAGAGTTAATTCATTAGAGTTAATTCATTAGAGTTAATCGATTAGAGTTAATTCATTAGAGTTAATTCATTAGAGTTAATCAATTAGAGTTAACCAGTTAGAGTTAATCAATTAGAGTTAATCGATTCGAGTTAAATCGAATTAGAGTTATTCGAATATAGTTTATTCGAAGAAAGGAGTTAATCGAATATAGTTTATTCGAATAGAAGAAAGGAGTTAATCGAGTTAAAGTTAATTGAAAGGAGTTAATCGAGTTAGAATTAATCGATTAGAGGTTATCGAGTTAGAGTTAATTGAAAGGAGTTAATTGAGTTAGAGTTAATCGATTAGAGTTAATCGAGTTAGAATTAATCGAATTAGAGTTAATCGAGTTAGAGTTAATCGATTAGAGTTAATCGAATTAGAGTTAATCGATTAGAGTTAATCAAGTCAGTGTTAATTGAATAGAGTTAATCGAACAAAAGTTAGTCGAATATTATTTATTCGAATAGAGTTAATTGAATTAGAGTTAGTCGAATTAGAGTTATTCGAATATAGTTTATTCGAAAGGAGTTATCGAATATAGTTTATTCGAAGAAAGGAGTTAATCGAATAGAGTTATTCGAAAGGAGTTAATCGAATAGAGTTATTCGAAAGGAGTTAATCGAATATTGGTTATTCGAAGAGAGTTAATCGAATATAGTTTATTAGAAAAGGAGTTATCGAATAGAGATTATTCGAAAGAGAGTTATACACTGAAATTCAATTATATCGAATTCGGGAAAGTACTATTCACTTTCCGTTTTAATCAAGATTTATTTAATTATTAATAAATTAGTTATTTGTTTATTTATCCAAATTTAAGGAATAAAAGTTAAGTTTGAAGTTAGATATTTCAGAAGTAGGGATTATAACGCTATAGTTATAATCAATGTTTTCCATAAAGAAGTGGATTCGTAAATAGAATCCAAGAGTTATGTAAAGAAGTTTGCTAAAGATTTGAAAGGTGAACTTTGTCTATTTCGAGGTTAGAAATGTTGTTCAGTTAAGGTTTGAGAGGTAGTTATACCCCAACTTGATTGACTCCATTTTTAACTAAGGGATGGTTAAGGTTCGATAGTGAAGGTTGGTTAAGTGAAATTAGTTAATCAGAGTAATGTTTTGAGTTGGCATAGTGATGTTTTATTAAACATCTGTTTAAATCCAAATGTAGGAGTTTTGGAAATGTTTTCCAAATAAGAATCAGGAATATTTTTTAATATAGAAAATAAGAAATGGAAACGTTTTCAAAGTAAATAACGTATATTTTCTAAAATTAGAAAATAAGGATTTGATGAATATATGGAAACGAGAAATGGGGAAATGAATAAATGTTGATTGATGATTGATCGATAGAATTTCCATCTGGAAATAATGTCGTTGTTTGCACGCGTGTTTTCCTTTGATAGTTAACTCACCCACTATCGAAATTTTTGACCATTTCCGTTGTCAATACGGAGAGACCGAGATCAGATTCATTATCTGAAAACCACTCTGTATGGACGTTAGCGTTGCGATCAAATATGATGAAGATAATTGAAGACGAAGTTATGCAAGGGTTGTCCTGTATACAGAATAGTGCCTTTGGTTTGTCCAGTCCCAGGACAACCAGTATGGAAGAATGTCTGACAGAGTATATTTAATGGATCACGTAAGTTGATCTCTTCAAACGTATGTACGTTTGGTGGCGGAGGAATTCGTTTCTCTTTGCTGTATACCCGTTGTATTTTTTGGGAAATCAATTTGTGATTTGGCAGGTATGACGATGTGACATTCAAAGTGAATAAATGTGTGATCTGTCAGAGATAAGCGTGGCCTCTAGCCTCACAACCGGGAAATGACAAAAATCGGGCAGGCAGCATGACTAAGTGGTTGGCTGCCAATTAGGGTGTATTATCACCTATCTAGAGATATTCATTTCATTCTTTAATCTATTCGATGCTGTCCCATTCGGGAAACGGTTGTTGATCCCAACTGTTGGTGATATACATTCGATACACTCAAGCGAAATGAGTGGTCGGTCATGTGTGGCCGGGTTGCAAGATGTTCTTGTTGAACCCAGTGTATTCCTCTCTAGAGGTACACTATCGGAAGGTGGTTCCATACATTGTCATAGTTGGTAATCCATTATCCAATAAGTGATCGTGGTTTTGATTGTAACTAGATATGTAGAATGTGAGATGAAAGCATTTCTACTAGATGATTATTTAGTTGTGGTTGAAAGACATTATTATAATATCAAAAGAGTTTTGATATAAAGTTTATCATTTCTTTCAAAATGATTTTGAAAGTTAAATCAAATGTTTTGGATTCTCATAAGGGAAAAACCCGTTCCATTATACGGCATGGTCTTATGAGATATCGTTTAATTGCTCAAACTGTTTTAAACGGTTTTACTCACACCAGTCCCATGACTGACCCAGAGTTTATTTTGTTTTGTTTTCCCTAAACTCTTGGGTGCCCAATTTTGTACAGGCAGTCAAGTGGTCAGGATTTTACAGATATACTTGGAGAGCTTGGAGCAGGAGGCTTCAAGATTATATAGATTGTTATTTCCGATGTGTTGTAAGTGTTATACTCTAATATTGGTATTGTATACAGATACTATTTTATTTCAAAGTTATGTTATGAAATATAATTATTCGTTCCGCTGTGAGATTCGTGTTTACTATGATGTTGTATGTTCTTCTTCTATTCTAAGTTTTCTATCTAATCAATTCTCAACCTCTGTTTCCTTTCTATTTAGTTTTCTGGTTTCCAGTGTAATTTGGGTTGGACTTGTGTTATTTGGTCAGCTCAAATTGTACCAGAATTTCGGGACACTGCAGTTGAGGACGGAATTCGATTCACAATATGCATCGCGGTTGACAAAGCTTTGGCCCAAAATCCCGTAGGCAAACCCGATGTCAATCTCAAGCATCGAGCTTTCTCAAGTAGAGTTCGGTTCATTCTTTCTGCTACTCCATTAGATTGTGGATCTCCCAGTGTAGTAAAATGTCTCCAGATTCCATGATGCTTGCAATACTCTAAGAATTCCCCGGAAACATACTCTCTACCATTGTCGTTCCTTAGAGTCTTCAAAGTCTTTCCACTCCCCTTCTCAACAAGAGCCTTCCACACTTTGAACTTAGCCAATGCCTTCGACTTGGCCTTCATTACATACACCATACCTTATGAGACAAATCATCAGTGAAAGAGATATAGTAACGTGCTCCACTTAAAGAAGCAACCAGAGCCGGTCCCCAAACATCTGAATGAACATACTCAAGAACCTCTCTCGAATCGTGCTTCCCTTCATCAAATGATACCTTTGTTTGCTTCCCCATCACACATTCTGTAATGACCGGAATTTCCATACCCTTTGAGTCGACTAATAACACCACATGTCTAACCCAAATGACACAGAAATACGAATCATTAGTAGAAAGAAGTTAGAGGATGAGAAATAGAAAGAAAACTTAGAATTGAAGGAAATCGAAGATCACAAATCTCATAGCAGAATGAATAAAATATATTATATAACATAACCTTTGAAATACAAATCAGTAACTGCATATACATACCATCATCAGAGCACAACAGTTATTCCTGAAACAGTTATAACCACCTGTTTCCAGATACAACATAGTACACAGCGGAAAAGTATGATAGTCTATAGCTAATTGTTGAAGCCTCCTACTTAAAGCTCCTCCAGGTGAATCTGAAAAATCCCGACTACTTGACTGCCCGTACAAATTTAGGCACCCGAGAGTTTAGGGAAAATAAACAAAATAAACTCTAGGTCAGCCATGGGACTGGTGTGAGTAAACTCCAACCACTTGTTTAACTTCCAAAATCTTTTCGAAAGAAATGATAATCGTAAGACCAATCCAAACATAAACACAGATGGTTTTTACCTTACGATAACCAAATTTTTTTTGATATCAAATCCAGTGATATTATAATAATGACTACATCAAATAAATAGCAATCTAGCGGAACGCTTGCATCTCACGCTCCATATATAATATAAAATCAAAAACCGTAGGGCGCTTATTGGAGATTGGATTTCCAACATGACAAGGTATGGAACCACCTTCCGATAGTGTATCTCTAGAGGGGAATACACTGGGTTCAACAAGAAAGTCTTGCAACCCGGCCCATACATGGATGACCACTCATTTAACTTGAGTGTATCGAGCATATTATCACCAACGTTTGTGATCAGCAACCATTACTGAAGCATACAGCAGCGAATAGAATAAGAAGCAAATGGGATTTCTCTAGATCAGGTGATAATACCCCTAATGGGAATGACCCACATGGCCATGCTGCCTGCCCGATTTTTGTCATTTCCTGGTTGATGAGGCTTGAGGTCACGATTATCTTTCAGCACATCTTGCCATCATTTACTTTGAATGTCACATTGTCAGATTCGTCCATATACGTTGTCCTGGGACTGGACAACCCGAAGGCACCACTATATTAATCCATCTTGGGCAATTTCTACCTAGGGTTAACAGAACATCCCTTCCATTTTACTCCGTCTTCAATTATCTTCAACATAAGTTGATTCATAACGCTTTTGCCAATACGAAGTGGTTTTCAGATAATAAATCTGATCCCGGTCTCTCCGTATTGACAACGGAGGTATAAAATAAATTAAAACTTTGATAATCTATGATTTAACTATCAAAGAAACATCCATACAATCAACGGTCCTATTTCCAATTGGAAATTCTACCGATCAAGCATCAAACAACACTGACCCCTTTTTAAATTATTTCCTAATTATATTATCAATTACAATTCCTGTTTTCCCCTCTTCTAGATTCTTTCAAAATTCAATTGTCTTTCTCGATTCTTGGAAAACATTCCCAATATCATAATTCCTTTATTCGAGAAAAAATCTCTTATTCCCGTAAGAAAACATTTCTAAGTATTCACGAATCCTTATTTTCTATATTCATAAAATATACCTTACTAATATCGGAAAATATTTCCATATTCCATTTATTAATTCCTTGTTGACCAATTCAATTCATTTTCTATGCATAGAAAGTATCTCTCATTTTATTTGGGAAAACATTTCAAAATCCTTTAAATTAACGCGATGTTATAAAACATCTTTATTATAATTCAAACCATTAATCATTTATTAATTAGCCATATTGCTAACCAATCTTCACTATCTTAACCATTCCACCATCAATCATAAATCAATCAAGTTGGAGTATAATTACCTCTCAGACCTTAATTGAACAACATTCTCAACTTTGAAATAGTCAAAGCTCACAACTTCAAACAAAACATCGCTTACGCGACTTTCAGATTCAATTTAAGGATACACTTCTTTTAAGGAAAAACATTGATTATAACGGTAGCGTTATAATCGCTATTTCCAAATATTTGATTTATAAGTCATTTATTATAACGGCAGCATTAAAATCGCTGTATAAATTTACAAAATATTTATTATAACAACAACGCTAAAATCGCTGTTTAGATTTACAAAACATTTATTATAACGACAACGCTAAAATCACTGTTTAGATTTATTAAACATTTGTTATAACGATAGCGCTAAAATCGCTGTTTAGATTTATAAAACATTTATGATAACAGAAGCATTATAATCGCTATTTAGATTTATAAGGGTAGCGTTCTAATCGTTGTTCCTAAATAATTGGTATATAAAAATATATCTTGTACTTATTAATTCAATAAATAAATAAATAAATATATTTGATTCAAAACGGAAAGTAAAAATAACTACTTCCCTAAATTCGATATAATCGAATTCCAATAAATAACTCTCTTCGAACAATCTATATTCGATTATATTCTGAACTTCGTAATTTATCTACCATTTCAGGTTAATTCAAATTCCAAATTCACTTTTGAATTTATCCTTCCCAAATCATTACCAAATTCCTTTATAACCATTCCAGTTTACAAAACATTATCACACTTTATTTTATATTCTCAATTTTGAACTAAAACTCACTGTTTTCTTTTAAAAACTATTACCTATTTCTCTTTTCATTAAATTTCCAATTTGGATTCATATTTCAAATCTAATTTCCATTTAGAGATATTTCATTTGCAAAATATTTGCTTTAAACCATTATTCACTTTAACAGTGAATATATTTCTTTATATAAAATAAAATCAGTTTGATTTCGTACTTATAAATAATATCTTAAACCCAAATTCTATTTATAACTTCTATTCAGAACTTTCATACAACTCTCATTGTTTATTTCAATCATTTCAAATCTCGCTTATGATTTCCTTTAAAATTTTGTTAGGTTCAAATCTCTTTTCAAATATTGGTTTCAAAACCAATTCCAACTTTTCCATATAAATTCAGATTTTCAATTTATATTTCAATTTATCCAATGATAAATAATTCACTTAATTTGTAAACTTGTTTAAAATCAACTTCTTGTTGTAATAAAACAAGTTCCTACCATTTTAACCCTATTCGGAATTACTCCTCAATTTTTGGAAAAATATATTTCCTTTTTAAATCCCAAATTCATTTTCTATATTCGAAAATATTAACGGTATTTAAATACCAAAATTCTAAGGCCAGTGATATCTAAACACAGCAAGATCAATCACCGTTAATATATCACAACATATGTCACAATCGATGCAAACACAATAATATAAATGTTGAGGGATCCAGTTGGATCCCTCCAACATGTTTCCCTGCATCCACAGATGTTAATCAACATCAATAATATTATTTCACATCAATATGAAATATCAGAACTAATAATCGATCAACGATATGACTATATCAACCATTTTTATCAACCATTCATCCAAACAACCATTACACAATATAAAATTACTGTAAATAAATTTAAAACTCGTTTATATAAAAATATAAACGAGCCAGAGTTTGTGAGTTTACTCGCCTTGTTTTGCAGTTGACGATTCTGCTTTAATTTCATTTAAAATCAAACGAGTGTTTGATTTTACTGTAGCTCCGTTCTTAGCGGAAAAGGTTCCACTCCATAGATTTCCTCGTTGTGGTTCCAACGTGACAAGTTCCGTTCAATTCTGTATATAGGAAAATTATATTATAAATACTTATGATTTAAATAATATAATAACCGCTTAATTAATTATTTTCTACTAATTAAGTTTTGTCAAGGATATTAACAGACTGTACTATGCTTTCTTCCTCACAGACGATTCCAAGCTTTGGCTCTTATACAAGTGGGACTTCCCACCTACATTTGATCGCCACCGACGCCGTCGACTGCTTCACAAACAAAGACTGCCTTCACTTTACTCAACACCCCTTGCTTCTCTGCCGATTCTTGGATTTCATCCCCTCACGCATCAAAACAAAAACCTGGGGTGCACTGCTTAAATTGCCAGCGTATAAGAATTACTTCGAACCCAGCAATTCACACATTACACCGAAGAGGACGGCTTGAGCATTTCAATGATATTGATTTCCAAACTTGTTGATTTTTCTTTGCCCACCTCACCTACATGATGCGTTCAGCAAAACTGAATTTGTGGTAATACATAATCATCGAATTTTTTTTTTCTTGAACGCACTCTCTCTTCATCCCATAACCCGTCATCTGTTCACCCCTTTCGAAAATAATTCATATTCCTGCAGAAAAATCCAAATTTTGACTTCACCCCTTTCAACTTCCAATATGCAATTCCATTTACCAGTTTGTTCTCCATACTCCATAAAATCCAATCCTGGAACCACATCACCTTGGTTCATGAAAAACTACCCATTCATTTCACTAATTTCCTGAAGAAATCGGGATGATGCCATAAACCTCAACCTCATCACAACATTACTACATCGGTCCATTCTCCACTCCCAATCCCACAATGACATAACATTCACAACCCAAACAATTTCCAACATCACAGTTTACTCAAACCAACTCCACGTACTTTAAAACCATGCTCCTACTTCCTGTTTCACTACGAACTCCCACTCCAGAACTTTGAACACCCAGTCACCAACAGCAACCTATATACCCCCAATGAACTGAACCATCTAGCACCATTACATAACAATGATCGACACTTTTTCAACTTCGAACCATTCTAGAATCGCACGCAAGTATAAATACGTCCCACAAACCCAATATCAACACTAAAAACCCAAATTAATGCTTCAAATTCCCTAAACCTCTGACCTTAACTCTCGCGGTGCCCAGCTAGAAGTGTCAGATCCCGACCGCGTTCCTTGAAATCAGTATTGAATGGAAGAGATAGGCTTGAGGATTATATATATGTGGATATTTCAATTACAGAGTTTGATTCGAATTGTTATAGGACTTTAAAGTGGTGATTTGTTTCGTGTATTTACCGGAAAACAAAAGAACGGGAGAGAATGGGAAAGTTAGGGATTTAGAAGGTATCACCTGGTTTATAAATAAAGGGATAATATTATATTATTGAATTTATGAAGTTACCATTCTTCACGTTTTGGTATGGATCTGAGAAAACAAGAAATGAGGAGGAGAGCAACAGGATATAAAGTGAAAACTGCTTGGGAAGCACGGAATCTAAAATTCCTTGGGATGCACAGTCTTTAATTTCTTAGCATGCACGGTTGGAAAAATCTTGGTTGTCACACTGTCTGGCGTACAGGTAAGATAACCTATATTTTCTTTTATATCATTGATTATTATGGATGAGTTCGTGAAGTTGTGAAGTTGTGAAGTTGTACAATGTGTACTGTTGATTCAGAATGGTTTCTGTTTAGTGATGCCCGTCTTTCCTTTATATTGATACTGCAATGACTGTTTGTTGAAATAATACAATTATATTATTTAGTTTTTAAAGACTAGCGTACCCCTCTACATAGAATTTCATTCACTTACGGACTGTTATAGACAAAATAAAAATACTATCGTGTCAAGGGATGTGTCACGATCCCAAAAATATAATAATATAAACAAGTTAACTAGTATTTTAATATCCCAAAATGTTGATATAGGGTGTAAAATACTTCAAATAAAAAGTTGTTTATTGTTCAAAATAAAATTTTCAAAAAAAAAATCTATAAATTAAATTATAACTACGTCTCAAAAATCTTGCCCAAATTTGAAACCAATATTTAATTATATTATATAAACCGTTATGGCATATATACAACTCCACAACGATTATTTGAAAATTTTATTTGGACATAACTCACAATCTATAAGACGAAATCTCGATTTTTCACTTCCATTAGAAAGATACAGTTTAATATTTTCAAATGTTTCTTGTTTCAAATTAATCCGATTTATTTCAGATCATGTATATTCAATTGAAGTTCGAAACATTAAATTACGAACTGCCGCGACATTACAACCTCGTTTTAAATTTATATTATAAATTATACATTAAAACTTTGTTTTTAATTAATAAATACCATATAAATTTCCATTTATACTTCTAATACAACATTTAAAACAATTTAAATGTTTTGTTAAGGATATTAACAGACTGTACTATGTTTTCTTCCTCACAGACGATTCCCGGCTTTGGCTCTTATATAACTGGGACTTCCCACCTTCATTTGATCGCCACCGACGCCGTCGACTGCTTCACAAATAAAGACTGCCTTCACTTTACTCAACACCCGTTGCTTCTCTGCCGATTCTTGGATTTCATCCCCTCACGCATAAAAACAAAAACCTGGCGTGCGCTGCTTAAATTTCCAGCATACAAGAATTATTTCAAACCCAATAATTCACACATTACACTGAAGAGGACGGCTTGAGCATTTCAGTGATATTGATTTCCAAACTTGTTGATTTTCCTTTGCCCACCTTGCCTACATGCTGCGTTCAGCAAAACTGAATTTGTGGTAATACATAATCATCGAAATAATATACTTTTTTTTCTTCAACATACTCTCTCTCTTCATCCCATAACCCGTCATCAGTTCACCCCTTTCGAAAATAATTCATATCCCAAATTTTGACTTCACCCCTTTCAACTTCCAATATGCGATTCCATTTACCAGTTTGTTCTCCATACTCCATAAAATCCAATCCTGGAACCACATCACCTTGGTTCATGAAAAACTACCCATTCATTTCACTAATTTCCTGAAGAAATCGGGATGATGCCATAACCCTCAACCTCATCACAACATTACTACATCGGTCCATTCTCCACTCCCAATCCCACAATGACATAACATTCACAACCCAAACAATTTCCAACATCATAGTTTACCCAAACCAACTCCACGTACTTTAAAACCATGCTCCTACTTCCTGTTTCACTATGAACTCCCACTCCAGAACTTTGAACACCCAGTCACCAACAGCAACCTATATACCCCCAATGTACTGAACCATCCAGCGCCATTACAGAACAATGATCGATACTTTTTCAACTTCGAACCATTCCAGAATTGCACGCAAGTATAAATACGTCCCACAAAACCAATATCAACACTAGAAACCCAAATTAATGCTTCGAATTCCCTAAACCTCTGACCTTAACTCTCGCAGTGCCCATCTCGAAGTGTCAGATCCCAACCGCGTTCCTTGAAATCAGTATTGAATGGAAGAGATAGGCTTGAGGATTATATATATGTGGATTTCGCAATTACAGAGTTTGATTCGAATTGCTATAGGACTTTAAAATGGTGATTTGTTTCGTGTATTTACTGAAAGAAAAAAATAGAAAAACGGGAGAGAATGGGAAAGTTAGGGATTTAGAAGATATCCGCTGGTTTATAAATAAAGGGATAATATTATATTATTGAATTTATGAAGTTACCATTCTTCATGTTTGGTATGGATTTGAGAAAACAAGAAATGAGGAGGAGAGCAACAGTATTTAAAGTGAGAACAGCTTGGGAAGGACGAAATCTAAAATT
This sequence comes from Allium sativum, assembly GCA_030737875.1. Lineage (NCBI taxonomy): Eukaryota > Viridiplantae > Streptophyta > Magnoliopsida > Asparagales > Amaryllidaceae > Allium > Allium sativum. Next base: position 593,208,403 of record CM060921.1, on the reverse strand, counting down.
CCTTGGGACGCACGGTCTTTAATTGCTTGGCATGCATGGTTGGAAAAATCTTGGTTGTCACGTTGTTTGGCATACAGGTAAGATAACCTATATTTTCTTTTATATCAATGATTATTATGGATGGGTTCGTGAAGTTGTACAACGTGTACTGTTGATTCAGAATGGTTTCTGTTTAGTGATGCCCGTCTTTCCTTTATATTGATACTGCAATGACTGTTTGTTGAAATAATACAATTTTATTATTTAGTTTTTAAAGATTAGCGTACCCCTCTTTATAGAATTCCATTCACTTACAGACTATTACAGACAAAAATAAAAATACTATCGTGACAAGAGATGTGTCACGATCCCAAAAATATAATAATATAAACAAGTTAACTAGTATTGTGATATCCCAAAATGTTGATATAGGGTGTAAAATACTTCAAATAAAAAGTTGCTTATATTTCAAAATAAAATTTTCAAAAAAAATCTATAAATTAAATTATGACTACATCTCAAAAATCTTGTCCAAATTAGAAACCAATATTTAATTATATTAAATAAACCGTTATGGCTTATATACGACTCCACAACGATTATTTGAAAATTTGATTTGGACATAACTCACAATCTATAAGATGAAATCTCGATTTTTCACTTCCATTAGAAAGATACAGTTTAGTATTTTAAATTGTTTCTTGTTTCAAATGAATCCGACTTATATCGGATCATGTATATTCAATTGAAGTTCGAAACATTAAATTACGAACTACCGCGACATTACGACCTCGTTTTAAATTTATATTATAAATTATACGTTAGAACTTTGTTTTTAATTAATAAATACCATATAAATTTCCATTTATACTACCAATACAACAATTAAAAAATTTTAATGTTTAAAATTAAATGGCTAAAAATCCGGGTCGTTACATTCCTTCCCCCTTAAAATAATTTCGTCCCCGAAATTGCTAAGCAGTAAAAATGCTATAACTCTAACTCTTCATAACCTACTTAGTTGAAATCTTATATTCCATATTTTCATAACCCAGTTCTTATCCAGTCTTCGAATTCTCATACCAATACTCGACCATTCATAACTCTTTCCAAATGATATGCCCACCATTTTGGACAATCCATCATCACTTTCTTGTCTTCAGTCCATATGCTCTTCTGCATATCCACACCCATTCCAATTGATTTTAAATCCATTTATCTATTTCATTATTCCATTTGAAATTTTGTTAACCAATTCTGGTTATCTTATTTCAATTACAATTAACAATCGATTTTAAATTATCAAAAAAATTTGAAAATTTTCTAACTCTTTAAATTTTCGAAAAATTTCGCCAGCATCTCCTTTGCACGGCTCAATCGGTACAACCACCACTCGCCTTTCTAGGCCTTCTCTAATCGAAAAGAAAATCAAAAATCCAAGCGGCTTGCCCCAATAGGCTCATAAAATCATCAAACCCCAGTAGTATTGTAAACATGTACCTTTTTGTTGGGCATAAATTCTATCTCTTGCATTGCTTCCATTCAATATCTGCTCAGTATACTTGTATCCATTTCCAGTTGGTTTCAAATCAATCCAACTTCCAGTTTTTAACACTCTAATCAACTTCTGATTAGTTCTTATCAATTCAAATATGATTTTTATTAATGTCAATCCACTTATTTTACTTGAATCCAAATTTATCATAGTTCAATTTCAATTAACAACAACAATATATATTCAACTTGCTTATTCATATGTCGAATTCATATTTATAATTCGAATCTCCACATTTTTCTTTATTTAATTTCATTCTGATTTATTTCTAATCCAATTCAATTTTATTTAAGTTAAATTTCAATTCATTTGATACATTTTTACCATATTAATCTATTCAACTTATACAAGTCAAATTTTAATTTTAGAATTCAAATTCCCGGGTTTCATTTACATATTGATTTTGGAATCATATAATTATACACATAAACTTATAATCATCGGCAAATTCAAAACATTTGAATTTTCTTAAAACCACTTGTTATTTTTCAAACAGGTTTCGATTAACAAATTATAAAGGTAGCGATCCATCATTCAGAAACTTGAAAATGAATACCGATAATGTCACGACCCATTATCAGAATTATTTTCTCGCCACTGAAGCGATTTCAATGCTTAATCACTTTTAAACCCCATTTAAAATCATTTCTATCCAGAAAATCCTTTAAAGTAATGTTATATTACTTTATAATTGTTAGACCAAAAATTGGGCCTAACACCCGAATGCAGATCACAGATCACAAAATGCAGAAAAGAGTAAATAAAGAGGAGACACACAAGGTTTTTATAGTGGTTCGGCTGTAGATGTAGCCTACGTCCACTTTATAATCTTATTGTTATACTGACAGATTACAAGAATCAGTTACATGCAATCACAAAATCCGTGTGTTAATTGAGATTAGAAGAGGAGAATTTATGTGAAGAAGGGTGCAAAATCCTTGCACTTCAGCAATGGTGGAAGCTGTGAAGAAGAATGGCCCAAAAAGATCCTTGAAAATGCCTTTAAATGGTGTATTTATAGCCGTTTCCTGAAGGCGGTTCATGGGACACATGGCACGCATCCCAAAAATCTCGACATGTGGTGGAAAACGTCCAAATATCATCTTCAAATCGTCATATGACATGTGTAATAGGATCCATGCAAGTTGGAGTAAAAATATCCTTGAGAATAGGTCAGAACAGGCTGTTCAGGAGCAGGTGCGGGGATCGGATCGTGGTGGGGTGCGTGGCACACGATCCAGGGTAGTAGGAGCAAGATGTGGCATGAGAATATGTCAAAACAGGGAGCGTATCTGCAGGTCGGAAGTTCGGATCGTGATCATGGGGTCGGATCGTGGTCTAGGAGTGCGACCCCTAGGAACGGATCGTGACCTAGGGGTGCGACCCCTAGGATCGGATCGTGACGTAGGGGTGCGACCCGTAGGGTCGGATCGCGACCTAGGAGGGCGACTCCTAGGATCGGACCGCGACCTAGGGGTGCGACTCGTAGGGGGGTGAACCGATGAGGGGCTATCCGAGGGTGCGTGATCCATACTTCGATCGTGTGCTGCTTCGTCGCTTTATCTAGGAAATTGCCTGTTTACACCAGTTTACGGAAATGGGCATAACTTTCAAACCGTAAGTCCGATTGAGCCAAACCGAAGCTCAAACTGAAGCTAACTCAGAGATCTACAATTGTTACAAAGCTCAGGTCCATAATCGCTATTTTCGGGCCTAAAAGAGGTCGTCTGATAGGAGTTTCGGGCCTGTTTATGTTGAGGATGTGATTTTGACCAAATCTCTCAATATCTTCTGACGTCGTTTCTATCGCTCGAGCATGTTATCATTCAGGAATTCCATGTGTGACAACTTTTGCCAGAAAATGTGTCAACATGTTTGCCCCCCAGAACATATCTTGCTGGTTGAAGGAAGATGTGTTCTGGATAATCTGAGAAATCCAAGAAGGCCAGGAGTTAGTACCTGCAAGAAGACAAAACAAATAATGCAAGAATATTTCCTAGATGGTCTTACCAGAGTAAACCATCCGGGGAGATGTTAGAGGGGTTCCAAGATGGCCTTACCGGAGTAAGACGGCCAAGGAAATGCCATGAAAGTTCCAAGACGGCCTTACCGGAGTAAGACGACCAAGGAAAAGCATACGAATGTTCCAAGACGGCCTTACCGGAGTAAGACGACCAAGGAAAAGCACACGAAGATTTGTTTATACTGGACGGATCCAGTTAGGAGCCGGAGCTCATGTTCATACTGGACGGATCCAGTTGGGAGCCGGAGCTCAATGCTTATTGCTAATTCATGAAAATGCAGCAGTCGTTTGCCGGACACGGCTGGAGACCACAAGTAGGTTCCGTGTGTGTGGGCTGATGTGACGGCTCTTATTACATGCAGGGAAAACAAAGGATGGCGAGAAGTCGCCTAAAAACCTAAAAACATGAACTGTGAACCGGAGTTCAGCAAACTGAAGAGATCCGCCGAGTGGGATCAGCGAATGATAATCCCGCGATTGCTCGATCCAGGATCGTTCCCTCTCTGGAGAATAGGTGGTGGCAACGCAGGTGTAGGCGTTGTTGGTCGAGTGACATATTCGGGTAGCTCTCCTCGTCTGACCCGATCCTCAATAAGATCTCGCAGATATCTGAAGTCATCAGCGTTGTGACCGTCTATATCATGAAATATGCAGTGTCTGCCAGAATTGCGTTGTGCTAGCGTCGGCTCCCTCTTGGGAGGTCTTGGATAGGAGGCAGCACCTCCTGTATCCATGTATATGTTGCTCAGAGTATCATTCAGTTCAGTGTATTTGTCGTATCTGGACCCTTTCCGGGGTGGAGCATTACGATCATTGGTAGCAGGGGTTTTTCCTTTACCCTTGTCATTGCCTTTTCCAGGAATGGGCGGTTCTCCATCTCCGAGCATGTTGACTTCGAGGGTTTTCTTCTCGGAAGTTGCATCTTCTTCCCGCAGAAATCTATCTGCTTCAAGGTAGAATTCGCCGAGATTTCGTGGTGGATCTCGGTACAAAGACTTTTTGAACTCCGAGTTATCTAGAACGCCGGATACTGCTGCCATCAGTACCATCGATGGTTCAGGACGATCAACTGATGCTGCTGCAACGTTAAATCTTTCCAGGAATGAACGCAGAGTTTCTCTGGTCCTCTGCTTGATTGTGGTGAGTGACATGACGTTCTTGGGTCGTGCGATGTGGACACGAAATTGTTCAATGAAGCGTGCGACCAACGTGTTCCAACTGCTGATCGATTCTGTTTCCAGCTGCCGAATCCACATGGCGGCTATGTCAGTCAGAAAGAGGGGAAAACATTTAGCCATGACGTTTTCCGATGCCGATTGAACTTCCATATGTCGTTTGTAACGCATGAGATGCATGGTAGGATCTGTCCTGCCGTTGTAAGGTTCCAGTTGTGGAAGTTTGAAATCTGGCGGATTGCGGGAGTTTCTGATTTCCTGAGTGAACGGATTGTGATTGACGTCGTCCACGTCATTCTGATAGGTGCGGCCTCTCGAGAGGCGTTGAATGAGATCAGCAAGTCGATTGCCCTCAAAAAGCTGTTGTAAACTACCAAAATCAGAGCTGGTGCCCCCAGCGTTGAATGCAGGGGAAGATGGAAGTTGGTGAGCTATCGCCTGGGGATCGCGGAACGAGGGGAGCGATCCGACCTGGTTCGAGGGGGACGGTTCGCGAGGTAGGTTCATGAGGTCCAGCTCGTGAGGCCGGATCGTGGAGCAGGGGGGCGATCCGACTGGGTCCAGGAGGTAGGTCACGAACTGGTTGTTGTTGAGCAGGCGGGAGCGAGTCGTTGGGATCGGTTCGTGAGCCTAGTAGTGTTCCACGATCCGGGTCGCGGTGCAGAGGTGTATCACGAGACGAGTTCTGCTGTTGAATGGGGGGGTTGCCCCCGAGTCCATCTGTGACGCGAGTCGTGGTGAGCCCGATCTGAGGGTTTCGTAAAGAGGGCGATCCGACCCGATTCTGGTCAATTGCTGGAGCAACTTCTGCATTGTTTCCAGCGAGCTGAATGTTGCCCGACCTTCCATCCATCCGAGCGAAGAATTGGTTGATCATTTCCTGTTGTTTCTGGAGGAGATCGTCCTGCCTTGCCATCTGGGTCCTCATTTCAGCGAGAACTCCATCCATCTCGTCTCTAGTCAGGTATGCTGATGGGTCTTCATGAGAGGAAGCTTCCTGGCTTGCCTCGTTCCTTGTGCCTTCAGCGTCATCGGCATGAGAAGAAGTTCCAGTCTTCTTCCTTTTGTTCGCCATTGAGTTTCCTTTCAAGCTAGAAGTTGAAGTTTTTGTGTGCCCCACTTCCTGGCGCGCCAAAATGTTAGACCAAAAATTGGGCCTAACACCCGAATGCAGATCACAGATCACAAAATGCAGAAAAGAGTAAATAAAGAGGAGACACACAAGGTTTTTATAGTGGTTCGGCTGTAGATGTAGCCTACGTCCACTTTATAATCTTATTGTTATACTGACAGATTACAAGAATCAGTTACATGCAATCACACAATCCGTGTGTTAATTGAGATTAGAAGAGGAGAATTTATGTGAAGAAGGGTGCAAAATCCTTGCACTTCAGCAATGGTGGAAGCTGTGAAGAAGAATGGCCAAAAAAGATCCTTGAAAATGCCTTCAAATGGTGTATTTATAGCCGTTTCCTGAAGGCGGTTCATGGGACACATGGCACGCATCCCAAAAATCTCGAAATGTGGTGGAAAACGTCCAGATATCATCTTCAAATCGTCATATGACATGTGTAATAGGATCCATGCAAGTTGGAGTAAAAATATCCTTGAGAATAGGTCAGAACAGGCTGTCCAGGAGCAGGTGCGGGGATCGGATCGTGGTAGGGTGCGTGGCACACGATCCAGGGTAATAGGAGCAAGATGTGGCATGAGAATAGGTCAAAACAGGGAGCGTATCTGCAGGTCGGAAGTTCGGATCGTGATCATGGGGTCGGATCGTGGTCTAGGAGTGCGACCCCTAGGAACGGATCGTGACCTAGGGGTGCGACCCCTAGGATCGGATCGTGACGTAGGGGTGCGACCCGTAGGGTCGGATCGCGACCTAGGAGGGCGACTCCTAGGATCGGACCGCGACCTAGGGGTGCGACTCCTAGGGGGGCGAACCGATGAGGGGCGATCCGAGGGTGCGTGATCCATACTTCGATCGTGTGCTGCTTCGTCGCTTTATCTAGGAAATTGCCTGTTTACACCAGTTTACGGAAATGGGCATAACTTTCAAACCGTAAGTCCGATTGAGCGAAACCGAAGCTCAAACTGAAGCTAACTCAGATATCTACAAATGTTGCAGAGCTCAGCTCCTTAATCGCTGTTTTTGGGCCTAAAAGAGGTCGTCTGATAGGAGTTTCGGGCCTGTTTATGTTGAGGATGTGATTTTGACCAAATCTCTCAATATCTTCTGACGTCGTTTCTATCGCTCGAGCATGTTATCATTCAGGAATTCCATGTGTGACAGCTTTTGCCAGAAAATGTGTCAACAATAATACTTTCGGAAAATATTTACTGAACATCCGGGATCTAAATTCCAATTCCTGGTCTGAATCCAAATGTAATTCAGCTTATTTGTATATTCTATTCTTATACAAATTCAACTTGGTTTTATATAACCATTTCAATATTATAATCTCATTTGATTATAATAACAACCAACCAAAGCGATAATTTCAGAAACTTATTCCTTTATATCGAAAATGGTTTTTGGGCAAAATTATTTTATTACCCATTTTAAAACAATACTGTATCGAATTGCTTTGTTCGAGAGTTTAGAAACACCTATCGATATAGTTGTACATCCTGTATCGACCAGAATTCATAAACTACCCAACAAATCAACCAACACTATATAAAATATTTTTATATCAAATCTACAAATACGCGCTCATATATTTACACTCAAACTCAATCTAGGGCATTACTAACCCCATCTCTATTGAGTCACGCCAAAGAGCCAAGGTAATTACTCAACCTTCAGCTCTGATACCAAATGTAATGACCGGAATTTCCATACCCTTTGAGTCGACTAATAACACCACACGTCCAACCCAAATGACACAGAAATACGAATCATTAGTAGAAAGAAGTTAGAGGATGAGAAATAGAAAGAAAGAAAACTTAGAATAGAAGGAAATCGAAGATCACAAATCTCACAACGGAACGAATAAAATATATTATATAACATAACCTTTGAAATACAAATCAGTAACTGTATAAACACACCATCATCAGAGCACAACAATTATTCCTGGAACAGTTATAAACACCTGTTTCCAGATACAACATAGTACACAGTGGAAAAGTATGATAGTCTATAGCTAATTGTTGAAGCCTCCTACTTCAAGCTCCTCCAGGTGAATCTGAAAAATCCCGACTAATTGACTGCCCGTACAAATTTGGGCACCTAAGAGTTTAGGGAAAACAAACAAAATAAACTCTGGGTCAGTCATGGGACTGGTGTGAGTAAACTCCAACCACTTGTTTAACTTCCAAAATCTTTTCGAAAGAAATGATAATCGTAAGACCAATCCACACATAAACACGGATGGTTTTTACCTTACGATAGCCAAAAATGTTTTTGATATAAAATCCAGTGATATTATAATAATGACTACATCAAATAAATAGCAATCTAGCGGAACGCTTGCATCTCACGCTTCATATATAATATAAAATCAAAAACCGCAGGGCGCTTATTAGAGATTGGATTTCCAACATGACAAGGTATGGAACCACCTTCCGATAGTGTATCTCTAGAGGAGAATACATTGGGTTCAACAAGAATGTCTTGCAACCCGGCCCACACATGGCTGACCACTCATTTAACTTGAGTGTATCGAGCATATTATCACCAACAGTTGTGATCAGCAACTATTACTGAAGCATACAGCAGCGAATAGAATAAGAAGCAAATGGGATTTCTCTAGATCAGGTGATAATACCCCTAATGGGAATGACCCACATGGCCATGCTGCCTGCCCGATTTTTGTCATTTCCTGGTTGATGAGGCTTGAGGTCATGATTATCTTTCAGCACATCTTGCCATCATTTACTTTGAATGTCACGTTGTCAGATCCATCCATATACGTTGTCCTAGGACTGGACAACCCGAAGGCACCATTCTATTAATCCATCTTAGGCAATTTCTACCTAGGGTTAACAGAACATCCCTTGCACTTTACTCTGTCTTCAATTATCTTCAACATAAGTTGATTCGTAACGCTTATGCCAATACGGAGTGGTTTTCAGATAATAAATCTTATCCCAGTCTCTCCGTATTGACAACGGAGGTATAAAATAAATCAAAACTTTGATAGTCGGTGGTTTAACCATCAAAGAAACATCCATACAATCAACGGTCCTATTTCCGATTGGAAATTCTACCGATCAAGCATCAAACAACACTGGCCCCTTTTTAAATTATTTCTTTATTATATTATCAATTCCAATTCCTATTTTCCCCTCTTCTAGATTCTTTCAAAATTCAATTGTCTTTCCCAATATCATAATTCCTTTATTCGAGAAAAAAATCTCTTATTTTCGTTAGAAAGCATTTCTAAATATTCACGAATCATTATTTTCTATATTCATAAAATATACCTTATTAATATCAGAAAATATTTCCATATTCCATTTATTAATTCCTCGTTGACCAATTCATTTAATTTTCTATGCATAAAAAATATCTCTCATTTTATTAGGGAAAACATTTCAAAATCCTCTAAATTAACGCGATGTTATAAAACATCGTTATTATAATTCAAACCATTAATCATTTATTAATTAACCATATTGCTAAACAATCTTCACTATCTTAACCATCCCTCCATCAATCATGAAGTCAATCAAGTTGGGGTATAATTACCTCTCAGACCTTAATTGAACAACATTGTAACCTTTGAAATAGTCAAAGCTCACAACTTCAAACAAAACATCGCTTACGCGACTTTCAGATTCAATTTAAGGATTCACTTCTTTTATGGAAAAACATTGATTATAACAGTAACGTTATAATCGCTATTTCCAAATATTTGATTTATAAGTCATTTATTATAACGGCTGCGTTAAAATCATTGTATAGATTTACAAAACATTTATTATAACAACAATGCTAAAATCACTGTTTAGATTTACAAAACATTTATTATAACGACAGCGCTAAAATCGCTGTTTAGATTTATTAAACATTTGTTATAACGATAGCGCTAAAATCGCTGTTTAGATTTATAAAACATTTATGATAACAGAAGCATTATAATCGCTATTTAGATTTATAAGGGTAGTGTTATAATCGTTGTTCCCAAATAATTGGTATATAAAAATATATCTTGTACTTACTAATTCAATAAATAAATAAATAAATAGATTTGATTCAAAACGGAAAGTAAAAATAATACTTCCCTAAATTCGATATAATCGAATTCCAATAAATAACTCTCCTCGAACAATCTATATTCGATTATATTCCGAACTTCGGAATTTATCTACCATTTCAGGTTAATTCAAATTCCAAATTCACTTTTGAATTTATCCTTCCCAAATCATTACCAAATTCCTTTATAACCATTCCAGTTTACAAAACGTTATCACACTTTATTTTATATTCTGAATTTTGAACTAAAACTCATCGTTTTCTTTTAAAAACTATTACCTATTTCCCTTTTCATTAAATTTCCAATTTGGATCATATTTCAAATATAATTTCCCTTTAGAGATAATTCATTTGCAAAATATTTGCTTTAAACCATTATTCACTTTAACCGTGAATATATTTCTTTATATACAATCAAATGAGTTTGATTTCGTACTTATAAATAATATCTTAAACCCAAATTCTATTTATAACTTTTATTCAGAACTTTCATACAACTCTCATTGTTTATTTCAATCATTTCAAATCTTGCTTATAATTTCCTTTAAAATTTTGCTAGGTTCAAATCTCTTTTCAAATATTGGTTTCAAAACCAATTCCCACTTTTCCATATAAATTCAAATTTTCAATTTATATTTCAATTTATCCAATGATAAATAATTCACTTAATTTATAAACTTATTTAAAATCAACTTCTTGTTGTAATAAAACAAGTTCCTACCATTTTAACCCTATTCGGAATTACTCCTCAATTTTTGGAAAAATATATTTCCTTTTTCAATCCCAAATTCATTTTCTATATTCGAAAAATATTTACGATATTTAAATACCAAAATTCTAAGGCCGGTGATATCTAAATACAGCAAGATCAATCACCGTTAATATATCACAACATATGTCACAATCGATGCAAACACAATAATATAAATCTTGAGGGATCTAGTTGGATCCCTCCAACCTATTTCCCTGCATCCACAAATGTTAATCAACATCAATAATATAATTTCACATCAATATGAAATATCAGAACTAATAATCGGTCAACGATATGACTATATCAACCATTTCAACCATTTTTATCAACCATACATCCAAACAACCATCACACAATATAAAATTACCGTAAATAAATTTAAAACTCGTTTATATAAAAATATAAACGAGCCAGAGTTAGTGAGTTTACTCACCTTGTTTTGCAGTTGATGATTCTGCTTTAATTTCATTTAAAATCAAACGAGCGTTTGATTTTACTGTAGTCCGTTCCTAGCAGAAAAGGTTCCACTGCACAGATTTCCTCGTTGCGGTTCCAACGTGACAAGTTCCGTTCAATTCTGTATATGGGAAAATTATATTATAAATATTTACGATTTAAATAATATAATAACCGTTTAATTAATTATTTTCTACTAATTATGTTTTGTTAAGGATATTAACAGACTGTACTATGCTTTCTTCCTCACAGACGATTCCCGGCTTTGGCTCTTATACAACCGGGACTTCCCACCTACATTTGATCGCCACCGACGCCGTCGACTGCTTCACAAACAAAGACTGCCTTCACTTTACTCAACACCCGTTGCTTCTCTGCCGATTCTTGGATTTCATCCCCTCACGCATAAAAACAAAAACCTGGCGTGCGCTGCTTAAATTGCCAACGTACAAGAATTATTTCGAACCCAGTAATTCACACATTACACTGAAGAGGACGGCTTGAACATTTCAGTGATATTGATTTCCAAACTTGTTGATTTTCCTTTGCCCACCTTGCCTACATGCTGCGTTCAGCAAAACTGAATTTGTGGCAATACATAATCATCGAAATAATATACTTTTTTTTTCTTCAACGTACTCTCTCTCTTCATCCCATAACCCGTCATCAGTTCACCCCTTTCGAAAATAATTCATATCCCAAATTTTGACTTCACCCCTTTCAACTTCCAATATGCGATTCCATTTACCAGTTTGTTCTCCATACTCCATAAAATCCAATCCTGGAACCACATCACCTTGGTTCATGAAAAACTACCCATTTATTTCACTAATTCCTGAAGAAATCGGGATGATGCCATAACGCTCAACCTCATCACAACATTACTACATCGGTCCATTCTCCACTCCCAATCCCACAATGACATAACATTCACAACCCAAAAAATTTCCAACATCACAGTTTACCGAAACCAACTCCACGTACTTTAAAACCATGCTCCTACTTCCTGTTTCACTACGAACTCCCACTCCAGAATTTTGAACACCCAGTCACCAACAGCAACCTATATACCCCCAATGAACTGAACCATCTAGCGCCATTACAGAACAATGATCGACACTTTTTCAACTTTGAACCATTCTAGAATCGCACGCAAGTATAAATACGTCCCACAAACCCAATATCAACACCAGAAACCCAAATTAATGCTTCGAATTCCCTAAACCTCTGACCTTAACTCTCGCGGTGCCCAGCTAGAAGTGTCAGATCCCGACCGTGTTCCTTGAAATCAGTATTGAATGGAAGAGATAGGCTTGAGGATTATATATATGTGGATTTCTCAATTACAGAGTTTGATTCGAATTGCTATAGGACTTTAAAGTGGTGATTTGTTTCGTGTATTTACCGGGAAAAAAAAGAACGGGAGAGAATGGGAAAGTTAGGGATTCAGAAGGTATCACCTGGTTTATTATTGAATTATTGAATTATTGAAGTTACCATTCTTCACGTTTTGGTGTGGATCTGAGAAAATGAGAAATGAGGAGGAGAGCAACAGTATATAAAGTGAAAACTGCTTGGGAAGCACGGAATTTAAAATTCCTTGGGACGCACGGTCTTTAATTGCTTGGCATGCACGGTTGGAAAAATCTTGGTTGTCACACTGTCTGGCGTACAGGTAAGATAACCTATATTTTCTTTTATATCATTGATTATTATTGATGATTTCGTGAAGTTGTGAAGTTGTACAATGTGTACTGTTGATTCAGAATGGTTTCTGTTTAGTGATGCCCGTCTTTCCTTTATATTGATACTGCAATGACTGTTTGTTGAAATAATACAATTTTATTATTTAGTTTTTAAAGATTAGCTTACCCCTCTACATAGAATTTCATTCACTTACGGACTGTTATAGACAAAAATAAAAATACTATCGTGTCAAGAGATGTGTCACAATCCCAAAAATATAATAATATAAACAAGTTAACTAGTATTTTAATATCCCAAAATGTTGATATAGGGTGTAAAATACTTCAAATAAAAAGTTGCTTATTTTTCAAAATAAAAATTTCAAAAAAAAATCTATAAATTAAATTATAACTACGTCTCAAAAATCTTGCCCAAATTTGAAACCAATATTTAATTATATTAAATAAACCGTTATGGCTTATATACGACTCCACAGCGATTATTTGAAAATTTGATTTGGACATAACTCACAATCTATAAGACGAAATCTCGATTTTTCACTTCCATTAGAAAAATACAGTTTAATATTTTCAAATGTTTCTTGTTTCAAATGAATCCGATTTATATCAAATCATGTATATTCAATTGAAGTTCGAAATATTAAATTACGAACTACCGCGACATTACAACCTCGTTTTAAATTTATATTGTAAATTATACGTTAAAACTTTGTTTTTAATTAATAAATACCATATAAATTTCCATTTATACTTCTAATACAGCATTTAAAACAATTTAAATGTTTAAAATTAAATGGCTAAAAATCCGGGTTATTACACATTCCTCGTAAAACTCTAGTTTGTTGAAACTCTCACCCTTGATCATCTCCCACTTTCGAAGAATATCTAAATTCCTCTCGGAGATATGACCCAATCTCAAATGCCACAACCGTGTCGCATCCAAGTCACGAGAACTATCAACACCCACACAAGTTTCACCTCCTATGGTCACACCTTGAAAAAAAAATATACCATGAGTCCTAGCACCTTTCATAACCACAAGCGCCACCTTCAAAACCCTCAAGAATCCTTCTCGATAGTGATCTTGCATCTAAGAGAACCCAATTACCCCAAAGATATAAGCGACTACCTAAGTCTTGGAACATAGCGGACATTGGTGAGCGTGCGGACAACTCCATCAAACATCCTTATTTGCACGGAGCCAATACCCATCGACTTGCAAATAGCACCATTTCTTATAGTAATTGTATTTGCCTCTTGACTTCATAAGACGAAAAACAATTCCTATATGGCGTCATATGATATAACGCACCCGAATCGAGCACCCATTCACTACCCGAAACACCTGATGTTAATGTTGTCAACACATTCTCATCTACCTCACCATCCCCACTCTCCATTACTATAGATGAAGGTAATACTTCCTTCTTATCTTTGTCCAGATATTCATTTTTCCAATGTCCCGATTTCTTACAAATAAAGCACTTGCCATCTCTTTCTTCGATTTACCTCACCCACTGGGCTTCCTTGATTTAGAACGCCTCTGGTTTCCTTTCTTTACATTCTTTTTGTTTTCTCCACAAAAAACCTGTGTACGCTACTAGCTCCACTACTACCCTCACTCATATCCTTCATTTTATCTCTCAACTCCTCACTAAAAAGACCATCTTGGCATCATCAAGATTCAATGTATCCCGGCCATAGATCAAACTATTTGGGAAACCCGTATAACGGTCCGGCAACGAACACAATAGTATTATCGCCTTCTGTTCTACCTCAATGATCAAATCAACAGCCTTCATCTTCATAATCAAGTCATCAAAGACATTCAAGTGTGCCTTAAGCCAATTTCCCTCCTTCATCTTGAAGGTGAAAAACGTCCGTAACAAGATCAAACAGTTAGTGAGCGAATTCTTCATATACAATTCCTCCAACTTGTCCCAAATACCTTTAGCAGTTGTCTCACCACTAATTTCGGAGATCACATTCTCCCCCATAGCAAGTTGAAGAGTAGTGTAAGCCCATTCCTCCATCTCCACTCTCTCAACATCCGAGATATCACTTGGTAATAAGCGAGTATCAAATACCAATCGGTGCACCCGACTCCGCCTAAGAACCGCTTTCTTTTTCCATTGCCACTACTCAAAGTCATTATCACCATTCCACTTGTCAGTTACCAATTGAGAATGTGTAGCTGCATATGAACAACGTATATAAGGCGCCACACTATTCGGACTTCCGGTTAAAGGACTTACCAAGCTATTATCTGAATGCGGCATTTTCACAAATACCTAACAAGCACTAATTGCTCTGATACCAACTATTAGAACCATTGTGATTAATTCAATTCAAAACCACTCAAATCGAATATCTAAACCACAAGCACCTTGCAGAAGATGGGATCACTGTTACATTTGCAAAAACAACCAATCCAATAACTCTAGTCACCAAACAATCATCCACCTATCTCAAACAATCCAAATCTCAATCACAAGCGATAAAATAACGACAATAGCAGCAAAATTAAATCACATGCAGATTTATAGTGGTTCCACTAACAACTTGTTAGTGTAAATCCACTTTGGAGAGAGTATTTTATTACCACGATGAAAGGAATACAAGAGATTGATACATGATCACAATATTTCAATATATAAAAGAGTTTGAGGAGAATAGAACTGAAGAATTGCAATTAGGTTATAAACCCTAATTTAACCCTTGAGAATTAAACCCTTGATTTGATCACGTCTCCAAGCTCCCTATTTGAACACTAGAAAATAGCTTATATAGGGATAGACAAATATATTACGCAATTCCCAAAATTGCCCCCAAGTCTTCACAAATCATCTTGCCAATTTTTAGCCCGAAACATCCCAAAACAAGCCTTAGATGTCTGTCGTGGCTTATGACAGACGTCTGACCCGGTTAGAGAATTATTTGCTTCAACTTAGACGTTTGTCACCTATGACAGACGTCTGTCACAAGTCTCAGGGAACATCACCCTGACAACTCAGACGTCTGTTACAGGGCACAACAGACGTCTATCGTTCAACATAACTGAAGCCTTGCACATTTTCATCTCTATCTTTTGCGTACGGGCTTGGATTTGCGAACGATCTCCTCCGATGCGAAGCTACTTTCATTCTCTTTGGTCTAACATATAGTATCACAAACTTCAACAATATATATATATATATATATATATATGGGTACACCTACCTACCCCAAATTCAGGTGCAGCTACCACCCTAATATGCACACATCTATGTATAATTTTCGCACCTACCCATTTCTTTAAGGATAAGCAAGTTAATAAGGTAAGAACCTACCAAGAGCCTACTGGAATTTCTTATACTCAAAAACCGTGCCTACCCGATCTCCATATCACATAAACTATAGTTTATTTCACACATGCTTAGTGGAAATGCATCAACCTTCACACATGCAAATCAAATCACATTTCCACAGCTAAATTTGAAAAAACAATGCAGCTATTTGATATTTTCCTTTCAACTACACCTACTTTACAGCTATCGAAATTATCCCCAACCTACATCTGCATATGAAAAGAAAATACAACAGCCTATGAGAAGGAAAGGAAATCACTATTGCATGCCTAAATGTAGCATTTGAAAGACGTTGTTCTAATCCAAAAATTCTTCCCACCTATATATGTGTGTGTATTCGTTGCCTCACTATTCTTTTCCCTTAGCATGAATAAATAAATCAGTAATCTTCCTTCCATATTTACATGCAGCCTCCATATTAAATCAAAACAACAAGTGTGCCTTGCGCTCCTGAGTAGTTCCAGGTTTAGATAGAAATAAAGAACGCGAGGGTTCATACTGTTCGAAATAGGAGCAATGCGGTTGAGTTGAACATTACGAAGTGGAGGAACGGGGGATTGAGGCTGTATGGGTTTCAAGGAGGAGATGGTTACATGGGTGGTGACGGTGAAGTTTTGTTAAAGGGCAGGGGGTTCGAAAGTTTGAAGTAGGGAAGAATACTGTATGGAGATGGGTGCGTGGAATAATAGATTGAACGGAGGCAGAGATGTGGATCTGGTTGTTGAACGAAGGAATACAGTGCACGGTTATTTTGTATGAGCAGCAAGAAAGAAAGAAAAGAGGTAGGAGAGAAGGAGAAGTAGCAGGCGATGAGGGAAGATGATACAGTAGGGTACAAGAAGAGTGAACAGCGATGGACATGGAGGTACGTGATTTCATGGGAAGTAGGTTCGAAAGTAAAGAGGAGACATACAATAAAAATTGAATATGCCTACTAATGCTTCAAAGTGCCTAATTACGATTTATTGTGGCTAGTCATTTTAATTTACGTAAATTTAGATAGGGCATTGGGCCCTCAAAGAGAACAGTAAGGATGGAGTCAGCCTATTATTCAAAACAATGTATAGGAGTCGGCATGTTTTATTTCCAACTAAAGAAATGTGCGACCCATCATAGTAATTAGTTTAATAAATTATATAATTAGAAATGTTGATACTTAATTAGAATTGGTACATTAAAACATTAATAACTTTTTTTAAATTTATCAAAATTAGACAAGACGAGTTGCATTGGAATCTTATTGACGAACACAACATGATGATGCTAACCAAAACAAATTTTGAAGCAACGGGAATTCTTAGTTAAATTAAACGACTGTTTAAAATTGAAATCGAACTTCTTCAATGATAAATGAAAGCAAGGTGAGTACAACTTACTTAGGTTTATCCACTTATATTTTATATAAGCCGAGTTTAATATTTGTGTGCTATGGTTGTTTATTATTGGATGTTTATTAAATATATTATTTTATATTGATTGAACTGACTAAATTAAACGTTTGTTTAATTTAATTGAAATCAATTGTTATTTTTAACGATTATAACCAATTGAGGTAACTTACCTTGTTGGTCACTTTTATAATAATATAAACGTACAAAATTAATAATTGAATGTTTAACTTACTGTTATTTGTTGATTGTTCGCAATTATGTCTGTATATTGAATTAAATGATATTATTTGAGTTAATCTGTTTGGATGCAGGGAAAAACAGGTTGGAGGGATCCAACTGGATTCCTTAAATATATTTAGTGTTATTTATTTTCATATTATCATTATATAAACTGTTCTTATTGGATAATTGATTTGGTTATTGATCGTTAATTTGAAATTCAACGTTTTGTTTTGTTTTAACCAATGGGAAATATTGGTTGGGTATTTGGCAGCATATGGCGTATAAACCAATCATTTTATAAATATTGATTTACACTCAAGTAAATCGATAGAAATAAAGTAATAAAAGTTATTTTATAACTGAAGATAGATTTTGAAATCTATTATTTTGAATGAAATTTATTTAAATGGAAACATTTATTTATTATTTATTATTTAAATTTAGAAGTAATTATTAAATGATTTTATAAGGAAAATTCTTTTGTTAATAAGATTATAAGCTAATGAGCATGAATTAACCTAAGGGTTAAGAGTTGAATCAATTGTTATCAAAAGAAAATTAAATGGATTATTTAAATTAATTTTATTATTAATTAATTTAAAAGGAAAAAACAAATTGGAGTTGGTTAACAAGTTAACCATTGTTTAAGTTGACTAAGTCGACTATTTTTTATTGAACTTAGTTAGTTGATTAATTTGTTTGAATTAATCTAATGAAAAAGATATATGAGTAATTGTTTTAATTTTCAATAAGAGTTTAAAAAGAATTTACTATTTATTTCGTTAATAAAAAACTTAACGACTTCTATACTAGTTAACGATGAAGTAAATTATTAATTAAATAAATATTAATTTAGGTAATTACTATTTAAATGAAATTCATTATGTAAGTAATCGAGTTTGGAATAAAGTTTAGTTGGATTGTGAAAGGAGAGTATGAATGGATTTTAATGTAAAACCTGAGTTTTATAACTAAGTTATAAAAGAGATTCTTAGCGAATATGAGGACTTAAAAGTATTGTTTTCTTGATATTTGAATTAAGTAAAAGGAAATTGAGAAAAATGGGTTTTAAATTAATTCGGAGTTTATAAAAAGGATTTATGAAAGGAATGTGAAGCTAAAACGTTAAGTTTAAACAACGCTACTTAATAATGGAATTAAGTGAAATAATGGAATTAAGAACGAGGTTTTCGAAAAGGAAAATGGTTGAATGGATTAGAAGTGGAATAATATTTGTTGATAAGGAGAAAATAAAGAATAAGAACCTAACTAGAGATTGGTTAAGTTTAGTGATTTCCTGAGTGTTAACCTGATGTTGATTTCCTGTAGAACCCAGTGCATTCCTCTCTAGATAGACACTATCGGAAGGTGGTTCCATAACTTGTCATAGTCGGAATCCATTACCCAATAAGCACCGGTGGTTTTGATTGTATACTATGTATATATGTAGAGTGTGAGATGCAAGCGTTCTGCTAGATGGTTATTTATCTGATTTAAACATTATATAATATCAGAATAGATATGATTTCAAAAATATTTTGGATTATCGTAAGGTAAAAACCGTCCGTGTTTATGTGTAGATTGGTCTTACGATTATCCTTTTTTCGAAAAGAAATGCTCTGACTTTAAAATCAAGTTGGATGTTGCTTATAAGCTTAGTTGGTTTCTCACTCTGGTTCATCAGACTGATTCGGCGTTTGCAATGCTTGGGTTAGACCGAGCTTACATGTTCAGGTTTGAATGATACGGACTTCACAAGATATGCTGTAGGAGTTCAGACGTATTAGTATTTATTCCACTGTGTGTTGTATATGAGGATATATTGTTATAACTGCCCCGATGTGTTGATTATAAGTTTTACTCTGATGATTGTAAGTTTTTATTTCAAGCTCTCAATAAAGATATATTTCTATATTATATTTTGTTCCGCTGCGATGTGAGACTCTAATTCTGTTTTGTTCTTATTTTTCTACTTCTTATATTCTAATATTTCTTTCTTATCTCACCCTCTAATTTCTTTCTATTAACTATATAGTGTTTTCGATACTTGGGTTTTGACAAGTAATACGGGTTTATGTATTATTGTTGGAATTCAGGCGTTAAATTCTATTGGGTTGTTACAGTGTATTTGTTAAAGGTAATGATGATCCAAATGTCCATATAAACATTTTTTATGTCGTACTAACCCAAATTCTTCAATTGACATATTTCACACAACACGTGGAAGAAGCATTTTTGTTTAAATGCAACTGGTTCAGCAATGTTCCTGGTCCTGGATTCAATGTGCACCCAAAATATAATCTTATAGAAATAAAACATACTTCGCGTTACAATAAGTACGATCCTTTTGTACTTGCCAAACAAGATCTTCAAGTATAATACGCTCCTTATCCATCTATAAGAAGAGACAAAATAGATCGATCGGCTGTTTTTAAAACAAATACAAGTTTTACATTTGACGAACGTAGTATTCCTGACAAACAAGCTTATCAAGCAGATGTCGAGGAAAATAGTGGAATAGTAATAACCGATGATCAAACAGAGTTTGACCTCTAAACGATGGATCAGATGCATTAATTGAAGCATTTGAGGCAATGGATGAACCATATCTAGAGGAGGAAATAGAGTCAGAATCTGAAAGTGACGAGGACTAACCAATAATCTTCATTTTAAAAAGGTAATTTTATGTTATGTCATGTAATATTGTTTGTTATAATGTGATAATTTTATGTCATGTCATATTATGTATATCGCATAGTCTTATGTTATGTTATACTATTTGTTTTACATAGCCCTTTTATGTTACGTTATATTGTTGTATGTAACAGGTATGACGTCACATGGTCCAGTACGTGGCGATGGCAGTGGTCCATCGCAGGAGCTACCACGTCCTGCGGTGTAGCTTAAGTCAAAAGCCAACAGAGGGTAAGTATTAAGTTTCAAGTATAAATTTAATTTATATACAATAAATTATATAAATATATATACAATATCCATGAAATGTTCTTTTTTGGTTTCACACAGGGGTTATCAAGTATAAGTCTTAACGATATCAAAATGCGCTTATCAAGCTCGTATGACTTCATGTTGGCCCACGTGGACACCGATAATAGGCACTGTCAAGGAGACTATTTGGCAGGATTTTCTGGTACGTGTGATATATCATTTATTACATTAAGTAGTCATGCTCCTATTTGATTAGTTCATATTTATGTTCTATTTTAAAAATGCAGGATGCGGTGGATCTCCAAGAGACAGATATGGACCTCGTCAAGCGCCACTGGAACAGTAAAGTGGCTAAAAATTACAGAGAAACAATGAATAGCATAAAATTGGGTGGAAAAAATGGATTGGATGAGCGCTAAGGTATTGGATGATCTGCATACTTGGTGGTATAATGAGGAGTTTCGGGTAAATTAACTGCATATTTAATTTAAATTGCTTTACTAATTAATATATAAATTACAATAAAACATTTTTTAAAATTTAAATGTATATGCCACGTCCGCGAGAAATGCAGCAGATAGGAGCAAGAACCTGGTTACACAACGAGGTGGTTCTAAGTCGTTCAAACACCATCGCGAGGACATGATATATTTATTAATTACATAGTTAAAGATTTTAATTTATAAGTTGTTAAAAGTTATAGTTGATTTAACTTTAAGTTCTAATTTACATATATATATATATGCTTATTTCAGGAGAGTCAGCGTTGTGTTGCTGTATCGTACTGGGATGTTTTTGAGCATACACATGCATTGAATCAAATCGATGACCTAGGCTCAGTTTCCCACTCTTGGGACCACGATGCCACGGCGCGTGAAGCATATGTAAGTATAACATAGTTAACTTAAATTTATAATTTAATTAAAATAGTGTTATCTGAATTCAATTGTATTTTGTTTAACAGGATAAATTTCAGCAACAAAGGGCATAGATTCTTGAGGAGACTGGGAGGACCGAGTTGACTACCGAGGATAAGGATAAGATTTTTGATGTTGTCATGGATCCACCTACTCGGAACAGGCACTATGGTTTTGGCAATCTAGCGGTTATATAAACTAAAATTTATAATAAAAACTGAAATTTACTCGAATTGCTATTATGGAATACTAAAAATCTAGAATTATATACAGGTTACGACATCTCAATGTTAGAGAATGCATTTTTGATGACAACAGCCTTATTTTAATATTAATTGATTATAAAATATATACTAACACTTCTATCTAGGATATATATATACACATATATATATACACATGCAGGATTCATATATAGGAATTATTACTGAAGACTGTACAGTTTAATAATATTAGCGATTCAGATTTCAGAGATGATTCAAGACTCATGAGTATTCAAGATTTCAAGAGTTCAAGATAAATATGGTAATAGAGTCTAGTTTATGTAAGAATCTGAATAGCACTCCAGGTTCTAATTCAAATTCAAATTCTATTTTTCAATTTCTGATTTCAAATTCTATTTTCAAATTCTATTTTCAATCTCTAACAATTGGTATCAAAGCAAGGTCTTTCAAAAAGTTCATAATCTGATTTTTGAAAATTTTAAACGGAAAATTTTGAAATGATTTATAACACTAGTTTAAATCTATGTATTGCATCAGTATTAGACAAGTCTGCATTCAATTTTATTGAAAAATCAAATTACTGTTTGATTTTTGAAATTTGAATCTTTAATATGTTACAAAACCATCAGGATATTGTTGTTTAAAATTGTAGATTAGTTAGTTCGAAAATTCATTTAATTATTTGAAAAGTTATTTGGTTATTTGAAAAGTTGTTTTGTTTTACAGGAATAGACGTGTTATATGACTATTGGATATTCAAACTCTGAAAAATGGGTGATGTGGCTGTTGAAAATTCAAATTCCGAAATGGTGTATTACATGGTTATTGAGAATTCAAAATTATTATGAACAACTTGGTAGAAATCAAAAACAAGGGAAGAGTAATGACGATTGGTGAAAAGACATCAAGAAGAAATTATGCCATTGATTTCATGTACTTCTCTTCATTCGCAACTTTGAATTTTCATCTACAACTTATCTTCATACTGTACTTATCTTCATTTGCTTCGTAATGCGCCGATTTCATGTGAATCCGTCAAAAATTGACCAAGTAATGATCAAATGAAATTTTGGTGAATAAAGAGAGAAGGAAACCAAAAATGTCAATGATTATCTTCAAATTGCATCCACAGGTTAGACTAGTTTGTCTCAAATCCTTTTATAGATTGTAGCTCTCATTCTCATGGTCGTTTTGATTGGTAGATCGTCAAATTCCGATCAAAATTGAGTGAGATATGACTATTTGAAGTTGGCAATGCGAAACTGAATAACTGTTACGGGATTTCATGCATCTCTCTTACTGTTTCAACTTACTGCACTTCAGTACCATCCAAATTCATCCCCAAACTATTACTAGATCGTAATCATTGAATTTCTTTTCAATTTGCCACTGATTTCGTCGAATTACTTTAAGAAACGAAGAAGTTATGCCTCTTGAAAGTTTGATTGATAGTGAAAAACGAGAAGAAGAAAAAGAAGAGAAGAGATTGTGAGGAAACATGACTTTTGGGTCTTTATATAGTAGTTGAAGTGTCCATTCATTCAAAACTCAAAATTCAAATTCGAAT
This sequence comes from Allium sativum, assembly GCA_030737875.1. Classification (NCBI taxonomy): domain Eukaryota; kingdom Viridiplantae; phylum Streptophyta; class Magnoliopsida; order Asparagales; family Amaryllidaceae; genus Allium; species Allium sativum. The sequence continues at coordinate 593,184,938 of CM060921.1, read as the reverse complement.
TTTGGCGCCAAGTTGGTTGAACTACTAAATCTTCAATATATTTCTCATACGGTGTTCAAATTCAGCAAATGAATATACTATCCTGATCAGAAAAACGAGGCCGTCGCAATAAAGAAGATTTCATCATCAAATTCTGAAAGATGCGAACGTGTGGTTCATAACAATGGAAGAACAATAAAAAGAAGGATTGCAAAAAATAGGTACGTCTTAATTAATTTTTAAATTTTTGGTTGAGTGGTTGCTTTGATTGTCTTGCTTGTTTGCCTTACTTTAAATTTGAAATTTAAAACTCAAATTTGAAGTTTAAAACTCAAATTTGAATTTTGAATTTTGAAATTCAGAATATCAATAAAATAATAAATATAAAATAAATTTTTGATATTTGTTAGGATTAATATTATTTCTAGATATAGTTAAACTTGAAATATAACTCGATAATTTAAAAACAAAGTCACAAAACCTTATGTTCTTTGAAAATTATGCATGAATGTCGACATACATATGTCCTGATGTCACATAAAGGCTTGTAAAATGAAATTCAAATTTTGAGTTTCAAAAGCTTAAAACTTTCAAACTTCGCTCCATTTTTTAATTAGAAAATGCCAGTTTAAACTCTAGTTATTAACTTTGTTTGTCTACTTATTTTCTTATGTCTTGTTTCAAAACATACATATTAAAAGTATATAAATTAATAAAATTATATAAACATGTTAATATGATATACAAAGTTAATATAACTTTTTGATATTGTTATAAAATAAAAATTTATTTATCTTTTATATAGTTTAAACATGCATAGTTTAACTTATATATTATTCATATGATTTCATAACAATTTTGGGTTACATTATCACGAATACTATTTGTAACTTGTTTACACCAAAAATGGTCTAAACACCCAAGGTACTAAACCGTACTTCACCAATTCGGTAAGAAATAAATGGAACCGTGTTTACTCAGCAATAAAAAGTGAAAAATGCGAGAAAAGTAAAGTAGAGACGAGATTTAGAGTGGTTCAGCCGTTAACGAGGCCTACGTCCACTATGAAGATGATTTCTTGTCTTGTAATGAGAATTACAAAGTACATCAACTCTCTCTTTTCATACATTTCTACACCCGCTCAATATACTCTCATTTATATATTTCAATCTAAGGAATTATACAAGAGAATAGTGGAATCTGAGGAGAAGAAGGATGGATGAATGATTGAGAAGAAGGATGTCTTCGTTTTCCTTCATCGTAAGATTATGCTTGACGCCATGGCCGAATATGTGGTTGAGGATGAAGTTCGGCAGTACTTCGTGGTTTTTAGAAGCTGATCCCTTTTATGTTGGTAGTCATGGTGTATTTATAGGTCAACTCCCCTTGGTAAATGATCTGGAATCCCTTTATCCAAGTTGTGGATCGTTCATTCTGTTAATTACGACCATGCCACTGGCTAGTTGTAGCCAACTGTCCGTGGCTGTATCCAGTTATCATGTGCGGGCGGCTCGTTGGAGTATCTTGGAGGGCTGAGCAGGTCCATAGGAGCGGGCGTCCTGTGAGCGCTTTGGGAGTTTTTCTAAGAGCGAGATGCGGGTCTGGAGTTGGTTCTCCTTTGCTCCTTGCGTGACCGCCCTTCTTGTTCCAAGGGCGCTCGTCCTCTTGCTGTCTTTGTATGGTGCTGTTTGGCTTTACGGCTGTGCTATGAGGTCGCTCTCGCGTATGTTGAATGGGAGACTTGCTTTATTTCAGTGTTTGAGCGGTTCTTAGGATATGCGACCTTTATCTTTATCGGGTCGCACTTCTCATAATATGTTATGCTGTTATCTTCGGTCGCACTAGTTGACTTGACCTGCCCTAGGTTCAATATTTGGATCTTGCTCTGCGCGGTTGCATTGTGCACGGCCGACCCTGGTAATATCTGCCTTGTACCCTTTACCCAGTGTGCGTATGGATTTTCAGGGATTAACACTTGCCCCTCGAAGTCCGTGATTTCTTTTTGTACGGAATCACTGGCTTCGATATATTTGATCGCACATTGGTTGGTGGGTTTGTCCAGCCTTGTTGAGGGCTCGGTCGTGCCAAATGTGAAGATTACTTCATTGTTGCTGATTGATATCATCTTTTCCTGAGAGGCCCGGTATATATTTTTTATTGTGCGAGTAGCTAAATTCCGGGATGCCAGTTGGGACTTGACGAGATACTTTTGTGTAGTCAGACACTAAGCTGACGTGGCGAGGATTTCCTGGATGAATGCCTTTCAATCTTCCTTATTTACCTCCATCTGTTCGCTTTTGATTGGTTTTCCCACGTACATCTATGTGCGCTGGTTTTGAGCGATTTCCTACTCTTTTGAGTACTGGGCTTATTGATTTGACTGCTGGGTTGTTGAGTAACCGGATGAAAATACTATTTTGGTTTGCCAGCCCTTTCGTCTATCTTTTATATATTATTTTGCTACATATTTTTTTTAAAAAGAAATCTTTAATGGCGGCGTCGTTTTAAGCGGTTTTCTTTACCGCTGGGATCCCTTTTGCAACCTCTGAATATCACAGTTCTTTTATTGTTTCAATTTTCATTCGTGCGTGGCTCCGTCATCAAGGTTTCTGCAATCTTGAGATCGATTCGGCCGGGTTGTTTGCCTAGGTTTGAAACAGCTCACTTGTCTGTAAGCAAATTTCTCCCTTGATTTTATCTTAACCCATTTTTGGAGTATGAATCTGATCGCGCGACCTTGTGGTTTCTAAGTAGGGTTTTCCCTTTTCTAAAATTTCATAACTTTAGGGGGCTATCTATGTCGGACCAGGTCGAAAGGTTGGATCGAGAAGAAAGTTTTGACCAAGTTACGTCTACGTCCCATGTTGTTTCTTCGATGGGTGCTGCCCAAGAATTCCCACAACCTCGTGCGCTTTCTGAAGAGCACAGTGAGAGGCACCCGATGGAGCTTCCACCCAGTTCGTTCCGTCAGCTGTGCAAGAAATTTGGGATTTTGGAAAAGGATGAGGCCAAGCTGCCTACGGGAGAGGAGTTCGCTGATATTCCTCCTAAGGGATTTGTTGTTGTTACTCGTGGCATGTTGAAAAGCGGAGCGGTTCCTCCCTTTAATCCTTATATAGAGATGATTCTCCAGAACTTGGCCATTTCCCCGTACCAGTTACATCCTAATGGTTACGCGATTTTGACAAGTCTTTATGTCCTTTTTATGAGGGAGAAACATCGGGCTCCTTCGTTTAGGGATATACGCTCTTTGTATGCTTTTAGGAAAAGAGACCAGCGTCCCTCATTTATCTTTATGGAAAGCCGGGGTTTGAAAATAATCACTGGTTTAGAGGATAGCGTGCGAGGATTCCCCAATCAATACTTCTTTGTCCGATGTCCCGATAAGTTTTGCGGTCTTTGGAAGGCGGTCAGTAAGTATCTTTATTCCTTGAATTCCAGCTCGCTCTTTCTTCCTTTTGGTTTTGTTTTCCTAGAATCTTTTGGATATATTGCAGTGCTTCCTGATCAAAGCATACTCTTTGACCAAGATCTATGCAACTCGTTATTAGCCGTCGACGAGGGGCAGAGGAATAGGAAATTCCTTATTAACGAAGGGTTCTTAAGGCAATACAACTTGCTTTCATCTCTACGTACCTTCCCAGTGGATGCTTCCGGCAAGAAGAAAGCTATCAGCAAATCCCCTGTCAAGAAATATTTAGAAAAAGGATGTTAGAGTCATAGGGAGCAGCGGGGTATCTTTCAGCAGCAGAGCGATCCCTGCCAAAAAGGTAGTATCCAAGCGTCCAAAGCGCAAAGGCTCTAAGACTTTAGTGGTTTTGCACGAAGAAGATAGGTCTTTGCTAAATGGAGCCGCCCGAGGAGAGCCGAATGTGACTCCTTCAAAGATTGCCCCGGAACAAGTTCGGGAAGCGGAGCGGCTCGACGAAACTGTAGAAACTTCTGTAGAAAACCAGGGAAGCGGAGGGAACTCTTCTGAAGTAAACCAAGAAGAAGATGATTCAGGGACTTCAAAAGGACTTGATCCTCCTGACTTGGCTGGAGAGCTCGTTCAAGGTAAGATCGCTTCCTGTGCATTCTTATTTCAAAAACCTTTTAACCGTGAGACTTTATGAAAAAAACCTTGGTTTTGGGTTAAAGCGATATCCCATAAAGCTTTTAAGACTCCTTTCTCATTTTTCTTCAATCACGGTGTTTAGATTTTCTTTTCCTTCTTAGATCCAGGAATGGAGTCATCTTTATCGGAAAGTTTTTCTCAGCAAGTTGCTCTTGTTGGTCCACGGAATCTCTTGCAATCTAGTCTTTCTCACTGTCTTAAGCGTCCCCGTCTATCTTCAGACCCTCTGACCCAAGATGTTCTTGAAGCACCACTGGCGAGTTTGCTAAAGAAGAAGAAGCATGACCATTCTCGGGTATCTTGAGGAGAAAACCAGGATACCGAGAAGAGAGGAGGCAATAATGAACAGGCTGGGCTCGATGGGTCTTCTGAACTAGCTAAACTTCCATGCCCCAGTTCTTCGGTCCCTGTGAAGCCGTTTATTAGATCCTCTATTTCCGATGTGCCTGCTCTTTGCCAGATTCAAGCGATTCTTGAAAGACCTCCCTACAGAGTTGCCCCTCGTAATCCTAAGTTGATGGATTGGTTCGGAGACTGGGACTTGAGGGGAATGGACCTTGACTTAGAATTGTCTCCATACGATGACCAGAGCGCCGTTGGGGAGTTGGGTGCCATAAAAAACTATGTGACCTCCCAGCTTGCCACTATCGTGGGTGAGCTTGAAGTTCAGTTGGATGAAGCTAAAAATACTTCCAAAAAGCGATTTGAGTCTTGGGATAAGTTCTTCTTCGAATTTCAGAAGTTGAATACACAGCATCTTGAACGTATTGAACTTCTGGAGAACGACAAGACTGAGCTGAGCCACGTGATTGAAGGTCAAGCAGCCGAGATTTCATTCTTTAAAGATGGGAACAACAGAATGAGTAGCTTAGAAGCCGACAACAGAAGTCTTCAGGAAGAGATCAAAACTGCCAAGAAACAACTTGACGAGGCTCGAACTGGCCGTGAGTTTGCTGAATCTCAATTAACCTCAGTACAACAAGCTATGGTCTCTTGTCGGCGGGAGAAAGCAGTGTTCGAAGGTAAACTTGCCTTCCAGAGTAAGGCTCTCAAAACTTTAGAAGGAGATAAAGCAAGGTTAGCCGGCGATCTTGAACGAGTCCGAATTAAGAATGAAGAGACCCTGTTTCGATTTTACACCCTCAGTGTTATGACCCGCGGAAGCTTGAGCTATTTGAACAAGGACTTTCCCCGTACACTAGCCCTTGTCTGGGAGGAGGTGCTCAGTTACTCCAAAGATAAGGAAGATAGTGTTTTGCAAGAAGCCCTTCTTGAGCCCAAAGATCGTGACGCTTTGGAAGAAGGCAGGAGAATATTGGCTGGCGAGCGAGCTCGATCCCTTGGAAAAGAAATCCAGAATGTTGTTCCTATTCATGCCTCCGGTCCTGCAGGAGATGAAGTTTTGGGATCCCAAATTCCTCTGACGGGATCTTCTGTTGCTAATGAAGGTACTTCTGAGGTTCACGATGGTCATGATGTCGCTGAAAAAATTGTCACATGATATGCTGTTGTTTTGCATTTTGCAGTTTCAACTTTACGACCATGTATCTTTATGATGAATTTGTATTTTGTTATCACGTGTTAACATCTAAACGCTATAATTTATCGTAATTTTATTTGTTCGCATCGTATTACGCTTTTATGAGTCGCGCGATGATTACGTTTTTACGTCGTTCGTCGTTTAATATCGTTGTTTTGCTTTGAATTTAGGACATCGTATTTCCATTTTTGCCCCCTTCTTTGAGGGGTTTAGTTCTTATTACGCATGCATTCGCGTTTTTATTTGGACTGGTAATTCAAACCCTTTAAGTTCATTTTTGGATAAATGCCCTTATAAGGCGCAGACATCTTGCTGTACACTTAATCTTATTGTACATTTAATCTGGTTCCTCATTGATTTGGCGTCCCAAATCCTTTGGAAACATGATTAAATGCATTCTGTATGTTCAGTTTGCGTGTTTTCGTTTTTATGTATCCAATCCCATATCTCACTAACTCAGTGACCCGAGCCCTTCGGAGACTGGTTTTGGATACGTGCCCCCATGGGAGGACTTGGGTTACAATTTTTGACCCAATTTCGATCTTATTTGATCTGACGTATTATGATCAAATAGAGACCTATATTGGATACCCCAAATGGCTAGGATTTCTGATACCCCCTTTCGGCTAGGATTTCTGTTGTTGTAGTCCATCCTTGGCTTTGTTTGACTTGGTTAACAACAAAGAACAAGAATGGCCACCTCCTTTCGCTCGGGTTTCTGTTTTGGTGCCGGTCCTTCCAGCATGTTTAATCCTTCCCCATTTTATGCTTTATCCCGAGGAGCGGACACTAATTCATCTCATCGAGCCTTGACTCAAAAGGGATAAACTTTGTGCCCTTCACCTAACAAGGCACCCCTCGTGATTGGCATTTTTTTTTCGTTTCGGGACATGTCGGTTTTTCCGACTTTTTGCCTTACCTTAGGACACAGACATTGGTTTTCCTCATTGAGTTTTTTCTCAAGTTGGAAAACTTGTGTCCAGCACCTAGGAAGGTCACCTAAGAAGGTGCTTCTTCGGTGGGCTTTGCAATTTTAATCGTGGGACTTTTTCGTTTCGGGACATGTCGGTATTTCCGACTTTTTCCCTTACCTTAGGACACATACATTGGTTTTCCTCATTGAGTTTTTTTCTCAAGTTGGAAAACTTGTGTCCAACACCTAGGAAGGTCACCTAAGAAGGTGCTTCTTCCGTTGGCTTAGCAATTTTAACCGAGGGACAGATTCGATGATATTTTTGTATCTTCAATAAGGTCTGGTAGCAGTCCTTTGAATGAGTGTTTGCCAAGCATTCAGCATACTTCATAATGGGAGATGCATTCCTTCGTCTTGTTGTTTGTCTCAGAATAGCTTGTTCCTTCTGAGGCGATGAGTCTATTCCTCCCGTTTGATCTTGCCTGATGTATGTGATTCCCAGACTGCTTCGTTTGGTGTGCGCCCTGGGATTTTTTGTTACACCCCCTGCTGTGTATGGTGGATTGCTTTTGCTATACCTACATTCCAAGAGATTATTCCCCTTTTAGCACGGACCAACAAGTATGTTATTCAAATAGGCATGTAATTAATTTCTGATGCACATAGTTTTTTGTAAGTAAACCATTGCTTAACATGGACACAGTGAATAACAAAACAAGTTAAAAAAGTTTTAACGACAAGATAAAATTAGGGGAACAAGGCAAAGTAATAAGAGCTTTAGTTTAATGCTCCATTATTAAAATATCAGCAGTTGGTCCCTCTGATGAGAGTCCTCCTTGGATTGGTTCGGGTTGGTGCGACGTGCAACTCTTGGGGTGGAATCCTGCTGTCTTGAGTTTGAAGCGGGGAGCTCTGTTTCCGACTCACGATTCGTTTGATGAGCCAGCGAGGAACAAGTGGCGCTTAGAGCGTCTTTTACGGTAGCGGCTTGAATGGCGAGTATCGATTCGAGCTTCTTCATCATTGTGTTGCTCGCAATAGTTATTTGACTTGTTAATCCTGTCACTGCCTCCTCCAACTTTTCCCTGGTTATGGTTTCCTTAATTTCTGGCAGCTCCCCTTCCTCGGAGTCGCTATCTAGCGGTGTGACGATGTTGATGTCGTCATTGGGGTTGTTGACTTCATCGTGATTCTCCTCAGCGTGCTCATGAATATAAGCACAGTGCCTCTTAGAAAATCTTGTCAGATCTGAAATGGAAAAAAGCAAAACACGGCCCCACGGTGGGCGCCAAAATGTTTACACCAAAAATGGTCTAAACACCCAAGGTACTAAACTGTACTTCACCAATTCGGTAAGAAATAAATGGAACCGTGTTTAATCAGCAATAAAAAGTGAAAAATGAGAGGAAAGTAAAGTAGAGACGAGATTTAGAGTGGTTCAGCCGTTAACGAGGCCTACGTCCACTATAAAGGCGATTTCTTGTCTTGTAATGAGAATTACAAAGTACATCAACTCTCTCTTTTCATACATTTCTACACCCGCTCAATATACTCTCATTAATATATTTCAATCTAAGGAATTATACAAGAGAATAGTGGAATCTGAGGAGAAGAAGGATGGATGAATGATTGAGAAGAAAGATGTCTTCGTTTTCCTTCATCGTAAGATTATACTTGACGCCATGGCCGAATCTATGGTTGAGGATGAAGTTCGGCCGCACTTCGTGGTTTTTAGAAGCTGATCCCTTTTATGTTGGTAGCCATGGTGTATTTATAGGTCAACTCCCCTTGGTAAATGATCTGGAATCTCTTTACCCAGGATGTGGATCGTTCATTCTGTTAACTACGACCATGCCACTGGCCAGCTGTAGCCAGCTGTCCGTGGATGTATCCAGTTATCATGTGCGGGCGGCTCGTTGGAATGAGTATCTTGGAGGGCTGAGCGGGTCCATAGGAGCGGGCGTCCTGTGAGCGCTTTGGGAGATTTTGTAAGAGCGAGATGCGGGTCTGGAGTTGGTTCTCCTTTGCTCCTTGCGCGACCGCCCTTCTTGGTCCAAGGGCGCTCATCCTCTTGTTGTCTTTGTCTGGTGTTGTTTGGCTTTACGGCTGTGCTATGAGGTCGCTCCCGCGTATGTTGAATGGGCGACTTGCTTTATTTCAGTGTTTGAGCGGTTCTTAGGATATGCGACCTTTATCTTTATCGGGTCGCACTTCTCATAATATGTTATGCCATTATCTTCGGTCGCACTAGTTGACTTGACATGTCCTGGGTTCGACATTTGGATCTTGCTCTGTGCGGTTGCATTGTGCATGGCCGACCCTGGTAATATCTGCCTTGTACCCTTTACCCAATGTGCGTATGGATCTTTAGGGATTAACTTAACTTAAATACTTATTTTGATTTCTTAAGATTTATAAAAGCTTAAATATTTAACCTTATATTTTAGTATAAAAATGATATATATATATATATATATATATATGATTTTATGTCTTAAATATACTTTTATAAGTTAATTTATATCCACATTTCATAATTTTGTTATGACTATAGACTTCTTTTTAAAGTTTTAACATATAAATGGTTCCTTAGCAAATTAATATTTCTTGATTTCTAAAGGTTTAAATTTAAAATTGATTTGCATCAAAAGATTGATTTATATTTCATAATAACTTAAATTTTAAGTCCTTTTTATAACTAGCTTATATATATATATATATATATATCATTTTATAGTTTACTTCATATGATAAAATTATATATTCTCTTTAAAGATCTTCAATGTTTACTACATTATTTTTAAAGAAGCACTCTACTAAAATTATATAACTCTATATTTCTCATAATTTTTTTTTGAATATTTTACCACTTATCATAAATATATTTTTAATAATCATCTATACTATTAATTCAATCTCTTTCATAAATCCAGAAATTAACATATATTACCTTTGTTTGATATGAAAATTTTATTATATATATATATATATATGTATGTATGTATGTATGTATATGTATGCATAATAGTTAGATATTACTTTAAGTATCTTTTATAGAAATACATATCATCATCAAGTCATATTACCCTAATATCATTACACATCTTATTTCATATCATATATCATTATTATAAATTACAATACATTCCAAATTAAAATCATTCACATCTTAAGTTGCATTTCATTTAATATATCATTTAATATTGCTTTGCATATGACATACATTATAACCAATATACTACACACACTACAATACATATTAACCTTTAACTCCACGTATAACAAGTACACTATATGGAGAATTATTGTCTTAGAAATACATAGTATTATTAAACACATAACATATTTACTTTGTCTTGATTGACTTGTTTGACTTGATTGAATTGATCGGATTGATTGACTTGTTTGGTTTGTTTGATTTGTTTGACATGAATAACTTGATTGACTTACTTGACATGGTTAAATTTCATTAATGGTTGGTAGGTTTGTAAGAAAAATACTTATTTTAATGCTATCTTAGATACTGTTTGATTTTTAAACTGGGCAGTTAATGTTCGCGTCGGCGTCGGACACTTCTGACGCTTCCGACGCATCCAAGGTGGACCCCACACATTTTCCCCTTCCAAACGAACGGTTCAAAAGACAGCTTTCGCGTCCGACGCAAGCCAGCAGTTGTTTTTCCACCCCTTTTATACATACCCATACAAATAAAACACATACAAATAATTAATAAAATAATAATTTTACCCCTTCCAATTTAACCATTTCGTAAAAAAAAACACATTGCCCGTTAGTAACAATTACCCTTCAAATAACCCTTCCAAATTCTCCTTCCCGTTCAAAATCAAACGCACCCTTAGTTAACTCTTAGTCTAGATTAAAGTCTTATTATAGTTTTTAGGGAATTAGGGTTTAGGATAGGTTTAGTCTTGTATTAAATTAAGGGGGAGTTTTAGAGTTTCTAAGGATTAGTTGAAGGTTCAAGAATGCTTTAGTTGATTGTTTGAATTGCTTGTTTTGATTGATTTACTTGAATAATTGATTGGTTTGCTTAGTTTATTATTCATCTATTTAGTTTATTAAACTAATATAGGCATAAATTTAGGGGGAATTATTCATATATCTTAGAAATTTAGTGTAGATATAATTATAGAATATGTTTAGATAGATATTGAATTTAGGAGGAATATTTTACTTTAGAAGTTATATAGATGGACATAAGAGTTGGGGGTATTTTAAGAATTCCTTTTTGATAATGCCAAAGGAGGAGAAATTATAAAATATAGAATTAGAATTAGTTTTAAGGATAGGATTCATATAGACATGAGGAGTATTAGAAGGATCAATATCAACAGGTATATACATGTCTGATATTTTATAAACTAAGGTTGTCAACATCAAAAAAGGGGAGATTGTTGGAGAATGGAGTTTTGATGACAACAACCTTATTTCAATATTAATTGATTATAAAATATATATACTAACACTTCTATCTAGGATATATATATGTATATAAATATATATATATATTTTGAAAATTGGTACTCTTTATTGCTAATACCAAAAAGAAACCTCCTCTATATGCCTCGTCAAAACCCGGTAACCCCCCTAACCTAAATGGGTACCTTACCGGGAAAAAGAGTACATATAGAATCGGTATTACATTGCTAGAAAAACTTCAAGAAAAACAAGAGATACAACTCGTAAAACAACACCCACTTCAAGGCCCATACACATGGCCCAAAACAATATTTAAAATCTTAAATTTGGCTCCAAAACTTCTTCTTTTACCCTGTATCAATCAATTCAATTCCCAGCGATTCAACAGAACTGAATTCCTCAAATTCCTTTCAGATTTACTCCCATTGTTACGAACCAGAAAATAAATTTCTTTTTCAATCTGTCCCAATTTGATTAATGCATTTGATCTTCGATTTTGAAAAACTCTCTCATTCCTTTCCTTCCAAATAAAATAGACGGCTGCAGTGAAAGCCCCACAAGCCAAATCCCTAATTTGATCCTTAAGTTTGAAGGAATTATGAATTATTCTGGCTTCATCCAACAATTGCGGTTGAATAGATAAAGAAAGAGATAGCTTCTATTTTAGAGATAGCCAGATAAAAGATGAATACTCGCATTGAAAAAACAGATGTTCAATCGATTCTGGCTCTTGTTCACATAGAAGACATAAGTTGTTTGCAATATTTCCAAAACGAGAAATTATGTCCTTTGTATTTAATCTTCCAAGGCTAGCGAGGTAAGCAATAAATGACATTCTTTTACTGTTTTTTCCATGCCAAATTACAGAAAATGCTGAATCTTTTGCTTCATTTATACGAACAAATTGCCAAGCTTTATGAAATGTGAAAGGTCCACCTTCTCCCCATTCATAAGTATCATACTGCATATTTGAATGAGTTGAAATAGAACTAATTTCAGTAATCAATTCTCGAGTACCTGGATGAACAAGAGGATCTATTTCTCCATCTCTAATGAGAACTTTAACTTTTTCCATTAGATCACCTATCAAATATAATTTGTCATAACCAAGCAGATCTACAAGACATTGACAGTTAATCCATGGTTCATACCATAGGCATGTTTCTTCTCCTTTAGCTAACTTTTTGGTAAACAATTGCCTCAAATGATTTCTTAATCTCATCATTGACTTCCATGTTGAAGAAGCATTGTTATCAACCTCCATAGTCCATAGAAATTTGCTCTTGAGATATTTGTTCTTCATCCAATTGCTCCAAAGAGAATCTGCAGAAATCAATTTCCATAATAATTTTACTGCAGCTGCTTTTTTCATAAAATTGAAAATTTTCAAACCTACTCCACCTTCAGATTTTGGCTTACATAAAATTTTCCAGGCAACTTTGTGACTTGAACCCCCCCCACCCTCCCCAAAAAAAATCTGCACATAAAGTTTGAAGCTTATCAATAGTAGCTTCAGGAATTTGATAAATGCACAGCCAATATAAAATTATAGGAGTAATAACATTGTTTATTAATTCAGCTCTGCCTGCAAAAGAAAGAAATTTTGATTCCCAGCCTTGAATTCTTGCTTGGACCCTCTCAATTAAAGCATTGCACTAAGAATAATGCAAATAATTTGAAGATATTGGCACTCCAAGGTATTTTATTGGCAAAACCCGCACTTCTAAACCTAGAATTTCTTGTGTATTAGTAGCTGAATTACTAAAGAATATTTTTATTTTATCAGCATTAACTCGTAGTCCTGAATATTTCCCCAATTTTTGAAAAATATCCTTTAGTGTATATACATTTTTCTTTAAGCACTTCCTAAAGATCATTAAATCATCTGCGTAGAGTAGACGAGAAATCATAGGTTGTACTGCATTGCAAGGCTGAAAGGCTTTAGAACAAGTTGCTTCATCCATAAGATATAAAAAATATTGCATTGCAATAGAAAATAAGTAGGGAGACAAAGGATCTCCTTGCCTTATGCCTCTTTATGAAGAAATGAAGCCTTTTGGTATTCCATGAATTAAAATAGAAAATGTGACCGTAGACATACACTCATGTATCAAGTTTATGAAATGTATAGGCATATTCATAATGTGACATATAAGCTTCCTGTTAATCCGATCATAGGCTTTTTGTAAGTCTACCTTAACACAACATTTATCCATTCCTTTCTTTTTGAAGTCCCTCACCATTTCATGAGCCAATAAGATATTTTCACCAATAAACCTCCCTTTAATAAAAGCACTTTGATTCTCGGATATTAAATAAGGTAAAAAGTGCTTAAGTCAATTACATAGGACCTTTGCAAAGATTTTGTAATATACATTACAACATGAAATCGGTCTATAGTAAGAAATTTCTGTAGGGCATTCTTTCTTTGGTATAAGTGTAATAAAGGTATGGTTTATGGACTTTGGTAATTTTCCAGATTTAAATATATCAGAAATTGCTACAAGTAAATCTGTCTTGATCGTGTCCCAATGAAATTTCAGAAATTTTGAATTAATTCCATCTGGACCTGGACTAGTATCATCTTGAATAGAAAACAGAGCATCATGAATTTCTATCAATGAAACTTCTCTTAACAAAAATTCCTGACCTTGGGGATTGATTATACTAATAGGTTCAAAATAAAGGAAACTCATCAATTGATGGACCATTAAACATTTCAGTGTAATATTTAATAGCTTCCTTTTCAATCTCTTCTGCTTTAAACACTAAATTCCCATTATGATCAAGTAAAGCTCGAATATTATTCATGTATCTACGTTTAGATATACATGAGTAAAAAAAAATTGAATTAGTGTCACTTTGCTGAAGCCAAGATACCTTAGCTTGTTGCTTAAAACCTTCAAAATATATTTTCTGCACATTTTGATATTCTTGTTTTGCCTGTAGATAATTCTCAAACAGCAATGTATCTTCTGGATTCTGGTCTGATGCTATCTCCAATTCCTGGAAATAATGTTCAGCTTCCTTCAGGTTGGAGCAATTCCTATCTCTAATTTTATTCCACTCTTTCAATTCTACTCTGCATCTTTTAAGTTTATGTAAGAATTGATAACTTTGAAAACCCCATGTAGCACTGTTCCAACCCTTCTCTACTGCATTCATGTATCCTAATATCTTCTGCCACTCATTCTTAAATCTGAAAGGAAAACCTTTTACTTGCACAGTTGGAGTTAAGTCTATAATAACTGGGTTATGATTACTTGAGTGTTGAGATAATGTCAATGCCTTCAAATTAAGAAACTGATGGAGACAATCATTGTTCACTAAAACTTTGTCAAGATGAGATGCAGTTCCTTTTCTACGCCAGGTAAGTAGAAAACCAAGAGGCTTTATCTCTGTCAAAGAAGTCTGAATAACAAATTTTTGAAACTCTCTAATGTATTGATAAGGAAATGACCCCTTTTTTTATCATTAGGAGTTAGGGCATTATTAAAGTCTCCCATCAAAATCCATGATGAATTGATTTGAACAGAATCTCGTAGCAGCCATTGCCATAAATTTTGCCTATCAACAAACCAATTGCTAGCATAAATCAAGGAAAATACCATATAAAAACCTCCCTTATTAATAGCAGAGGCAGTAATATGTTGATGAGAAAAAGCCAATGTTGATAAATCCCAAACATTTGCATCCCAAATCAATAGTATTCTACCATTAGACACATTAGAATTATTAGTTATATGCTTCCAAGACTCAGGCAACAATGCAAGAAATAATAATAAATTCTGCTTAGACAATTTATTCTCAACTAAACCAACAATATTGGTTTAGTTTGATTTAGGAGTTTGATCACCTCTTTCATACGTGAAAGAGAGTTCAAACCCCTAACATTCCAACATAAAATTGTCATTTAATGGTAGAATTACTCCTTGTAACTCTTTTAGGAGGAGTAAAATGAGTGGGATTATTACTTGTTGTAGCTACTAACTTGACATTTTTCAAATAGTTGGTATTTTTTTTCAACATAACCTGAAACATCTGGTTGCTTTCCTTTATCAGGATCCTTCACAGGTTCACCTCTTTCAATTTGATCAGCTACTTCACTCAAGAAATCAGGCATAATATTCTCTGGCAATTTGAAAATCCTGTTCATCAGTATTACTAGAAGTCATATTTCCAGGTTGTGCAAAATCTTCTTGATGAGCAGTATTAGCTAGATCTGGATTTATTGCTTCATTGACTTCTTCAGAATCATCATTGTCATTATCTGTATCATTTTGCATCCATCTAGGATCTGTAGCTACATCATGTTCTTCATCATTGTGACCAAACAAATTGCATTTCATACATTTGTTAGGGACAAATTCATATTCAATAGGAATAACCAATTTCTGTCCATTGTGAAGCACTATAGGAATTTCATTTTTCAATTTTGTTTGAGTATCAATAGAAATCAATACTCTCGCATATTTGGTAAATCGTTTTTCTGCTGAATTAGAATCTATAAGAACGAGGATTGAAATAAAACTCGCTATCATCTGGATAGCTTTTTTTGTCCATAACTCCATAGGTAGACCATATAGTCTTACCTAGACCTGAATATTAGTGCTCTGTTTTTTCGAGAAATCATATCCAGGAGTCCATTCATCCACCAATAGCAATCTGCTGAAATAAGAATAAGTAGATCCTTCCAATATACGAGAATAATCTTCCATAGGTTCGAATTGAACTGCAAAGTTATATTGAGGAGTAATATGCACATTGAATCCACTAGAAGGCTTCCAAACTTTCTGAATATAATCTTTAAGTTTTACTACAGAAAGTTTGAAATTGATCGGAATTAAAGCCAATGTATATTCCCATTCTAGATTCGATTCATTAAATATTTGCTCAGGAATAGAAACGAACTTTTCTGTAGGTTTAATATATTCCAGATTGCGATCCTTAACTTTATTCGATGGATTTGAAGATTTCGAACTCCGATTTGGATTAGAGGAAGATGGATCTATTGACGATTTGATCGATGAATTGAATCTTGAGGAGGGAAAGTTATTTTGAGGATTAGAATCTTTTGATATTTTTTCTTTAACGGAATCCGCCATTAATGAAGAAAATCCGAAGTTTTTCATATATATATATATATATATATATATACATATATATACATACATACACACATATGCGAATTCATATACATGAATTATTACTGAAGACTGTACAATTTAAAGATATTAGAGATCAGTAGTCGTACTTGAGGGCTCAGGACAAGGAGGAGATCGAACAGCTACGAGCCCAGATCGCAGAGCTTAATGAGCCTGTTCGCCGCCGCAAAAAACATATGGTGCAGCTTAACCAGCGTCTGGCGGAGTTCATTGCCCGGCATGGTACGCCACCTTCATCTTCCGGCAGAGAGAGTTGAGGTTAGTTTATTTTGATATTATATACGCTTTGAGAGTGGGTGACGATTATGCTTGATACATTACGATGGTTTATATATATTGATGCTGTGTTGGTGATGATGGTTTGGACATGGTGTTAGATGACTGTTTATTTTGATGTTGGGATGTATGTACATAAACGTTGTGTTGATGACGTTGCGTTGATGTATTTTGTAAATATTGGTTTATGTTATGTGTTTTATATGTTTTGTGTTTGATTTTGGTATAATATTATGTTTGGGTATATATGTGATTGAGACTATGATGTATATGCTCGAAATGGAGCAGTTTTGATGAATATAAGATTATGTGTGGCTGAAAATGAGTAATTTAAAAATTGTAAAAAAAAATATATATACCAAGATTTCCAACAGCGTACAGTTCCTTGTATTTTCAACGGCTTCCAACGGTTGACAACGACTTTTTTTCAACAGTTTCCAACGGCTAGCTGGCCAGACATGAAATACACGTGGTCAAGTTTCACAGTTGGAAGTCATTGGAAAATAACTGACATTGGAAGTCGTTGAAAACTGTTGATACGTATACCAGTGGCCCCTGGCCGTTGGAATCCACTGTTCCTCTTGTAGTGCATGCTCATAGATGTTCTCCAGTTTTCTCGATGGATTTGTTTACGTTTATCTTTTAATTTTTTATCTGGCCTCTTCCGTTATAAATATACAACGATTAGATGTATTAGAATTAGATATAGAAATTCAGGGTTTCGACGAGAATAGAACTAGAAATTGAAGGGTGAATATTGCAAATTTCACATATGAATTATTAAGAATTTTGAAATTATATGAAGAAAAGATGAATGAGTTCTGCTTGCATTTTCAACTAATTTATACTTACCTTTCATTTATAGCCGGTCAGAAAGCACGAAAACCCTTGGATTTAGGTCAATTTAAAGTAATAAAATTATGTTGTTCCTGATCTAAAATATTTGTGAGGTATTGTTGCTGTTGGTTATTTTATTATTTTTATTCCTTGCTTTCCTATTATGTTTGTTTTAAAGCTTACTTAATCCCATGTTTCTAATTTTTGCTAATTTGTAAATTTCAAACTTACCACTAGTTATAAACTTGAATTTGAATTATTTCAAAATTCTAAATCTATAAACGTTCATACCTTTTCTGTTCAATCCACCCTTACGAAGTTTTATAGAAGAGAGAACCGTCCCCGACAAATTTTTGCTAATTTGTAAATTTCAAACTTACCACTAGTTATAAACTTGAATTTGAATTATTTCAAAATTCTAAATCTATAAACGTTCAGACCTTTTCTGTTCAATCCACCCTTACGAAGTTTCATAGAAGAGAGAATCGTCCCCGACAAGTCTCAAAAGGCATCAAAAGTGGTAGGTTCAAACTTTAGCAATACAGAACAAAGAACTGCGCGGACATAATTAATTGCATGTACAATGCAGTACAGCTTGCGGTTTCGTTTCGCCGCATCTTGACAGCATACGGACACATGGCACGTCCGTATCAACCACGTCATTCCACGCATCAATTCCTCAATTCAATCTCTGCCGTTCATTCATCCCTTCTCTTCCCTTCACTAATTTGCACCTTGCAAGTGCAACCCCAATATCAATCCTTACGACCATGATTCCTGAACAAATGTTTTTTTTTTCTAACTATCATTGTGCTACCAAGAACATATACAGATTAATTCTTTCCTGTGCTTACAGTTTTGACATCTACATGATCTGCAATATGCAGAAGAATCACTGTACCAAATAAATTAAAACAGTTGGGAAAGAAAATAAAATATAATCGATTAAAAACAGCACAAAACAACATTCAAACTAAACTCAAAAGTTTACAAATGGCTCCAATGGCACAATCGGATGAACCCTGAAAGTTCACCACACCAGCCCTAGTCACTATCCGGCGCACTCTCGCTCTGGTTATTTTCACTCGCCACGGCACCCTTGCCGCCGCTATGACTTAAATCGTTCACCTTGCCGGGAGCAGGCATCGCGAGATAGGTGGCTTTATGCTCACCGGGCATGACGACGATGCAACTTTCGCAGAAGTAGGGCGACTTTACGTTGCTCTCCCCTTTCTTCATTTCCACTTCTTGCAAGCTGGTACCGTCGTTGTTAGTGGAGCTGCCGTGGTTTTCAACTTGTAGAAACCTCGAAAGGCGCCCGTGAGAGCAAGCGAGGATCAGCAAGGCGCAGGCGATCAGACCGAGCATGGCAGCCAGGCCTCCGAATAGGTACGGTTCTGGCGAGTGCCATGTGCCTGGACGTAATGGCGCCGTTGGGGTTGGTGGCTCGTTCATGATTGGGATCTCCATCTCTCTCATCATTTTAGGTATTCGAACTGTGATGATTTCTGATTTCTGTTCCTGGATTTATATCGATAAGGAAACATGAATGAGGAGCACAAGAGGAAAGGAGGGTTTATTTATAGCAACGGGCTTTGGGTTTCAAGGACAAAGTTGTAATATTTATTTTATTTTCGAGATTTAGGATTTCTGCTTGCGCAAAAAGCTTTACGTTGCTTCCTTGTGCTCAGTTTTGCTGAATTTTGTGTGTGTTTTTATATAGCGAAACTCTAGCATTTGGATTTCGTTTTTAAAAATAATTAATGTTTTGATCACTTTTGAATTTTTTGTAGTAACGTACTCATTTTACTAGTGAATTTTAGTTGACGATTTATCATAAGTTGACGGTTAACATTTTTGAAAAATCGTCAACACATAAAAAATCAATATTAGTTGGTAGCTCCACAAAAATCACCGACTACTTTTCATTTTTTATCCATGTTGGCCAACACATAAAAAATCAATATTAGTTGGCAATTTCTCAAAAATCACGACTACTTTTCATTATTTACATATTGACGATTTCTGAAAAATCGTTAGTAAGTGGTTTTTGTAAAATTATCAACTAAAAATCCTACTTAGGTGCATACGTGGTCAAAACAGGCTTATATGCGTAAACATTTTCAAAAGTGAGCTTAACATGTAATAGTTTCTTAAAACAAGTCTAAATGCAAACATTTTTTATATACATATATAGAATGGTTTTAGGATTATATGAATTTATAGTTTGTAATACCCGCATGTGATAATAGCTATGAATTTACACTGTAAAGTTGAAATATGTTATATAAGCTATGAGAAAATAGAGTTGCATTTAAACTGTAAATTATCTACAAATCCTTGAATTAACATTGCATTGCTATCACAAAATGGCCCAAACCCTCCAATTTTTGCATTTACCGATAATCCTAATTCAAAAATCAACGACACCGTTATGGCCGGGAGTCACACCAGTTCAAATTCCATATTTATCTGAGCACATGGACTCAAATGTCAAAGAAACTATCAACCTAATGAAGAGCAAGGGTTCACTAAAATATGGAGATTTAGTTCTTGTAGTCTCTGAGCTGGTACCATTGTTGTTAGTTGAGCTGCCATGGTTTTCAACTTGTAGGAACCTCGAATGGCGCCAGCAAGTGCAGACGAGGATCAGCAAGGCGCAGGCGATCAGGCAGAGCATGGCGGCCAGGCCTGGCGAGTGCCACGTGTCTAGACGTAATGGCGGCGTTTGGGTTGGTGGCTCGTTCGTGATTGGGATCTCTCTCATCATTTTAGGTGATGTGTTTTTGGAGCTGTGTTGATTTCTGATTTCTGTTTCTGGATTTATATCGATGAGGAAACAGGAATGAGAGAGGACAGGAAGGAGGGTTTATTTATAGCGATGGGCTTTGGGGTTTTAAGGGCAAAGTTGTAATATTTATTTACTGCACAGATGGAATTTCGAGCCGAGATCTACTCTTTCAGCTTGCGCAAAAAGCTTTTGCGTTGCTTCCTTGTAACCAGTTTTGCCAAATTTTGTGTGTTTTTTTATAGCGAAATTCTAACATTTAGACTTGTCCTTAAAATAGTTAGTACTGTTTAGGTCACTTCCAAAAATATGTATAGAAATAGATCATTTTTAGCCACATATGCATTTTGCTTGTGAATTTAAATTTACGATTTTTCAAAAGTCGACAACTAACTATTTTTGAAAAATCGCCAACATATAAAGAATCAATATTTGTTGATAAGTTTTTAAAAATAACCGACTAGTTTTTATTTTATGTTTCGTGTTGGCGAATTCTGAAAAAATCGTCGAGTGGAGTATTTTGTAAAATTATCAACTAAAAAATACTACTTAAGTGCACACGTGGTCAAAACAGAGTAAATATTTTCAAAAGTGACCTAAACATATAATAATTCCTAAAAACAAGTCTAAATGGGAACATTATATATATATATATATATATATATATATATATATATAAAGATAGAAAATATCTGGAGTTTCTTTTTTTATCCTATACGGATGATCCGATCCGCAAGGACCATGATTGGGAATTGTTTGATCGTCGTTCTCCAAGGAAGAAGCGAAACATAATCAACTTGAATTCGGGACAGCTATTCGAAATCTTTGGGAAAGACTTGATTTGTTATCTCATGTCTGCTTTTCGTGAAAAAAGACCAATATCAGGGGAGGGTTTCTTCAAACAACAAGGAGCTGAGTCAACTATTCAATCAAATGGTATTGAGCACGTTATATATATATATATATATATATATATATATATATATATATATATATAGGAGCGGCTATTGGGACACAAAATAAAACACATAACTTTAAACATAGAATCCTGACCGTTGGATTCTTTTGTCTTTACATGAGAAGTGCAAATCATGAGAAAATCTAGTGGTCCAGATTTTATGTGTTTAATTTGTGTCCCTATAGACTTTCCCTATATATATATATATATATATATATATATATATATATATATATATATATATATATATATAGAGAGAGAGAGAGAGAGAGAGAGCATTTTTTTTTGAAAGGACAAACTTTGCAAGAAAATTGGTCAAAAAGATGAAAAGCTTCAAAATTAAGCATAAGTCCACATTTGCACTAAACATGAAATTCAGGGGGCCTACAATCCTTTTCCCACTTGCACTATCATTTGTTCATCCCACTAATTTCTTAACTTTTCATTTTTTTTTCACCAAAAAGTTTCTTAAGTTTGGACTTCTCACTGTTTTCCACTATATACACACACACATACACTGATGCAGAATATGGCAAGTTAGTGGATGATATTCGAGACAAACTTCAGGGCTAGAGGTCAAAACTTTTATCATTTGCAGGAAGGGTGGAACTGGTGCACACAGTTATCACATCAAAGGTCAGATTTTGGCTATAAACATTTCAAATCCCAGATTGCTCGATTGCTAAGATCAATTCTATGTGCCAACTTCATATGGAAGGGTAGGCTACATAAAGTTAGCTACAAACTTTTATGTAAACTCAAGAAGGAAGGTGGAGTGGGGCTCAAAGATTTATTTGGACTTAAGCAGGCTTATGGGCTTAAATTGGCCTGGAAACTAATATCATCAGAAAATTTATTGGTTGTATGGATGAGGGCTAGATATATGAAGAAATTTTTTTGGACAACTAATGTAGATAATAATGCCTCTGTCGTGTGGAAAAACTGCTTAAAGTTTAGAAACGAACTCAAAGACAGGATTCAAAGGGAAATTGCTAATGGGACCACTACAGACTTATGGCATGACCCATGGCTTAATGTTCAAGCCTAATAGATAGATATGGCTGGGATGTTTTCTCGGCTTATGGTGTACCCAACACAACTGTGAGCTCTATTATCTCAAATGGAGTATGGAATAGTGATAACAACCTGATTGCAAGAAACCTAGAAGAGGAACTCTAATCAAAAACTATCTTTGCAAACAGAGAAGCTGACACATGGCAGTGGAAGGATGGTCAATTTAAACTCAAGGATGTGTGGGAGAGTTTAAGACGGGTTCACCCAAGTCTGGGTTGGAGTAAAGTGGTCTGGTCCCGATCATATCCACCTAAGATGGCTCAAGTCATGTACAAAGCTATGTTGGGTAGGCTACCCACTAAAGATAGTTATTTGGATGAGGAATAATTGAAGACGACAGATGTGTTCTATGTAACAACGCATCAGAAACCCTAAACCATCTCTTCCCTTGGTATGGATCTGAGAAAACGAGAAATAAGGAGGAGAGCAACAGTATATAAAGTGAAAACTGCTTGGGAAGCATGGAATCTAAAATTCCTTGGGACGCACGGTCTTTAATTGCTTGGCATACACGGTTGGAAAAATCTTGGTTGTCACACTGTCTGGCGTACAGGTAAGATAACCTATATTTTCTTTTATATCATTGATTATTATGGATGAGTTCGTGAAGTTGTGAAGTTGTACAATGTGTACTGTTGATTCAGAATGGTTTCTGTTTAGTGATGCACGTCTTTCCTTTATATTGATACTGCAATGACTGTTTGTTGAAATAATACAATTTTATTATTTAGTTTTCAAAGATTAGCTTACCCCTCTACATAGAATTTCATTCACTTACGGACTGTTATAGACAAAAAATAAAAATACTATCGTGTCAAGAGATGTGTCACGATCCCAAAAATATAATAATATAAACAAGTTAACTAGTATTTTAATATCCCAAAATGTTGATATAGGGTGTAAAATACTTCAAATAAAAAGTTGCTTATTTTTCAAAAAAAAAATTTCAAAAAAAAAAATCTATAAATTAAATTATAACTACGTCTCAAAAATCCTGCCCAAATTTGAAACCAATATTTAATTATATTAAATAAACCGTTATGGCTTATATACGACTCCACAGCGATTATTTGAAAATTTGATTTGGACATAACTCACAATCTATAAGACGAAATCTTGATTTTTCACTTCCATTAGAAAGATACAGTTTAATATTTTCAAATGTTTCTTGTTTCAAATGAATCCGATTTATATCAGATCATGTATATTCAATTGAAGTACGAAACATTAAATTACGAACTGCCGCGAC
Organism: Allium sativum; assembly: GCA_030737875.1. Classification (NCBI taxonomy): domain Eukaryota; kingdom Viridiplantae; phylum Streptophyta; class Magnoliopsida; order Asparagales; family Amaryllidaceae; genus Allium; species Allium sativum. Next base: position 593,161,602 of record CM060921.1, on the reverse strand, counting down.
ATTACAACCTCGTTTTAAATTTATATTATAAATTATACGTTAAAACTTTGTTTTTAATTAATAAATACCATATAAATTTCCATTTATACTTCTAATACAGCATTTAAAACAATTTAAATGTTTAAAATTAAATGGCTAAAAATCCGGGTCGTTACACATTCCTCGTAAAACTCTAGTTTGTTGAAACTCTCACCCTTGATCATCTCCCGCTTTCAAAGAATATCTAAATTCCTCTCGGAGATATGACCCAATCTCAAATGCCACAACCGTGTCGCATCCAAGTCACGAGAACTATCAACACCCACACAAGTTTCACCTCCTATGGTCACACCTTGAAAAAAAATTATACCATGAGTCCTAGCACCTTTCAAAACCACAAGCGCCACCTTCAAAACCCTCAAGAATCCTTCTCGATAGTGATCTTGCATCTAAGAGAGCCCAATTACCCCAAAGATATAAGCGACTACCTAAGTCTTGGAACATAGCGAACATTGCTGAGCGTGCGGACAACTCCATCAAACATCCTTATTTGCACGGAGCCAATACCCATCGACTTGCAAATAGCACCATTTCTCATAGTAATTGTATTTGCCTCTTGACTTCATAAGACGAAAAACAATTCCTATACGGCGTCATATGATATAACGCACCCGAATCGAGCACCCATTCACTACCCGAAACACCTGATGTTAATGTTGTCAACACATTCTCATCTACCTCACCATCCCCACTCTTCATTACTATAGATGAAGGTACTACTTCCTTCTTATCTTTGTCCAGATATTCATTTTTCCAATGTCCCGATTTCTTACAAATAAAGCACTTGCCATCTCTTTCTTCGATTTACCTCACCCACTGGGCTTCCTTGATTTAGAACGCCTCTGGTTTCCTTTCTTTACATTCTTTTTGTTTTCTCCACAAAAAACCTGTGTGCACTACTAGCTCCACTACTACTCTCACTCATATCCTTCATTTTATCTCTCAACTCCTCACTAAAAAGACCCGTCCTGGCATCATCAAGATTCAATGTATCCCGGCCATAGATCAAACTATTTGGGAAACCCGTATAACGGTCCGGCAACGAACACAATAGTATTATCGCCTTCTGCTCTTCCTCAATGATCAAATCAACGGCCTTCATCTTCATAATCAAGTCATCAAAGACATTCAAGTGTGCCTTAAGCGAATTTCCCTCCTTCATCTTGAAGGTGAAAAACGTCCGTAACAAGATCAAACAGTAAGTGAGCGAATTCTTCATATACAATTCCTCCAACTTGTCCCAAATACCTTTAGCAGCTGTCTCACCACTAATTTCGGAGATCACATTCTCCCCCATAGCAAGTTGAAGAGTAGTGTAAGCCCATTCCTCCATCTCCACTCTCTCAACATCCGAGATATCACTTGGCAATAAGCGAGTATCAAATACCAATCGGTGCACCCGACTCCACCAAAGAACCGCTTTCTTTTTCCATTGCCACTACTCAAAGTCATTATCACCATTCCACTTTTCAATTACTGTAACAACCCGTATTTTTGAATAACATGTTATAACATAAATGGAGGCAGAATTAAACTGTAAAATCTGAATCAAGGGAAACGGGCTGTGCCATTGCGTTCGTCTCGGAAAAATACGCGAAATAGAGTCCGAGTTTTCGAAATCGGAGTCCGTATGACCAAGATATGGCCTCGAGAAGTTTCACGAAAAATTCACAAATTAAAGTATACTTAATTAAGTGAAATGGGTTGCGCAGAGAAATATATATATTGATATATATATATATATATATATATATATATATATATATATAATTGAAAATTTAATAAATAAATATGCAAAAATGTTCAAAACAGCGAATTGGGAGAGGGAAATAACCGAACCGGCCGATTTTTGAGGTCGACCCGAGCTTGCTGGGTCGACTAGGGGTTAATCCAGGGTGTTTGGCTGTCAACCCGTGGGCCGATTCGCTCAAATGCAGATTTTGCATTTGAATGGTTCTCATGGTTCAGCTTTAATCTAAAGGCCCTAGATGGTTCCTACACTTGACTTCTTCCGCAAGACTTGCTTTGATGGCTTGGATTGAATCTAGGGTTAATCCTATGGCTAATATTACCCTAATCTTCTATAAAAAGGACCTAACACCTAGCCTAAATCATCATTATTCATTCCTACAACTAAACTATGCCAAAATTGTTCCTCTCATGGCCTCCACTCTCATGCTAAAATTTCTAAGTTAAATTATATGAGAGATTTTGAATGCATACAAGTATTTTCAAGCTTGTATGAATGTTCTTAGTTTGCATTCAAGTCAAGTTGCAACATTTCTATTTCAAAGCAAGGGCTTTTATTGATTTGGCTCAAGGGTTTTTCATTTGGAGCTTGCATATTTGGGTCTTTTTGGTGATTGCATAAGGGCTTCGTCTCAATCTTTTAATAACTATTTATTTGTGTCTTCATAGCATTGTAAGCCCTTTTCTACTTTCTTTTTTATTGAACTCTAAAGTTAAATGAATGATGCAAGTTTGGTTGATCATTATATGCAAGTTTGGTTGATCATTATATGCAAATTTGGTTGATCATTATATGCAAGTTGGTTGATCATTATATGCAAGTTTGGTTGATCATTATATGCAAGTTTGGTTGATCATTATGCAAGTTATGTATGACACATGTTATCATGTTATGCAAGTTTGGGTTGATCATTATACACATGTTATCATGTTATGCAAGTTAAACTTGAGTTTATGGCCTTAAAGCTTCAAGCTTTATGTTAAAGGTTGCATTTTGGCAACATGAAAGTTATCATATCCCTTATGATAACTTGCATGTGAGCCTAAATGCGAACTTCTAGCAACTTCTACATGTTATTTATCACCATGTATCACTCATATGCTAAGTTTGGTTTTATGCATGCTTTTGAAGCCTAATAATGCAATATGCAAGTATATGAACATATGTACATTTCATATGCCACCATGATAAACTTGTGGCTTCAATACCTTTATGTCATGATTATGCAAAGTTCCCCATTTTATCCTTTATGCGTTGTTGCGATTATGTAAACGATGGGATTACGTTGGGGTTGGGTAACATTATGACATAAACATGGTTTTTATAACATAACGTGATATGTTAACTTGTAATTATGTTTTGGAAACATAATGGACATGACACTTAGCAAATATGAGTGTGGACAACTCGAGGTTGGGTTGAGTTTGTAGCATAAATCTACCCGGACCCGCCCGACTTAACTAGTGGCTACAAACAATAGGACACAATGTGAGAAGTTGGTCATGTTGTGCTCGAACCCGAGGTTAGACCTAGTTGTGGTGTAAAGCTACCCGGACCCGTCCGGCTTAACTAGTAACCACAACAAAGTCTAATGTGAGAGGTTAAAGCGCATTAAGTTAATTAATGCCTCCTGATTAGGGTTAAGTCATGGTCCACTTAATACTTAACCAATTTGGTCTTGATGGATTAATCGAGGTTAAGTCAGGAGCCTTGGGTACTCTTAACCGATTTAATCCACGTTTGGATCGGGTTAACCACATTTAACCCGTTAAGAAACCCTAGTTGCGTGGTCCTTTTCAGCAGTAACTTTCTAGGTAGTATCATAAGACCCTAGGACTAGGCTAGGGTGGGGCACGATTACTGGGCTGATTGTAAGAGACCAAAAGAGATGGCTGAATGATGCCCCGGTTGTTTAGGCGGACCATGGTCGTGCACATCAAGTCCGGAGTTGAACACAGGCACCGGTAGGTTTGGACTGTGCATCATGGTATGGTGTCTGAGGGTTACACCGTAGGGCCAGATACACCCTAGGGTGGACCCTGCATAGTCAACTACATTACATGATTAGGCCACATGACACCGACACTTGACGAGTTAGGCTTATAGGGGGCCGATCGACTAGACCGTGTAGTTGGACCTTAATTTAGGTCACCTCATGATGATGGGCCAAGCTTGGGCCAAGGGATCAATTCTTGTTTTTACTTGACATGTTAGAATGCTAGTACACCCGTGGTGCAAAACTTAACCTTAATTATGCGATGACACCTTTATCTATCTTGTTAGTTAATCATCATGCCAGTATGTTGTTATCCTTATGTTCATCTCAGCTTCTCATGCCAGTTAACTTTACTAGTTCATAGACAGATAGTAGTAGGGCTTACCAGTCTTTTTGACTGACCTGTTTTCTTTCGCCTCTTTTCTTCCGTTTCCCTCCCCCCCCCCTCAGGTTCTCAGGGTGGGAACATTGGAGCTTAGCTTGGATCTTTACAGCTTGCTTACTGGATTTGCTCATGTACGGTTTTGGACATTGAGCTAGCTATGGTTTATCACTTCATTTTGGGGATAGTACTTTATGTATTTCAGTTTTTCAGTTTATGCTTTTATCTAGACTTTGTTGTTGGAAAATAATGACCAAGTACTTTGTTGTAACATGACTACGGTTTTGAAATGCTAAGTTTTATCCGCTGCTTTACTACTCTGTTTTACTTATATGTTCTGTCTTGTGATATCTGCATGCATGTTTACCTTGTTTAACGCCCCTCCAAAGCTAATGTCCTTGCAAGAGTGGCATTGGCGGAGGTGGGGTGTAACATTTGGTATCAGAGCATAAGGTTTGCAAGATTTGAGCAAAAGTGTTTTTAAAACTTACCTTTTGAAGAACTATTTTCAAAACCAATTAAGTATTTTCCAAAAAAAGTCTAGTTTATTTTAAAAGGCTATTCCCCAAAAGCCATAACACTATCCTTCGTTTCTTCGTTATGAATCTATCTTTTTCTTCGTTTTAGTATGGCCGATCGCTTTAACATCCATGAAGGCGTATAAGTACCCGTCTGGTTCCGAAGATTTATGGAGGCAAGGGCGAATGAAGCCGGCCCCGCGAACATTCCTCCTCCTTCCCCCGTCGCTAACATCTCTCCTCCTCCTCCTCAGAATCCGCAAGTAGATTTCGCTAAGCTTTGCAAAGACTTTAAGGCGATGGGTTGAAAGAATTTTGTCGGAACGGAGACTTCTGTGGAGGCAAGAAACTGGTTAAAGGAAACTGAAGACCTCTTTGCTATATTTGAGGTGGAAGATCGTAGGAAAGTTCTGCTGGCGGTATGGCTATTAAAAGGGGAAGCTGCTTATTGGTGGGTAGTCACCACCACTACTAGACCCATTGAGACTTGGGATGACTTTAGGAGAAGGTTTGGACTAAAGTTTCTATCATCGACTGAAGAGAATCTTCAGATGGAGAGCTTCCTATCTCTAAAGTAAGGGGACATGACAGTTAGGGAATACGTGGATATGTTTAATCAACTTGCTCAGTTCGGCCTAGAATTGGTAAACACAGCTCAGAAGAAGGCCCTACACTTTGCTCTAGGATTGAATGAGCCATTGCACGGTTTGGCCATGTCTCATATACCCATGGGGGCGACTTTCGAGAGTTTGGTGAATATGGCCCTGCTTCAAGAGGGAGATAAGAGTGGCAAGAAGGAGGTCAAGGCAAATGAGTCTCAAGGCGAGAAGGTAGATTCCGGAAAAGGAGGCAAGAACAACAATAGCAAGAACAACAAGTCAAGAGAAAGGAGGAAGTGCAACTTCTGTGGGATTACTGGGCACATAGCCAAAGACTGTAGGAAGAAGAAGAGGAAGTTGGGCGAATGCTTTCACTGTGGAGAGCCTGGACATCTTAGCAAGGATTGCCCCAAGAAGCAAGGACAAGGGCAAGGACAAACTCGGCAAGTAAGACCCTCTAGAGGGCAATTGCAGGCTCTCCTCGCTCTTCCAGCTTTTGATCGAGGTAGAGTTTTTATAGAAATTCATGTTTACATTTTTGATTTTCCTGTTTGCACCTTATTTGATTCTGGCGCATCGCATAGTTTTATCTCTTCTGATATTGTTGAAAGTTTGCACCTAAGTACTAGCTTAGTTGAGGATCCCGTTTGTGTATCAAATCCAATTGGGGGTTCCGCCCATCTACCTGTGGTTTGTATGGATTTGAAAATCTCTATCTTGAGCATAGAATTCATGTGTAATGTTTAGGTTCTCGGGTTTATGGGATACGGTTGATTTTGGAGGTGGATTGGTTGTCCAGTTATGGAGCCATTCTTGACTGTGAGCATAGGGTAGTGAGGCTCATGACTCGCCTCGGTAATACCCTAGAAATTTCTTGTAACCCTAGAGGTCCCGTCATGTTATGTTATCTTGAATCTCTCGACTCGTCCATCGATGATCTGAAATCTGTAAGGGTGGCCCGAGACTATCCTGATGTCTTTGAAGAAGTTAGGGGGTTACCCCCTAAACTAGAGATAGATTTCCGCATTTATCTAGTTGATAATGTCAAGCCAGTATCATTGCCAGTTAGGCACATGGCTCCACGTGAGAGAAGGGAGCTCAGTAAGCAAATCAAGGAGTTTCTTGAGAAAATTTTTATTAGGCAAAGCATTTCTGAATGGGGTGCTCCGGTGGTATTCGCCACTAAGGCGGATGGTTCGCTTCGTCTATGTGTTGATTATCGAGAGTTGAACAAGCTGACAAAGAAGAATAGGCACCCGTTACCGAGGATGGATGATCTCTTTTGGTGCTTCTGTTTTCTCTCAACTCGATCTAGCCACCGGATTCCATCAGCTTAGAGTAGCTGAGGATAGCATTGATAAAACTGCGTTTAGGACCCCAGATGGATTCTTTGAATGGCTTGTCATGCCATTCGGTTTGACTAATGCACCCGCATACTTCGTGGACTTGATGAGTAGGGTGTTCAGGGAGTTCCTTAATAAGTTTGTTGTTTTCTTCGTGGATGATATTCTGATCTTCTCAAAGGATGAGGAAGAACATGCAAGGCATCTCAAGGAAGTGATGGATACGCTTAGAGCGCATCAGATGAAAGCCAAGTTCTCCAAATGTCATTTTTGGAGAAGGGAAGTTCGGTTTCTTGGACATATAGTTTCTAAGCAAGGCATAGCGGTGGATCCCGCGAAAGTGGTTGTGGTTCAAGATTGGAAGACTCCTAGGAATGCAACCGAAGTAAGGAGCTTTCTCGGTTTGGCGGGCTACTATAGGAAGTTCATCAGGGACTTCGCTAAGATTTCGGCCCCTCTTACTAAGTTGACGAAGAAGAACTTAGTCTTTGCATGGGACTGGGAGTGTGAACTTGCTTTTCAAAGGCTCAAGAGAGCCCTTACCTCAGCTCTAGTTTGGCAACGTGGATTGGCATTGTTTTCAAGAGATAGCTTTCTGCGTGGGATACCATATAATATGTAAATGAGATCCAAGATTCACTAACGAATCTTGGAAAGCTTGCACGAAACCATGAGCACGCAGTTATGTTTAAGCCAAGTATTTTATGCAAAGAATAAGTGGAAGTGGAACGAGAGGCAACGGTGAAATGAGTTCTAACTCATATTTTGGGAACAAGAATTAAGAACTACGGAATTGCGAAGTTAAAAGATGGTCAGGGCACGATGGGATTAAGCACAAGAAAATGCGGCTTAGAAGATCGAAGACTAGATACGTGCATTTAATCTCTTTCTAAGAGTATATCCTTGATCCCTGTTGTTCTGTAGAGCCTACTCGCATGCTATCTTTTAAGTATATCCTCTCGGCCCTATCCTCAATCTTAGATCTGTTGCAAACCCCCTAAGGAGTATGACTAGCCTATTTGTGATATATGGTTGGGGTGAGGAAGTTCGTCACCAAACTATTTGGGCTTTATGGGATATGGGTAATAATTGATAGACTTACGAAGAGAACCCATTTTTCAGGTGAAAAGCAAGAGGACCGTATCATGGCTAGCATCTGTTTATCTTCGAGAGATAGTATGGTTGCATGGAGTTCCTTCTAGCATAGTTAGCGATCGTGACCCAATTTTCACCAGCCAGTTCTGGAATAGTTTGCAAGAAGCGATGGGTACGCGATTGAATTTGAGTACAGCCTATCACCCCCAGACAGATGGCCAAACCGAAAGGGTGAATAGAGTGCTAGAAGATCTTTTGAGGCTCTGTGTTATTGACTTTGGTAGTACTTGGGAAGACCACCTTCCCCTTGTAGAGTTCGCTTATAATAATAGCTATCAAGCCAGCATAGGGATGACACCATTTGAAGCTTTGTATGGGAGGCCGTGTAGGTCACCAACTTGTTGGTGGGAGACAACAGATAGACTTATACTTGGGCCCGATATGATACGGGACACATCCGAGAAAGTTGAATTAGTGAGAAGAAAGATGAAAGCGGCCCAAGACAGACAGAAATCCTATGCTGACAGACGAAGGGCGGATTTGGAAATCGAAGTGGGAGACATGGTTTTCGTGAAGGTTTCTCCTTTACGTAATGTGGTTCGTTTTGGAGCAGTGGGGAAGCTGGCACCAAGGTTCGTAGAACCCTTCCCTATCATAGAGAGAATTGGGAAGATGGCCTATAAGGTGGAATTGCCCGAGAAGCTAGCCGGAGTGCATAATGTCTTTCACGTCTCGCATCTCCGAAAGTGCCTACATGAGTCCGCCAAAGTGGTTGAACCAAGCATTCTTGAAGATATTGAGGTAGAGAAAGAAGCAACCGTGAGAAAAGCTCTGATTCGTATCTTGAGAACGGAGATCAAGAAACTAAGGAATCGAGAAGTCAAATTGGTGAAAGTTCAGTGGGGTGAAGCCGACGAAGATGCAACTTGGGAAACCGAGGAGAAGATGCGTGGGCTTTATCCACTTCCTTTTGAGGGTACATTCTCGATCTCTTTTCCTAATTAGCATATCTTTCTTTTTGCTATCCGTGTTTATCCTGTTTGTCTAATTATCTCGTTAATCATGTTATGAGGACCTTAGGTAGAAACCCTTTGGATGAAACATGTATTTGAAACATGTTATGCTTGATGGTTGCAAGTGGTTGCAAGTGTTTGCACGTGGATACTCGTGGATGCATGATACACATTAGGCACTAAGATCGGCTCACACACTTTCATACCGCATATGCATGAGTGTTTATGCTTATTCATGGATGAAACTTGTTATGCTATCACGTGGATGTTGCATATGGATGAATGTTACGTGCACTCATGTAGAGACTATGAGTTATGTTAGGAATTTGCATACATATGGACTCATTTCACTAACATGCTTTGCATTAAGGAGGTTTACTGAATCAGTAACCGCCTGATTTTTGCATTAGATAAGTACATATACACACACCTTTGCATATGATCATACAGCATTTAGAATCCTTTAAGGACAATGACTGCACGTGGATGATGTTTTGAGTAGATGGGTGATGGATGGTAGGATACGTTCTTCCTAACTTGGAGATTTCGGGGACGAAATCCTTTAAGGAGGGGAGAATGTAAAAACCCGTATTTTTGAATAACATGTTATAACATAAATGGAGGCAGAATTAAACTATAAAATCTGAATCAAGGGAAATGGTCTGTGCCATTGCGTTCGTCTCGGAAAAATACGCGAAATAGAGTCTGAGTTTTCGAAAATTGGAGTCCGTATGACCAAGATATGGCCTCGCGAAGTTTCATGAAAAATTCACAAATTAAAGTATACTTAATTAAGTGAAATGGGTTGCGCAGAGAAATATATATATATATTGATATATATATATATATATATATAATTGAAAATTTAATAAATAAATATGCAAAAATGTTCATAACAGAGAATTGGGAGAGGGGAATAACCGAACCGGCCGATTTTTGAGGTCGACCCGAGCTCGCTGGGTCGACTAGGGGTTAATCCAGGGTGTTTGGCTGTCAACCCGTGGGCCAATTCGCTCAAATGAAGATTTTGCATTTGAATGGTTCTCATGGTTCAGCTATAATCTAAAGGCCCTAGATGGTTCCTACACTTGACTTCTTCCCCAAGACATGCTTTGATGGCTTGGATTGAATCTAGGGTTAATCCTATGGCTAATATTACCCTAATCTTCTATAAAAAGGACCTAACACCTAGCCTAAATCATCATTATTCATTCCTACAACTAAACTATGCCAAAATTGTTCCTCTCATGGCCTCCACTCTCATGCTAAAATTTCTAAGTTAAATTATATGAGAGATTTTGAAGGCATACAAGTATTTTCAAGCTTGTATGAATGTTCTTAGTTTGCATTCAAGTCAAGTTGCAACATTTCTATTTCAAAGCAAGGGTTTTTATTGATTTGGCTCAAGGGTTTGTCATTTGGAGCTTGCATATTTGGGTATTTTTGGTGATTGCATAAGGGCTTCGTCTCAATCTTTTAATAACTATTTATTTGTGTCTTCATAGCATTGTAAGCCCTTTTCTACTTTCTCTTTATTGAACTCTAAAGTTAAATGAATGATGCAAGTTTGGTTGATCATTATATGCAAGTTTGGTTGATCATTATATGCAAGTTGGTTGATCATTATATGCAAGTTTGGTTGATCATTATATGCAAGTTTGGTTGATCATTATGCAAGTTATGTATGACACATGTTATCATGTTATGCAAGTTTGGGTTGATCATTATACACATATTATCATGTTATGCAAGTTAAACTTGATTTTATGGCCTTAAAGCTTCAAGCTTTATGTTAAAGGTTGCATTTTGGCAACATGAAAGTTATCATATCCCTTATGATAACTTGCATGTGAGCCTAAATGCGAACTTCTAGCAACTTCTACATGTTATTTATCACCATGTATCACTTATATGCTAAGTTTGGTTTTATGAATGCTTTTGAAGCCTAATAATGCAATATGCAAGTATATGAACATATGTACATTTCATATGCCACCATGATAAACTTGTGGCTTCAATACCTTTATGTCATGATTATGCTAAGTTCCCCATTTTATCCTTTATGCGTTGTTGCGATTATGTAAATGATGGGATTACGTTGGGGTTGGGTAACATTATGACATAAACATGGTTTTTATAACATAACGTGATATGTTAACTTGTAATTATGTTTTGGAGACATAATGGACATGACACTTAGCAAATATGAGTGTGGCCAACTCGAGGTTGGGTTGAGTTTGTAGCATAAATCTAGCCGGACCTGCCCGGCTTAACTAGTGGCTACAAACAATAGGACCCAATGTGAGAAGTTGGTCATGTTGTGCTCGAACCCAAGGTTAGACCTAGTTGTGGTGTAAAGCTACCCGGACCCGCCCGGCTTAACTAGTAACCACAACAAAGTATAATGTGAGAGGTTAAAGCGCATTAAGTTAATTAATGCCTCCTGATTAGTGTTAAGTCGTGGTCCACTTAATACTTAACCAATTTGGGCTTGATGGATTAATCGAGGTTAAGTCAGGAGCCTTGGGTACTCTTAACCGATTTAATCCACGTTTGGATCGGGTTAACCACATTCAACCCGTTAAGAAACCCTAGTTGCGTGGTCCTTTTCAGCAGTAACCTTCTAGGTAGTATCATAAGACCCTAGGACTAGGCTAGGGTGGGGCACGATTACTGGGCTGATTGTAAGAGACCAAAAGAGACGGCTGAATGATGCCCCGGTTGTTCAGGCGGACCATGGTTGTGCACATCAAGTCCGGAGTTGAACACGGGCACCGGTAGGTTTGGACTGTGCATCATGGTATTGTGTCTGAGGGTTACACCGTAGGGCCAGATACACCCTAGGGTGGACCCTGCACAGTCAACTACATTACATGATTAGGCCGCATGACACCGACACTTGACGAGTTAGGCTTATAGGGAGCCGATCGACTAGACCGTGTAGTTGGACCTTAATTTAGGTCACCTCATGATGATGGGCCAAGCTTGGGCCAAGGGATCAATTCTTGTTTTTACTTGACATGTTAGAATGCTAGTACACCCGTGGTGCAAAACTTAACCTTAATTATGCGATGACACCTTTATCTATCTTGTTAGTTAATCATCATGCCAGTATGTTGTTATCCTTATGTTCATCTCACGTTCTCATGCCAGTTAACTTTACTAGTTCATAGACAGATAGTAGTAGGGCTTACCAGTCTTTTTGACTGACCTGTTTTCTTTCGCCTCTTTTCTTCCGTTCCCCCCCCCCTCAGGTTCTCAGGGTGGGAACATTGGAGCTTAACGTGGATCTTTACAGCTTGCTTACTGGATTTGCTTATGTACGGTTTTGGACATTGAGCTAGCTATGGTTTATCACTTCATTTTGGGGATAGTACTTTATGTATTTCAGTTTATGCTTTTATCTAGACTTTGTTGTTGGAAAATAATGACCAAGTACTTTGTTGTAACATGACTACGGTTTTGAAATGCTATGTTTTATCCGCTGCTTTACTACTCTGTTTTACTTATATGTTCTGTCTTGTGATATCTGCATGCATGTTTACCTTGTTTAACGCCCCTCCAAAGCTAATGTCCTTGCAAGAGTGGCATTGGCGGAGGTGGGGTGTTACATTTACCAATTGAGAACCTGTCGCTGCATATGAACAACGTATATAAGGCGCCACACTATTCGGACTTCCGGTTAAAGGACTTACCAAGCTATTATCTGAATCCGGCATTTTCACAAATACCTAACAAGCACTAATTGCTCTGATACTAACTATTAGAACCATTGTGATTAATTCAATTCAAGACCACTCAAATCGAATATCTAAACCACAAGCACCTTGCGGAAAATGGGATCACTGTTACATTTGCAAAAACAACCAATCCAATAACTCTAGTCACCAAAAAATCATCCACCTATCTCAAACAATCCAAATCTCAATCACAAGCGATAAAATAACGACAATAGTAGCAAAATTAAATCACATGCAGATTTATAGTGGTTCCACTAACAACTTGTTAGTGTAAATCCACTTTGGAGAGAGTATTTTATTACCACGATGAAAGAAATACAAGAGATTGATACATGATCACTATATTTCAATATATAAAAGAGTTTGAGGAGAATAGAATTGAAGAATTGCAATTAGGTTATAAACCCTAATTTAACCCTTGAGAATTAAACCCTTGATTTGATCAAGTCTCCAAGCTCCCTATTTGAACACTAGAAAATAGCTTATATAGGGATAGACAAATATATTAGGCAATTCCCAAAATTGCCCCCAAGTCTTCATAAATCATCTTGCCAATTTTTAGCCCGAAACATCCCAAAACAAGCCTTAGATGTTTGTCGCGGCTTATGACAGAAGTCTGACCCGGTTAGAGAATTATTTGTTTCAGCTTAGACGTTTGTCACCTATGACAGACATCTGTCACAAGTCTCAGGGAACATCACCCTGACAACTCAGACTTCTGTTACAGGGTACAACAGACGTCTATCGTGCAACATAACAGAAGCCTTGCACATTTTCACCTCTATCTTTTGCGTACGGGCTTGGATTTGCGAACGATCTCCTCCGATGTGAAGCTATTTTCATTCTCTTTGGTCTAACATATAGTATCACAAACTTCAACAATATATATATATATATGGGTACACCTACCTACCCCAAATTCAGGTGCAGCTACCACCCTAATATGCACACATCTATGTATAATTTTCGCACCTACCCATTTCTTTAAGGATAAGCAAGTTAATAAGGTAAGAACCTACCAAGAGCCTACTGGAATTTCTTATACCCAAAAATCGTGCCTACCCGATCTCCATATCACATAAACTATAGTTTATTTCACACATGCTTAGTGGAAATGCATCAGCCTTCACACATGCAAATCAAATCACATTTCCACAGCTAAAGTTGAAAAAACAAGGCAGCTATTTGATATTTTCCTTTCAACTACACCTACTTTACAGCTATCGAAATTATCCCCAACCTACATCTGCATATGAAAAGAAAATACAACAGCCTAGGAGAAGGAAAGGAAATCACGGTTGCATGCCTAAATGTAGCATTTGAAAGACGTTGTTCTAATCCAAAAATTCTTCCCACCTATATATGTGTGTGTATTCGTTGCCTCACTATTCCTTTCCCCTAGCATGAATAAATAAATCAGTAATCTTCCTTCCATATTTACATGCAGCCTCCATATTAAATCAAAACAACAAGTGTGCCTTGCGCTCCTGAGTAGTTCCAGGTTTAGATAGAAATAAAGAACGCAAGGGTTCATACTGTTCGAAATAGGAGCAGTGCGGTGGAGTTGAACATTACGGAAGTGGAGGAACGGGGGACTGAGGCTGTTTGGGTTTCAAGGAGGAGATGGTTACATGGGTGGTGACGGTGAAGTTTTGTTAAAGGGCAGGGGGTTCGAAAGTTTGAAGTAGGGAAGAATACCGTATGGAGATGGGTGCGTGGAATAATAGATTGAACGGAGGCAGAGATGTGGATCTGGTTATTGAACGAAGGAATACAGTGCACGGTTATTTTGTATGAGCAGTGAGAAAGAAAAAAAAGAGGTAAGAGGGAAGGAGAAGTAGCAAGCGATGAGGGAAGATGATACAGCAGGGTACAAGAAGAGTGAACAGCGATGGACATGGAGGTACGTGATTTCATGGGAAGTAGGTTCGAAAGTATAGAGGAGACATACAATAAAAATTGAATATGCCTACTGATGCTTCAAAGTGCCTAATTACGGTTTATTGTGGCTAGTCATTTTAATTTACGTAAATTTAGATAGGGCATTGGGCCCTCAAAGAGAACAGTAAGGATGGAGTCAGCCTATTATTCAAAACAACGTATAGGAGTCGGCATGTTTTATTTCCAACTAAAGAAATGTGCGACCCATCATAGAAATTAGTTTAATAAATTATATAATTAGAAATGTTAATACTTAATTAGAATTGGTATATTAAAATGTTAATAACTTTTTTTAAATTTTTCAAAATTAGACAAGATGAGTTGCATCGGAATCTTATTGACGAACACAACATGATGATGCTAACCAAAACAAATTTTGAAGCAACGGGAATTCTTAGTTAAATTAAACGACTGTTTAAAATTGAAATCGAACTTCTTCAATGATAAATGAAAGCAAGGTGAGTACAACTTACTTAGGTTTATCTACTTATATTTTATATAAACCGAGTTTAATATTTGTGTGCTATAGTTGTTTATTATTGGATGTTTATTAAATATATTATTTTATATTGATTGAACTGACTAAATTAAACGTTTGTTTAATTTAATTGAAATCAATTGTCATTTTTAACGATTGTAACCAATTGAGGTAACTTACCTTATTGGTCACTTTTATAATAATATAAACGTACAAAATTAATAATTGGATGTTTAACTTACTGTTATTTGTTGATAGTTCGCAATTATGTCTGTATATTGAATTAAATGATATTATTTGAGTTAATCTATTTGGATGCAGGGAAAAACAGGTTGGAGGGATCCAACTGGATTCCTTAAATATATTTAGTGTTATTTGTTTTCATATTATCATTATATGAACTGTTCTTATTGGATAATTGATTTGGTTATTGATCGTTAATTTGAAATTCAACGTTTTGTTTTGTTTTAACCAATGGGAAATATTGGTTGGGTATTTGGCAGCATACGGCGTATAAACCAATCATTTTATAAATATTGATTTACATTCAGGTAAATCGATAGAAATAAAGTAATAAAAGTTTTTTTATAACTGAAGATAGATTTTGAAATCTATTATTTTGAATGAAATTTATTTAAATGGAAACATTTATTTACTATTTATTATTTAAATTTAGAATTAATTATTAAATGATTTTATAAGGAAAATTCTTTTGTTAATAAGATTATAAGCTAATGAGCATGAATTAACCTAGGGGTTAAGAGTTGAATCAATTGTTATCAAAAGACAATTAAATGGATTATTTAAATTAATTTTATTATTAATTAATTTAAAAGGAAAAACAAATTGGAGTCGGTTAACAAGTTAACCATGGTTTAAGTTGACTAAGTCGACTATTTTTTATTGAACTTAGTTAGTTGATTAATTTTTTTGAATTAATCTAATGAAAAACATATATGAGTAATTGTTTTAATTTTCAATAAGAGTTTAAAAAGAATTTACTATTTATTTCGTTAATAAAAACTTAACGACTTTTATACTAGTTAACGATGAAGTAAATTATTAATTAAATAAATATTAATTTAGGTAATTACTATTTAAATGAAATTCATTATGTAAGTAATCGAGTTTGGAATAAAGCTTAGTTGGATTGTGAAAGGAGAGTATGAATGGATTTTAATGTAAAACCTGAGTTTTATAACTAAGTTATAAAAGAGATTTTTAGCGAATATGATGACTTAAAAGTATTGCTTTCTTGATATTTGAATTAAGTAAAAGGAAATTGAGAAAAATGGGTTTTAAATTAATCCGGAGTTTATAAAAAGGATTTATGAAAGGAATGTGAAGCTAAAACGTTAAGTTTAAACAACGCTACTTAATAATGGAATTAAGTGAAATAATGGAATTAAGAACGAGATTTTCAAAAAGGAAAATGGTTGAATGGATTAGAAGTGGAATAATATGGGTTGATAAGGAGAAAATAAAGAATAAGAACCTAACTAGAGATTGGTTAAGTTCAGTGATTTCCTGAGTGTTAACCTGATGTTGATTTCTTGTAGAACCCAGTGCATTCCTCTCTAGATAGACACCATCGGAAGGTGGTTACATAACTTGTCATAGTCGGAATCCATTACGCAATAAGCACCGGTGGTTTTGATTGTATACTATGTATGTAGAGTGTGAGATGCAAGTGTTCTGCTAGATGGTTATTTATCTGATTTAAACATTATATAATATCAGAATAGATATGATTTCAAAAATGTTTTGGATTATCGTAAGGTAAAAACCGTCCGTGTTTATGTGTAGATTGGTCTTACGATTATCCTTTTTTCGAAAAGAAATGCTCTGACTTTAAAATCAAGTTGGATGTTGCTTATAAGCTTAGTTGGTTTCTCACTCTGGTTCATCAGCCTGATTCGGCGTTTGCAATGCTTGGGTTAGACCGAGCTTACAGGTTCAGGTTTGAATGATACGGACTTCACAAGGTATGCTGGAGGAGTTCAGACGTATTAGTATTTATTCCACTGTGTGTTGTATATGAGGAAATATTGTTATAACTGCCCCGATGTATTGATTATTAGTTTTACTCTGATGATTGTAAGTTTTTATTTCAAGCTCTCAATAAAGATTTATTTCTATACTATATTTTGTTCCGCTGCGATGTGAGACTCTAGTTCTGTTTTGTTCCTATTTTTCTACTTCTTATATTCTAATATTTCTTTCTTTCTTATCTCACCCTCTAATTTCTTTCTATTAACTATATAGTGTTTTCGATACTTGGGTTTTGACAAGTAATACGGGTTTATGTATTATTGTTGGAATTCAGGCATTAAATTCTACTGGGTTGTTACAGTGTATTTGTTAAAGGTAATGATGATCCAAATGACCATATAAACATTTTTTATGTCGTACTAACCCAAATTCTTCAATTGACATATTTCACACAACACGTGGAAGAAGCATTTTTGTTTAAATGCAACTGGTTCAGCAATGTTCCTGGTCCTGGATTCAATGTGCACCCAAAATATAATCTTATAGAAATAAAACATACTTCGCGTTACTATAAGTACGATCCTTTTGTACTTGCCAAACAAGATCTTTAAGTATAATACGCTCCTTATCCATCTATAAGAAGAGACAAAATAGATCGATCGGCTGTTTTTAAAACAAATGCAAGGTTTACATTTGACGAACGTAGTATTCTTGACAAACAAGCTTATCAAGCAGATGTCGAGGAAAATAGTGGAATAGTAATAATCGATGATCAAACAGAGTTTGACCTCTAAACGATGGATCGGATGCATTAATTGAAGCATTTGAGGCTATGGATGAACCATATCTAGAGGAGGAAATAGAGTCAGAATCCGAAAGTGACGAGGACTAACCAATCATCTTCATTTTAAAAAGGTAATTTTATGTTATGTCATGTAATACTATTTGTTATAATGTGATAATTTTTTGTCATGTCATATTATGTATATCGCATAGTCTTATGTTATGTTATACTATTTTTTTTACATAGCCCTTTTATGTTACGTTATATTGTTGTATGTAACAAGTATGACGTCACATGGTCCAGTAGGTGGCGATGGCAGTGGTCCATCGCAGGAGCTACCGCGTCATGCGGTGTAGCTTAAGTCAAAAGCCAACAGAGGGTAAGTATTAAGTTTCAAGTATAAATTTAATTTATATACAATAAATTATATAAATATATATACAATATCCATGAAATGTTCTTTTTTGGTTTCACACAGGGGTTTTAAGTTAGAGCCTTTTAATATAGTCTTAACGATATCAAAATGCGCTTATCAAGCTCGTATGACTTCATGTTGGCCCACGTGGACACCGATACCAGGAATTGTCAAGGAGACTATTTGGCAGGATTTTCTGGTACGTGTGATATATCATTTATTACATTAAGTAGTCATGCTCCTATTTGATTAGTTCATATTTATGTTTTATTTTAAAAATGCAGGATGCGGTGGATCTCCAAGAGACAGATATGGACCTCTTCAAGCGCCACTGGAACAGTAAAGTGGCTAAAAATTACAGAGAAACAATGAATAGCATAAAATTGGGTGGAAAAAAATGGATGGGATGAGCGCTAAGGTATTGGATGATCTGCATACTTGGTGGTATAATGAGGAGTTTCGGGTAAATTAACTGCATATTTAATTTAAATTGCTTTTCTAATTAATATATAAATTACGATAAAATATTTTTTAAATTTAAATGTATAGGCCACGTCCGCGAGAAATGCAACAGATAGGAGCAAGAACCTGGTTACACAACGAGGTGGTTCTAAGTCGTTCCAACACCATCGCGAGGACATGATATATTTATTAATTACATAGTTAAAGATTTTAATTTATAAGTTGTTAAAAGTTATAGTTGATTTAACTTTAAGTTCTAATTTACATATATATATATATATATATATATGCTTATTTCTGGAGAGTCAGCGTTGTGTTGCTGTATCGTACTGGGATGTTTTTGAGCATACACATGCATTGAATCAGATCGACGACCTAGGCTTAGTTTCCCACTCTTGGGACCACGATGCCACGGCGCGTGAAGCATATGTAAGTATAACATAGTTAACTTAAATTTCTAATTTAATTAAAATAGTGTTATCTGAATTCAATTGTATTTTGTTTAACAGGATAAATTTCAGCAACAAAGGGCATAGATGCTTGAGGAGACTGGGAGGACCGAGTTGACTACCGAGGATGAGGATAAGATTTTTGATGTTGTCATGGATCCACCTACTCGGAACAGGCACTATGGTTTTGGCAATCTAGCGGTTATATAAACTAAAATTTATAATAAAAACTGAAATTTACTCGAATTGCTATTATGGAATACTAAAAATCTAGAATTATATACAGGTTACGACATCTCAATGTTGGAGAATGCATTTTTGATGACAACAACCTTATTTTAATATTAATTGATTATAAAATATATACTAACACTTCTATCTAGGAAATATATATACACATATATATATATATACACATGCAGGATTCATATATAGGAATTATTACTGAAGACTGTACAGTTTAATAATATTAGAGATTCAGATTTTGAGAGATGATTCAAGACTCATGAGTATTCAAGATTTCAAGAGTTCAAGATAAATATGGTAATAGAGTCTAGTTTATGTAAGAATCTGAATAACACTACAGGTCCTAATTCAAATTCAAGTTCTATTTTTCAAATTCTGATTCCAAATTCTATTTTCAATCTCTAACAATTGGTATCAAAGCAAGGTCTTTCAAAAAGTTCATAATCTGGTTTTTGAAAATTTTAAATGGAAAATTTTGAAATGATTTATAACACTAGTTTAAATCTATGTATTGCATCAGTATTAGATAAGTCTGCATTCAATTTTATTGAAAAATCAAATTACTATTTGATTTTTGAAATTTGAATCTTTAATATGTTACAAAACCATCAGGATATTGTTGTTTAAAATTGTAGATTAGTTAGTTTGAAAATTCATTTAATTATTTGAAAAGTTATTTGGTTATTTGAAAAGTTGTGTTGTTTTACAGGAATAGACGTGTTATATGACTATTGGATATTCAAACTCTGAAAAATGGGTGATGTAGCTGTTGAAAATTCAAATTCCGAAATGGTGTATTACATGGTTATTGAGAATTCAAAATTATTATGAACAACTTGGTAGAAATAAAAAAACAAGGGAAGAGTAATGACGATTGGTGAAAAGACATCAAGAAGAAATTATGCCATTGATTTCATGTACTTCTCTTCATTCGCAACTTTGAATTTTCATCTACAACTTATCTTCATACTGTACTTATCTTCATTTGCTTCGTAATGCCGCTGATTTCATGTGAATCCGTCAAAAATTGACAAAGTAATGATCAAATGAAATTTTGGTGAATAAAGAGAGAAGGAAACCAAAAATATCAACGATTATCTTCAAATTGCATCCACAGGTTAGACTTGTTTGTCTCAAATCCTTTTATAGATTGTAGTTCTCATTCTCGTGGTCGTTTTGATTGGTAGATCGTAAAATTCCGATCAAAATTGAGTGAGATATGACTATTTGAAGTTGGCAATGCGAAACTGAATAACTGTTACGGGATTTCATGCATCTCTCTTATTGTTTCGACTTGCTGCACTTCAGTACCATCCAAATTCATCCCCAAACTGTTACTAGATCGTAATCACTGAATTTCTCTTCAATTTTCCACTGATTTTGTCGAATTCCTTTAAGAAACAAAGAAGTTATGCCTCTTGAAAGTTTAATTGATAGTGAAAAACGAGAAGAAGAAAAAGAAGAGAAGAGATTGTGAGGAGACATGACTTTTGGGCCTTTATATAGTAGTTGAAGTGTCCATTCATTCAAAACTCAAAATTCAAATTCGAATTCTGGCGCCAAGTTGGTTGAACTACTAATTCTTCAATATATTTCTCATACGGTGTTCAAATTCAGCAAATGAATATACTATCCTGATCAGAAAAACGAGACCGTCGCAATAAAGAAGATTTCATCAACAATTTCTGAAAGATGCGAACGTGTGGTTCATAACAATGGAAGAACAATAAAAAGAAGGATTGCAAAAAAAAGGTACGTCTTAATTAATTTTTAAATTTTTGGTTGAGTGGATGCTTTGATTGTCTTGCTTGTTTGCCTTGCTTTAAATTTGAAATTTAAAACTCAAATTTGAAGCTTAAAACTCAATTTTGAATTTTGAAATTCAAAATATCAATAAAATAATAAATATAAAATAAATTTTGGATATATGTTAGGATTAATATTATTTCTAGATATAGTTAAACCTGAAATATAACTCGATAATTTAAAAACAAAGTCACAAAACCTTATGTTCTTTGAAAATTATGCATGAATGTCGACATACATATGTCCTGATGTCACATAAAGGCTTTCAAACTTTCAAACTTCACTCCATTTTTTTAATTAGAAAATGCCAGTTTAAACTCTGGTTATTAACTTTGTTTGTCTACTTATTTTCTTATATCTTGTTTCAAAACATACATATTAAAAGTATATAAATTAATAAAATTATATAAACATGTTAATATGATATACAAAGTTAATATAACTTTTTGATATTGTTATAAAATATAAATTTATTTATCTTTTATATAGTTTAAACATGCATAGTTTAACTTATATATTATTCATATGATTTCATAACAATTTTGGGTTACATTATCACGAATACTATTTGTAACTTGTTTACACCAAAAATGGTCTAAACACCCAAGGTACTAAACCGTACTTCACCAATTCGGTAAGAAATAAATGGAACCGTGTTTAATTAGCAATAAAAAGTGAAAAATGCGAGAAAAGTAAAGTAGAGACGAGATTTAGAGTGGTTCACCCGTTAACGAGGCCTACGTCCACTATGAAGGTGATTTCCTGTCTTGTAATGAGAATTACAAAGTACATCAACTCTCTCTTTTCATACATTTCTACACCCGCTCAATATACTCTCATTATTATATTTCAACCTAAGGAATTATACAAGAGAATAGTGGAATCTAAGGAGAAGAAGGATGGATGAATGATTGAGAAGAAGGATGTCTTCGTTTTCCTTCATCGTAAGATTATGCTTGACGCCATGGCCGAATCTGTGGTTGAGGATGAAGTTCGGCAGTACTTCGTGGTTTTTAGAAGCTGATCCCTTTTATGTTGGTAGCCATGGTGTATTTATAGGTCAACTCCCCTTGGTAAATGATCTGGAATCCCTTTATCCAAGCTGTGGATCGTTCATTCTGTTAATTACGACCATGCCACTGGCTAGTTGTAGCCAACTGTCCGTGGCTGTATCCAGTTATCATGTGCGGGCGGCTCGTTTGAGTATCTTGGAGGGCTGAGCGGGTCCATAGGAGCGGGCGTCCTGTGAGCGCTTTGAGAGTTTTTCTAAGAGCGAGATGCGGGTCTGGAGTTGGTTCTCCTTTGCTCCTTGCGTGACCGCCCTTCTTGGTCCAAGGGCGCTCGTCCTCTTGTTGTCTTTATATGGTGTTGTTTTGCTTTACGGCTGTGCTATGAGGTCGCTCTCGCGTATGTTGATTGGGCGACTTGCTTTATTTCAGTGTTTGAGCGGTTCTTAGGATATGCGACCTTTATCTTTATCGGGTCGCACTTCTCATAATATGTTATGCTGTTATCTTCGGTCGCACTAGTTGACTTGACCTGCCCTGGGTTCAATATTTGGATCTTGCTCTGCGCGGTTGCATTGTGCACGGCCGACCCTGGTAATATCTGCCTTGTACCCTTTACCCAATGTGCATATGGATTTTCAGGGATTAACACTTTCCCCTCGAAGTCCATGATTTCTTTTTGTACGGAATCACTGGCTTCGATATATTTGATTGCACATTGGTTGGTGGGTTTGTCCAGACTTGTTGAGGGCTCGGTCGTGCCAAATGTGAAGATTACTTCATTGTTGCTGATTGATATCATCTTTTCCTGAGAGGCCCGGTATATATTTTTTATTGTGCGAGTAGCTAAATTTCGGGATGCCAGTTGGGACTTGATGAGACACTTTTGTGTAGTCAGACACTAAGCTGACGTGGCGAGGATTTCCTGGATGAATGCCTTTCAATCTTCCTTATTTACCTCCATCTGTTCGCTTTTGATTGGTTTTCCCACGTACATCTATGTGCGCTGGTTTTGAGCGATTTCCTACTCTTTTGAGTACTGGGCTTATTGATTTGACTGTTGGGCTATTGAGTAACCGGATGAAAATACTATTTTGGTTTGCCAGCCCTTTCGTCTATCTTTTATATATTATTTTGCTACATATTTTTTTAAAAAAGAAATCTTTAATGGCGGCGTCGTTTCAAGCGGTTTTCTTTACCGTTGGGATCCCTTTTGCAACCTCTGAATATCACAGTTCTTTTATTGTTTCAATTTGCACTCGTGCGTGGCTCCATCATCAAGGTTTCTGCAATCTTGAGATCGATTCAACCGAGTTGTTTGCCTAGGTTTGAAACTGCTCACTTGTCTGTAAGCAAATTTCTCCCTTGATTTTATCTTAACCCATTTTTGGAGTATGAATCTGATCGTGCGACCTTGTGGTTTCTAAGTAGGATTTTCCCTTTTCTAAAATTTCATAACTTTAGGTGGCTATCTATGTTGAACCAAGTCGAAAGGTTGGATCGAGAAGAAAGTTTTGACCAAGTTACGTCTACGTCCCATGTTGTTTCTTCGATGGGTGCTGCCCAAGAATTCCCACAACCTCGTGCGCTTTCTGAAGAGCACAGTGAGAGGCACCCGATGGAGCTTCCACCCAGTTCGTTCTGTCAGCTGTGCAAGAAATTTGGGATTTCGGAAAAGGACGAGGCCAAGCTGCCTACGGGAGAGGAGTTCGTTGATATTCCTACTAAGGGATTTGTTGTTGTTACTCGTGGCATGTTGAAAAGCGGAGCGGTTCCTCCCTTTAATCCTTATATAGAGATGATTCTCCAGAACTTGGCCATTTCCCCGTACCAGTTACATCCTAATGGTTACGCAATTTTGACAAGTCTTTATGTCCTTTTTATGAGGGAGAAACATCGGGCTCCTTCGTTTAGGGATATACGCTCTTTGTATGCTTTTAGGAAAAGAGACCAGCGTCCCTCATTTATTTTTATGGAAAGCCGGGGTTTGAAAATAATCACTGGTTTAGAGGATAGCGTGCGAGGATTCCCCAATCAATACTTCTTTGTCCGATGTCCCGATAAGTTTTGCGATCTTTGGAAGGTGGTCGGTAAGTATCTTTATTCCTTGAATTCCAACTCGCTCTTTCTTCCTTTTGGTTTTGTTTTCCTAGAATCTTTTGGATATATTGCAGTGCTTCCTGATCAAAGCATACTCTTTGACCAAGATCTATGCAACTCGTTATTAGCCGTCGACGCGGGGCAGAGGAATAGGAAATTCCTTATTAACGAAGTGTTCTTAAGGCAATACAACTTGCTTTCATCTCTGCGTACCTTCCCAGTGGATGCTTCCGGCAAGAAGAAAGCCATCAGCAAATCCCCTATCAAGAAATCTTTAGAAAAAGGATGTTAGCGTCATAGGGAGCAGCGGGGTATCTTCCAGCAGCAGAGCGATCCCTGCCAAAAAGGTAGTATCCAAGCGTCCAAAGCGCAAAGCCTCTAAGACTTTAGTGGTTTTGCACGAAGAAGATAGGTCTTTGCTAGATGGAGCCGCCCGAGGAGATGCGAATGTGACTCCTTCAAAGATTGCCCCGGAACAAGTTCGGGTAGCGGAGCAGCTCGACGAAATTGTAGAAACTTCTGTAGAAAACCAGGGAAGTGGAGGGAACTCTTCTGAAGAAAACCAAGAAGAAGATGATTCAGGGACTTCAAAAGGACTTGATCCTCCTGACTTGGCTGGAGAGCTCGTTCAAGGTAAGATCGCTTCCCGTGCATTCTTATTTCAAAAACCTTTTAACCGTGAGACTTTATGAAAAAAAACCTTGGTTTTGGGTTAAAGCCATATCCCATAAAGCTTTTAAGACTCCTTTCTCATTTTTCTTCAATCACGGTGTTTAGATTTTCTTTTCCTTCTTAGATCCAGGAATGGAGTCATCTTTATCGGGAAGTTTTTCTCAGCAATTTGCTCTTGTTGATCCACGGAATCTCTTGCAATCTAGTCTTTCTCACTGTCTTAAGCGTCCCCGTCTATCTTCAGACCCTCTGACCCAAGATGTTCTTGAAGCACCACTGGCGAGTTTGCTAAAGAAGAAGAAGCATGACCATTCTCGGGTATCTGGAGGAGAAAACCAGGATACCGAGAAGAGAGGAGGCAATAATGAACAGGCTGGGCTCGATGGGTCTTCTGAACTAGCTAAACTTCCATGCCCCAGTTCTTCGGTCCCTGTGAAGCCATTTATTAGATCCTCTATTTCCGATGTGCCTGCTCTTTGCCAGATTCAAGCGATTCTTGATAGACCTCCCTACAGAGTTGCCCCTGGTAATCATAAGTTGATGGATAGGTACGGAGACTGGGACTTGAGGGGAATGGACCTTGACTTGGAATTGTCTCCATACGATGACCAGAGCGCCGTTGGGGAGTTGGGTGCCATAAAAAACTATGTGACCTCCCAGCTTGCCACCGTCGTGGGTCAGCTTGAAGTTCAGTTGGATGAAGCTAAAAATACTTCCAAAAAGCGATTTGAGTCTTGGGATAAGTTCTTCTTCGAATTTCAGAAGTTGAATGCACAGCATCTTGAACGTATTGAACTTCTGGAGAACGACAAGACTGAGCTGAGCCACGTGATTGAAGGTCAAGCAGCCGAGATTTCATTCTTTAAAGATGGGAACAACAGAATGAGTAGCTTAGAAGCCGACAACAGAAGTCTTCAGGAAGAGATCAAAACTGCCAAGAAACAACTTGACGAGGCTCGAACTGGCCGTGAGTTTGCTGAATCTCAATTAACCTCCGTACAACAAGCTATGGTCTCTTGGCGGCGGGAGAAAGCAGTGTTCGAAGGTAAACTTGCCTTCCAGAGTAAGGCTCTCAAAACTTTAGAAGGAGATAAAGCGAGGTTAGCCGGCGATCTTGAATGAGTCCGAATTAAGACTGAAGAGACCCTGTTTCGATTTTACACCCTCAGCGTTATGACCCGCGGAAGCTTGAGCTATTTGAACAAGGACTTTCCCCGTACACTAGGCCTTGTCTGGGAGGAGGTGCTCAGTTACTCCATAGATAAGGAAGATAGTGTTTTGCAAGAAGCCCTTCTTAAGCCCAAAGATCGTGATGCTTTGGAAGAAGGCAGGAGAATATTGGCTGGCGCGCGAGCTCGATACCTTGGAAAAGAAATCCAGAATGTTGTTCCTATTCATGCCTCCGGTCCTGCAGGAGATGAAGTTTTGGGATCCCAAATTCCTCTGACGGGATCTTCTGTTGCTAATGAAGGTACTTCTGAGGTTCACGGTGGTCATGATGTCGCTGAAAAAATTGTCACATGATATGCTGTTGTTTTGCATTTTGCAGTTTCAACTTT
Organism: Allium sativum; assembly: GCA_030737875.1. Taxonomy (NCBI): domain Eukaryota; kingdom Viridiplantae; phylum Streptophyta; class Magnoliopsida; order Asparagales; family Amaryllidaceae; genus Allium; species Allium sativum. The sequence goes on along the minus strand of CM060921.1, from coordinate 593,135,216 downwards.
ACGACCATGTATCTTTATGATGAATTTGTATTTTGTTATCATGTGTTAACATCTAAATGCTATAATTTATCGTAATTTTATTTGTTCGCATCGTATTACGCTTTTATGAGTCGCGCGATGATTACGTTTTTACGTCGTTATTCGTTTAATATTGTTGTTTTGCCTTGAATTTGGGACATCGTATTTCCATTTTTGCCCCCTTCTTTAAGGGGTTTAGTTCTTATTACGCATGCATTCACGTTTTTATTTGGTCTGGTAATTCAAACCCTTTAAGTTCATTTTTGGATAAATGCACTTATAAGGCGCAGACATCTTGTTGTACACTTAATCTTATTGTACATTTAATCTAGTTCCTCATTGATTTGGCGTCCCAAATCCTTTGGAAACATGATTAAATGCATTCTGTATGTTCAGTTTGCGTGTTTTTGTTTTTATGTATCCAATCCCATATCTCACTAATTCAGTGACCCGAGCCCTTCGGAGACTGGTTTTGGATACGTGCCCCCATGGGAGGACTTGGGTTACAATTTTTGACCTAATTTCGATCTTATTTGATCTGACGTATTATGATCAAATAGAGACCTAAATTGGATACCCTCAAATGGCCAGGATTTCTGATACCCCCTTTCGGCTAGGATTTCTGCTGTTGTAGTCCATCCTTGGCTTTGTTTGACTTGGTTAACAACAAAGAACAAGAATGGCCACCTCCTTTCGGTCGGGTTTCTGTTTTGGTGCCGGTCCTTCCAGCATGTTTAATCCTTCCCCATTTTATGCTTTATCCCGAGGAGCGGACACTATTTCATCTCATCGGGCCTTGACTCAAAAGGGATAAACTTTGTGCCCTTCACCTAACAAGGCGCCCCTCGTGATTGGCATTTTTTTTCTTTTCGGGACATGTCGGTTTTTCTGACTTTTTGCCTTACCTTAGGACACAAACTGAAACACCCCACCTCCGTTAGGGTCACTCTCAAAGGGAATGCCCTAATTTTGGTGGAGGTTTATAAGTATAAGTCACAGATATACAAGACAGATATAAGAACACATATTTGTAAACAGCGGAAAAACAACAACTTTTATTTCATAAAAGCAAATACGTGTTACAAAACATCACCATGATTGTCTTACATCTTTTTCCAAAAACATAACATAACACTTTCATAATCTGTCTTGAGTACATTATTTAAAGAAGCATAAATAAAACATAGATAAACTGCAAAAGTCCCCATAGTGGATTGTCCAAAGCCATAGTTCAAAACAGGAAAGTCCAAGCAATACATTTCTCTTCTTCAAGCTGGATGTTAAGGTTGGTCAAGCTGCTGTGTTCCCTCCCTGTGGACCTGGGGGGGGGGGGAACGGAAGAAAAGAAGACGAAAGAAAAGTAGAGTCAGACATAAAGCCTGAGTAAGTCTAGTACTATTATGTCTATGAATAAAGAACTGGGTATGATAAGTATAAAAAAGAAGTGGGAAAGCACTATAATCTTGGTTAAGTTGTCTAGGGTCGAATATACTATCGTACCCCATGTTAATCTCTGAACCCATATAAACTAGTTTCCAACTGGCACCCCATAATCAGGGTGATGTGATCCATTCAATGATGATCGGCTCCTACTCGCATAGTTACATGTGTCTTACGGCCCCCGATGTTGTAGTTACCTATGCTGGTCCCACCATGGGTTGTATCAAGTCCCATGGCAGCGGCCCGACACAACCTTAGAATGCACAGGTATGCTACTGGTGCCCAGTGCTTTATTTTTCTACGCCGGAGTGTGTGCACGCCCGCACCCCGTTAGAACCTACACTGCTACACCACCGCCGTCGATTTGACCTCTTACAATCAGCCCAGTAATCGTGCCCCACCCTGCCTAGTTTCAGGGTATCCTGATACACCTTCTAGGGTTACTGTTGAAAAGGGTCCCCCGTTACTAGGTTTTCTATCTCTAGCCAACATGCTAAGTTGGTTAAGTGTTTTCTAACCTAACCCCCACCAGTCCGTTTAATTTAGCATGTTCCATTTTGATTAAGTCTTTAGTTCACTTAATCCTAACAATCCTGACTCAGCCTTAATTGTCTTATTAAGGCCCTGACCTCTCACATTAGACAGGTATTGTTGTGGCTGCCTGTTGCCGGTTGGTTCCGGGCAGTCTTACGCCACAACTCAGTCTAACCTCGGGTCCTTATTGGGCTCCATGTTTAACCTCCCACATTGGATAGGTATTGTTGTGACTACTGGACAGCCGGGCGGTTCCGGGCAGGTTTACATCACAACTCAATCCAACCTCGGGTTAAACACATCGTATGTTCTACATTTACATATTTTGTCTTTCTTCCTTATTTTCTTATATGTAAATATTTGCGGCCCATTATTAAATGGTGTAAAGGTTACACCAATCATGGGCCCAACCCATACTTGAATTTGGGCCCTTCTATTTTGTATTTTCATTCATTAGTAATTTTAACCCAACGTTATTTTCCCCCGTTTAACTTGTCCGTTTATTATATATATGTTGGGCTTAGCCTTTTAAAGCCCAACTTAGCCATGCGAAAAGGGGAGGCTTAAAGCGTGATTACATACACAAAGAGGGGAAGGTGAGCGCATGAACTTGCAATATGACGTTGGAAATACAAAATAGAAACTGGTGTACTTGCATATATACTTTGGTCATAAAGCATAGGTGACATGAATCAAAGCATGTGAACTTGTAGTTGAGATAAGAATCTAAATTGGGTATCATTATTGGCACATAGTCATAACTACAACATGAACCTATATTTTTATTTAGGCATAATGTCAAACATAAGCATGGCATAAATATTTCTAACATAAGCATGGCATAATGTCAAACATAAGCATGGCATAATGTCAAACATAAGCATGGCATAATGTCAAACATAAGCATGGCATAAGTATAGTTAAATTTGTTCACATAACCATGGCATAAATATTTCTAACATGAAATCATGATTTTTACTTTAGTCATGCAAACTTGCAAAAAGGGATTTTTGGAACCTAACCTAGCTATGTACCACATATGTCATCTTGTTAACAATTTCAATTATGCAAATTATCAATCATAGCCTAGTCATAAGTTTGCAAATAGGTTTTCTAGTACAAAAGCATGGCTTAATACATGATGCCAAATTCTCAACATAATTTCATGTGGATTATGATAACCCAAACTTATTCCAATTACTTCACAAAAATGATGTTTGTATAAAAATACACATTATGATGGCATAATAGCAAAGCCCCAAACTTGCATGAATTAATTAACTACATACATGTAGTTTCAACATGGATTACATCATTTGTGAATATTCCAAACGTATACTTGCATAGAACTACCGCATGTAGTTCTTTATAATGAATAACATAATTCGAGAATATCCAAAAGTATACAATATTCCAAATCGATAAGAATCATAGTAACGCACAAATTATGAATTATTTATCACCACAACCAAGTATACAAATCAACACAGTTATTTGTTCATACCAAAGTAATACTCTACTTACAATTGTTGTAGCGAATTCTCTAATTTAGGAATTTAGAGATGCGACTCCTTTTGACGTAGGCGTTGATTTGATTCGTTTGAATTGCTTTAGGCTTTAGAATTTTCCTCCTAATCTTCTCTTCAATTTGGTGGCTACTCTTAGTCGTTCCTCAGCAACATGGCGGCTTTGTTCTTATTTTTGAATGAATAGATTAGGGTTAGTCTAGGGTTGTTTTTATAGAGGTTATAAACTGATTAGGACCATTGATGTTGCTTGGATTGATCGTAGCCATTCATTCGCAAGAGAGACCAATTAGAGCCTGCCACCTAGCCCTAATGACAAAGCAAACCACAGAAAATCGACCAACATAGAATAGGCCAGCCAGGTTGGACTGGGCTCGACCTGGGTCTGGACCAGGTCGACACCCCTGTCGACAGCCCTGTCGACCTGGTTAGACCAGGTCGACAGCCCAGTCGACCTGGGTGCGTCAGGCGGGACTTTTCCCGCCCTGGCCCATTGGGCCCCATTTTTGTTTTCTGAGCTTATTTTATTCTGTTTGAATTTTAAACTTAATTCAAAAACTTCCGAAGGCCATATCTTCTTCATACGGACTCCGTTTTTCGAAAACTCGGACTCTATTTCGCGTATTTTTCCGAGACGAACGCAATGGCGTATCCCGTTTCCCTTAGTTCTTTGATTTCAAATTAATTATATTTTAATTTGTGAATTTCACAGTTATAGAATTCGCGGGGTGTTACATTCTCCCCCACTTAAAAGGATTTCGTCCCCGAAATCTTCAAGTTAGGAGGAATGTATATCCTAACATCCAATCATCCATCTACTCATCCATCAAACACGAGCATCCATTGTCCTTAAAAGACTTCTAATGCTTCATGATCATATGCGAAGTGTGTGTGTACATGAATTTATCTAATGCAAAATCAGGCGGTCTACTGATTCAGTTGACCTCCTTAATGCGAATTATGTAAGTGCCATGAATCCATTATGTATGCAAATTTTCCTATTCTTGATTCTACATGAGTGCACAATCATTCAATACAAATGCAACATCCACATGACAACACATAAGAATTCAACCATATACGAATGCAAACATATATGCATATGCAATATGAAGTGACTGAGCCGATCTAAAACCTAGATTGTGTGTGTATATGCAACCACGAGCAACCACTAGCAATCACTTGCAACCACTTGCAACCATCATCCATAACATGTTTTAACTACATGTTTCCATCCAAAGGGTTTCTACCTAAAAGATAAGGTCGAGGAAATATACCTAAAAAAATAGATACAAGCGCAACTTAAGGAAAGTGAAAGATCAAGGATGTACCCTCGAACAGAAAAGGGTAGGCAGTGCGTATTCTAGCTTCAGTTTCCCAAGTCGCGTCTCCCTCGGCATCGCTCCACTGAACTTTAACGAGCTTGACTTCACGGTTGCGTAGCTTCTTCACTTCCGTTCCTAAGATGCGGGTTTTCTTATGGTTGCTTCGCGTTCCACTTCGGCCTCTTCGAGGATATTTGGCTCTACCACTTCAGCTGACTCATGTAGACATTTTCGGAGATGTGAAACGTGAAAAACGTTGTGGACTCCAGCCAACTTCTCGGGTAGCTCTAATCTATAGGCCATTTTCCCAATTTTCTCGATGATAGGGAATGGCCCTACGAACCTTGGTGCTAGTTTTCCTGTGGTTCCAAAACGAACAACGTTTCTTAGTGGTGATACCTTGAGAAAAACTCTGTCTCCAACCTCAAATTCAAGGTCGGTCCTTCTCTTGTCGGCGTAGGACTTTTGTCTATCTTGGGCCGTCTTCATCCTTCTTCGTATTAAGTCTACTTTCTCTGAAGTCTCTCGGATCATATCTGGTCCAAGTATGAGCTTATCAGTAGACTCCCACCAACAAGTGGGCGATCGGCACGGTCTTCCATATAAAGCTTCGAAGGGCGCCATTCCGATGGTTGCTTGATAGCTGTTGTTGTAGGCAAATTCCACCAAAGGAAGGTGGTCTTCCCATGTCCCTCCGAAGTCAAGGACGCATAGCCTTAATAGGTCTTCCAAAATTCTGTTCACTCTCTCTGTTTGGCCGTCGGTTTGGGGATGATAGGCTGTGCTTAAGCATAATTGCGTTCCTACTGCTTCTTGCAGACTCCGCCAAAACTCACTGGTGAAGATGGGGTCTCGGTCACTAACAATGCTAGATGGTATTCCATGGAGTCGAACGATTTCCTTGAGGTAAAGTGATGCTAGGGATGAGGCAGTTCTTTTACTTTTGACAGGTAAAAAGTGGGCGCTTTTAGTAAGCCTATCCACTATTACCCAAATGCTAGTGTTGCCTCTCCTAGACCTAGGCAGCCCATCGATGAAGTCCATTGAGATGCTATCCCACTTCCACTGCGGGACCTCTAGAGGATGTAGCAGTCCGCCAGGCTTTTTCTGTTCCGCCTTAACCTGTTGGCACACCATGCACTTAGAAACGAATTCTGCCACGTCCTTTTTCATGCCGTTCCAGAAGAAAGTCCTTTTTATATCTTTGTACATTTTATCTCCGCCTGGATGTATCGTCATCTTGGAGTGATGTGCTTCCTCGAGAACCTTCTTTATTAAATCTTTTGTCTGTGGGACGCATAGTCTTCCGTCTCGCCTTAGCAAACCCTTATCGTCAATGGAGTATCTGTTGAGGTGACTTGAAGTCTCACCCCTAATTAGCCTATCAATCATTTCCACAAGCTGAGGGTCTTCGCGTTGTGCTGCCCCTACCGAATCTACTAAAGTCGGGCGCACTTCGAGAGATGCTAGCAAGCCTGGTACGAAATCGGAGGAGGGCCTAAAGTCGAAGCTGGCTATAAACTCTAGGCTTTGTCTTTCAACAAACAACGGGCTTAGGGTTAATTTCTTTCGGCTCAACGCGTCTGCCACTACGTTGCCTTTGCCCGGTGTGTAGGAGATTTCGAAATCGTACGAGGCAAGAAACTCCATCCATCTTTGTTGCCTCAAGTTAAGATCCTTCTGCGAGAAAAGATATTTCAACGATTTATGGTCAGTGTAAAGTTCGAACTTCTCATCTAGGAGATAGTGTCGCCAAGACTTGAGTGCAAAGACGATGGCGGCTAACTCAAGATCGTGGGTTGGGTAGTTCTTTTCGTGTACTTTCAACTGCCTCCCGTCATAAGCTACTACCCTTCCTTCTTGCATTAAGACGGCGCCTAGCCCTGTCCCACATGCATCCGTATAAACAGTGAACATCTTGCTCCCATCTGGCAGCGTCAAAACTGGGGCTGTTGTGAGAGCCCTTTTCAGTCGTTGGAAAGCAAACTCGCAATCCAAGTCCCAATTGAACACTAGATTCTTCTTAGTTAATTTCGTAAGCGGGGCTGAGATTTTTGCAAAATCCCTTATGAACTTTCGATAGAAACCCGCTAGTCCTAGAAAACTTCGGACCTCAGTTGCATTCCTTGGTGTCTTCCAATCCTGTACCGCTACTACCTTAGCAGGGTCCATAGCTAACCCTTGTTTGGATACTATGTGCCCAAGGAACCTCACCTCTTCTCTCCAAAAGTGGCATTTGGAGAACTTGGCTTTTAGTTGATGGACTCGCAAAGTTTCCATGATTGCCCTTAAGTGCTGAGCATGTTCCTCTTCACTCTTTGAGAAGATAAGGATATCATCTACGAAGACCACTACGAATTTGTTGAGGAAATCTCTAAATACCCTACTCATCAGGTCCATGAAGTAAGCAGGTGCATTTGTCAAGCCGAAAGGCATGACAAGCCATTCAAAGAAGCCGTCTGGGGTTCTGAATGCCGTTTTATCGATGCTATCTTCAGCCACCCTTAGCTGATGAAAACCGGTTGCTAAATCGAGTTGGGAGAAAACAGACGCTCCTACAAGCTGGTCAAACAAATCGTCAATTCTAGGGAGAGGGTGCCTATTCTTTTTCGTTAGCTTGTTGAGCTCCCTATAGTCAACACATAGACGGAGTGAACCATCCGCCTTTGTAGCAAACACCACTGGAGCGCCCCATTCTGAAATGCTCCTCCTAATGAACCCCTTTTCTAGAAGCTCTTTAATCTGTTTACTGAGCTCTTTCCTTTCTCGTGGAGCCATGTGTCTAACGGGCAACGCAACGGGCTTTGCATTATCTACAAGATATATGCGGAAATCTATTTCCCGCTTCGGAGGCAAGCACTTCACCTCTTCGAAGACATCCGGATATTCCCGGACCACTCTAATTGATTGCAAATTTTCAACAGAGGCATCTAGCGATTCAAGATAACTAAGCATAACCGCGTACGAGGGATTACAAGAAATTTCCAAAGTATTACCGAGTTGGGTTAGGAGCCTAACAACCCTTTTCTCACAATCAAGGATGGCCCCATTACTGGATAGCCAATCCATACCCAAAATCAAACCATAACCCGAAAAGCCCAAAACAAAGGCACTACATTGAAATTCTACACTTAGAATAGAAATTTTCAATCCCACACAGATCATAGACAAATGAGCTGGGCCCCCAATTGGGTTTGAAACAATTAAGGGGTCCTCTACCATACTAGTTTTTAGGTGCAGAGATTCTACTAAAGCAGACGAGATAAAGGAGTGTGATGCGCCAGAATCAAATAAAGTGCGAACGGGATGATCATAAAGATAAACTACACTTTCTACAGAAGTATTTATACCTCGCTGTTGCAGAGGTGGCGCTTCCAGCACATGAACCTGTGCCCCTGGGGTGGATCCAGCCCTCTGCCCCTGTCCTCGTTTCTTTGGGCAGTCCTTAGCCCTGTGGCCTGTCTCACCGCAAGAAAAGCACCCACCATTCTCCTTGGCCTTCTTTTTCCGGCAGTCCTTAACTAAGTGCCCCACTTTGCCACAGAAATTGCACTTCCTCTTCTCTTTATTGCCTTTCCCGCCCTTCTTAAAGTCTGTCTTTTTGGGCTGCAAACCCTCTTTCTTCCCTTGAGAGCTTTCTGCCTTTGTCTCCTTCTTGCCCTTATCCTCTTCATTCAGCAATGCCATTTGCACCAATCTTTCATACGTGGCTCCCATGGGTATATGGGTCATGGCCAAACTGTGTAATGGCTCATTCAACCATTTGACGAAACGGAGAGCCTTCTTGTGCGGGGTATTGACTAGGTCAAGCCCAAACCTAGCCAGCTCATCAAACTGATTCACATACTCTCTGACTGTCTTGTCCCCTTGCTTAAGAAATAAGAATTTTTCCAACTGCAAACTTCTTTCCGCATCTGAGAGAAATTTAGTCTCAAACCTTGCCCTAAAGTCCTCCCATGTCTCCACTGGTCTTTCAGCATTAGTGACTTCCCACCAGTAGGAAGCCTCGCCTTTCATTAGCCACACTGCCAATTGTACTTTTTGTCTATCCTCTACCTCAAAGATGATGAATAGGTCCTCCGTTTCTTTCAGCCAATTTCTGGCTGCCACGAAGGACTCAGTTCCATGGAAATCCCTTCCTCCCATAGCTTTAAAATCTTTACATATCTTAGCAAACGTGTTTCCCCGAGGAGGAGGTGGAGGAAAAGGTGCCGCTGCAGCTGGATGATTTCCTTCAGCTGGGGGAGGAGGAACGGTAGGACCTGGCTGAGTGGCCCTTACTTCTAAGAACCGTCTAAACCAACCAGGTATTGGCACCCCTTCCGGCAAGTTAAGTTCTTGGGACATGCTGAAACAAAAAGTATAGATTCAAAATGAAGGATAAGAGATAGTACCTATGGCTTTGGGGGGTGGACTTTGCTTTTTTTTTTTAAAATAAAATAATATTTTTCTTTTAAAAATGCTTCTTTAAATTTCCTTTTTGAAAATAATTTTTCAAAACTTTTTATCTTATCTGGTAAACCTATGCTCTGATACCAAGTGAAACACCCCACCTCCGTTAGGGTCACTCTCAAAGGGAATGCCCTAATTTTGGTGGAGGTTTATAAGTATAAGTCACAGATATACAAGACAGATATAAGAACACATATTTGTAAACAGCGGAAAAACAACAACTTTTATTTCATAAAAGCAAATACGTGTTACAAAACATCACCATGATTGTCTTACATTTTTTCCAAAAACATAACATAACACTTTCATAATCTGTCTTGAGTACATTATTTAAAGAAGCATAAATAAAACATAGATAAACTGCAAAAGTCCCCATAGTGGATTGTCCAAAGCCATAGTTCAAAACAGGAAAGTCCAAGCAATACATTTCTCTTCTTCAAGCTGGATGTTAAGGTTGGTCAAGCTGCTGTGTTCCCTCCCTGTGGACCTGGGGGGGGAAACGGAAGAAAAGAAGACGAAAGAAAAGTAGAGTCAGACATAAAGCCTGAGTAAGTCTAGTACTATTCTGTCTATGAATAAAGAACTGGGTATGATAAGTATAAACAAGAAGTGGGAAAGCACTATAATCTTGGTTAAGTTGTCTAGGGTCGAATATACTATCGTACCCCATGTTAATCTCTGAACCCATATAAACTAGTTTCCAACTGGCACCCCATAATCAGGGTAATGTGATCCATTCAATGATGATCGGCTCCTACTCGCATAGTTACATGTGTCTTACGGCCCCCGATGTTGTAGTTACCTATGCTGGTCCCACCATGGGGTGTATCAAGTCCCATGGCGGCGGCCCGACACAACCTTAGAATGCACAGGTATGCTACTGGTGCCCAGTGCTTTATTTTTCTGCGCCGGAGTGTGTGCACGCCCGCACCCCGTTAGAACCTACACTGCTACACCACCGCCGTCGATTTGACCTCTTACAATCAGCCCAGTAATCGTGCCCCACCCTGCCTAGTTTCAGGGTATCCTGATACACCTTCCAGGGTTACTGCTGAAAAGGGTCCCCCGTTACTAGGTTTTCTATCTCTAGCCAACATGCTAAGTTGGTTAAGTGTTTTCTAACCTAACCCCCACCAGTCCGTTTAATTTAGCATGTTCCATTTTGATTAAGTCTTTAGTTCACTTAATCCTAACAATCCTGACTCAGCCTTAATTGTCTTATTAAGGCCCTGACCTCTCACATTAGACAGGTATTGTTGTGGCTGCCTGTTGCCGGTTGGTTCCGGGCAGTCTTACGCCATAACTCAGTCTAACCTCGGGTCCTTATTGGGCTCCATGTTTAACCTCCCACATTGGATAGGTATTGTTGTGACTACTGGACAGCCGGGCGGTTCCGGGCAGGTTTACATCACAACTCAATCCAACCTCGGGTTAAACACATCGTATGTTCTACATTTACATATTTTGTCTTTCTTCCTTATTTTCTTATATGTAAATATTTGCGGCCCATTATTAAATGGTGTAAAGGTTACACCAATCATGGGCCCAACCCATACTTGAATTTGGGCCCTTCTATTTTGTATTTTCATTCATTAGTAATTTTAACCCAACGTTATTTTCCCCCGTTTAACTTGTCCGTTTATTATATATATGTTGGGCTTAGCCTTTTAAAGCCCAACTTAGCCATGCGAAAAGGGGAGGCTTAAAGCGTGATTATATACACAAAGAGGGGAAGGTGAGCGCATGAACTTGCAATATGACGTTGGAAATACAAAATAGAAACTGGTGTACTTGCATATATACTTTGGTCATAAAGCATAGGTGACATGAATCAAAGCATGTGAACTTGTAGTTGAGATAAGAATCTAAATTGGGTATCATTATTGGCACATAGTCATAATAACAACATGAACCTATATTTTTATTTAGGCATAATGTCAAACATAAGCATGGCATAAATATTTCTAACATAAGCATGGCATAATGTCAAACATAAGCATGGCATAATGTCAAACATAAGCATGGCATAATGTCAAACATAAGCATGACATAAGTATAGTTAAATTTGTTCACATAACCATGGCATAAATATTTCTAACATGAAATCATGATTTTTACTTTAGTCATGCAAACTTGCAAAAAGGGATTTTTGGAACCTAACCTAGCTATGTACCACATATGTCATCTTGTTAACAATTTCAATTATGCAAATTATCAATCATAGCCTAGTCATAAGTTTGCAAATAGGTTTTCTAGTACAAAAGCATGGCTTAATACATGATGCCAAATTCTCAACATAATTTCATGTGGATTATGATAACCCAAACTTATTCCAATTACTTCACAAAAATGATGTTTGTATAAAAATACACATTATGATGGCATAATAGCAAAACCCCAAACTTGCATGAATTAATTAACTACATACATGTAGTTTCAACATGGATTACATCATTTGCGAATATTCCAAACGTATACTTGCATAGAACTACCGCATGTAGTTCTTTATAATGAATAACATAATTCGAGAATATCCAAACGTATACAATATTCCAAATCGATAAGAATCATAGTAACGCACAAATTATGAATTATTTATCACCACAACCAAGTATACAAATCAACACAGTTATTTGTTCATACCAAAGTAATACTCTACTTACAATTGTTGTAGCGAATTCTCTAATTTAGGAATTTAGAGATGCGACTCCTTTTGACGTAGGCGTTGATTTGATTCGTTTGAATTGCTTTAGGCTTTAGAATTTTCCTCCTAATCTTCTCTCCAATTTGGTGGCTACTCTTAGTCGTTCCTCAGCAACATGGCGGCTTTGTTCTTATTTTTGAATGAATAGATTAGGGTTAGTCTAGGGTTGTTTTTATAGAGGTTATAAACTGATTAGGACCATTGATGTTGCTTGGATTGATCGTAGCCATTCATTCGCAAGAGAGACCAATTAGAGCCTGCCACCTAGCCCTAATGACAAAGCAAACCACAGAAAATCGACCAACATAGAATAGGCCAGCCAGGTTGGACTGGGCTCGACCTGGGTCTGGACCAGGTCGAAACCCCTGTCGACAGCCCTGTCGACAGGCCTGTCGACCTGGTTAGACCAGGTCGACAGCCCAGTCGACCTGGGTGCGTCAGGCGGGACTTTTCCCGCCCTGGCCCATTGGGCCCCATTTTTGTTTTCTGAGCTTATTTTATTCTGTTTGAATTTTAAACTTAATTCAAAAACTTCCGAAGGCCATATCTTCTTCATACGGACTCCGTTTTTCGAAAACTCGGACTCTATTTCGCGTATTTTTCCGAGACGAACGCAATGGCGTATCCCGTTTCCCTTAGTTCTTTGATTTCAAATTAATTATATTTTAATTTGTGAATTTCACAGTTATAGAATTCGCGGGGTGTTACACAAACATTGGTTTTCCTCATTGAGTTTTTTCTCAAGTTGGAAAACTTGTGTCCAGCACCTAGGAAGGTCACCTAAGAAGGTGCTTCTTCGGTGGGCTTAGCAATTTTAACCGTGGGATTTTTCGTTTCGGGACATGTCGGTATTTCCGACTTCTTGCCTTACCTTAGGACACAGACATTGGTTTTCCTCATTGAGTTTTTTTCTCAAGTTGGAAAACTTGTGTCCAACACCTAGGAAGGTCACCTAAGAAGGTGCTTCTTCGGTGGGCTTAGCAATTTTAACCGAGGGACAGATTCGATGATATTTTTGTATCTTCAATAAGGTCTGGTAGCAGTCCTTTGAATGAGTGTTTGCCAAGCATTCAACATACTTCATAATGGGAGATGCATTCCTTCGTCTTACTGTTTGTCTCAGAACAGCTTGTTCCTTCTGAGGCGATGAGTCTATTCCTACCGTTTGATCTTGCTTGATGTCTGCGATTCCCAGACTGCTTCGTTTGGTGTGCGCCCTGGGATTTTTCATTACACCCCCTGCTGTGTATGGTGGATTGCTTTTGCTATACCTACATTCCAAGAGATTATTCCCCTTTTAGCACGGACCAACAAGTATGTTATTCAAATAGGCATGTAATTAATTTCTGATGCATATAGTTTTTTGTAAGTAAACCATTGCTTAAGATGGACACAGTGAATAACAAAACAAGTTAAAAAAGTTTTAACGACAAGACAAAATTAGGGGAACAAGGTAAAGTAATAAGAGCATTAGTTTAATGCTCCATTATTAAAATATCAGCAGTTGGTCCCTCTGATGAGCTTCCTCCTTGGATTTGTTCGGGTTGGTGCGACATGCAACTCTTGGGGTGGAATCCTGCTGTATTGAGTTTGAAGCGGGGAGCTCTGTTTCCGACTCGCGATTCGTTTGAGCCAGCGAGGAACAAGTGGCGCTTAGAGCGTCTTTTGCGGTAACGGCTTGAATGGCGAGTATCGATTCGAGCTTCTTCATCATTGCATTGCTCGCAATAGTTATTTGACTCGTTAATCCTGTCACTGCCTCCTCCAACTTTTCCCTGGTTATGGTTTCCTTAATTTCTGGCAGCTCCCCTTCCTCAGAGTTACTATCTAGCGGTGTGACGATGTTGATGCCGTCATTGGGGTTGTTGACTTCATCGGTGATTCTCCTCAGCGTGCTCATGATTATAAGCACAGTGCCTCTTAGAAAATCTCGTCGGATCTGAAATGGAAAAAACAAAACACTGCCCCACGGTGGGCGCCAAAATGTTTACACCAAAAATGGTCTAAACACCCAAGGTACTAAACTGTACTTCACCAATTTGGTAAGAAATAAATGGAACCGTGTTTAATCAGCAATAAAAAGTGAAAAATGAGAGAAAAGTAACGTAGAGACGAGATTTAGAGTGGTTTAGCCGTTAACGAGGCCTACGTCCACTATGAAGGCAATTTCCTGTCTTGTAATGAGAATTACAAAGTACATCAACTCTCTCTTTTCATACATTTCTACACCCGCTCAATATACTCTCATTAATATATTTCTATCTAGGGAATTATACAAGAGAATATTGGAATCTGAGGAGAAGAAGGATGGATGAATGATTGAGAAGAAGGATGTCTTCGTTTTCCTTCATCGTAAGATTATGCTTGACGCCATGGCCGAATCTATGGTTGAGGAAGAAGTTCGGTAGCACTTCGTGGTTTTTAGAAGCCGATCCCTTTTATGTTGGTTGCCATGGTGTATTTATAGGTCAACTCCCCTTGGTAAATGATATGGAATCCCTTTACCCAGGATGTGGATCGTTCATTCTGTTAACTACGACCATGCCACTGGCCAACTGTAGCCAGCTATCCGTGGCTGTATCCAGTTATCATGTGCAGGCGGCTCGTTGGAACGAGTATCTTGGAGGGCTGAGCGGGTCCATAGGAGCGGGCGTCCTGTGAGCGCTTTGGGAGATTTTGTAAGAGCGAGATGCGGGTCTGGAGTTGGTTCTCCTTTGCTCCTTGCGCGACCGCCCTTCTTGGTCCAAGGGCGCTCGTCCTCTTGCTGTCTTTGTATGGTGTTGTTTGGCTTTACGGTTGTGCTATGAGGTCGCTCTCGCGTATGTTGAATGGGCGACTTGCTTTATTTCAGTGTTTGAGCGGTTCTTAGGATATGCGACCTTTATCTTTATCGGGTCGCACTTCTCATAATATGTTATGCCATTATCTTCGGCCGCACTAGTTGACTTGACCTGTCCTGGGTTCGACATTTGGATCTTGCTCTGTGCGGTTGCATTGTGCATGGCCGACCCTGGTAATATCTGCCTTGTACCCTTTACCCAATATGCGTATGGATCTTTAGGGATTAACTTAACTTAAATACTTATTTTGATTTCTTAAGATTTATAAAAGCTTAAATATTTAACCTTATATTTTAGTATAAAAATGATATATATATATATATGATTTTATGTCTTAAATATACTTTTATAAGTTAATTTATATCCACATTTCATAATTTTGTTACGACTATAGACTTCTTTTTAAAGTTTTAACATATAAATGGTTCCTTAGCAAATTAATATTTCTTGATTTCTAAAGGTTTAAATTTAAGATTGATTTGCATCAAAAGATTGATTTATATTTCATAATAACTTAAATTTTAAGTCCTTTTTAAAATTAGTTTTTATATATATATATATCATTTTATAGTTTACTTCATATGATAAAATTATATATTCTCTTTAAAGATCTTCAATGTTTACTACATTATTTTTAAAGAAGCACTCTACTAAAATTATATAACTCTATATTTCTCATAATTTTTTTTGAATATTTTACCACTTATCATAAATATATTTTTAATAATCATCTATACTATTAATTCAATCTCTTTCATAAATCCAGAAATTAACATATATTACCTTTGTTTGATATGAAAATTTTATTATATATATATGTATGTATATGTATATGTATGCATAATAGTTAGATATTACTTTAATTATCTTTTATAGAAATACATATCATCATCAAGTCATATTACCCTAATATCATTACACATCTTATTTCATATCATATATCATTATTATAAATTACAATACATTCCAAATTAAAATCATTCACATCTTAAGTTGCATTTCATTTAATATATCATTTAATATTGCTTTGCATATGACATACATTATAACCAATACACTACACACACTACAATACATATTAACCTTTAACTCCACATATAACAAGTATACTATATGGAGAATTATTGTCTTAGAAATGCATAGTATTATTAAACACATAACATATTTACTTTGTCTTGATTGACTTGATTGACTTGTTTGACTTGGTTGAATTGATTGGATTGATTGACTTGTTTGGTTTGTTTGATTTGTTTGACTTGAATAACTTGATTGACTTACTTGACATGGTTAAATTTCATTAATGGTTGGTAGGTTCGTAAGAAAAATACTTATTTTAATGCTATTTTAGATACTGTTTGATTTTTAAACTGGGCAGTTAATGTTCGCGTCGGCGTCGGACACGTCTGACGCTTCCGACGCATCCAAGGTGGACCCCACACATTTTCCCCTTCCAAACGAACGGTTCAAAAGACAGCTTTCGCGTCCGACGCAAGCCAGCAGTTGTTTTTCCACCCCTTTTATACATACCCATACAAATAAAACACATACAAATAATTAATAAAATAATAATTTTACCCCTTCCAATTTAATCCTTTCGTAAAAAAAACACATTGCCCGTTAGTAACAATTACCCTTCAAATAACCCTTCCAAATTCTCCTTCCCGTTCAAAATCAAACGCACCCTTAGTTAACTCTTAGTCTAGATTAAAGTCTTATTATAGTTTTAAGGGAATTAGGGTTTAGGATAGGTTTAGTCTTGTATTAAATTAAGGGGGAGTTTTAGAGTTTCTAAGGATTAGTTGAAGGTTCAAGAATGCTTTAGTTGATTGTTTGAATTGCTTGAATAATTGATTGGTTTGCTTAGTTTATTAAACTAATATAGGCATAAATTTAGGGGGAGTTATTCATATATCTTAGAAATTTAGTGTAGATATAATTATAGAATATGTTTAGATAGATATAGAATTTAGGAGGAATATTTTACTTTAGAAGTTATATAGATGGACATAGGAGTTGGGGGGTATTTTAAAGAATTCCTTTTTGATAATGCAAAAGGAGGAGAAATTATAAAATATAGAATTAGAATTAGTTTATAGGATAGGATTCATATAGACATGAGGAGTATTAGAAGGATCAATATCAACAGGTATATACATGTATGATATTTTATAAACTAAGGTTGTCATCATCAAAAAAGGGGGAGATTGTTGGAGAATGGAGTTTTGATGACAACAACCTTATTTCAATATTAATTGATTATAAAATATACACTAACACTTCTATCTAGGATATATATATGTATATATATATATTTTGAAAATTGGTACTCTTTAGTGCTAATACCAAAAAGAAACCTCCTCTATATGCCTCGTCAAAACCCGGTAACCCCCCTAACCTAAATGGGTACCTTACCGGGAAAAAGAGTACATATAGAATCGGTATTACATTGCTAGAAAAACTTCAAGAAAAACAAGAGATACAACTTGTAAAACAACACCCACTTCACGGCCCATACACATGGCCCAAAACAATATTTAAAATCTTAAATTTGGCTCCAAAACTTCTTCTTTTACCCTGTATCAATCAATTCAATTCCCCAGCGATTCAACAGAACTAAATTCCTCAAATTCCTTTCAGATTTACTCCCATTGTTACGAACCAGAAAATAAATTTCTTTTTCAATCTGTCCCAATTTGATTAATGCATTTGATCTTCGATTTTGATAAACTCTCTCATTCCTTTCCTTCCAAATAAAATAGACGGCTGCAGTGAAAGCCCCACAAGCCAAATCCCTAATTTGATCCTTAAGTTTGAAGGAATTATGAATTATTCTGGCTTCATCCAACAATTGCGGTTGAATAGATAAAGAAAGAGATAGCTTCTGTTTTAGAGATAGCCAGATAAAAGAAGAATACTCGCATTGAAAAAACAAATGTTCAATCGATTCTGGCTCTTGTTCACATAGAAGACATAAGTTGTTTGCAATATTTCCAAAACGAGAAATTCTGTCCTTTGTATTTAATCTTCCAAGGCTAGCGAGGTAAGCAATAAATGACATTCTTTTACTGTTTTTTCCATGCCAAATTACAGAAAATGCTGAATCTTTTGCTTCATTTATACGAACAAATTTCCAAGCTTTATGAAATGTGAAAGGTCCACCTTCTCCCCATTCATAAGTATCATACAGCATATTTGAATGAGTTGAAATAGAACTAATTTCATTAATCAATTCTCGAGTAGCTGGATGAACAAGAGGATCTATTTCTCCATCTCTAATGAGAACTTTAACTTTTTCCATTAGATCACCTATCAAATATAATTTGTCATAACCAAGCAGATCTACAAGACATTGACAGTTAATCCATGGTTCATACCATAGGCATGTTTCTTCTCCTTTAGCTAACTTTTTGGTAAACAATTGCCTCAAATGATTTCTTAATCTCATCATTGACTTCCATGTTGAAGAAGCATTGTTATCAACCTCCATAGTCCATAGAAATTTGCTCTTGACATATTTGTTCTTCATCCAATTGCTCCAAAGAGAATCTCCAGAAATCAATTTCCATAATAATTTTACTGCATCTGCTTTTTTCAGACCATTGAAAATTTTCAAACCTACTCCACCTTCAGATTTTGGCTTACATAAAATTTTCCAGGCAACTTTGTGACTTGAACCCCCCCCCCCCCCCCCCAAAAAAAAAATCTGCACATAAAGTTTGAAGTTTATCAATAGTAGCTTCAGGAATTTGTTAAATGCACAGCCAATATAAAATTATAGGAGTAATAACACTGTTTATTAATTCAGCTCTGCCTGCAAAAGAAAGAAATTTTGATTCCCAGCCTTGAATTCTTGCTTGGACCTCTGAATTAAAGCATTGCACTAAGAATAATGCAAATAATTTAAAGATATTGGCACTCCAAGGTATTTTATTGGCAAAACCCGCACTTCTAAACCCAGAATTTCTTGTGTATTAGTAGCTGAATCACTAAAGAATATTTTTGTTTTATCAGCATTAACTCGTAGTCCTGAATATTTCCCCAATTTTTGAAAAATATCCTTTAGTGTATATGCATTTTTCTTTGAGCACTTCCTAAAGATCATTAAATCATCTGCGTAGAGTAGATGAGAAATCATAGGTTGTACTGCATTGCAAGGCTGAAAGGCTTTAGAACAAGTTGCTTCATCCATAAGATATGAAAAATATCGCATTGCAATAGAAAATAAGAAGGGAGACAAAGGATCTCCTTGCCTTATGCCTCTTGATGAAGAAATGAAGCCTTTTGGTATTCCTTGAATTAAAATAGAAAATGTGACCATAGACATACACTCATGTATCAAGTTTATGAACTGTATAGGAAATTTCATCATATTCATAATGTGACATATAAGCTTCCTGTTAATCCGATCATAGGCTTTTTGTAAGTCTACCTTAACACAACATTTAGCCATTCCTTTCTTTTTGAAGTCCCTCAACATTTCATGAGCCAATAAGATATTTTCACCAATAAACCTCCCTTTAATAAAAGCACTTTGATTCTCAGATATTAAATAAGGTAAAAAGTGCTTAAGTCAATTACATAGGACCTTTGCAAAGATTTTGTAATATACATTACAACATGAAATCGGTTTGTAGTAAGAAATTTCTGTAGGGCATTCTTTCCTTGGTATAAGTGTAATAAAGGTATGGTTTATGGACTTTGGTAATTTTCCAGATTTAAATATATTAGAAATTGCTACAAGTAAATCTGTCTTGATCGTGGCCCAATGAAATTTCAGAAATTTTGAATTAATTCCATCTGGACCTGGACTAGTATCATCTTGAATAGAAAACAGAGCATCATGAATTTCTATCAATGAAACTTCTCTTAAAAAAAATTCCTGACCATGGGGATTGATTATACTAATAGGTTCAAAATAAAGGAAACTCATTAATTGATGGACCATTAAACATTTCAGTGTAATATTTAATAGCTTCCTTTTCAATATCTTCTGCTTCAAACACTAAATTCCCATTGTGATCAAGTAAAGCTCGAATATTATTCACGTATCTACGTTTAGACATACATGAGTAAAAAAAAAAAATTAGTGTCACCTTGCTGAAGCCAAGATACCTTAGCTTGTCGCTTAAAACCTTCAAAATATATTTTCTGCACATTTTGATATTCTTGTTTTGCCTGTAGATAATTCTCAAACAGCAATGTATCTTCTGGATTCTGGTCTGATGCTATCTCCAATTCCTGGAAATAATGTTCAGCTTCCTTCAGGTTGGAGCAATTCCTGTCTCTAATTTTATTCCATTCTTTCAATTCTACTTTGCATCTTTTAAGTTTACATAAGAATTGATAACTTTGAAAACCCCATGTAGCACTGTTCCAACCCTTCTCCACTGCATTCATGTATCCTGATATCTTCGGCCACTCATTCTTAAATCTGAAAGGAAAACCTTTTACTTGCACAGTTGGAGTTAAGTCTAGAATAACTGGGTTATGATTACTTGAGTGTTGAGATAATGTCAATGCCTTCAAATTAAGAAACTGATGGAGACAATCATTGTTCACTAAAACTTTGTCAAGATGAGATGCAGTTCCTTTTCTACGCCAGGTAAGTAGAAAACCAAGAGGCTTTATCTCTGTCAAAGAAGTCTGAATAACAAATTTTTGAAACTCTCAATGTATTGATAAGGAATTGGACGACCCCTTTTTTATCATTAGGAGTTAGGGCATTATTAAAGTCTCCCATCAAAATCCATGATGAATTGATTTGAACAGAATCTCGTAGCAGCCATTGCCATAAATTTTGCCTATCAACAAACCAATTGCTAGCATAAATCAAGGAAAATACCATATAAAAACCTCCCTTATTAATAGCAGAGGCAGTAATATGTTGATGAGAAAAAGCCAATGTTGATAAATCCCAAACATTTGCATCCCAAATCAATAGTATTCTACCATTAGACACATTAGAATTATTAGTTATATGCTTCCAAGACTCAGGCAACAATGCAAGAAATAATAATAAATTCTGCTTAGACAATTTATTCTTAACTAAACCAACAATATTGGTTTAGTTTGATTTAGGAGTTTGATCACCTCTTTCATACGTGAAAGAGAGTTCAAACCCCTAACATTCCAACATAAAATTGTCATTTAATGGTAGAATTACTCCTTGTAACTCTTTTAGGAGGAGTAAAATGAGTGGGATTATTACTTGTTGTAGCTGCTCACTTGACATTTTTCAAATAGTTGGTATTTTTTTTCAACATAACCTGAAACATCTGGTTGCTTTCCTTTATCAGGATCCTTCATAGGTTCACCTCTTTCAATTTGATCAGCTACTTCACTCAAGACATCAGGCATAATATTCTCTGGCAATTTGAAAATCCTGTTCATCAGTATTACTAGAAGTCATATTTCCAGGTTGTGCAAAATCTTCTTGATGAGCATAGCAATCTGCTGAAATAAGAATAAGTAGATCCTTCCAATATACGAGAATAATCTTCCATAGGTTCGAATTGAACTGCAAAGTTATATTGAGGAGTAATATGCACATTGAATCCACTAAAAGGCTTCCAAACTTTCTGAATATAATCTTTAAGTTTTACTACAGAAAGTTTGAAATTGATCGGAAATAAAGACAATGTATATTCCTATTCTAGATTCGATTCATTAAATATTTGCTCAGGAATAGAAACGAACTTTTCTGTAGGTTTAATATATTCCAGATTGCGATCCTTAACTTTATTCGATGGATTTGAAGATTTCGAACTCCGATCTGGACTAGAGGAAGATGGATCTGTTGACGATGTTATCGATGAATTGAATCTTGAGGAGGGAAAGTTAGTTTGAGGATTAGAATCTTTTGATATTTTTTTCTTTAACGGAATTCGCCATTAATGAAGAAAATCCGAAGTTTTTCATATATATATATATATATATATATATATACATACATACATACACACACATATGCAGAATTCATATACATGAATTATTACTGAAGATTGTACAGTTTAAAGATATTAGAGATCAGTAGTCGTACTAGAGGGCCCAGGACAAGGAGGAGATCGAACAACTACGAGCCCAGATCGCAGAGCTTAATGAGCCTGTTCGCCGCCGCAAAAACATATGGTGCAGCTTAACCAGCGTCTGGCGGAGTTCATTGCCTAGCATGGTACGCCACCTTCATCTTCCGGCAGAGAGAGTTGAGGTTAGTTTATTTTGATATTATATACGCTTTGAGAGTGGGTGAGGATTATGCTTGATACATTACGATGGTTTGTATATATTGATGCTGTGTTGGTGATGATGGTTTGGACATGGTGTTAGATGACTGTTTATTTTGACGTTGGGATGTATGTACATAAATGTTGTGTTGATGACGTTGCGTTGGTGTATTTTGTAAATATTCGTTTATGTTTTGTGTTTGATTTTGGTATAATATTATGTTTGGATATATATGTGATTGAGACTATAATGTATATGCTCGAAATGGAGCAGTTTTGATGAATATAAGATTATGTGTGGCTGAAAATGAGTAATTTAAAAATTATAAATATATATATATATATATACCAAGATTTCCAACAGCGTACAGTTCCTTGTATTTTCAACAGCTTCCAATGGTTGACAACGACTTTTTTTCAACAGTTTCCAACGACTAGCTGGCCAGACATGAAATACACGTGGTCAAGTTTCACAGTTGGAAGTCATTGGAAAATAACTGACATTGGAAGTCGTTGAAAACTATTGATCCGTATACCAGTGGCCCCTGGCCGTTGGAATCCACTGTTCCTCTTGTAGTGTATGCTCACAGATGTTCTCCAGTTTTCTCGATGGATTTGTTTACGTTTATCTTTTAATTTTTATCTGGCCTCTTCCGTTATAAATATACAACGATTTGATTGTATTAGAATCAGATATAGAAATTCAGAGTTTCGACGAGAATAGAACTAGAAATTGAAGGGTGAATATTGCAAATTTCACATATGAATTATTAAGAATTTTGAAATTATGTGAAGAAAAGATGAATGAGTTCTGCTTGCATTTTCAACTAATTTATACTTACCTTTCATTTATAGCCGGTGAGAAAGCACGAAAACCCTTGGATTTAGGTCAATTTAAAGTAATAAAATTATGTTGTTCCTGATCTAAAATATTTGTGAGGTATTGTTGCTGTTGGTTATTTTATTATTTTTATTCTTTGCTTTCCTATTACGTTTGTTTTAAAGCTTACTTAATCCCATGTTTCTAATTTTTGCTAATTTGTAAATTTCAAACTTACCACTAGTTATAAACTTGAATTTGAATTATTTCAAAATTCTAAATCTATAAACGTTCATACCTTTTCTGTTCAATCCACCCTTACGAAGTTTTATAGAAGAGAGAATCGTCCCCGACAAATTTTTGCTAATTTGTAAATTTCAAACTTACCACTAGTTATAAACTTGAATTTGAATTATTTCAAAATTCTAAATCTATAAACGTTCATACCTTTTCTGTTCAATCCACCCTTACGAAGTTTTATAGAAGAGAGAATCGTCCCCGACAAATTTTTGCTAATTTGTAAATTTCAAACTTACCACTAGTTATAAACTTGAATTTGAATTTTTTCAAAATTCTAAATCTATAAACGTTCGTACCTTTTCTGTTCAATCCACCCTTACGAAGTTTCATAGAAGAGAGAATCGTCCCCGACAAGTCTCAAAAGGCATTAAAAGTGGCAGGTTCAAACTTTAGCAATACAGAACAAAGAACTGCGCGGACATAATTAATTGCGCGTACAATGCAGTACAGCTTGCGGTTTCGTTTCGCCGCATCTTGATAGCATACGGACACATGGCACGTCCGTATCAACCACGTCATTCCACGCATCAATTCCTCAATTCAATCTCAGCCGTTCATTCTTCCCTTCACTAATTTGCACCTTGCAAGTGCAACCCCAATATCAATCCTTACGACCATGATTCCTGAACAAATGTATTTTTTTTCCAACTATCATTGTGCTACCAAGAACAAATACAGATTAATTCTTTCCTGTGCTTACAGTTTTGACATCTACATGATCTGCAATATGCAGAAGAATCACTGTACCAAATAAATTAAAACAGTTGGGAAAGAAAATAAAATATAATCGATTAAAAAGCACAAAACAACATTCAAACTAAACTCAAAAGTTTACAAATGGCTCCAATGGCACAATCGGATGAACCCTGAAAGTTCACCACACCAGCCCTAGTCACTATCCGGCGCACTCTCGCTCTGGTTCTTTTCACTCGCCACGGCACCCTTGCCGCTGCTATGACTTAAATCGTTCACCTTGCCGGGAGCAGGCATCGCGAGATAGGTGGCTTTATGCTCACCGGGCATGACGATGATGCAACTTTCGCAGAAGTAGGGCGACTTTACGTTACTCTCCCCTTTCTTCATTTCCACTTCTTGCAAGCTGGTACCGTCGTTGTTAGTGGAGCTGCCGTGGTTTTCAACTTGTAGAAACCTGGAAAGGCGCCCGTGAGAGCAAGCGAGGATCAGCAAGGCGCAGGCGATCAGACCGAGCATGGCAGCCAGGCCTCCGAATAGGTACGGTTCTGGCGAGTGCCATGTGCCTGGACGTAATGGCGCCGTTGGGGTTGGTGGCTCGTTCATGATTGGGATCTCCATCTCTCTCATCATTTTAGGTATTCGAACTGTGATGATTTCTGATTTCTGTTCCTGGATTTATATCGATAAGGAAACATGAATGAGGAGCAGAAGAGGAAAGGAGGGTTTATTTATAGCAACGGGCTTTGGGTTTCAAGGACAAAGCTGTAATATTTATTTTATTTTCGAGATTTAGGATTTCAGCTTGCGCAAAAAGCTTTACGTTGCTTCCTTGTACTCAGTTTTGCTGAATTTTGTGTGTGTTTTTATATAGCGAAACTCTAGCATTTGGATTTCGTTTTTAAAAATAATTAATGTTTTGATCACTTTTGAATTTTTTGTAGTAACGTACTCATTTTACTAGTGAATTTTAGTTGACGATTTATCATAAGTTGACGGTTAACATTTTTGAAAAATCGTCAATACATAAAAAATCAATATTAGTTGGTAGCTTCACAAAAATCACCGACTACTTTTCATTTTTTATCCATGTTGGCCAACACATAAAAAATCAATATTAATTGGCAATTTCTCAAAAATCACGACTACTTTTCATTATTTACGTGTTGACGATTTCTGGAAAATCGTTAGTAAGTGGTTTTTGTAAAATTATCAACTAAAAATTCTACTTAGATGCATACGTGGTCAAAACAGGCTTATATGTGTGAACATTTTCAATAGTGACCTTAACATGTAATAGTTTCTTAAAACAAGTCTAAATGCAAACATTTTTTATATACATATATAGAATGGTTTTAGGATTATATGAATTTATAGTTTGTAATACCCGCATTTGATAATAGCTATGAATTTACACTGTAAAGTTGAAATATGTTATATAAGCTATGAGAAAATAGAGTTGCATTTAAACTGTAAATTATCTACAAATCCTTGAATTAACATTGCATTGCTATCACAAAATGGCCCAAACCCTCCAATTTTTGCATTTACCGATAATCCTAACTCAAAAATCAATGACACCGTTATGGCCGGGAGTCACACCAGTTCAAATTCCATATTTATCTGAGGACATGGACTCAAATGTCAAAGAAACTATCAACCTAATGAAGAGCAAGGGTTCACTAAAATATGGAGATTTAGTTCTTGTAGTCTCTGAGTTAGTTTCTTCTCTGCTGCATCTTCTGTTTTCCAATAAGTTCAGGTCAAGAACATACTCTGAATTTCATACTTTTATGTTAGAATATATTTGTAATGTTATCTGTGCATAAGGAGATGTGTTTTGGCTTAAGCATTTTGCATGTAATGTTACACACTAGTACAAAAGGAATTTATCCAAAATCTACTAGATAGATAATATTGGAAATTTTATATGAATTATTAAAAATTTGACTAAGTGTAAGAATGGCTCTATATGTAAATAGTCGCACATCATGAGACTATATGAAAGAGGCAAGTATTTATACTTGTTTCTAATAAATCATGTTGGAGCCTTGGGCTTCCAATACATGCTTTGTTGTGAGGAGGGAGGCCATGCATCATGACCACCACACACGCGCGACCGACCGGTTCGGTTCTGGGCTTGGGCCTTGGCTTTTGGTGTAAACACTTATATTTTTGAACCAGAAAAATCTGCATTTTTCGAACTATATTTTAGCTTTAGACGAAAAATATATAACAAAAATACCAATTTCTTGACTTCGCTATTAAAATTTTCTTACCGAAATTACGAGCAGTATTTTTAATCTCGAAAGTGCAGATCTGAACAGATTTGTTGTACAAAGCAAATCAGTTATTATTTTCAGAAGCTGTTTTATGCTAGAGGCGGCGGCGAAAGTACGAACTGGTTTTGCACCACCGACCAGATCGCCGAATCGTCTTCAAGAAAGCGACCTAGTCTGCGACTAAGCCATTGTTTCCCAACAGATAAATTGTACATTAAACGTCTTTAAATGGTTTGCAACCCTTGACAGAGTGCACCAGGCATTGAACAGAACCACAGGCTGCTGCTAAAGATACAAATAGACGAACCATACGCCTAGTATCCTTAACCATATCCACATATTCGAGTACCTTATAATATTAGTTTTATGTATGCACATTTCGATTGGAAAGCAAACAGTAATAGGCCAGAATGTAATAGACCTGATCAGGCCCAAGAAATCATTGAAAAACGGGAAAATCATGGCAGTTGCAGTTGTAAATATGAGGTATATATAGTCCTCCATATTAGTCGAAAGTAGTTGAGCAAGTAGACACTGATAAAAAGAAGAGTATATGCACTTTGAATTTGCAAAATTACGAACTAAAATTTTATTCATGCATATTTTTGAGATGTGCGAGTATAAAATGATGGTAAGCGAAACAAACATGGTTTCATAATAAATTTAAAAGGAAACCTAAAGTTGGAAAAAGCTTTTTTCTTCTTAAGCCTAGAATGAAAATCCATCCTCTCTAAAAATACTATTGAAAGTACTTAAGGTTGGTTATTAGTAATTGCTCCTAAATCAATGTATGATGTCTTATTGTTGAACTTTTTTATCATAGATAACTACACATTTAATGGGAATAAGTAGCAACGCGTCAAAGAAAAGAAACTCGAAGAATATGTGTTATTCGGTGAATGCTCTTGTATATAACGTTTCGGTCTGCATTCTTGTATGTATTATTATTTTCTGTCGCCACTATTTGTAATATTTATTGCCTTTTTAGTGAAATATCACGGAGCCTTGTTATGTCTTAGCACAAGGACATTCAATTTGATAATATGTAATGTTACGTTGTTGGTTATCAAATGTGATATTTACTGTACTTTTAATTGATATATTTTGCATGCATTGAAACATAAGTTAACAAAAATGGAAAAGCTTGAAAAAACAAATGTGATGTTATATTTAGAATCTATTGCATCTTATTTTGCTGCTATATTTTGTTTCTGCTTATTATTTTAGTATTCTGTCCATACATCTTCTTTTTTGATGGATAAGCAATTAATTGCATGCAGTACAGCTTGCGGTTTCATTTCGCCGCGTCTTGACAGCACAGCGACATCCGTATCAACCACGTCATGCCGCGCATCAATTCCTCAATTCAATTTCAGCCGTTCATTCATCCCTCCTTTTCCGTTCACTAATTTGCACCTACAACCCCAGTATCAACCCTTCCGATCATAATTTTTCGAAGTATCATGTGTTAACAAGAACATTTACAGATTAGTTATTTTCTGTGCTTTCAGTCTTGAGATGGACATGAACTGCAATTTGCCGAAGAATCGGTATAAGAAATAAATTAAAACAATTGGGAAAATAAAATAGAATTGATTTAAAAAAGCACAAAACACAACATTCAAGCTAAGCTCATAAGTTTACAAATAGCCGTAAGGGCACAATGCCACAATCAGATGAACCCTGAAAGTTGTCCACACCAGCTCTAGTCGCCATCCGGTACAATCCCCGCACTCTCGCTGTCGCTCTTCTCACCCTCAACTGCACCGCCGCCGCTATGGCTAAAATCGTTCGCCTTGCCGGAAGCAGGCGTCGCGAGATATGTGGCTTTACGCTCACCGGGCATAATGACCACGTAGCCTTGGCAGAAGTAGGGCGGTGGCTTTACATTACCCTCAGCTTTCTTCATTTCCACTTCTTGCGAGCTGGTACCATCGTTGTTAGTTGAGCTGCCATGGTTTTCAACTTGTAGGAACCTCGAATGGCGCCAGCAAGTGCAGACGAGGATCAGCAAGGCGCAGGCGATCAGGCAGAGCATGGCGGCCAGGCCTGGCGAGTGCCACGTGTCTGGACGTAATGGCGGCGTTTGGGTTGGTGGCTCGTTCGTGATTGGGATCTCTCTCATCATTTTAGGTGATGTGTTTTTGGAGCTGTGCTGATTTCTGATTTCTGTTTCTGGATTTATATCGATGAGGAAACAGGAATGAGAGAGGACAGGAAGGAGGGTTTATTTATAGCGATGGGCTTTGGGGTTTTAAGGGCAAAGTTGTAATATTTATTTACTGCACAGATGGAATTTCGAGCCGAGATCTACTATTTCAGCTTGCGCAAAAAGCTTTTGCGTTGCTTCCTTGTAACCAGTTTTGCCAAATTTTGTGTGTTTTTTTATAGCGAAATTCTAACATTTAGACTTGTCCTTAAAATTGTTAGTACTGTTTAGGTCACTTCCAAAAATATGTATAGAAATAGATCATTTTTAGCCACATATGCATTTTGCTTGTGAATTTAAATTTACGATTTTTCAAAAGTCGACAACTAACTATTTTTGAAAAATCGCCAACATATAAAGAATCAATATTTGTTGATAACTTTTTAAAAATAACCGACTAGTTTTTATTTTATGTTT
The DNA here is from genome assembly GCA_030737875.1 of Allium sativum. Lineage (NCBI taxonomy): Eukaryota > Viridiplantae > Streptophyta > Magnoliopsida > Asparagales > Amaryllidaceae > Allium > Allium sativum. The sequence continues at coordinate 593,106,433 of CM060921.1, read as the reverse complement.
CGTGTTGGCGAATTCTGAAAAAATCGTCGAGTGGAGTATTTTGTAAAATTATGAACTAAAAAATACTACTTAAGTGCACACGTGGTCAAAACAGAGTAAATTGGTCAAAAAGATGAAAAGCTTCAAAATTAAGCATAAGTCCACATTTGCACTAAACATGAAATTCAGGGGGCCTACAATCCTTTTTCCACTTGCACTATCATTTGTTCATCCCACTAATTTCTTAACTTTTCATTTTTTTTCACCAAAAAGTTTCTTAAGTTTGGACTTCTCACTGTTTTCCACTATACACACACACACACACATACACTGATGCAGAATATGGCAAGTTAGTGGATGATATTCGAGACAAACTTCAGGGCTAGAGGTCAAAACTTTTATCATTTGCAGGAAGGGTGGAACTGGTGCACACAGTTATCACATCAAAGGTCAGATTTTGGCTATAAACATTTCAAATCCCAGATTGCTCGATTGCTAAGATCAATTCTATGTGCCAACTTCATATGGAAGGGTAGGCTACATAAAGTTAGCTACAAACTTTTATGTAAGCCCAAGAAGGAAGGTGGAGTGGGGCTCAAAGATTTATTTGGACTTAAGCAGGCTTATGGGCTTAAATTGGCCTGGAAACTAATATCATCAGAAAATTTATTGGTTGTATGGATGAGGGCTAGATATATGAAGAAATTTTTTTGGACAACTAATGTAGATAATAATGCCTCTGTCGTGTGGAAAAACTGCTTAAAGTTTAGAAACGAACTCAAAGAAAGGATTCAAAGGGAAATTGCTAATGGGACCACTACAGACTTATGGCATGACCCGTGGCTTAATGTTCAAGCCTAATAGATAGATATGGTTGGGATGTTCTCTCGGCTTATGGTGTACCCAACACAACTGTGAGCTCTATTATCTCAAATGGAGTATGGAATAGTGATAACAACCTAATTGCAAGAAACCTAGAAGAGGAACTCTGATCAAAAACTATCTTTGCAAACAGAGAAGCTGACACATGGCAGTGGAAGGATGGTCAATTTAAACTCAAGGATGTGTGGGAGAGTTTAAGACAAGTTCACCCAAGTCTGGGTTGGAGTAAAGTGGTCTGGTCCCGATCATATCCACCTAAGATGGCTCAAGTCATGTACAAAGCTATGTTGGGTAGGCTACCCACTAAAGATAGTTATTTGGATGAGGAATAATTGAAGACGACAGATGTGTTCTATGTAACAACGCATCAGAAACCCTAAACCATCTCTTCCCTTGGTATGGATATGAGAAAACGAGAAATGAGGAGGAGAGCAACAGTATATAAAGTGAAAACTGCTTGGGAAGCACGGAATCTAAAATTCCTTTGGGACGCACGGTCTTTAATTGCTTGGCATGCACGGTTGGAAAAATCTTGGTTGTCACACTGTCTGGCGTACAGGTAAGATAACCTATATTTTCTTTTATATCATTGATTATTATGGATGAGTTCGTGAAGTTGTGAAGTTGTACAATGTGTACTGTTGATTCAGAATGGTTTCTGTTTAGTGATGCCTGTCTTTCCTTTATATTGATACTGCAATGACTGTTTGTTGAAATAATACAATTTTATTATTTAGTTTTTAAAGATTAGCTTACCCCTCTACATAGAATTTCATTCACTTACGGACTGTTATAGACAAAAATAAAAATACTATCGTGTCAAGAGATGTGTCACGATCCCAAAAATATAATAATATAAACAAGTTAACTAGTATTTTAATATCCCAAAATGTTGATATAGGGTGTAAAATACTTCAAATAAAAAGTTGCTTATTTTTCAAAATAAAAATTTCAAAAAAAAATCTATAAATTAAATAATAACTACGTCTCAAAAATCTTGCCCAAATTTGAAACCAATATTTAATTATATTAAATAAACCGTTATGGCTTATATACGACTCCACAGCGATTATTTGAAAATTTGATTTGGACATAACTCACAATCTATAAGACGAAATCTCGATTTTTCACTTCCATTAGAAAGATACAGTTTAATATTTTCAAATGTTTCTTGTTTCAAATGAATCCGATTTATATCAGATCATGTATATTCAATTGAAGTTCGAAACATTAAATTACGAACTGCCACGACATTACAACCTCGTTTTAAATTTATATTATAAATTATAAGTTAAAACTTTGTTTTTAATTAATAAATACCATATAAATTTCCATTTATACTTCTAATACAGCATTTAAAACAATTTAAATGTTTAAAATTAAATGGCTAAAAATCTGGGTCGTTACACATTCCTCGTAAAACTCTAGTTTGTTGAAACTCTCACCCTTGATCATCTCCCGCTTTCAAAGAATATCTAAATTCCTCTCGGAGATATGACCCAATCTCAAATGCCACAACCGTGTCGCATCCAAGTCACGAGAACTATCAAACCCACACAAGTTTCACCTCCTATGGTCACACCTTGAAAAAAAATATACCATGAGTCCTAGCACCTTTCAAAACCACAAGCGCCACCTTCAAAACCCTCAAGAATCCTTCTCGATAGTGATCTTGCATCTAAGAGAGCCCAATTACCCCAAAGATATAAGCGACTACCTAAGTCTTGGAACATAGCGAACATTGGTGAGCGTGCGGACAACTCCATCAAACATCCTTATTTGCACGGAGCCAATACCCATCGACTTGCAAATAGCACCATTTCTCATAGTAATTGTATTTGCCTCTTGACTTCATAAGACGAAAAACAATTCCTATACGGCGTCATATGATATAACGCACCCGAATCGAGCACCCATTCACTACCTGAAACACCTGATGTTAATGTTGTCAACACATTCTCATCTACCTCACCATCCCCACTCTCCATTACTATAGATGAAGGTACTACTTCCTTCTTATCTTTGTCCAGATATTCATTTTTCCAATGTCCCGATTTCTTACAAATAAAGCACTTGCCATCTCTTTCTTTCGATTTACCTCACCCACTGGGCTTCCTTGATTTAGAACGCCTCTGGTTTCCTTTCTTTACATTCTTTTTGTTTTCTCCACAAAAAACCTGTGTGCACTACTAGCTCCACTACTACTCTCACTCATATCCTTCATTTTATCTCTCAACTCCTCACTAAAAAGACCCGTCTTGGCATCATCAAGATTCAATGTATCCCAGCCATAGATCAAACTATTTGGGAAACCCGTATAACGGTCCGGCAACGAACACAATAGTATTATCGCCTTCTGCTCTTCCTCAATGATCAAATCAACGGCCTTCATCTTCATAATCAAGTCATCAAAGACATTCAAGTGTGCCTTAAGCGAATTTCCCTCCTTCATCTTGAAGGTGAAAAACGTCCGTAACAAGATCAAACAGTAAGTGAGCGAATTCTTCATATACAATTCCTCCAACTTGTCCCAAATACCTTTAGCAGTTGTCTCGCCACTAATTTCGGAGATCACATTCTCCCCTATAGCAAGTTGAAGAGTAGTGTAAGCCCATTCCTCCATCTCCACTCTCTCAACATCCGAGATATCACTTGGCAATAAGCGAGTATCAAATACCAATCGGTGCACCCGACTCCGCCTAAGAACCGCTTTCTTTTTCCATTGCCACTACTCAAAGTCATTATCACCATTCCACTTGTCAATTACCAATTGAGAACCTGTCGCTGCATATGAACAACGTATATAAGGCGCCACACTATTCGGACTTCCGGTTAAAGGACTTACCAAGCTATTATCTGAATCCGGCATTTTCACAAATACCTAACAAGCACTAATTGCTCTGATACTAACTATTAGAACCATTGTGATTAATTTAATTCAAGACCACTCAAATTGAATATCTAAACCACAAGCACCTTGCGGAAGATGAGATCACTGTTACATTTGCAAAAACAACCAATCCAATAACTCTAATCACCAAACAATCATCCACCTATCTCAAACAATCCAAATCTCAATCACAAGCGATAAAATAACGACAATAGCAGCAAAATTAAATCACATGCATATTTATAGTGGTTCCACTAACAACTTGTTAGTGTAAATCCACTTTGAAGAGAGTATTTTATTACCACGATGAAAGGAATACAAGAGATTGATACATGATCACTATATTTCAATATATAAAAGAGTTTGAGGAGAATAGAATTGAAGAATTGCAATTAGGTTATAAACCCTAATTTAACCCTTGAGAATTAAACCCTTGATTTGATCAAGTCTCCAAGCTCCCTATTTGAACACTAGAAAATAGCTTATATAGGGATAGACAAATATATTAGGCAATTCCCAAAATTGCCCCCAAGTCTTCACAAATCATCTTGCCAATTTTTAGCCCGAAACATCCCAAAACAAGCCTTAGATGTCTGTCGTGACTTATGAAAGACGTCTGACCCGGTTAGAGAATTATTTGTTTCAGCTTAGACGTCTGTAACCTATGACAGACGTCTGTCACAAGTCTCAGGGAACATCACCCTGACAACTCAGACGTCTGTTTCAGGGTACAACAGACGTCTATCGTGCAACATAACTGAAGCCTTGCACATTTTCATCTCTATCTTTTGCGTACGGGCTTGGATTTGCAAACGATCTCCTCCGATGCGAAGCTACTTTCATTCTCTTTGGTCTAGCATATAGTATCACAAACTTCAACAATATATATATATATATATATATATATATATATATATATATATATATATATATATATACTACCTACCCCAAATTCAGGTGCAGCTACCACCCTAATATGCACACATCTATGTATAATTTCCGCACCTACCCATTTCTTTAAGGATAAGCAAGTTAATAAGGTAAGAACCTACCAAGAGCCTACTGGAATTTCTTATACCCAAAAATCGTGCCTACCCGATCTCCATTTCACATAAACTATAGTTTATTTCACACATGCTTAGTGGAAATGCATCAGCCTTCACACATGCAAATCAAATCACATTTCCACAGCTAAAGTTGAAAAAACAAGGCAACTATTTGATATTTTCCTTTCAACTACACCTACTTTACAGCTATCGAAATTATCCCCAACCTACATCTGCATATGAAAAGAAAATACAACAGCTTAGGAGAAGGAAAGGAAATCACTGTTGCATGCCTAAATTTAGCATTTGAAAGACGTTGTTCTAATCCAAAAATTCTTCCCACCTATATATGTGTGTGTATTCGTTGCCTCACTATTCTTTTCCCCTAGCATGAATAAATAAATCAGTAATCTTCCTTCCATATTTACATGTAGCCTCCATATTAAATCAAAACAAGTGTGCCTTGCACTCCTGAGTAGTTCCAGGTTTAGATAGAAATAAAGAACGCGAGGGTTCATACTGTTCGAAATAGGAGCAGTGCGGTGGTTTGAACATTACGGAAGTGGAGGAACGGGGGACTGAGGCTGTTTGGGTTTCAAGGAGGAGATGGTTACATGGGTGGTGACGGTGAAGTTTTGTTAAAGGGCAGGGGGTTCGAAAGTTTGAAGTAGGGAAGAATACTGTATGGAGATGGGTGCGTGGAATAATAGATTGATCGGAGGCAGAGATGTGGATCTGGTTATTGAACGAAGGAATACAGTGCACGGTTATTTTGTATGAGCAGCGAGAAAGAAAAAAAAGAGGTAAGAGAGAAGGAGATGTAGCAGGCGATGAGGGAAGATGATACAGCAGGGTACAAGAAGAGTGAACAGCGATGGACATGGAGGTACGTGATTTCATGGGAAGTAGGTTCGAAAGTATAGAGCAGACATACAATAAAAATTGAATATGCCTACTGATGCTTCAAAGTGCCTAATTACGGTTTATTGTGGCTAGTCATTTTAATTTACGTAAATTTAGATAGGGCATTGGGCCCTCAAAGAGAACAGTAAGGATGGAGTCAGCCTATTATTCAAAACAACGTATAGGAGTCGGCATGTTTCATTTCCAACTAAATAAATGTGCGACCCATCATAGAAATTAGTTTAATAAATTATATAATTAGAAATGTTAATACTTAATTAGAATTGGTACATTAAAACGTTAATAACTTTTTTTAAATTTATCAAAATTAGACAAGACGAGTTGCATCGGAATCTTATTGACGAACACAACATGATGATGCTAACCAAAACAAATTTTGAAGCAACGGGAATTCTTAGTTAAATTAAACGACTGTTTAAAATTGAAATCGAACTTCTTCAATGATAAATGAAAGCAAGGTGAGTACAACTTACTTAGGTTTATCCACTTATATTTTATATAAGCCGAGTTTAATATTTGTGTGCTATGGTTGTTTATTATTGGATGTTTATTAAATATATTATTTTATATTGATTGAACTGACTAAATTAAACGTTTGTTTAATTTAATTGAAATCAATTGTTATTTTTAACGATTGTAACCAATTGAGGTAACTTACCTTGTTGGTCACTTTTATAATAATATAAACGTACAAAATTAATAATTGGATGTTTAACTTACTGTTATTTGTTGATAGTTCGCAATTATGTCTGTATATTGGATTAAATGATATTATTTGAGTTAATCTGTTTGGATGCAGGGAAAAACAGGTTGGAGGGATCCAACTGGATTCCTTAAATATATTTAATGTTATTTGTTTTCATATTATCATTATATGAACTGTTCTTATTGGATAATTGATTTGGTTATTGATCGTTAATTTGAAATTCAACGTTTTGTTTTGTTTTAACCAGTGGGAAATATTGGTTGGGTATTTGGCAGCATATGGCGTATAAACCAATCATTTTATAAATATTGATTTACACTCAGGTAAATCGATAGAAATAAAGTAATAAAAGTTATTTTATAACTGAAGATAGATTTTGAAATCTATTATTTTGAATGAAATTTATTTAAATGGAAACATTTATTTATTATTTAAATTTAGAAGTAATTATTAAATGATTTTATAAGGAAAATTCTTTTGTTAATAAGATTATAAGCTAATGAGCATGAATTAACCTAAGGGTTAAGAGTTGAATCAATTGTTATCAAAAGACAATTAAATGGATTATTTAAATTAATTTTATTATTAATTAATTTAAAAGAAAAAACATATTGGAGTCGGTTAACAAGTTAACCATGGTTTAAGTTGACTAAGTCGACTATTTTTTATTGAACTTAGTTAGTTGATTAATTCGTTTGAATTAATCTAATGAAAAAGATATATGAGTAATTGTTTTAATTTTCAATAAGAGTTTAAAAAAATTTACTATTTATTTCGTTAATAAAAAACTTAACGACTTCTATACTAGTTAACGATGAAGTAAATTATTAATTAATTAAATATTAATTTAGGTAATTACTATTTAAATGAAATTCATTATGTAAGTAATCGAGTTTGGAATAAAGTTTAGTTGGATTGTGAAAGGAGAGTATGAATGGATTTTAATGTAAAACCTGAGTTTTATAACTAAGTTATAAAAGAGATTTTTAGCGAATTTGATGACTTAAAAGTATTGTTTTCTTGATATTTGAATTAAGTAAAAGGAAATTGAGAAAAATGGGTTTTAAATTAATCCGCAGTTTATAAAAAGGATTTATGAAAGGAATGTGAAGCTAAAACGTTAAGTTTAAACAACGCTACTTAATAATGGAATTAAGTGAAATAATGGAATTAAGAACGAGATTTTCAAAAAGGAAAATGGTTGAATGGATTAGAAGTGGAATAATATAGGTTGATAAGGAGAAAATAAAGAATAAGAACCTAACTAGAGATTGGTTAAGTTTAGTGATTTCCTGAGTGTTAACCTGATGTTGATTTCTTGTAGAACCCAGTGCATTCCCCTCTAGATAGACACTATCGGAAGGTGGTTCCATAACTTGTCATAGTCGGAATCCATTACCCAATAAGCACCGGTGGTTTTGATTGTATACTATGTATGTAGAGTGTGAGATGCAAGCGTTCTGCTAGATGGTTATTTATCTGATTTAAACATTATATAATATCAGAATAGATATGATTTCAAAAATGTTTTGGATTATCGTAAGGTAAAAACCGTCCGTGTTTATGTGTAGATTGGTCTTACGATTATCCTTTTTTCGAAAAGAAATGCTCTGAATTTAAAATCAAGTTGGATGTTGCTTATAAGCTTAGTTGGTTTCTCACTATGGTTCATCAGACTGATTCGGCGTTTGCAATGCTTGGGTTAGACCGAGCTTACAGGTTCATGTTTGAATGATATGGACTTCACAAGATATGCTGGAGGAGTTCAGACGTATTAGTATTTATTCCACTGTGTGTTGTATATGAGGAAATATTGTTATAACTGCCCCGATGTGTTGATTATAAGTTTTACTCTGATGATTGTAAGTTTTTATTTCAAGCTCTCAATAAAGATTTATTTCTATATTATATTTTGTTCCGCTGCGATGTGAGAATCTAATTCTATTTTGTTCTTATTTTTCTACTTCTTATATTCTAATATTTCTTTCTTTCTTATCTCACCCTCTAATTTCTTTCTATTAACTATATAGTGTTTTCGATACTTGGGTTTTGACAAGTAATACGGGTTTATGTATTATTGTTGGAATTCAGGCGTTAAATTCTACTGGGTTGTTACAGTGTATTTGTTAAAGGTAATGATGATCCAAATGACCATATAAACATTTTTTATGTCGTACTAACCCAAATTCTTCAATTGACATATTTCACACAACACGTGGAAGAAGCATTTTTGTTTAAATGCAACTGGTTCAGCAATGTTCCTGGTCCTGGATTCAATGTGCACCCAAAATATAATCTTATAGAAATAAAACATACTTCGCGTTACTACAAGTACGATCCTTTTGTACTTGCCAAACAAGATCTTCAAGTATAATACGCTCCTTATCCATCTATAAGAAGAGACAAAATAGATCGATCGGCTGTTTTTAAAACAAATGCAAGGTTTACATTTGACGAACGTAGTATTCCTGACAAACAAGCTTATCAAGCAGATGTCGAGGAAAATAGTGGAATAGTAATAACCGATGATCAAACAGAGTTTGACCTCTAAACGATGGATCAGATGCATTAATTGAAGCATTTAAGGCTATGGATGAACCATATCTAGAGGAGGAAATAGAGTCAAAATCCGAAAGTGATGAGGACTAACCAATAATCTTCATTTTAAAAAGGTAATTTTATGTTATGTCATGTAATATTGTTTGTTATAATGTGATAATTTTATGTCATGTCATATTATGTATATCGCATAGTCTTATGTTGTGTTATACTATTTTTTTTACATAGCCCTTTTATGTTACGTTATATTGTTGTATGTAACAGGTATGACGTCACATGGTCCAGTAGGTGGCGATGGCAGTAGTCCATCGCAGAGCTACCGCGTCCTGCGGTGTAGCTTAAGTCAAAAGCCAACAGAGGGTAAGTATTAAGTTTCAAGTATAAATTTAATTTATATACAATAAATTATATAAATATATATACAATATCCATGAAATGTTCTTTTTTGGTTTCACACAGGGGTTTTAAGTTAGAGCCTTTTAATATAGTCTTAACAATATCAAAATGCGCTTATCAAGCTCGTATGACTTCATGTTGGCCCACGTGGACACCGATACCAGGAATTGTCAAGGAGACTATTTGGCAGGATTTTCTGGTACGTGTGATATATCATTTATTACATTAAGTAGTCATGCTCCTATTTGATTAGTTTATATTTATGTTTTATTTTAAAAATGCAGGATGCGGTGGATCTCCAAGAGACAGATATGGATCTCGTCAAGCGCCACTGGAATAGTAAAGTGGCTAAAAATTACAGAGAAAAAATGAATAGCATAAAATTGGGTGGAAAAAAATGGATTGGATGAGCGCTAAGGTATTGGATGATCTGCATACTTGGTGGTATAATGAGGAGTTTCGGGTAAATTAACTGCATATTTAATTTAAATTTCTTTACTAATTAATATATAAATTACAATAAAACATTTTTTAAATTTAAATGTATAGGCCACGTCCGCGAGAAATGCAGCAGATAGGAGCAAGAACCTGGTTACACAACGAGGTGGTTCTAAGTCGTTCCAACACCATCGCGAGGACATGATATATTTATTAATTACATAATTAAAGATTTTAATTTATAAGTTGTTAAAAGTTATAGTTGATTTAACTTTAAGTTCTAATTTGCATATATATATATATATATATATATATATATATATATATATGCTTATTTCAGGAGAGTCAGCGTTGTGTTGCTGTATCGTACTGGGATGTTTTTGAGCATACACATGCATTGAATCAGATCGACGACCTAGGCTCAGTTTCCCACTCTTGGGACCACGATGCCACGGCGCGTGAAGCATATGTAAGTATAACATAGTTAACTTAAATTTATAATTTAATTAAAATAGTGTTATCTGGATTCAATTGTATTTTGTTTAACAGGATAAATTTCAGCAACAAAGGGCATAGATGCTTGAGGAGACTGGGAGGACCGAGTTGACTACCGAGGATGAGGATAAGATTTTTGATGTTGTCATGGATCCACCTACTCGGAACAGGCACTATGGTTTTGGCAATCTAGCGGTTATATAAACTAAAATTTATAATAAAAACTGAAATTTACTCGAATTGCTATTACGGAATACTAAAAATCTAGAATTATATACAGGTTACGACATCTCAATGTCGGAGAATGCATTTTTGATGACAACAACCTTATTTTAATATTAATTGATTATAAAATATATACTAACACTTCTATCTAGGATATATATATATACACACATATATATACACATGCAGGATTCATATATAGGAATTATTACAGAAGACTGTACAGTTTAATAATATTAGAGATTCAGATTTCAGAGATGATTCAAGACTCATGAGTATTCAAGATTTCAAGAGTTCAAGATAAATATGGTAATAGAGTCTAGTTTATGTAAGAATCTGAATAGCACTCCAGGTTCTAATTCAAATTCAAATTCTATTTTTCAATTTCTGATTTCAAATTCTATTTTCAATCTCTAACAATTGGTATCAAAGCAAGGTCTTTCAAAAAGTTCATAATCTGATTTTTGAAAATTTTAAATGGAAATTTTTGAAATGATTTATAACACTAGTTTAAATCTATGTATTGCATCAGTATTAGATAAGTCTGCATTCAATTTTATTGAAAAATCAAATTACTGTTTGATTTTTGAAATTTGAATCTTTAATATGTTACAAAACAATCAGGATATTGTTGTTTAAAATTGTAGATTAGTTAGTTTGAAAATTCATTTAATTATTTGAAAAGTTATTTGGTTATTTGAAAAGTTGTGTTGTTTTACAGGAATAGACGTGTTATATGACTATTGGATATTCAAACTCTGAAAAATGGGTGATGTGGCTGTTGAAAATTCAAATTCCGAAATGGTGTATTACATGGTTATTGAGAATTCAAAATTATTATGAACAACTTGGTAGAAATAAAAAACAAGGGAAGAGTAATGACGATTGGTGAAAACACATCAAGAAGAAATTATGCCATTGATTTCATGTACTTCTCTTCATTCGCAACTTTGAATTTTCATCTACAACTTATCTTCATACTGTACTTATCTTCATTTGCTTCGTAGTGCCGCTGATTTCATGTGAATCCGTCAAAAATTGACCAAGTAATGATCAAATGCAATTTTGGTGAATAAAGAGAGAAGGAAACCAAAAATGTCAACGATTATCTTCAAATTGCATCCACAGGTTAGACTAGTTTGTCTCAAATCCTTTTAAAGATTGTAGTTCTCATTCTCGTGGTCGTTTTGATTGGTAGATCGTCAAATTCCGATCAAAATTGAGTGAGATATGACTATTTGAAGTTGGCAATGCAAAACTGAATAACTGTTACGGGATTTCATGCATCTCTCTTACTGTTTCGACTTGCTGCACTTCAGTACCATCCAAATTCTTCCCCAAACTGTTACTAGATCATAATCATTGAATTTCTCTTCAATTTGCCAGTGATTTCGTTGAATTCTTTTAAGAAACAAAGAAGTTACGCCTCTTGAAAGTTTGATTGATAGTGAAAAACGAGAAGAAGAAAAAGAAGAGAAGAGATTGTGAGGAGACATGACTTTTGGGCCTTTATATAGTAGTTGAAGTGTCCATTCATTCAAAACTCAAAATTCAAATTCGAATTTTGGCGCCAAGTTGGTTGATTTACTAAATCTTCAATATATTTCTCATACGGTGTTCAAATTCAGCAAATGAATATACTATCCTGATCAGAAAAACAAGACCGTCGCAATAAAGAAGATTTCATCATCAAATTCTGAAAGATGCGAACGTGTGGTTCATAACAATGGAAGAACAATAAAAAGAAGGATTGCAAAAAATAGGTACATCTTAATTAATTTTTAAATTTTTGGTTGAGTGGATGCTTTGATTGTCTTGCTTGTTTGCCTTGCTTTAAATTTGAAATTTAAAACTCAAATTTGAAGTTTAAAACTCAATTTTGAATTTTGAAATTCAAAATATCAATAAAATAATAAATATAAAATAAATTTTGGATATTTGTTAGGATTAATATTATTTCTAGATATAGTTAAACCTGAAATATAACTCGATAATTTAAAAACAAAGTCACAAAACCTTATGTTCTTTGAAAATTATGCATGAATGTCGACATACATATGTCCTGATGTCACATAAAGGCTTGTAAAATGAAATTCAAATTTTGAGTTTCAAAAGCTAAAAACTTTCAAACTTCCCTCCATCTTTTTAATTAGAAAATGCCAGTTTAAACTCTAGTTATTAACTTTGTTTGTCTACTTATTTTCTTATATCTTGTTTCAAAACATACATATTAAAAGTATATAAATTAATAAAATTATATAAACATGTTAATATGATATACAAAGTTAATATAACTTTTTGATATTGTTATAAAATATAAATTTATTTATCTTTTATATAGTTTAAACATGCATAGTTTAACTTTTATATTATTCATATGATTTCAAAACAATTTTGGGTTACATTATCACGAATAAATGGAACCGTGTTTATTCAGCAATAAAAAGTGAAAAATGCGAGAAAAGTAAAGTAGAGACGAGATTTAGAGTGGTTCAGCCGTTAACGAGGCCTACGTCCACTATGAAGGTGATTTCCTGTCTTGTAATGAGAATTACAAAGTATATCAACTCTCTCTTTTCATACATTTCTACACCCGCTCAATATACTCTCATTAATATATTTCAATCTAAGGAATTATACAAGAGAATAGTGGAATCTGAGGAGAAGATGGATGGATGAATGATTGAGAAGAAGGATGTCTTTGTTTTCCTTCATCGTAAGATTATGCTTGACGCCATGGCCGAATCTGTGGTTGGGGATGAAGTTCGGCAGTACTTCGTGGTTTTTAGAAGCCGATCCCTTTTATGTTGGTAGCCATGGTGTATTTATAGGTCAACTCCCCTTGGTAAATGATCTGGAATCCCTTTATCCAAGTTGTGGATCGTTCATTCTGTTAATTACGACCATGCCACTGGCTAGTTGTAGCCAACTGTCCGTGGCTGTATCCAGTTATCATGTGCGGGCGGCTCGTTGGAGTATCTTGGAGGGCTGAGCGGGTCCATAGGAGCAGGCGTCCTGTGAGCGCTTTGGGAGTTTTTCTAAGAGCGAGATGCGGGTCTGGAGTTGGTTCTCCTTTGCTCCTTGCGTGACCGCCCTTCTTGGTCCAAGGGCGCTCGTCCTCTTGTTGTCTTTGTATGGTGCTGTTTGGCTTTACGGCTGTGCTATGAGGTCGCTCTCGCGTATGTTGAATGGGCGACTTGCTTTATTTCAGTGTTTGAGCGGCTCTTAGGATATGCGACCTTTATCTTTATCGGGTCGCACTTCTCATAATATGTTATGCTGTTATCTTCGGTCGCACTAGTTGACTTGACCTGCCCTGGGTTCAATATTTGGATCTTGCTCTGCGCGGTTGCATTGTGCACGGCCGACCCTGGTAATATCTGCCTTGTACCCTTTACCCAATGTGCGTATGGATTTTCAGGGATTAACACTTGCCCCTCGAAGTCCATGATTTCTTTTTGTACGGAATCACTGGCTTCGATATATTTGATCGCACATTGGTTGGTGGGTTTGTCCAGACTTGTTGAGGGCTCGGTCGTGCCAAATGTGAAGATTACTTCATTGTTGCTGATTGATATCATCTTTTCCTGAGAGGCCCGGTATATATTTTTTATTGTGCGAGTAGCTAAATTTCGGGATGCCAGTAGGGACATGACGAGACACTTTTGTGTAGTCAGACACTAAGCTGACGTGGCGACGATTTCCTGGATGAATGCCTTTCAATCTTCCTTATTTACCTCCATCTGTTCGCTTTTGATTGGTTTTCCCACGTACATCTATGTGCGCTGGTTTTGAGCGATTTCCTACTCTTTTGAGTACTGGGCTTATTGATTTGACTGTTGGGCTGTTGAGTAACCGGATGAAAATACTATTTTGGTTTGCCAGCCCTTTCGTCCATCTTTTATATATTATTTTGCTACATATTTTTTTTTTAAAAGAAATCTTTAATGGCGACGTCGTTTTAAGCGGTTTTCTTTACCGCTGGGATCCCTTCTGCAACCTCTGAATATCGCAGTTCTTTTATCGTTTCAATTTGCATTCGTGCGTGGCTCCGTCATCAAGGTTTCCGTAATCTTGAGATCGATTCAGCCGAGTTGTTTGCCTAGGTTTGAAACTGCTCACTTGTTTGTAAGCAAATTTCTCCCTTGATTTATCTTAACCCATTTTTGGAGTATGAATCTGATCGTTTGACCTTGTGGTTTCTAAGTAGGGTTTTCCCTTTTCTAAAATTTCATAACTTTAGGGGGCTATCTATGTCGGACCAGGTCGAAAGGTTGGATCGAGAAGAAAGTTTTGACCAAGTTACGTCTACGTCCCATGTTGTTTCTTCGATGGGTGCTTCCCAAGAATTCCCACAACCTCGTGCGCTTTCTGAAGAGCACAGTGAGAGGCACCCGATGGAGCTTCCACCCAGTTCGTTCCGTCAGCTGTGCAAGAAATTTGGGATTTCGGAAAAGGACGAGGCCAAGCTGCCTACGGGAGAGGAGTTCGCTGATATTCCTCCTAAGGGATTTGTTGTTGTTACTCGTGGCATGTTGAAAAGCGGAGCGGTTCCTCCCTTTAATCCTTATATAGAGATGATTCTCCAGAATTTGGCTATTTCCCCGTACCAGTTACATCCTAATGGTTACGCGATTTTGACAAGTCTTTATGTCCTTTTTATGAGGGAGAAACATCGGGCTCCTTCGTTTAGAGATATACGCTCTTTGTATGCTTTTAGGAAAAGAGACCAGCGTCCCTCATTTATCTTTATGGAAAGCCGGGGTTTGAAAATAATCACTGGTTTAGAGGATAGCGTGCGAGGATTCCCCAATCAATACTTCTTTGTCCGATGTCCCGATAAGTTTTGCGGTCTTTGGAAGGCGGTCGGTAAGTATCTTTATTCCTTGAATTCCAGCTCGCTCTTTCTTCCTTTTGGTTTTGTTTTCCTAGAATCTTTTGGATATATTGCAGTGCTTCCTGATCAAAGCATACTCTTTGACCAAGATCTATGCAACTCGTTATTAGTCGTCGACGAGGGGCAGAGGAATAGGAAATTCCTTATTAACGAAGGGTTCTTAAGGCAATACAACTTGCTTTCATCTCTGCGTACCTTCCCAGTGGATGCTTCCGGCAAGAAGAAAGCTATCAGCAAATCCCCTGTCAAGAAATCTTTAGAAAAAGGATGTTAGCGTCATAGGGAGCAGTGGGTTATCTTCCAGCAGCAGAGCGATCCCTGCCAAAAAGGTAGTATCCAAGCGTCCAAAGCGCAAAGGCTCTAAGACTTTAGTGGTTTTGTACGAAGAAGATAGGTCTTTGCTAGATGGAGCCGCACGAGGAGATGCGAATGTGACTCCTTCAAAGATTTCCCCGAAACAAGTTCGGGTAGCGGAGCGGCTCGACGAAATTGTAGAAACTTATGTAGAAAACCAGGGAAGCAGAGGGAACTCTTCTGAAGAAAACCAAGAAGAAGATGATTCAGGGGCTTCAAAAGTACTTGATCCTCCTGACTTGGCTGGAGAGCTCGTTCAAGGTAAGATCGCTTCCTGTGCATTCTTATTTCAAAAACCTTTTAACCGTGAGACTTTATGAAAAAAAAACCTTGGTTTTGGGTTAAAGCGATATCCCATAAAGCTTTTAAGACTCCTTTCTCATTTTTCTTCAATCACGGTGTTTATATTTTCTTTTCCTTCTTAGATCCAGGAATGGAGTCATCTTTATCGGGAAGTTTTTCTCAGCAATTTGCTCTTGTTGATCCACGGAATCTCTTGCAATCTAGTCTTTCTCACTGTCTTAAGCGTCCCCATCTATCTTCAGACCCTCTGACCCAAGATGTTCTTGAAGCACCACTGGCGAGTTTGCTAAAGAAGAAGAAGCATGACCATTCTCGGGTATCTGGAGGAGAAAACCAGGATACTGAGAAGAGAGGAGGCAATAATGAACAGGCTGGGCTCGATGGGTCTTCTGAACTAGCTAAACTTCCATGCCCCAGTTATTCGGTCCATATGAAGCCGTTTATTAGATCCTCTATTTCCGATGTGCCTGCTCTTTGCCAGATTCAAGCGATTCTTGATAGACCTCCCTACAGAGTTTCCCCTGGTAATCCTAAGTTGATGGATAGGTTCGGAGACTGGGACTTGAGGGGAATGGACCTTGACTTAGAATTGTCTCCATACGATGACCAGAGCGCCGTTGGGGAGTTGGGTGCCATAAAAAACTATGTGACCTCCCAGCTTGCCACAGTCGTGGGTCAGCTTGAAGTTCAGTTGGATGAAGCTAAAAATACTTCCAAAAAGCGATTTGAGTCTTGGGATAAGTTCTTCTTCGAATTTCTGAAGTTGAATACACAGCATTTTGAACGTATTGAACTTCTGGAGAACGACAAGACAGAGCTGAGCCACGTGATTGAAGGTCAAGCAGCCGAAATTTCATTCTTTAAAGATGGGAACAACAGAATGAGTAGCTTAGAAGCCGACAACAGAAATCTTCAGGAAGAGATCAAAACTGCCAAGAAACAACTTGACGAGGCTCGAACTGGCCGTGAGTTTGCTGAATCTCAATTAACCTCCGTACAACAAGCTATGGTCTCTTGTCGGCGGGAGAAAGCAGTGTTCGAAGGTAAACTTGCCTTCCAGAGTAAGGCTCTCAAAACTTTAGAAGGAGATAAAGCGAGGTTAGCCGACGATCTTGAACGAGTCTGAATTAAGACTGAAGAGACCCTGTTTCGATTTTACACCCTCAGTGTTATGACCCGCGGAAGCTTGAGCTATTAGATCAAGGACTTTCCCCGTACCCTAGCCCTTGTCTGGGAGGAGGTGCTCAGTTACTCCAAAGATAAGGAAGATAGTGTTTTGCAAGAAGCCCTTCTTGA
Organism: Allium sativum; assembly: GCA_030737875.1. Classification (NCBI taxonomy): domain Eukaryota; kingdom Viridiplantae; phylum Streptophyta; class Magnoliopsida; order Asparagales; family Amaryllidaceae; genus Allium; species Allium sativum. The sequence continues at coordinate 593,089,043 of CM060921.1, read as the reverse complement.
GCCTAAAGATCGTGACGCTTTGGAAGAAGGCAGGAGAATATTGGCTGGCGCGCGAGCTCGATACCTTGGAAAAGAAATCCAGAATGTTGTTCCTATTCATGCCTCCGGTCCTGCAGGAGATGAAGTTTTGGGATCCCAAATTCCTCTGACGGGATCTTCTGTTGCTAATGAAGGTACTTCCGAGGTTCACGATGGTCATGATGTCGCTGAAAAAATTGTCACATGATATGCTGTTGTTTTGCATTTTGCATTTTGCAGTTTCAACTTTACGACCATGTATCTTTATGATGAATTTGTATTTTGTTAACACGTGTTAACATCTAAACGCTATAATTTATCGTAATTTTATTTGTTCGCATCGTATTACGCTTTTATGAGTCGCGCGATGATTACGTTTTTACGTCGTTCGTCGTTTAATATCGTTGTTTTGCTTTGAATTTGGGACATCGTATTTCCATTTTTTTTCCCTTCTTTGAGGAGTTTAGTTCTTATTACGCATGCATTCGCGTTTTTATTTGGTCTGGTAATTCAAACCCTTTAAGTTCATTTTTGGATAAATGCCCTTATAAGGCGCAGACATCTTGCTGTACACTTAATCTTATTGTACATTTAATCTGGTTCCTCATTGATTTGGCGTCCCAAATCCTTTGGAAACATGATTAAATGCATTCTGTATGTTCAATTTGCGTATTTTCGTTTTTATGTATCCAATCCCATATCTCACTAACTCAGTGACCCGAGCCCTTCGGAGACTGGTTTTGGATACGTGCCCCCATGGGAGGACTTGGGTTACAATTTTTGACCCAATTTCGATCTTATTTGATATGACGTATTATGATCAAATAGAGACCTAAATTGGATACCCCCAAATGGCTAGGATTTCTGATACCCCCTTTCGGCTAGGATTTCTGCTGTTGTAGTCCATCCTTGGCTTTGTTTGACTTGGTTAACAACAAAGAACAAGAATGGCCACCTCCTTTCGGTCGGGTTTCTGTTTTGGTGCTGGTCCTTCCAGCATGTTTAATCCTTCCCCATTTTATGCTTTATCCCGAGGAGCGGACACTAATTCATCTCATCGAGCCTTGACTCAAAAGGGATAAACTTTGTGCCCTTCACCTAACAAGGCGCCTCTCGTGATTGGCATTTTTTTTTGTTTCGGGACATGTCGGTTTTTCTGACTTTTTGCCTTCCCTTAGGACACAGACATTGGTTTTCCTCATTGAGTTTTTTCTCATGTTGGAAAACTTGTGTCCAGCACCTTGGAAGGTCACCTAAGAAGGTGCTTCTTTGGTGGGCTTAGCAATTTTAACCGTGGGACTTTTTCGTTTCGGTGGGCTTAGCAATTTTATGTCTTAAATATAGTTTTATAAGTTAATTTATATCCACATTTCATAATTTTGTTATGACTATAGACTTCTTTTTAAAGTTTTAACATATAAATGGTTCCTTAGCAAATTAATATTTCTTGATTTCTAAAGGTTTAAATTTAAAATTGATTTGCATCAAAAGATTGATTTATATTTCATAATAACTTAAATTTTAAGTCCTTTTTAAAATTAGCTTATATATATATATATCATTTTATAGTTTACTTCATATGATAAAATTATATATTCTCTTTAAAGATCTTCAATGTTTACTACATTATTTTTAAAGAAGCACTCTACTAAAATTATATAACTCTATATTTCTCATAATTTTTTTTTGAATATTTTACCACTTATCATAAATATATTTTTAATAATCATCTATACTATTAATTCAATCTCTTTCATAAATCCAGAAATTAACATATATTACCATTGTTTGATCTGAAATTTTTATTATATATATATATATGTATGTATGTATATGTATATGTATGCATAATAGTTAGATATTACTTTAAGTATCTTTTATAGAAATACATATCATCATCAAGTCATATTACCCTAATATCATTACACATCTTATTTCATATCATATATCATTATTATAAATTACAATACATTCCAAATTAAAATCATTCACATCTTAAGTTGCATTTCATTTAATATATCATTTAATATTGCTTTGCATATGACATACATTATAACCAATATACTACACACACTACAATACATATTAACCTTTAACTCCACATATAACAAGTATACTATATGGAGAATTATTGTCTTAGAAATACATAGTATTATTAAACACATAACATATTTACTTTGTCTTGATTGACTTGATTGACTTGTTTGACTTGGTTGAATTGATTGGATTGATTGACTTGTTTGGTTTGTTTGATTTGTTTGACTTGAATAACTTGATTGACTTACTTGACATGGTTAAATTTCATTAATGGTTGGTAGGTTTGTAAGAAAAATACTTATTTTAATGCTATCTTAAATACTGTTTGATGTTTAAACTGGACAATTAATGTTCGCGTCGGCGTCGGACACGTCTGACGCATCCAAAGTGGACCCCACACATTTTCCCCTTCCAAACGAACGGTTCAAAAGACAGCTTTCGCGTCCGACGCAAGCCAGAAGCTGTTTTTCCACCCATTTATACATACCCATACAAATAAAACACATACAAATAATTAATAAAATAATAATTTTACCCCTTCCAATTTAACCCTTTCGTAAAAAAAACACATTGCCCGTTAGTAACAATTACCCTTCAAATAACCCTTCCAAATTCTCCTTCCCGTTCAAAATCAAACGCACCCTTAGTTAACTCTTAGTCTAGATTAAAGTCTTATTATAGTTTTAAGGGAATTAGGGTTTAGGATAGGTTTAGTCTTGTATTAAATTAAGGGGTAGTTTTAGAGTTTCTAAGGATTAGTTGAAGGTTCAAGAATGCTTTAGTTGATTGTTTGAATTGCTTGTTTGTTTGAATTGCTTGAATAATTGATTGGTTTGCTTAGTTTATTATTCATCTATTTTGTTTATTAAACTAATATAGGCATAAATTTAGGGGGAGTTATTCATATATCTTAGAAATTTAGTGTAGATACAATTATAGAATATGTTTAGATAGATATAGAAATTAGGAGGAATATTTTACTTTAGAAGTTATATAGATGGACATAGGAGTTGGGGGTATTTTAAGAATTACTTTTTGATAATGTCAAAGGAGGAGAAATTATAAAATATAGAATTAGAATTAGTTTATAGGATAGGATTCATATAGACATGAGGAGTATTAGAAGGATCAATATCAACAGGTATATACATGTATGATATTTTATAAACTAAGGTTGTCATCATCAAAAAAGGGGAGATTGTTGGAGAGTGGAGTTTTGATGACAACAACCTTATTTCAATATTAATTGATTATAAAATATATACTAACACTTCTATCTAGGATATATATATATATGTATATATATATTTTGAAAATTGGTACTTTTTAGTGCTAATACCAAAAAGAAACCTCCTCTATATGCCTCGTCAAAACCCGGTAACCCCCCTAACCTAAATGGGTACCTTAACGGGAAAAAGAGTACATATAGAATCAGTATTACATTGCTAGAAAAACTTCAAGAAAAACAAGAGATACAACTCGTAAAACAACACCCACTTCACGGCCCATACACATGGCCCAAAACAATATTTAAAATCTTAAATTTGGCTCCAAAACTTCTTCTTTTACCCTGTATCAATCAATTCAATTCCCCAACGATTCAACAGAACTAAATTCCTCAATTTCCTTTCAGATTTACTCCCATTGTTACGAACCAAAAAATAAATTTCTTTTTCAATCTGTCCCAATTTGATTAATGCATTTGATCTTCGATTTTGAAAAACTCTCTCATTCCTTTCCTTCCAAATAAAATAGACGGCTGCAGTGAAAGCCCCACAAGCCAAATCCCTAATTTGATCCTTAAGTTTGAAGGAATTATGAATTATTCTGGCTTCATCCAACAATTGCGGTTGAATAGATAAAGAAAGAGATAGCTTCTGTTTTAGAGATAGCCAGATAAAAGAAGAATACTCGCACTGAAAAAACAGATGTTCAATCGATTCTGGCTCTTGTTCACACAGAAGACATAAGTTGTTTGCAATATTGCCAAAACGAGAAATTCTGTCCTTTGTATTTAATCTTCCAAAGCTAGCGAGGTAAGCAATAATTGACATTCTTTTACTGTTTTTTCTATGCCAAATTACAGAAAATGCTGAATCTTTTGCTTCATTTATACGAACAAATTGCCAAGCTTTATGAAATGTGAAAGGTCCACATTCTCCCCATTCATAAGTATCATACTGCATATTTGAATGAGTTGAAATAGAACTAATTTCATTAATCAATTCCCGAGTAGCTGGATGAACAAGAGGATCTATTTCTCCATCTCTAATGAGAACTTTAACTTTTTCCATTAGATCACCTATCAAATATAATCTGTCATAACCAAGCAGATCTACAAGACATTAACAGTTAATCCATGGTTCATACCATAGGCATGTTTCTTCTCCTTTAGCTAACTTTTTGGTAAACAATTGCCTCAAATGATTTCTTAATCTCATCATTGACTTCCATGTTGAAGAAGCATTGTTATCAACCTCCATAGTCCATAGAAATTTGCTCTTGACATATTTGTTCTTCATCCAATTGCTCCAAAGAGAATCTCCAGAAATCAATTTCCATAATAATTTTACTGGAGCTGCTTTTTTCAGACCGAAAATTTTCAAACCTACTCCACCTTCAGATTTTGGCTTACATAAAATTTTCCAGGCAACTTTGTGACTTGAACCCCCCCCTCCCCCAAAAAAAAAATCTGCACATAAAGTTTGAAGTTTATCAATAGTAGCTTCAGGAATTTGATAAATGCACAGCCAATATAAAATTATAGGAGTAATAACACTATTTATTAATTCAGCTCTGCCTGCAAAAGAAAGAAATTTTAATTCCCAGCCTTGAATTCTTGCTTGGACCCTCTGAATTAAAGCATTGCACTAAGAATAATGCAAATAATTTGAAGATATTGGCACTCCAAGGTATTTTATTGGCAAAACCCGCACTTCTAAACCCAGAATTTCTTGTGTATTAGTAGCTGAATTACTAAAGAATATTTTTGTTTTATCAGCATTAACTCGTAGTCCTGAATATTTCCCCAATTTTTGAAAAATATCCTTTAGTGTATATGCATTTTTCTTTGAGCACTTCCTAAAGATCATTAAATCATCTGCATAGAGTAGATGAGAAATCATAGGTTGTACTGCATTGCAAGGCTAAAAGGCTTTAGAACAAGTTGCTTCATCCATAAGATATGAAAAATATTGCATTGTAATAGAAAATAAGTAGGGAGACAAAGGATCTCCTTGCCTTCTACCTCTTGATGAAGAAATGAAGCCTTTTGGTATTCCTTGAATTAAAATAGAAAATGTGTCCGTAGACATACACTCATGTATCAAGTTTATGAAATGTATAGGAAATTTCATCATATTCATAATGTGACATATAAGCTTCCTGTTAATCCGATCATAGGCTTTTTGTAAGTCTACATTAACACAACATTTAGCCATTCCTTTCTTTTTGAAGTCCCTCAACATTTCATGAGTCAATAAGATATTTTCACCATTAAACCTCCCTTTAATAAAAGCACATTGATTCTCGGATATTAAATAAGGTAAAAAGTGCTTAAGTCAATTACATAGGACCTTTGCAAAGATTTTGTAATATACATTACATCATGAAATCGGTCTGTAGTAAGAAATTTCTGTAGGGCATTCTTTCTTTGGTATAAGTGTAATAAAGGTATGGTTTATGGACTTTGGTAATTTTCCAGATTTAAATATATCAGAAATTGCTACAAGTAAATCTGTCTTGATCGTGTCCCAATGAAATTTCAGAAATTTTGAATTAATTCCATCTGGACCTGGACTAGTATCATCTTGAATAGAAAACAGAGCATCATGAATTTCTATCAATGAAACTTCTCTTAAAAAAAATTCCTGACCTTGGGGATTGATTATACTAATAGGTTCAAAATAAAGGAAACTCATCAATTGATGGACCATTAAACATTTCAGTGTAATATTTAATAGTTTCCTTTTCAATCTCTTCTGCTTTAAACACTAAATTCCCATTATGATCAAGTAAAGCTCGAATATTATTCATGTATCTACGTTTAGACATACATGAGTAAAAAAATTTTGAATTAGTATCACCTTGCTGAAGCCAAGATACCTTAGCTTGTTGCTTAAAACCTTCAAAATATATTTTCTGCACATTTTGATATTCTTGTTTTGCCTGTAGATAATTCTCAAACAGCAATGTATCTTCTGGATTCTGGTCTGATGCTATCTCCAATTCCTGGAAATAATGTTCAGCTTCCTTCAGGTTGGAGCAATTCCTATCTCTAATTTTATTCCACTCTTTCAATTCTACTTTGCATCTTTTAAGTTTATGTAATAATTGATAACTTTGAAAACCCCATGTAGCACTGTTCCAACCCTTCTCCGCTGCATTCATGTATCCTGATATCTTCGGCCACTCAAATCTGAAAGGAAAACCTTTTACTTGCACAGTTGGAGTTAAGTCTAGAATAACTGGGTTATGATTACTTGAGTGTTGAGATAATGTCAACGCCTTCAAATTAAGAAACTGATGGAGACAATCATTGTTCACTAAAACTTTGTCAAGATGAGATGCAGTTCCTTTTCTACGCCAGGTAAGTAGAAAACCAAGAGGCTTTATCTCTGTCAAAGAAGTCTGAATAACAAATTTTTGAAACTCTCAATGTATTGATAAGGAATTGGACGACCCCTTTTTTATCATTAGGAGTTAGGGCATTATTAAAGTCTCCCATCAAAACCCATGATGAATTGATTTGAACAGAATCTCGTAGCAGCCATTGCCATAAATTTTTCCTATCAACAAACCAATTGCTAGCATAAATCAAGGAAAATACAATATAAAAACCTCCCTTATTAATAGCAGAGGCAGTAATATGTTGATGAGAAAAAGCCAATGTTGATAAATCCCAAACATTTGCATCCCAAATCAATAGTATTCTACCATTAGACACATTAGAATTATTAGTTATATGCTTCCAAGACTCAGGCAACAATGAAAGAAATAACAATAAATTCTGCTTAGACAATTTATTCTTAACTAAACCAACAATATTGGTTTAGTTTGATTTAGGAGTTTGATCACCTCTTTCATACGTGAAAGAGAGTTCAAACCCCTAACATTCCAACATAAAATTGTCATTTAATGGTAGAATTACTCCTTGTAACTCTTTTAGGAGGAGTAAAATGAGTGGGATTATTACTTGTTGTAGCTACTAACTTGACATTTTTCAAATAGTTGGTATTTTTTTTTCAACATAACCTGAAACATCTGGTTGCTTTCCTTTATCAGGATCCTTCACAGGTTCACCTCTTTCAATTTGATCAGCTACTTCACTCAAGACATCAGGCATAATATTCTCTGGCAATTTGAAAATCCTGTTCATCAGTATTACTAGAAGTCATATTTCCAGGTTGTGCAAAATCTTCTTGATGAGCAGTATTAGCTAGATCTGGATTTATTGTTTCATTGACTTCTTCAGAATCATCATTGTCATTATCTGTATCATTTTGCATCCATCTAGGATCTGTAGCTACATCATGTTCTTCATCATCGTGACCAAACAAATTGCATTTCATACATTTGTTAGGGACAAATTCATATTCAATAGGAATAACCAATTTCTGTCCATTGTGAAGCACTATAGGAATTTCATTTTTCAATTCTGTTTGAGTATCAATAGAAATCAATGCTCTCGCATATTTGGTAAATCGTTTTTCTGCTGAGTTAGAATCTATAAGAACGGGGATTGAAATAAAACTCGCTATCATCTGGATAGCTTTTTTTGTCCATAACTCCATAGGTAGACCATATAGTCTTACCTAGACCTGAATATTAGTGCTCTGTTTTTTCGAGAAATCATATCCAGGAGTCCATTCATCCACCAATAGCAATCTGCTGAAATAAGAATAAGTAGATCCTTCCAATATACGAGAATAATCTTCCATAGGTTCGAATTGAACTGCAAAGTTATATTGAGGAGTAATATGCACATTGAATCCACTAGAAGGCTTCCAAACTTTCTGAATATAATCTTTAAGTTTTACTACAGAAAGTTTGAAATTGATCGGAATTAAAGCCAATGTATATTCCCATTCTAGATTCGATTCATTAAATATTTGCTCAGGAATAGAAACGAACTTTTCTGTAGGTTTAAAATATTCCAGATTGCGATCCTTAACTTTATTCGATGGATTTGAAGATTTCGAACTCCGATCTGGATTAGAGGAAGATGGATCTATTGACGATTTGATCGATGAATTGAATCTTGAGGAGGGAAAGTTAGTTTGAGGATTAGAATCTTTTGATATTTTTTCTTTAACGGAATCCGCCATTAATGAAGAAAATCCGAAGTTTTATATATATATATATATATATATATATATATATATATATATACATACATACATACACACACATATGCAGAATTCATATACATGAATTATTACTGAAGACTGTACAGTTTAAAGATATTAGAGATCAGTAGTTGTACTAGAGGGCCCAGGACAAGGAGGAGATCGAACAGCTACGAGCCCAGATCGCAGAGCTTAATGAGCCTGTTCGCCGCCGCAAAAAACATATGGTGCAGCTTAACCAACGTCTGGCGGAGTTCATTGCCCAGCATGGTACGCCACCTTCATCTTCCGGCAGAGAGAGTTGAGGTTAGTTTATTTTGATATTACATACGCTTTGAGAGTGGGTGAGGATTATGCTTGATATATTACGATGGTTTGTATATATTGATGCTGTGTTGGTGATGATGGTTTGGACATGGTGTTAGATGACTGTTTATTTTGACGTTGGGATGTATGTACATAAATGTTGTGTTGATGATGTTGCGTTGGTGTATTTTGTAAATATTGGTTTATGTTATGTGTTTTATATGTTTTGTGTTTGATTTTGGTATAATATTATGTTTGGGTATATATGTGATTGAGACTACGATGTATATGCTCGAAATGGAGCAGTTTTGATGAATATAAGATTATGTGTGGCTGAAAAAGAGTAATTTGAAAATTGTAAAAAAAAAAAATATACCAAGATTTCCAACAGCGTACAGTTCCTTGTATTTTCAACGGCTTCCAACGGTTGACAACGACTTTTTTTCAACAGTTTCCAACGGCTAGCTGGCCAGACATGAAATACACGTGGTCAAGTTTCACAGTTGGAAGTCATTGGAAAATAACTGACATTGGAAGTCGTTGAAAACTGTTGATCCGTATACCAGTGGCCCCTGCCCGTTGGATTCCACTGTTCCTCTTGTAGTGTATGCTCACAGATGTTCTCCAGTTTTCTCGCTGGATTTGTTTACGTTTATCTTTTAATTTTTTATCTGGCCTCTTCCGTTATAAATATACAACGATTAGATTGTATTAGAATTTGATATAGAAATTCAGGGTTTCGATGAGAATAGAACTAGAAATTGAAGGGTGAATATTGCAAATTTCACATATGAATCATTAAGAATTTTGAAATTATACGAAGAAAAGATGAATGAGTTCTGCTTGCATTTTCAACTAATTTATACTTACCTTTCATTTATAGCCAGTTAGAAACCACGAAAACCCTTGGATTTAGGTCAATTTAAAGTAACAAAATTATGTTGTTCCTGATCTAAAATATTTGTGAGGTATTGTTGCTGTTGGTTATTATATTATTTTTATTCCTTGCTTTCCTATTATGTTTGTTTTAAAGCTTACTTAATCCCATGTTTCTAATTTTTGCTAATTTGTAAATTTCAAACCTACCACTAGTTATAAACTTGAATTTGAATTATTTCAAAATTCTAAATTTGTAAACGTTCATACCTTTTCTGTTCAATCCACCCTTACGAAGTTTTATAGAAGAGAGAATCGTCCCCGACAAGTCTCAAAAGGCATTAAAAGTGGCAGGTTCAAACTTTAGCAACACAGAACAAAGAACTGGGCGGACATAATTAATTGCATGTACAATGCAGTACAGCTTGCAGTTTCGTTTCGCCGCATCTTGACAGCATACGGACACATGGCACGTCCATATCAACCACGTCATTCCACGCATCAATTCCTCAATTCAATCTCAGCCGTTCATTCATCCCTTCTCTTCCCTTCACTAATTTGCACCTTGCAAGTGCAACCCCAATATCAATCCTTACGACCATGATTCCTAAACAAATATATTTTTTTTCTAACTATCATTGTGCTACCAAGAACAAATACAGATTAATTCTTTCCTGTGCTTACAGTTTTGACATCTACATGATCTGCAATATGCAGAAGAATCACTGTACGAAATAAATTAAAATAGTTGGGAAAGAAAATAAAATATAATCGATTAAAAACAGCACAAAATTAACAAAATTCAAACTAAACTCAAAAGTTTACAAATGGCCCTAACGGCACAATCGGATGAACCCTGAAAGTTCACCACACCAGCCCTAGTCACTATCCGGCGCACTCTCGCTTTGGTTCTTTTCACGCGCCACGGCACCCTTGCCGCTGCTATGACTTAAATCGTTCACCTTGCCGGGAGCAGGCATCGCGAGATAGGTGGCTTTATGCTCACCGGGCATGACGACGATGCAACTTTCGCAGAAGTAGGGCGACTTTACGTTACTCTCCCCTTTCTTCATTTCCACTTCTTGCAAGCTGGTGCCGTCGTTGTTAGTGGAGCTGCCGTGGTTTTCAACTTGTAGAAACCTCGAAAGGCGCCCGTGAGAGCAAGCGAGGATCAGCAAGGCGCAGGCGATCAGACCGAGCATGGCAGCCAGGCCTCCGAATAAGTACGGTTCTGGCGAGTGCCATGTGCCTGGACGTAATGGCGCCGTTGGGGTCGGTGGCTCGTTCATGATTGGGGTCTCCATCTCTCTCATCATTTTAGGTATTCGAACTGTGATGATTTCTGATTTCTGTTCCTGGATTTATATTGATAAGGAAACATGAATGAGGAGCAGAAGAGGAAAGGAGGGTTTATTTATAGCAACGGGCTTTGGGTTTCAACTTTCAAGGACAAAGTTGTAATATTTATTTTATTTTCGAGATTTAGGATGTCAGCTTGCGCAAAAAGCTTTACGTTGCTTCCTTGTAGTCAGTTTTGCTGAATTTTGTGTGTGTTTTTATATAACGAAACTCTAGCATTTGGATTTCATTTTTAAAAATAATTAATGTTTTGATCACTTTTGAATTTTTTGTAGTAACGTACTCATTTTACTAGTGAATTTTAGTTGACGATTTATCATAAGTTGACGGTTAACATTTTTTGAAAAATCGTCAACACATAAAAAACCAATATTAGTTGGTAGCTTCACAAAAATCACCGACTACTTTTCATTTTTTATCCATGTTGGCCAACACATAAAAAATCAATATTAGTTGGCAATTTCTCAAAAATCACGACTACTTTTCATTATTTACATATTGACGATTTCTGAAAAATCGTTAGTAAGTGGAAGGAGAAAAAAATTTTAAGGACAAAAGCCCACTAAAATTTATCCATAAGGACTGCCGCCTAATATTTTATCCTAAAGGACAACACACTGAAAAAAATATTTCGGCCGCTTCTTTCTTCTTCTCTCCTCTTGCGCATCAGTCATCACGAAATAAAAAAAATACGAAATCATGAATTGCAAAATCACGAATTTCAGAATATAACAAAAACGAAATTTGAAATCGAATTCAAACATCACGAAATCGAATAGAAAAGCATTCGAAACAAAAATAGCGAGAAACAAAAACCCTAGAAAAATAATTTGTCGAACAACATAAATCCATTCGAAATCACAATTGAATTGAATAGTAATATTTTTCTAACGATGGAAAACGCAGTTGAAGAAGTCGAAATTGTTGAAATAATTTTTTCGTGATTGTAAATGTTTTTTTTTATCGTTAATAGTATAGCAGTTCGCAGGTATCATTTTTCTATTTTTTTAGTTATCATTTTTTCTGTTTTAACTTTAAAACATAGCAGCAGTTTTTAGTTATCATTTTTCTATTTTTTTAGTTATCATTTTTACTGTAGTTTATGTGTTATGTTAAACATCAAAGCAGTTTTAAGGTATCATTTTTATATTTTTTAAGCTATCATTTTTAGTGTAATTTCTCTGTTATGTCAAACATTACTGCAGTTTGAAGGAATCATTTTTATATTTTTTAAGGTATCATTTTTACTGTAACACAACAAAAAATCACATGAAAAAACACTTAACACAGTTAAAACATTAAAACTGATACTCAAAAAAATAGAAAACTGATACCTAATAACTGATTCAATGTTTTGAAGAAAAAATAATGAAAAAATATAACAAACAAATGAATACCTACAATGTTAAAAAATTGATATTCATGAACTCTGAAAATGAGAAAAACTTTAACTTAGCCGTACCAACTTATAAAACTGATAACAAAATATAACATAAAACATAACAGTTTGATTGAATAAAACATATAAAATGATACCTAAAAAAATAGGAAAATGATACCTACAAACTACATCAATGTTTTTAAGAAAAATTAATGCAAAAATTGTTTACATCACAGTTTGATTGAATAAAATAAAATACGTTCGACTGAGTGACGAAGTTGATGCAAAAAAACAGTTTCAAAAATTAACACAGCAATAAAATCACATCAAAACAACACATAACACAGCTAAAACAGAAAAAATGATACCTAAAAAATTAGAAAAATGATACCTAAATACTGATGCAATGTTTCGAAGATAAAATAATGGAAAAAAAATTATATCACAGTTTTATTGATTAAAATGAAAAAAGTTCGACTTAGTTTCAAAGCTGATACAACAATATAACTTCGAAATTAACACAGCAACAAAATCTCCTGAAAAAACATGAAACACAGTTAAAACGGTAAAAATGATAACTACAAAAATAGCAAAATGATAACTAAAAACTGCTGCTATGTTTTTAAAGTTAAAACAGGAAAAATGATAACTAAAAAAATAAAAAAATGATAACTAAAAACTGCTGCTACGTTTTAAAGTTAAAAACATGAAAAATGATAACTACAAAAATACAAAAATGATACCTACGAACTGCTGTACTGGTAAATGAAAAAAAAAATCCAATCTAAAAAAAATGTTTCAACAATTTCGACTTCTTCAATTGTAATTTCCATCGTTTGTAAAATATTTTTATTCCATTCAATTCTGGTTTCCATTGGGATTTTGTTGATCGACATTTTATTTTTTATTTTTTAGGGTTTCGAATGATTTTCTTCTCGATTTTGATTTTGTAATGTTTTCCTTTTATTTCGAATTTCGATTTTAGTATTTTTTGAGATTCGTGATTTCGCTTTTTCTGATTTTATGATTTCGTGATTTAAGATGAAATCGAGAATGACGTGAGAGAGGGAGAAGTTGAACGTAGCGGCCGACGTGAGAGAGGGAGAAGATAAAAGTAGCGGCCAAAATTATTTTTCAATGTATTGTCGTTCTGAGTAAAATTTTAGTGGACTGTCCTTATGGATAAAAAGGCCTTCAGTTTTGTCCTTGTAATTTTTTTCCTGTTTTGGTAAAATTATCAACTAAAAATCCTACTTAGGTGCATATGTGGTCAAAACAGGCTTATATGTGTAAACATTTTCAAAAGTGACCTTAACATGTAATAGTTTCTTAAAACAAGTCTAAATGCAAACATTTTTTATATACATATATAGAATGGTTTTAGGATTATATGAATTTATAGTTTGTAATACCCGCATATGATAATAGCTATGAATTTGCACTATAAAGTTGAAATATGTTATATAAGCTATGAGAAAATAGAGTTGCATATAAACTGTAAATTATCTACAAATCCTTGAAATAACATTGCATTGCTATCACAAAATGGCCTAAACCCTCCAATTTTTGCATTTACCGATAATCCTAATTCAAAAATCAATGACACCGTTATGGCCGGGAGTCACACCAGTTCAAATTCCATATTTATCTGAGGACATGGACTCAAATGTCAAAGAAACTATCAACCTAATGAAGAGCAAGGGTTCACTAAAATATGGAGATTTAGTTCTTGTAGTCTCTGAGTTAGTTTCTTCTCTGCTGCATCTTCTGTTTTCCAATAAGTTCAGGTCAAGAACATACTCTGAATTTCATACTTTTATGTTAGAATATATTTGTAATGTTATCTATGTATAAGGAGATGTGTTTTGGCTTAAGCATTTTGCATGTAATGTTACACACTAGTAAAAAAGGAATTTATCCAAAATCTACTAGATAGATAATGTTGGAAATTTTATGTGAATTATTAAAAATTTGACTAAGTGTAAGAATGGCTCTTATATGTAAATAGTCCCACATCATGAGACTATATGAAAGAGGCAAGTATTTATACTTGTTTCTAAGAAATCATGTTGGGGCCTTGGGCTCCCAATACATGCTTTGTTGTGAGGAGGAAGCCATGCATCATGACCAACACACACGCGCGACCGACCGGTCCGGTTCTGGGCTTGGGCCTTGGCTTTGTGGTGTAAACACTTGTATTTTTGGACCAGAAAAATCTGCATTTTTCGAACTATATTTCAGCTTTAGATGAAAAATATATAACAAAAATACCAATTTCTTGCCTCCGCTATTAAAATATTCTTACAGAAATTACGAGCAGTATTTTTAATCTTGAAAGTGCAGATCTGAACTGATTTGTTGTACAAAGCAAATCAGTTATTATTTTCAGAAGCTGTTTTATCCTAGAGGCGGCGACGAAAGTACGATCTGGTTTTGCACCACCGAGCATATCGCCGAATCGTGTTCAAGAAAGCGATCTAGTCCGCGACTCAGCCATTGTTTCCCAACAAATAAATTGTACATTAAACATCTTTAAATGGTTTGTAACCCTTGAGAGAGTGCACCAGGCAATGAACAGAACCACGGGCTGCTGTTAAAGATACAAATAGACGTACCATACGCCTAGTATCCTTAACCATATCCACATATTCGAGTACCTTATAATATTAGTTTTATGTATGCACATTTCGATTGGAAAGCAAACAGTAATAGGCCAGAATGTAATAGACCTGATCAAGCCCAAGAAATCATTGAAAAACGGGAAAATCATGGCAGTTGCAGTTGTAAATATGAGGTATATATAGTCCTCCATATTAGTCGAAAGTAGTTGAGTAAGTAGACACCGATAAAAAGAAGAGTATATGCACTTTGAATTTGCAAAATTACGCACTAAAATTTTATTCATGCATATTTTTGAGATGTGCAAGTATAAAATGATGGTCAGCGAAACAAACATAGTTTCATAATAAGTTTAAAAGGATACCTAAAGTTGGAAAAAGCTTTTTTCTTCTTAAGCCTAGAATGAAAATCCATCCTCTCTAAAAATACTATTGAAAGTACTTAAGGTTGGTTATTAGTAATTGCTCCTAAATCAATGTATGATGTCTTATTGTTGAACTTTTTTGTCATAGATAACTACACATTTAATGGGAATAAGTAGCAGCGCGTCAAAGAAAAGAAACTCGAAGAATATGGGTTATTTGGTGAATGCTCTTGTATATAACGTTTCGGTCTGCATTCTTGTATGTATTATTATTTTTTGTCGCCACTATTTGTAATATTTATTGCCTTTTTAGTGAAATATCACGGAGCCTTATTATGTCTTAGCATAAGGACATTCAATTTGATAATATGTAATGTTACGTTGTTGGTTATCAAATGTGATATTTACTGTACTTTTAACTGATATATTTTGCATGCATTGAAACATAAGTTAACAAAAATGGAAAAGCTTGAAAAAACAAATGTGATGTTATATTTTGAATCTATTGCATCTTATTTTGCTGCTATATTTTGTTTCTGCTTATTATTTTAGTATTCTGTCCATTCATCTTCTTTTTTGATGGATGAGCAATTAATTGCATGCAGTACAGCTTGCGGTTTTTTTTCGCCGCGTCTTGATAGCATAGCGACATCCGTATCAACCACGTCATGCCGCACATCAATTCCTCAATTCAATTTCAGCCGTTCATTCATCCCTCCTTTTCCGTTCACTAATTTGCACCTACAACCCCAGTATCAACCCTTCCGATCATGATTCGTAAACGATGAATTTTTCGAAGTATCATGTGTTACCAAGAACATTTACAGATTAGTTATTTTCTGTGCTTTCAGTCTTGAGATCGACATGAACTGAAATTTGCAGAAGAATCGGTATAAGAAATAAATTAAAGCAATTGGGAAAATGAAATATAATTGATTTTAAAAAGCACAAAACACAACATTCAAGCTAAGCTCATAAGTTTACAAATAGCCGTAAGGGCACAATGCCACAATCAGATGAACCCTGAAAGTTCTCCACACCAGCTCTAGTCGCCATCCGGTACAATCACCGCACTCTCGCTGTCGCTCTTCTCACCCTCAACTGCACCCCTGCCGCCGCTATGGTTAAAATCGTTCGCCTTGCCGGAAGTAGGCGTCGCGAGATATGTGGCTTTACGCTCACCGGGCATAATGACGACGTAGCCTTGGCAGAAGTAGGGCGGTGGCTTTACATTAATTAAAGCCTAAGCAACCATACAATATGCATATTTTGTAGTTTTACTAGAATATGCAGACACATTAATTAAAGCCTAAGCAACCATACAATAAAACAGTAAAATAAAAATATGATACAGTTGTTAACCCCGTTTTTAAAATACGCTTCAGAACTAAAAGGTATTCACGAATGGTGACACACGACACTACTGTCTCAAATCGTTTCTACGACATGGTTATAAGTCGTTAACATGACATGAGATATAGGCTGCACGCACATATATTAAGTCGTTCAAAACAATGTCGTCAGGCCATCCAAGTCGTGAAAATCATTCATGTCGTACACAAGGCCATTACAAAGTCGTTTACTGAATGTAAAGACTATGTCAATCATAACCGTGGCGTTGGATTCATCCAATCAATAAGTAAATCATAAGCATGCATGTTGATGTGACATATGTATATAATGGTTCACCATCTATACAAACAAACAAAAAGATATGGAAATAATTCACGTTGCATGCAAGACCTTCACATACAAAAATAGCGTATGGAATCAACACTATAAAACAATGAGACACCAAAGTCGTGAATTCTACCCGTGATCCATGCATGCCGCAACACATCTCCACTTTAAGGGTGGTCGAGCACCAACCTCCCTAGAGCTCCAGGGTCGAGCACTCACCTCTGCCAAGCATCCGCAAGTGGTCGAGCAGCTCCTCATCAAGTCCGGGTCGAGCAGTGCAAGCTTGGGCACGGATCGAGCACACTACAAAGTAGTGGTCTTGCACATTTCGATCGCTCACTCGTATTTTGTACAGGGTCGGTCATCAGCCACGTTATGGGGTCGTGCAGACACCTTCAGCTCGGTCGTACACATCTGGCATGGAGGGGTCGAGCACGACTTTACATATGAGGTCGAGCAGCTTTCCATTGAACAAGCAGTTTTATATAAATAAAAGAAAGTATGAAAAGCTTGTATTTTTTATCCCCATTTTGCACAATAACGTGTAAAAGCAATGGCACAACTGTAATAATTATTTCCACTTTACAAAGCCGCATATGTAGATAAAGCATCAGAACACGTTGTCGGCGTTGGAGGTATACACTAAAAAGTGACTCGCTCATACTTTTGGATGGAGGTCGCTTGTGCATCCAAAGGGGGGTCGGTCACGTATGGTTGAGGTTGGTTGCTCACTATAAAATATGGGTTGGTCGTTCAATCATTTTGTGAGTCGGTCGCTCATTCATTTTTTGGGTCGATCGTGCCAGCTGTCTAGTGGCAGTTTCGTAAATACGTGTACGCTCGACCCCTACCTTGTACACCATAATTACAGGATTGCCGCCTGGAACCAACTTCGTCTATAAATACCCCATTTCACCACCATTCAAGGGATCAATTTTTGCCACCCGAAGGGCTGTCATTTTCGGCTTTCCACCATTCTCAAGCTCGCCAAACTCCATTAATGGCTTCCCAAGCTCAATCTACCTTCATGCAACAACAAATGAATCAAATCTTCTCCAATCTCCATGAAAATCTCTCTAATTCAACTCAAATGATCTCCAACTGCCATTAATCTTATCTAAAGCTCGAATCTAACACAAATTTCACTATGGAATCAAGGAAGATCATCTAAATGCCTATGTGATTGAAGATCTACAATATAGCTATTACAATTCGCGAGATCTAATTCATTCCACCACAAATTCAAGTGAGATCTAAAACTAAAAAGAGAGAAAAGATAGAAGATCATTGTGAGGAGAGAAAACGAATGTTATGAGAGTGAATCCATGCTTTGTAACTTGAAAATGATAATGAAAACTCTTCCAAAGTGGATGTAGATCTATTCTTGATCGAACCACTATAACATTCTTGTGTTTTTTACTTACTTTTATTTTTCATGGTTCCAGTTTCCTTAATCTTATCGTTTGGTTTAGTGTGATCTCACAACTTTAGTGTTGTAACCATTTTTGGTTTCAACATTTGGCGCCCACCGTGGTGCCACGTTCACAGTTCTCTCAATCTTAGCAGCCTTGCAACGAAGCTCTAAGCCTGCTTCTAGTTCTCTAAATCTAATATCATGGCTAAATCTAAGAAGACCGTGAGTAAAAATGTTGGAAAAACCAATAGTATTGCTAACGAAGAAACACCGCTTACCAACCTCTTTGAAGTTGGTGAAAACTCAGTAGGGGGAGCTGGTGTGACTAAGAATGAGTTGAACGTCACTATTGCCAACATGAACCAAAGAGTGGTAAAGCTATGATGGAGAAACTTGACGTCATCCTTAATGCTCGACCAAATCCAGCCCCTTAGAAGGTCCACGTTGATCTCGAAGAAACTGACAATTCATCTGCTTCTGATCATAACCGCAACGACAACATGCATGGTAGAATATAATGATTGGTTAAGCGACAAAGACGAAGCCAACGTCGAGTCTTGAAACCAAAAGCTAAAAATCATTATGAAGGAAAAGCTCGAAGGGCTACCAGCCCCGTCACGGGGGCACCTCCTCGTCGGGAAGGTAAGGAACCTAAGCTCTCTATCCAGGATCGCATGCCTAGACGAACATTTGGTAAAGAGCTCAACTTCGCAGAGCGGCATAACACTGAAGAATACATCTCGGATATGATAGAACAAATCATGAAGAAGAATTAAGCTCTCAACGACGATGATAGGGAATAGGATTTCTCTCCTGACAGGACTCCGTTTACCGAGAGATTTGGAGAAACAGAGTGTCCGAAGAAATTCAATCCTCCAACCATGCCTCCGTTTAACGACCTTATTGATCTCAACTACTTTCGTTCAAATACGAATGGCATATGAGTGCGGAAAAAGCAACAGAGGAGATGAGATGTCTATACTTTCCCCTCTACTTAGATGGTGCTGCGTCATTATGGTTCACAAAGCTACCACCTAATTCCATGGACCGGTTCTCTGACTTGACCAAAAAGTCAAGGAGCAGTTCCGCCTGTAAGCTACCAAATCCAAGGATGCTATAACGCTTTCGGCAATGAAGCATAATCCAAAGGAATCCGTTAAAGCTTTTCTCAGTCGATTCAATGTTGCCTTGTCCGAAGCAAGGAAACCAGAGCCTCGCATAAACCTCATGTGATCTCTAATCGGCGTCGTAAATGAAAAGGGCGAATTTGGTAGATGGATTAAAATGAAATAACCAAAGATGCTTGGGAAATTCTAAAAAAGGGCAAAGGAGTATATGAGAGTGGACAATAATCTTGTGCCTCTTCATATTATTGAAGCTAACCGGTTTCTTGAAGCTTCCAAAAATGTTTCTACTTAAGGCGATTACTCAGGGGAAGAAGCACGCCAACGATGGGAAGGGCAACAAAGATCATAAGAAGTCTCGCCTTTTTAACGCATCAGAGCTCATGCCTTTGAGTGACACTCCTGAAAATATCTATTTTGCAATGAAAAACTCTAAGGAACATGCAGAACTAAATCCGATAAGGGTAGCCGACAAAGCGGAAAATTCGGGAAAGTTCTGTAGGTTTCACAACCAGCCTGGTCATACCACTAATAAATGCCGACATTTGAGGAATCTCATAGAGGAATAGATTAGGAAAAACAGGCTGCAACAGTATGCAAAGAATCCTCAAGCTGCAAATCCTTTTACAACTCCCCAGGGGCAAGGGGCAACAAAAACCGAAGCTCCTACTCAACCCAAACCGATGCCAATCATCTACTGACAACCAGTGGTGCTCTAATTTCAATGGCTCGGAATAAGCGACCATCATCGCCACAACTTTATTTTCATGCTTTTCTCCACGTTTTACTTTCTGCTATATTCAGAACTTCATGTACAAAAGTCTGTAATATTCTACAAACGTTGTACTATACATTAGCTCTGTGACTAAGAGCATATCTACCTGAGTAAATTTCTTACTTGCAAAATTTTATGTCAAATCAAAGCTTTCTTAAAAGTTGATTTCATATTGTAGGCCATTTGTCGAGTGCTTGTTCCTGCGAAATCTGACAACACATAGTGACCCCAACGATGATAGTTCAAGTGCCAAATGCTATAAATATCAACATGCAAAAATGCAAAAATAGAGAAGCACCGCCTTGAAAAGTGAATGGGAAGAGTCGCAAAGATACAAACAATGAGCAAGCGCCACGACAAACAAATGAGGAAGCAGTAACTTTTGTCGAAGGGGAACTTCCCCAAGTAAAAGGTTCAAAGCCCCCGTTCCTAAACTGAAAAAGCCTGCCAAGTTAAGCGTTCATTTGCGTAGCATTTGATAATTTCAGATGTGAAGAATGAAAATCCATTTGCGTAGCATCTGATAGTTTCAGATGTGAAGAATGAAATTTCATTTGCATAACATCTGATAATTTCAGATGTGAAGAATGAAAATCCATTTGCGTAGCATCTGAAATTTCAGATGTGAAGAATGAAAATCCATTTGCGTAGCATCTGATAATTTCAGATGTGAAGAATGAAAATCCATTTGCGTAACATTTGATAATTTCGAATGTGAAGAATGAATAACCATTTGCGTAACATCCGATAATCTCAGAAGTGAAGAATGAAAACCCATTTGTGTAGCATCTGAAAATTTCAGATGTGAAGAATGAAAAACCATTTGCGTAGCATTTGATAATCTCAGATGTGAAGAATGAAAATCCATTTGCCTAGCTTCTTATAATTTCAGATGTGAAGAATGAAAATCCATTTGCGTAGCATCTGAAATTTTAGATGCGAAGAATGAAAATCCATTTGCGTAGTATCTGAAATCTCAGATGTGAATAACGAAAATCCGTTTGCATGTAAAGAATGTCAGACCTCCAATTAATTCGCGTGACATCTGACTATTTCGGGCACGATGAATTATTTGGCCACAATCAAAGTCCCTCCATAGCAGGGGCATGAAATTTAAAGACCTCCTTGAGTGGGGCAAAAAGATATAAAAACTTCTCTGGGCAAGAAGTGCTAAGACGGTCAGTAAAGTCGGAATTCCTATTGTATTTATGAAGCTCAGAAGCTCCATACATGTTGGAAAGCTTAAATAGCTTCGACTAACAAAGTTAAAGCTTCTAGCTCGTCAATTACAATCCAGAAAACTTGACAAGCTAATCACATCAACTTCATGCGACTCGTGACGGCCCAAAGCTTAAGGGCAACACAACCACTTAAAAGTTGAATAATGCCCAGAAAAATACCACGAATCCATCACGCTAGTGCAACAAGCTAAAAAAAAGTACCAATGCACTTGGTTTAATCTTGCCTTCAAAATGGAGCATTTAGGAAAACTCGACAAAATCGATATGCTTGATACGCCAATCAAACTCATCACACCAACAAAGATCACCTTGGAAAATCCAATTAGAATCTCTTAAAGCAAAGGCTCCCTTGTCTGCAAAGCTCCAACCATAAATATCTCACAAAAAACCCTAACAATATTTCGCTTCAAATCTAAAGATGAGCGATACTCAGCAGTAACGTTTCTCGAGGAATTTAAGTTAATATCCATCAACAGTTTCAATGCGAGATATGAAAAGGAGATTGAGCAATGATTATGCACTGGGGCAAGTAGTCGTGAAGCGGAAACTCAAAATTTTTATATATCCTAGGATGATCCATGGTGTCGAAGCAAATTCAAATTCAAAATTCTGAATCCATCCAAAGGATGCAATCGCTCTGGCATCGAAAACTCAAATCAAAGTTTTAATCAAAACAGGTACACGTTTCATGAAAAATAAACCGTCGTACAAGTTTCTATAAGTCATTCTTTAATGATTTAACTAATCTGTTATCGATGTTGACGATCGATAACAAAGTATAAATCCAAAATCGTGCAAGTTCTTGTTTTCATTACAGAACATGTGGCACGAAACATACGAATCCGATCAACAAGTTATGAACTTGAGTCAAAAGCATCAAAGCATGATTCGGCACAACAAACAAAAAGCTATGATTGGATTCCAATGCAAGTTGTATTAACAATGTTCTGTTCGAAGCCCGCATTTCTCGTAAGCAAAAAAATACAAGCTTCAAGGGGCTAATGTTAATCCCGTTCTTAAAACACAGTTCGGAACTAAAAGGTATTGGCGAATAGTGACACACGACACTACTATCTCAAATCATTTGACATGGTTATAAGTCGTTAGCATGACATGAGATATAGGTCGCACGCACACATATTAAGTCGTTCTAAACTATGTCGTCATGCTATCCAAGTCGTGAAAACCATTCATGTTGTACACAAGGCCATTGCCAAGTCGTCTACTGAATGTAAAGACCATGTCAGTCATAACCGTGAAGTTGGATTCATCCAATCCATAAGTTGTTCATAAGCATGCATGTTGACATGGCATATGCATATAATGGTTCACCAACTATACAAACAAACAGAAAGATATGGAAATAATTCACGTTGCATGCAAGACCTTCACATACAAAAAAAACGTATTGAATCGGCACTATAAAACAATGAGACACCAAAGTCATGAATTCAACAAATCAAACCCAAATACTTCATGCCTCGTTGATCCATGCATGTCGCAGCATAGCTCCGCTTTAAGGGTGGTCGAGCACCAACCTCCACCAGAGCTCCAGGGTCGAGGACTCACCTCTGCCAAGCATCCGCAGGTGGTCGAGCAGCTCATCATCAACTTCGGGTCGAGCAGTGCAATCTTGGGCACGGGTCGAGCAAACTACAAAGCAGTGGTCATGCATAGGTCTGATCGTTCACTCGTATTTTTTACAGGGTCGGTCATCATCCAGATTAAGGGGTCATGTAGACACCTTCAGCTCGGTCGTACACATCTGGCATGAAGGGGTCGAGCACGGCTTTACATATGAGGTCGAGCAGCTTTCCTTTGAACAAGCAGATTTATATAAATAAAAGAAAGGATGACAAGCTTGTAATTTTTTATCTCCATTTTGCACAGTAACGTGTAAAAGCAATGGCAAAACTGTAATAATTATTCCCATGTTACAAAGCCACATATGTAGATAAAGCATCAGAACACGTGGTCGACGTTAGGGGTTTACACTAAAAAGGGGCTCGTTCATACTTTTGGATGGAGGTCACTTGTCTATCCAAAGCGGGGTCAATCACGTATGATTGAGGTCGGTCGCTCACTATAAAATATGGATCAATCGTTCATTCATTTTATTGGTCGGTCGCTCATTCATTTTTTGGGTCGGTCGTGCCAACTGTACGCAGCTGGCTCCATATGTCTAGTGGCAGTTTCGTAAATACGTGTACGCTCGACCCCTACCCTGTACACCATAATTACAGAATTGCCACCTGGAACTAACTTCGCCTATAAATATTCCATTTCACCACCATTCAAGGGACCGATTTTTTCCACCCCAAAGGGCTGTCATTTTCAGTTTTCCACCATTCTCAAGCTCCCCAAGCTCCGTTAATGGCTTCTCAAGCTCAATCTAACTTCATGCAAAAACAAATGGATCAAATCTTTTCCAATCTCCATTAAAATTTCTCTAATTCAACTCAAGTGATCTTCAACCGCCATTAATCCTCTCTAAAGTTCGGATCTAGCACAAATTTCACTATAGGATCAAGGTAGATCATCTAAATGCCTATGTGATTGAAGATCTATAAGATAGCAATTATAATTCGCGAGATCTAATCCATTCCACCACGAATTCAAGTGAAATCTAAATAGATAGAAAAGATAGAAAATCATTGTGAGGAGAGAAAATGAATGTTATGAGAGTGAATCCATGCTTTGTAACTTGAAAATGATAATGAAAACTCTTCCAAAGTGGACGTTGATGTATTCTAGATCGAACAACTATAAAATTCTTGTGTTTTTTACTTACTTTTATTTTTCGTGGTTCCATTTTCCTTAATCTTACCGTTTGGTGTAGTGTGATCTCACACATTTGGTGTTGTAACCATTTTTGGTTTCAACATTTGGCGCCCACCATGGGGCCACGTTCACACTTCTCTCAATCTTAGGAGCCTTGCAACAAAGCTCTAAGCCTGCTTCTAGTTCTCTAAATATAAGATCATGGCTAAATCTAAGAAGACCATGAGTAAAAATGTTGGAAAAACCGATAATATTGCTAACGAAGAAACACAGCTTACCAACCGCTTTGAAGTTGGTGAAAACTCAGTAGGTGGAGCCAGTGTGACTATGAGTGGGTTGAACGCCGCTATTGCCAACATGAACCAAAGAGTGGTAAAGATATGATGGAGAAACTTTACGCCATCCTTAATGCTCGACCAAATCCAGCCCCTTAGAAGGTCCACGTTGGTCTCGAAGAAACTGACAATTCGTCTGCTTCTGATCATAACCACGACGACAACATGGTAGATGATAATGATTGGTTGAGCGACGAAGACGAAGCCAACGTCGAGGCTTGAAATCAAAAGCTAAAAATCATTATGAAGGAAAAGCTCGAAGGGCTACCAGCCCCGTCACGAGGGCACCTCCTTGTCGGGAAGGTAAAGAACCTAAGCTCTCTAACCAGGATCGCATGCCTAGACGAATATTTGGTAAAGAGCTCAGCTTCGCAGAGCGGCATAACACTAAAGAATACATCTCAGATATGATAGAACAAATCATAAAGAAGAATTAAGCTCTCAATGATGATGATAGGGAATGGGATTTGTCTCCTGACAGGACTCCGTTTACCGAGAGATTTCGAGAAACAGAGTGTCCGAAGAAATTCAATCCTCCAACCATGCCTTCGTACAACGACCTTATTGATCCCAACTACTTTCCTTCAAATACGAATAGCATATGAGTGCGGCAAAAGCAATAGACGAGATGAGATGTCTATACTTTCCCCTCTACTTAGAAGGTGCTGCGTCATTTTGGTTAACAAAGCTACCACTTAATCCCGTGGACTGGTTCTCTGATGACCAAAATGTCAAGGAGCAGTTCCGCCTGTAAGCTACCAAATCCAAGGATGCAATAACGCTTTCGGCAATGAAGCAGAATCCAGAGGAATCTGTTAAAGCTTTTCTCAGTCGAGTCAATGTTGCCTTGTCCGAATCATGGAAACCAGAGCCTCGCATAATCCTCATGTGATCTCTAATCGGCGCCATAGATGAAAAGGGCGAATTTGGTAGATGGATTAATATGAAATAACCAAAGACGCTTGAGAAATTCTAAAAAAAGGCAAAGGTGTATATGAGAGTGGACAATAATACTATGCCTCTTCATATTATTGAAGCTAACCGGTTTCTTGAAGCTCCCAAAAATGTTGCTACTCAAGGCGATTAGAAGCGCACTCAGGGGCAGAAACGCGCCAACGATGGGAAGGGCAACAAAGATCATAAGAAGTCTCGCCTTTTTAACTCATCAGAGCTCACGCCTTTGAGTGACACTCCTGAGAATATCTATTTTGCAAAGAAAATTCTAAGGAATATGCGGAACTAAATCCGATAAGGGTAGGCGACAAAGCGGAAAATTCGGGAAAGTTCTGTAGGTTTCACAACCAGCCTAGTCATACCACCAATAAATGCTGACATTTGAGGGATCTCATAGAGGAACAGATCAGGAAAAACAGGCTGCAACAGTATGCAAAGAATCCTCAAGCTGCAAATCCTTTTACAACTCCCCAGGGGCAAGGGGCAACAAACAACGAAGCTCCTACTCAACCCAAACCGAAGCCAATCATCTACTGACAACCAGTGGTGCTCTAATTTCAATGGCTCGGAATAAGCGATCATCATCGCCACAACTTTATTTTCATGCTTTTCTCCACGTTTTACTTTCTGCTATATTCAGAACTTCATGTACAAAAGTCTGTAGTATTCTACAAACGTTGTACTAAACATTAGCTCTGTGACTAAGAGCATATCTACCTAAGTAAATTTCTTACTTGCAAAATTTTATGTCAAATCAAAGCTTGCTAAAAAGTTGATTTCATATTGCAGGCCATTTGTCGAGCGCTTGTTCCTGCGAAATCAGACAACACATAGCGACCCCAACGATGCTAGTTCAAGTGCCAAATTCTATAAATATCAACATGCACAAATGCGAAAATAGAGAAGCACCGCCTTGAAAAGTGAATGGGAAGAGTCGCAAAGATACAAACAATGAGCAAGCGCCACGACAAACAAACGAGGAATCAGTAACTTTTGTCGAAGGGGCACTTCCCCAAGTAAAAGGTTCAAAGCCCCCGTTCCTAAACTGAAAAAGCCTGCCAAGTTAAGCGTTCAACAAAGGAACTAATAGCTGCCCCCTGGAACGATATAACAGCCGCCCAATTCATTTGCGTAGCATCTGACAGTTTCAGATGTGAAGAATGAAAATCCATTTGCGTAGCATTTAATAATTTCAGATGTGAACAATGAAAGTTCATTTGTATAGCATCTGATAATTTCATTTATATTGAATGAAAACCCATTTGCGCAGCATCTGATAACTTCAGATGTAAAGAATGAAAATCCATTTGCGTAGCATCTAATAATTTCAGATGTAAAGAATGAAAATCCATTTGCGTAGCATCTGAAATTTCAGATGTGAAGAATGAAAATCCATTTGCATAGCATCTGATAATTTCAGATGTGAAGAATGAAAATCCATTTGCATAGCATCTGATAATTTCAAATGTGAAGAATAAATAACCATTTGCGTAACATCCGATAATCTCAAAAGTGAAGAATGAAAATCCATTTGTGTAGCATATGATAATTTCAGATGTGAAGAATGAAAAACCATTTGCGTAGCATTTGATAATCTCAAATGTGAAGAATGAAAATCCATTTGCGTAGCATCTGATAATTTCAGATGTAAAGAATGAAAATCCATTTGCGTAGCATCTGAAATTTTAGATGCGAAGAATGAAAATCCATTTGCGTAGTATCTGAAATCTCAAATGTGAATAATGAAAATCCATTTGCATGTGAAGAATGTCATACCTCCAATTAATTCGCATGACATCTGACTATTTCAGGCGCGATGAATTATTGGGCCAGAATCAAAGTCCCTCCATAGCAGGGGCATGAAATTTAAAGAACTCCTCGAGTGGGGCACAAAGATATAAAAATTTCTCTGGGCAAGAAGTGCTAAGCCGGTCAGTAAAGTCGGAATTCCTATTGTATTGACAAAGCTCAGAAGCTCCATACATGTTGGCAAGCTTAAATAGCTTCGACTAACAAAGTTAAAGCTTCTAGCGCGTCAATTACAATCCATAAAACTTGACAATCTAATCACATCAACTTCATACGATTCATGATGGCCCATAGCTTAAGGGCAACATAACCACTTAAAAGTTGAATAATGCCCAGAAAAATACCACGAGTCCATCACGCTAGTGCAACAATCTAAAAAAAAGAACCAATGCACTTGGTTTAATCTTGCCTTCAAAATGGAGCATTTAGGAAAACTCGACAAAATCGATATGCTTGATACGCCAATCAAACTCATCACACCAATAAAGATCACCTTGGAAAATCCAATTAGAATCTCTTAAAGAAAAGGCTCCCTCGTTTGCAAAGCTCCAACCATAAATATCTCACATAAAACTTCGACAATATTTCGCTTCAAATCTAAAGATGAGCGATACTCAGCAGTAACGTTTCTCGAGGAATTTAAGTTAATATCCATCAACAATTTCAATGTGAGATATGAAAAGGAGATTGAGCAATGATTATGCACTGGGGCAAGTAGTCGTGAAGCGGAAACTCAAAATTTTTATATATATCCTAGGATGATCCATGGTGTCAAAGCAAATTCAAATTCAAAATTCTGAATCCATCCAAAGGATGCAATCGCTCTGGCCTCGAAAACTCAAATCAAAGTTCTAATCTAAACAGGTACACGTTTCATGAAACATAAACCGTCTACAAGTTTCTATAAGTCATTCTTTAATGATTTAACTAATCTTTTATTGATGTGGACGATCGATAACAAAGTATAAGTCCAAAATCATGCAAGTGCTTGTTTTCATTACAGAACATGTGGCACAAAATATATGAATCTGATCAATAAGTTATGAACTTGAGTCAAAAGCATCAAATCATGATTCGACACAGCAAAGAAAAAGCTATGAGTGGATTCCAATGCAAGTTGTATTAACAATGTTCTGTTCGAAGCCCGCATTTCTCATAAGAAAAAAATACAAGCTTCAAGGGGCAAATGTTAATCCCATTCTTAAAACGCGGTTCGGAACTAAAAGGTATTCGTGAATGGTGACACACGACACTACTATCTCAAATCGTTTGTCATGGTTATAAGTCGTTAACATGACATGAGATCTAGGTCGGACGCGCACATATTAAGTCGTTCTAAACTATGTCGTCATGCTATCCAAGTCGTGAAAATCATTCATGTCGTACACAAGGCCATTGCCTAGTCGTCTACTGAATGTAAAGACCATGTCAATCATAGCCGTGAAGTTGGATTCATCCAATCCATAAGTTGTTCATAAGCATGCATGTTGACGTGGCATATGTATATAATGGTTCACCAACTATACAAACAGAAAGATATGGAAATAATTCACGTTGCATGCAAGACCTTCACATACAAAAATAACGTATTGAAATGGAACTATAAAACAATGAGACACCAAAGTCGTGAATTCAACAAATCAGACTCAAATACTTCCTGCCTCGTTGATCCATTCATGTCGCAGCATAGCTCCGCTTTAAGGGTGGTCGAGCACCAACCTCAACCAGAGCTCCAGGGTCGAGAACTCACCTCTGCCAAGCATCCGCAAGTGGTCAAGCAACTCATCATCAACTTTGGGTCGAGCAGTGCAATCTTGGGCACATGTCGTGCAAACTACGAAGCAGTGGTCATGCATAGTTCTGATCGTTCACTCGTATTTTGTATAGGGTCGGTCATCACCCACGTTAAGGGGTCGTGTAGACACCTTTAGCTCGGTCGTACACATCTGGCATGGAGGGGTCGAGCACGGCTTTACATATGAGGTCGAGCAGCTTTCCTTTGAACAAGCAGATTTATATAAATAAAAGAAAGGATGGCAAGCTTGTAATTTTTTCTTTCCATTTTGCACAGTAACGTGTAAAAGCAATGGCACAACTGTAATTATTATTCCCATGTTACAAAGCCACATATGTAGATAAAGCATCAGAACACGTGGTCGAGGTTAGGGGTATACACTAAAAAGGGGCTCGCTCATACTCTTGGATGGAGGTCGCTCGTGCATCCAAAGGGGGGTCAGTCACGTATGATTGAGGTCGGTCGCTCACTATAAAATATGGATTGGTCGTTCATTCATTTTATTGGTCGGTCGCTCATTCATTTTTTGTGTCGGTCGTGCCAACTGTACGCAGCTGGTTCCAACTGTCTAGTGGCAGTTTCGTAAAGACGTGTACGCTCGACCCCTACCCTGTACACCATAATTACAGAATTGCCACCTTGAACCAACTTCGCCTATAAATACGCCATTTCACCACCATTCAAGGGACCGATTTTTGCCTCCGCGAAGGGCTGTCATTTTCTGTTTTCCACCATTCTCAAGCTCCCCAAGCTCCGTTAATGGCTTCCCAAGCTCAATCTACCTTCATGCAATAGCAAATGGATCAAATCTTCTCCAATCTCCATTAAAATCTCTCTAATTCTACTCAAGTAATCTCCAACCGCCATTAATCCTCTGTAAAGCTCGGATCTAACACAAATTTCACTATAGGATCAAGGAAGATCATTTAAATGCCTATGTGATTGAAGATCTATAAGATAGCTTTTAAAATTCGCGAGATCTAATCCATTCCACCATGAATTCAAGTGAGATCTAAAGCTAAATAGAGAGAAAAGATAGAAGATCATTGTGAGGAGAGAAAATGAATGTTATGAGAGTGAATCCATGCTTTGTAACTTGAAAATGATAATGAAAACTCATCCAAAGTGGATGTTGATGTATTCTAGATCAAATTACTATGAAATTCTTATGTTTTTTTACTTACTTTTATTTTTCGTGGTTCCATTTTCCTTAATCTTACTGTTTGGTGTAGTGTGATCACACACCTTTGGTGTTGTAACCATTTTTGGTTTCAACATTTGGTGCCCACCATGGGGCCACGTTCACACTTCTCTCAATCTTAGGAACCTTGCAACAAAGCTCTAAGCCTGCTTCTAGTTCTCTAAATCTAAGATCATGACTAAATCTAAGAAGTCCATGAGTAAAAATGTTGGAAAAACCGATAATATTGCTAATGAAGAAACACCGCTTACCAACCGCTTTGAAGTTGGTGAAAACTCAGTAGGTGGAGCCGGTGTGACTAAGAATGAGTTGAACGCCACTATTGCCAACATGAACAAAAGAGTGGTAAAGATATGATGGAGAAACTTTATGCCATCCTTAATGCTCGACCAAATCCAGCCCCTTAGAAGGTCCACGTTGGTCTCGAAGAAACTGACATTTCGTCTGCTTTTGATCATAACCACAACGACAACATGGTAGATGATAATGATTGGTTGAGCGACAAAGACGAAGCCAACATTGAAGGCTTGAAACCAAAAGCTAAAAATAATTCCGAAGGAAAAGCTCGAAGGGCTACCAGTCCCGTCACGGGGTTACTGCCTCGTCGGGAAGGTATAGGACCTAAGCTCTCTAACCAAGAGCTCAGCTTCGCAGAGCGGCATAACATTGAAGAATACATCTCGGATATGATAGAAAAAATCATGGAGAAGAATCAAGCTCTGAATGACGATGATAGGGAATGATATTTCTCTCCTGATAGGACTTCGTTTACTGAAAGAATTCGAGAAACAGACTGTCCGAAGAAATTCAGTCCTCCAACCTTGCCTCCGTACGACGACCTTGTTGATCCCAACTACTTTCTGTTCAAATACGAATGGCATATGAGTGCGCCGAAAGTAACAGACGAGATGAGATGCCTATACTTTCCCCTCTACTTAGAAGGTGCTGCGTCATTATGTTTCATAAAGCTACCACCTAAGTCCATGTACCGGTTCTCTGACTTGACAAAAAAGTTCAAGGAGCAGTTCCGCCTATACGCTACCAAAGCCAAGGATGCTATAATGCTTTCGGCAATGAAGCAGAATCAGTTTTGTATAGGACAATAACTTTTGACTGGAATCAAATCAGGTGCTGAGATTGATTTTATTTAAAGGGAAATGATGTTTCCAATTCCGTAGAGTGATCAGATCAAAAATTTGGATCGACAATATGGGAGGATTCGCTGTTTTATTGCTACACAATTTCTGAACAGACTAACTAGTCATTAGTGGGCTGATTAGTGAGGCCCATTAAGGCTAGGGATTGTTGCCTATAAATAGGAGGGTTGAGGCAAGGAGAATTGTTTAGTTTCTTCATTTCTCTATTTGGTTGGGGTTTGTGATTCTTCCTACTCCAATCAAATACCTCTCCGCTACATTTAAATCATAGATCTACATTAGAAGATTGAAGAACAACATCGAAGAAACGTAGATTGCATCAAAGTGATTGATTCAGATGCCGTTCTTCACTATCCAGATTAGAGAATTATCGTTTTTAAGCTATTTTGTGGATTTGGTGAGTGATAAGCATCTCTCACGCGGATTCAATCAAGTATATGGATTGTTTGATCTTAATTTCATAATTTCAAGTTATTTTCACCTAGATCTAATCGTTGTAAGTATATTTTGAATTCAAATCACCATAGGATCTAAATTAGTAAGATTATAACCGTTAAATTTATGTGTTTATGCAGGTTGGATCCATTTATTGGTTTGTTCATAATTTTATCATGATTTGGTGAATTCTATATGATAGTATGATGAATATTGATTGTTCTAGTGAAATGGGTCGATTTGAATGAGTTGATTGCATAGATATTCTTCATGAGGTGTTAGATCGTATGGAGCAGAAAGTTTTATGGACCGAAAGGTTTGATGGACCTACAGCGATGGACCTGTAATGATGGACCAGCAATGATGGACCTACAGTGATGGACCTGCAGTGATGAACCTGCAGCAATGATGGACCTACAGCGATGGACCTACATTGATGGATCGGTGAATGATCCCTCAAATATATGATCAAGCGGAGTTATTTTTTGCTCAGTGCTGGATGTAGCTTCGACGTGAATTTAAGGAGGAATGTTCGAAGTGTTGTGAAGTGTTCGTTGATCATCGAAATGCAACGAATATGAAGACGACTCAAGGGGGTTTGAGCTCGTGGATAATGGTTGGTCAAGGTGATTTGAGCTAATGGATAGTCGTCGGTGATGACGAGTAGAATTATGAAGGCTGGGGGATTATTGTTAGTCAGAGGTTCTAGCGGACTCAAAGCTGGGGTATCATGGGGACGCCTATTAGGATTTGATTCGATAAAGATCGTGTACCCTGGGATGTCATGATGGGCCTAGTTATCTTTGTGAGTAAGACAAACATACGAGTCACGATGGCGTATAGAGCTTAGCTAGAACTGGGGTTACCATTAGCCCTTGATGGTTGGCATGTCGTGACCAATCATGTGATTAACGATGGTTTCAAGGCAAAGTTAGCGGTGATAGCTAGAGTCATGGATGTTGTTGTTTTGCTTGTATTGTCTTGTGTAGATTGTCTGACGTCGAGGGAGATATCTCTTGGGGGCTTGTCTGATGTTGGTTTAGGACTTCGGGGATTGTGCTTGGGGGATGTTGAACTCGATTAGGATGGTCTACGCTTGATTATTGGTTGCTATGAACGCTACTATTTGTTTCTTTGCTGATTGTAGTGAAGGCTATAACTATCGAATGTGGAGAAGACGGGTTAGGATTCTTCTCTATTGATGTGTTGGTGGATTGGATGACTAATCTGCCTATTTCTCTTATACTTTATAAATGTTGTTAGATAGTTGTTTATCTCTCATTAAGACCATTGTCTGACTCAAGGTTTTATGTTTTCCTCTTATTACCTTGGGTTGTTCATCCATGAGTTGGATGGGCAGACTGAGTAGCAGGCAACATGTAGTAGATCTTGATGAGGACAATGTTGCTGAGCGACGACGAGCAGGAGGCCGACGTGTTATTTCCTTGTATCTACCATTAGTTGTTTCCGTTGTTACGATTGCTAGTACTTTGAGTGACCCTGTACTGAGGCATTTTGTACAGACTCTTATGATGGATTCCAGTTTGGTGTATGGATATTTCGTGATGATATGGAAGTTTAAGATTCTACCCATTTCTGCTTCACTATTATTGTCTGTTGTATATGTTCTATTATATTTTATCCTTACGCTATGAGTTATACTACAGGTTCCGCTTGTGTTTATCATACTCTGATAATCGTCCATAGCTGCATAGGACACCTTTTCAGCGCATTATTCCTCTTCTTAAGTGAAGGAGTTATGGACGGTCGTTACATTTGGTATCAGAGCTATGGTTAATCAATGTTAGCCAAAGTTCGTGGACGTAATGACGTATGAGAGACGTGTTTGTATTTTCTGATAGATGTATACTATATTAGTATGTATAGTATAGTAGCACTTGAACTCCATTGCAGTTTTTCTCATGTGTGTTGACTAACCATTCTATTTTCATATTTAGAATGAGCCGTCGATCTTTGAGACATACTGCTAAGGAGGAGACTACTCCTAGAGGGGGTTGCGAGGAGATCAACCCGATTACCTAGTTATGTTCAAGGCTATGGTGGCAGCGATTATGAGGAGCGTCCCGCTCCATAGGTAGCCATAATTAATGTTGGTATTCCTGCGGAGGTACCTAGGGATTGTTTGGCTTTGTGACTAAGGGATTATTCTCCTACGGATGAAGAGTATGAGTTGAGTAGAAGTATAGATTTGGAGCAACTTCGACATCGAGTTAAGGAGTGAGAAGAAAATATTAGTATTGCTTGGGACGAGGCTTTTAGAAGCAGGAACGAACCTCTTGAAGAGACTTTTACTTGCACCAATGCTACAAAGAAGCTGAATCGGGAAAAGAAAAGGCAATAGAAAGGGAATGATGGCCAAAAGAATAAACCTAGAAAGGATGTCATCTGCTTTAAATGTCAACAAAAGGGCCATTATTCCAAGGATTGTAAGAATCCAAAAGCCGAGATGAAGTGTTATAACTGTGGCGAGCCTAGGCATGAGAAGGACTACAGATTTTCTGAAGAATAAGCAACCAGTGGAAGCATGCGATCTAGAAGCTTTCCTAATAAGAATTAGGAGAGGGTGCTGTTGTTTTAAGAATGCTTTCTACCAGAAGTGTTTGGTTTGGGTTCTGTTTTATACTAGGGCCTCGTTTTTTATTTGTAATAAGCTTGTGTGCCTGCTGGCTTTGAAACCCGAAACTTGTTGTTAGAATTTAAACTGTGACTAATCCAATAAGGGGATCATCTAATCTTTGTATGTCTTGTCATGGTCTAGTTTATTTGTTCATGGTTGCTACTTTGTGTGTGATTGCTTTGTTTTGAACTTCGCTGCGTTTGGGATCATTTTGAGTATGGATTGGCTCAAGAGGTATGCGGCTAAAGTGGCTTGCGAGAAGCTCGAGGTGACAGTCGGGAATGTGGAAGGGCGAAAGGTAGTGATCCGATGTAAGGCATAAGATGGTGTCTTCATAAGATTTTTATATTCGCTTGTGATTCCACGAGAAGACTTGTCATCTATGCTGTAATAACCCGTATTTTAATAACATGATATAACACAAAACAAGGCGGAATTAAATAATAAATTCTGAATCAAGGGAAACGGGCTATGCCATTGCGTTCGTCTCAGAAAAATACGCGAAATAGAGTCCGAGTTTTCGAAAATCGGAGTCCGTATGGCCCAGTTATGGCTCGTCAAAGTTTTCAGAAAATTCAAGGTTTAAAAACAGATTCAAATTCAAATAATTTCACCAGGCAGGGTAGGCGGGAAAGTTTCCCGCCACGAACCCAAGTCGACAGGGGTGTCGACTTGGGTGTCGACACACCCAGGGTGGTGTCGACTGCCCTGTCGACACCCCTGTCGACATGGGTGGTCGACCCAACCTGCCTGGGTGCATCTGGCTTGTTTCTTGGACATGGCTTAAGGCTAGTGACGGTTTTGGATGGCTCAAATCTGAATTAGGGTTAATCCTAGGGTCTAAACTATCCTAAACAACTATAAAAAGGACCCTAACCCTACCCTAAACACTCATAAATCAATCCTATAACCAAACTATGTCCAAATGCTCACTCATGGCCTCCACCCCCTTGTCATGATCTCTCCCTTCATGCATATGAGAGTTTCCATGTTCATTTGAGTGATTTAAGCTTGAATGAGAGTTTCTAAGCTTCATTCAAAGCCAAAGTTTCAACCTTTCCTCTTTAAAGCAAGGATTTTTCTCAAGGGTTTTCATAGGAGCTTATTTTGGGGGTTGTAGAGTACTAAGTGGCTTCGTCTCAATCTAATTTAATATTGATTAGTATTCATAGCATTGTAAGCCTATTTCTACTCTTGTATTTTAACTATGAAGTTAGTATGTTATGTTGCAAGTTGAGTTTGTGGTTAATCATGATATGTGCTTTGATCTTATGATGTTATGCATAAGCTTACTCTATGCATGTTAGTAAAGTCATTACCTTGGCTTTATGCATAGAAAGATATGATCTTTGGTTGGAAATGTTGCATGATGCAACTTTGAAACTCTCATAATCCTTGTGTTAACATGCATATAATGTTATATGCAAGTCACTAGCCCTTATCTCATGCTATCTATGGCCATGTTCCACCTATTTTCCAAGTTTGATGTTATGCATGCATATGAACCTTATGCAAGTTGAAACCATGTTATGCATACATATGAACCTTATGCAAGTTGAAACCATGTTATGCATACATATGAACCTTATGCAAGTTGAAACCATGTTATGCATACATATGAACCTTATGCAAGTTGAAACCATGTTATGCATACATATGAACCTTGTGCAAGTTGAAACCATGTTATGCATACATATGAACCTTATGCAAGTTGAAACCATGTTACGCATGCATATGAACACTATGCAAGTTAAAATCATGTTATGCATGCTTGTGAACATTATGCAAGTTAAAATGATGTTATGCATGCTTATGAACATTATGCAAGTTGATAACATGATATGCAAGTTTATGATCACATCTTTGTCTCATATGCCACCATGTTTAACTTGTGGCCAAACCTTATCACTTATGCCCAACTTGTCATGTTATCTTGTTTTTCCCTCTTTTTTTGATCTATTTGCGCTTATGCGAGTTTATATGCGATGGGGGTAACGCTATGGGCAAACTAAAATGATAAGAAACATGATTTTGAAAGTATGACATGAAAATATGGCATATGAGTATGCTTGAACATGAACTTGGACATGACTTCTAGAAAACATGAGAATGGCCAACTCGAGGTTGGGTTGAGCTTGTAGCATAAACCTACCCGGAACCGAGCGGCTTAACTAGTGGCTACAAGCAATAGGACCCAATGTGAGTAGTTGGTCATGTTGCACGTGAAACCCGAGGTTAGACTAAGTTGTGGTGTAAACCTACCCGGACCCGCCCGGCCTAACTAGTAACCACAACAAGGTCTAATGTGAGAGGTTGGGTGCGTTAAATTAATTAATGCCACATGGTAGGGTTAAGTCATGGACCGCTTGAATACTTAACCAATTAAACACGATGGGTTGGTAGGGTTAAGTCATGAACCTTGGGTACACTTAACCAACTTTGTACTTGAATGGGTTGGGTTAACCACGTTTAACCCATTAAGGAAACCCTAGTTACGTGGTCCTTTGCACCAGTAACCCTCTTGGTTGTATCATGATACCCTAGGGACTAGGCTAGGGAGGGGCACGATTACTGGGATGACATGTAAGCGACCAAAACGACGGCTGAGTAGGTGCGCCGGTGTAGGTTTAGGCGGACCATGGTCGTGCACATGGTCCGGAATTGAAAAAGCAGGCACGGGCACCAGTAGATTTAGACTGTGCGTGCTTGATTGGTGTCAGTGGTTGACACTCTAGGACTTGATACACCCTAGGGTGGACCTAGCACAGTTTAGCTACACTTCGTGGTTGGGCCGTATGACACCGACACTTGACGAGTTAGGCTTTAGGGAGCCGATCGACTAGACCGTGTTAGTTGGACCTTGGTTTAGGTCATTCATGATGTTGGGCCAAACTTGGGCCTGGGGATCACTTCTTGTTTACACTTGACATGACTGGTAATACTAGTACACTTGGTGCAAACCTCAACCTTGTATATGCGGTGCCACACTTGATCTATCTTGTTGACTTTTCACCATGCCAGTTATTATCCTATGACTCATCCTTGTTTACATGTACAGTTAACTTTATTAGTTGTTATACAATAGTAGGTAGGACTTACCAGTCTTTTAACTGACCCACTTTCTTTCGCCTCTTTTCTTTCGTTTCCCCCCCCCCCAGGTTTACAGGGTGGGAATACCGGTACTTAGCTTGGATCTTAGCCGCTTTTCTTGGATAGCTAATGTATGCTTTGGACTTGAGCTTGCTATGGTTTTCTACTTTGGGGATAGCTACTTTATGTTTTCCTTTTCACTTTCCAGTTTTATGTTTCTAGACTTTGTTTATGGAAAATAATGATCAAGTACTGTGTTGTAACTTAACTTATGGTTTTGATATGCTAGTTTTTATCCGCTGCTATATTTACTCTGTTTTTTTACTTATATGTTCTGTCTTGTGATATCTGCATGCATGTTTACCTAGTTCAACGCCCCTCCAAAGCCGGTGTCCTTGCGAGAGCGGCACTGGCGGAGGTGGGGTGTTTCATTTGGTATCAGAGCATAAGGTTTACGAGATTTGAGCAAAAAGGGTTTTAAAGTTACTTTTAAAAGCTATTTTCAAAACCAATTAAGTATTTTCCAAAGAAAAGTCTAGTTTATTTTGAAAGGCTATCCCCCAAGAGCCATTAGCACTATCCTTCGTTTCCTCGTTCTAAATCTATCTTTTCCTTTTTCAGCCTGGCCGATCTCAATCTTCCGGAGGGAGTCACCATTCCCGGATGGTTCCGGAGATACTTGGAAGCTAGGTCCAACAATGCAGGTCCAGCAACCACTCCCACTATCACTGAGGTTCCACCCCCTCCTCCTCCTCCTCAGCAACCACAAGCCGATTTCGCCAAGGTTTGCAAGGACTTCAAGGCAATGGGTGGCAAGAATTTTATTGGGACAGAGACTTTTGTGGAGGCAAGAAATTGGTTGAAGGAGACCGAAGATCTCTTTGCCATCTTTGATATAGAGGACCGTAGAAAGGTTCTGTTGGCGGTTTGGCTACTAAAGGAGGAAGCTGCTTATTGGTGGGAGGTCACCAATGCTACTAGGCCCGTAGAAACCTGGGCCGACTTTAGGGCAAGGTTTGGGCTTAAGTTTCTATCATCTGCAGAGGCGAATTTGCAACTAGAGAAGTTCATAACTTTGAAGCAAGGAGACATGACAGTGAGAGAGTATGTGAATAAGTTCAACCAGCTTGCCCGATTCGGTTTGGACATGGTCAATACTCCCAAGAAGAAGGCTCTACGTTTTGCACGAGTGTTAAATGAGCCATTACAAGGTCTAGCCATGTCACACATACCCGTGGGGGCCACTTTCGAGAATCTAGTAGACAAGGCATTGCTGCAGGGAGAGGATAAGAATGGGAAGAAAGAAGTCAAACCCAATGAGACTCAGCCTAAGAACACGGACTCCAAGTGGGGAGGGAATCAGAGTAATCAGAACAACAAGAACAACAAGGGCAACAAGAACAAGGCAAAGGACACAAGAAAGTGCAACTTCTGTGGGATTGTTGGGCACATAGTCAATGACTGTAGGAAGAAGAAAAGGAAATTGGGCGGGTGCTTTCACTGTGGAGAGACGGGACATTTTAGCAAGGATTTCCCTAGGAAGTAGGGGCATGGACAGACTCAGCATGCAGGTTCATCTGGAGGGCAAGTGCATGCTCTCAACACTGCTCTAGTTCAGGACCGAGGTACTATTTCTGTGGAAAGTCTTGTTTATACTTCTGGTTTTCCTGTTCGCACTTTGTTTGATTCTGGCGCATCGCATACCTTTATTTCTTCTGATATTGTTGAAAGTTTGCACCTAAGTACTAGTCTTGTTGAGGATCCCGTTAGTGTTTCAAATCCGATTGGGGGTTCAGCCCATTTATCTATGATCTGTATGGATTTGAGGATTTCTATCTTGACCGTAGAATTCTCGTGTGATGCTTATGTTCTCGGGTTCACGGGATACGGGTTGATCTTGGGCATGGATTGGTTGTCCAGCTATGGAGCCATTCTCGATTGTGAGCATAGTAGGGTGGTGAGACTCATGACTCGCCTTGGTAATACCCTAGAGATTTCTTGCAACCCGCTAGATCCCGTCATGCTATGTTATCTTGAATCTCTTGACTCGTCCATCGATGATCTGCAATCTGAAAGGGTGGTTCGAGAATACCCTGATGTCTTTGAAGAAGTTAAGGGGTTACCCCCTAAGCGAGAGATAGATTTCCGCATTTATCTGGTTGATAATGCTAAGCCAGTCTCCTTACCAGTTAGGCACATGGCCCCGCGTGAAAGGAGAGAGCTCAGTAAGCAAATCAAGGAGCTACTTGAGAAGAATTTTATTAGGCGAAGCATTTCCGAATGGGGTGCTCCTGTGGTGTTCGCTACTAAGGCGGACGGCTCGCTTCGTCTATGTGTTGATTATCGAGAGTTGAACAAGCTGACCAAGAAGAATAGGCATCCATTACCGAGGATAGATGACCTCTTCGACCAGCTTGTTGGTGCTTCTGTTTTCTCTCAGCTTGATTTAGCCACCGGATTTCATCAGCTTAGAGTGGCCGAGGACAGCATTGATAAGACTGCGTTTAGGACTCCAGACGGATTCTTTGAATGGCTTGTCATGCCATTCGGCTTGACTAATGCACCCGCCTACTTCGTAGATTTGATGAGTAGGGTGTTCAGGGAGTTCCTTAACAAGTTTGTTGTTGTCTTCGTGGATGATATTCTAATCTTCTCAAAAGACGAGGAAGAACATGCTAGACACCTCAAGGAAGTGATGGATACGCTTAGAGCCCATCAGTTGAAAGCCAAGTTCTCCAAATGCCAGTTTTGGAGAAAGGAAGTCCGGTTTCTTGGGCATATAGTTTCCAAGCAGGGTATAGCTGTGGATCCCGCGAAAGTGGTTGCAGTTCAAGACTGGAAGACTCCTAAGAATGCAACCGAAGTGCGAAGCTTTCTCGGTCTGGCAGGCTACTATATGAAGTTCATTAGAGACTTCGCTAAGATTTCGGCCCCTCTCACTAGATTGACGAAGAAGAACTTAGTCTTTGCATGGGACTTAGAGTGTGAGCTTGCTTTTCAAAGGCTCAAGAGGGCCCTTACCACAGCTCCAGTTTTGGCATTACCCGATGGCGGTAAGATGTTTACCGTGTATACCGATGCATGTGGCACGGGGTTAGGCGCTGTTCTGATGCAGGAGGGAAGAGTGATATGTTATGGGGGTAGACAACTTAAAGTTCATGAGAAGAACTATCCCACTCATGACTTGGAGTTAGCGGCGATTGTCTTTGCACTTAAGTCCTGGCGCCACTATCTTTTAGGAGAAAGGTTTGAGTTGTACACTGATCACAAATCACTCAAGTATCTCTTCTCGCAGAAAGATCTGAATCTTAGGCAGCAAAGGTGGATGGAATTCTTGGCATCATATGACTTCGAGATAGCTTATACCCCTGGCAAGGGTAATGTTGTGGCTGATGCACTAAGAAGAAAAAGGTTTACTTTGAGTCCCTTGTTTGTTGAGATGAAGAGCCTAGAGTTCCTAGCAACCTTTGATTTCACGACAGCTGTTGAGTCGATGACAGGGTCGTTAGCATCTCTCGAGCTTAGACCCACACTTCTTGATCAAGTAGGGATTTCGCAGAAGGAAGACCCACAGATAGTTGAGATCATGGGTAAGTTGATTCGTGGCGAGACGTCTAGTCACCTTGCTAGATATACTATTGATGACAAGGGTTGGCTAAGGCGTGATGGAAGACTCTGCGTTCCACAAGTGGGAGATTTGGTGCATAAAGTTCTCGAAGAAGCACATCACTCAAAGATGACTATACATCCTGGTGGAGATAAGATGTATAGGGATATGAAGCGCATTTTCTTTTGGCCTGGAATGAAGAAGGATATGGCAGATTATGTTTCAAAGTGCATGGTGTGCCAACAAGTGAAAGCTGAGTCGAAGAAACCAGGTGGGCTATTACATCCATTGGAGGTCCCGCAATGGAAGTGGGAGAGCATCTCTATGGACTTTGTGGATGGATTGCCTAGATCAAGAAAAGGGAATACGAGCATATGGGTCATAGTTGATCGACTTACGAAGAGTGCTCACTTTATCCCAGTAAAGAGCAAAAGGACTGCATCATGGCTGGCGTCTGTTTATCTTCGAGAAATAGTGAGATTGCATGGAGTTCCTTCTAGCATAGTCAGCGATCGTGACCCAATCTTCACTAGCCAATTCTGGAATAGTTTGCAGGAAGCGATGGGTACGCAATTGAATCTAAGTACAGCCTATCACCCCCAGACGGATGGCCAAATCGAAAGGGTGAATAGAGTGCTAGAAGACCTTCTGAGGCTTTGTGTTCTTGATTTTGGTGGTACTTGGGAAGACCACCTTCCTCTTGTGGAGTTTGCTTACAACAATAGCTATCAAGCTAGCATAGGGATGGCACCATTTGAAGCTTTATATGGAAGGCCGTGTAGGTCACCATCTTGTTGGTGGGAGACAACAGATAAGCTTGTACTTGGGCCCGATATGATACGGGACACATCTGAGAAAGTTGAATTGGTGAGAAGACGGATGAAAGCGGCCCAAGATAGACAGAAATCCTATGCTGATAAGCGAAGGACAGATTTGGAGTTCGAAGTTGGAGACATGGTTTTCGTGAAGGTTTCTCCTTTGCGTAATGTGGTTCGCTTCGAAGCAGTTGGGAAGCTGGCACCCAGATTCGTAGGACTCTTCCCTATCATAGAGAGAGTTGGGAAGATGGCTTATAAAGTGCAATTGCCCGAGAAGCTGTCCGGAGTGCATAATGTCTTTCATGTCTCGCATCTCCGAAAGTGCCTACATGAGTCCGCTGAGGTGGTTGAACCTAGCATTCTTGAAGACGTGGAGGTAGAGAAAGAGGCAACCTTGAGGAGAGCTCCGATTCGTATCTTGGGAACGGAGATCAGGAAGCTAAGGAATCGAGAAGTCAAATTGGTGAAGGTTCAGTGGAGTGAAGCCGAAGAGGATGCAACTTGGGAGACAGAGGAGAAGATGCTTGGGCTTTATCCATTTCTTTTTGAGGGTACATTCTCGATCTCTTTTCCTCTTTAGCATATCTTTCTTTTGCTATCCATGTTTATCCTGTTTATCTTGTAACTTTGTCAATCTTGTCATGAGAACCTTAGGTAGAAACCCCTTGGAAAAAACATGTACTTGAAACATGTTATGCTTGATGGTTGCAAGTGGTTGCAAGTGTTTGCAAGTGGATACTCGTGGATGCATGATACACATTAGGCACTAAGATCGGCTCACACACTTTCATATTGCATATGCATGAGTGCTTATATTTATTCATGGCTGAAACTTGTTATGCTATTACATGGATGTTGCATATGGATGAATGTTATGTGCACTCATGTATAGATTATAAAATTAGGTTAGGAATTTGCATACATATGGACGCATTTCACTAACATACTTTGCATTAAGGAGGTTTACTGAATCAGTAACCGCCTGATTTTCGCATTAGATAAGTACATATACACACACCTTTGCATATGATCATACAGCATTTAGAAATTGTTAAGGACAATGGTTACTCGTGGATGATGTTGTGAGTAGATGGATGATGGATGGTAGGACACGTTCTTCCTAACTTAGAGATTTCGGGGACGAAATCCTTTAAGGAGGTGAGAATGTAATAACCCGTATTTTAATAACATGATATAACACAAAACAAGGTAGAATTAAATAATAAAATCTGAATCAAGGGAAGCGGGCTATGCCATTGCGTTCGTCTCGGAAAAATACGCGAAATAGAGTCCGAGTTTTCGAAAATCGGAGTCCGTATGGCCCAGTTATGGCCCGTCAAAGTTTTCAGAAAATTCAAGGTTTAAAAACAGATTCAAATTCAAATAATTTCACCAGGCAGGGTAGGCGGGAAAGTTTCCCGCCATGAACCCAAGTCGACAGGGGTGTCGACTTGGGTGTCGACACACCCAGGGTGGTGTCGACTGCCATGTCGACACCCCTGTCGACACGGGTGGTCGACCCAACCTGCCTGGGTGCATCTGGCTTGTTTCTTGGACATGGCTTAAGGCTAGTGACGGTTTTGGACGGCTCAGATCTGAATTAGGGTTAATCCTAGGGTCTAAACTATCCTAAACATCTATAAAAAGGACCCTAACCCTACCCTAAACACTCATAAATCAATCCTATAACCAAACTATGTCCAAATGCTCACTCATGGCCTCCACCCTCTTGTCATGATCTCTCCCTTCATGCATATGAGAGTTTCCATGTTCATTTGAGTGATTTAAGCTTGAATGAGAGTTTCTAAGCTTCATTCAAATCCAAAGTTTCAACCTTTCCTCTTTAAAGCAAGGATTTTTCTCAAGGGTTTCCATAGGAGCTTATTTTGGGGGTTGTAGAGTACTAAGTGGCTTCGTCTCAATCTAATTTAATATTGATTAGTCTTCATAGCATTGTAAGCCTATTTCTACTCTTGTATTTTAACTATGAAGTTAATATGTTATGTTGCAAGTTGAGTTTGTGGTTAATCATGATATGTGCTTTGATCTTATGATGTTATGCATAAGCTTACTCTATGCATGTTAGTAAAGTCATTACCTTGGCTTTATGCATAGAAAGATATGATCTTTGGTTGGAAATGTTGCATGATGCAACTTTGAAA
This sequence comes from Allium sativum, assembly GCA_030737875.1. NCBI lineage: Eukaryota > Viridiplantae > Streptophyta > Magnoliopsida > Asparagales > Amaryllidaceae > Allium > Allium sativum. Next base: position 593,044,720 of record CM060921.1, on the reverse strand, counting down.
CTCTCATAATCCTTGTGTTAACATGCATATAATGTTATATGCATGTCACTAACCCTTATCTCATGCTATCTATGGCCATGTTCCACCTATTTGCCAAGTTTGATGTTATGCATGCATATGAACCTTATGCAAGTTGAAACCATGTTATGCATACATATGAACCTTATGCAAGTTGAAACCATGTTATGCATACATATGAACCTTATGCAAGTTGAAACCATGTTATGCATACATATGAACCTTATGCAAGTTGAAACCATGTTATGCATACATATGAACCTTATGCAAGTTGAAACCATGTTATGCATGCATATGAACACTATGCAAGTAGAAATCATGTTATGCATGCTTGTGAACATTATGCAAGTTAAAATGATGTTATGCATGCTTATGAACATTATGCAAGTTGATAACATGATATGCAAGTTTATGATCACATCTTTGTCTCATATGCCACCATGTTTAACTTGTGGCCAAACCTTATCACTTATGCCCAACTTGTCATGTTATCTTGTTTTTCCCTCTTTTTTTGATCTATTTGCGCTTATGCGAGTTTATATGCGATGGGGTAACGCTATGGGCAAACTAAAATGATAAGAAACATGATTTTGAAAGTATGACATGAAAATATGGCATATGAGTATGCTTGAACATGAACTTGGACATGACTTCTAGAAAACATGAGAATGGCCAACTCGAGGTTGGGTTGAGCTTTTAGCATAAACCTACCCGGAACCGACCGGCTTAACAAGTGGCTACAAGCAATAGGACCCAATGTGAGTAGTTGGTCATGTTGCACGTGAAACCCGAGGTTAGACTAAGTTGTGGTGTAAACCTACCCGGACCCGCCCGGCCTAACTAGTAACCACAACAAGGTCTAATGTGAGAGGTTGGGTGCATTAAATTAATTAATGCCACATTATACTTCTCTTAGGTTGTTTGGGTTTATTACACATTATACTTCCAGCTTTTTTCGCATAAATCATACCCATATACTCCTAAGTAAGTTAACCTAGTACATCATATATATGCAGCTATATGCCCCTCATCTCAATAGTACCCTTATCAAGTGGTATCCATCGCCATATTACAACTGCAAAAACGTACCGAGCCTCCATTGCCACGCTACGAAAGCATATCATCTACTATATGAGTTTTGCTATAGAACTCAATCAGGGGATTTCTACATCTGTAAAGGACAACTTCGTTAAGACTACAATAGAGATATCCATAGATTGGTCTGTTTCTTTTATCGGTGGTTATGGACCCACTCGTCCCCCAACTAATGAAAGACCATCTCAAGAGCTAAGTGACTGTTCCCCTAACAAACAATCTAAACATCAAAATTGGCGTTGTCCCTCATCTAGTGTCTCGATAGTGAAATATCATTCGCCAGTCGGTTTTGCTCCAGTCTTTCACGTACTTGCTCTGTCTGACGATGACAAGCATCCGACGACTTACAATCCTTATTGGGTCTTAACCATGAAGCCTGCTCTCAGTGTAGAGAAAGCCACAGAATCCTAAAAATCATCCCATAGTCTTCTTGCTAGCCTCAACATATATGCAGCCAAGGCATACTCTATGGATGGAACCATACAAACCTGCCTTTGGAGGTACAGCTTCATTAGGCCCACCCCAAAGGTTTATCTCATAGTATGATCATGGTCCATAGAAGTCTCGCACTTTCTTCTAGTCCTGTCAAATAATAAGTTGGACGTGCTTACTTTGTGTCTCCGGACATCTGAGATAATTTTCTCCATTAGGTTCTTTATCCCTTCGGATTGAACCAAACACATATCACTATTTTATTAAATCCTATGTCTAATTTACCATTGTGCATTTTACTTGATTCGAAATATTCTATAATCCATTTAACACAAATATTAATTATTTGTTAGTCAACTTTATTAGTTACCATATAACCATTTAATAACTATAGAATTGTTTAGTCGCAAAGCCACCAAAGAATATCGCCTGATCCCAAGGTCACCATAGAATATTACCTAATTGCAAGGCCACTATAGAATATCGTCTAATTGCAAGGCCACCATAGAATAATTTTAGACTTATTAAACTTTCTATAATAAGCTTTTCGTCTTTCCTTTCACTTTTCAAATTATAACTTTTATGTTATAATATTCTCCTACCATAGAACCGTTATCATAGAATTTCACATCAATGCCATATAGTTGTGCTTATTAAATTTCAGTTCTAAGTTTATAACAAGCCTTTCATATTTCTTTTATTTTCGTAACATATTTCAGTTATGACCCGTTTTCTTTCTATCTTTATAATTCATTCTTTTGGAAGTTAGGCTATTCCTGATTGATTGGTTACCAAAACTATATGAAATCTATTTCCATAGTTTTAGGTAATCATTGCAAAAGAAATCCATAATTGTAAGACGTTGTTTTTTCATAAATTTTAAGTTATTAAATTAGTGCACAATATGGCTAAATCCCTATTTTGCACTAAGCTTTGTCTTTACTTCTTTCCATGCTTGCAATTATATTTCCTATTTTTTTCTAAATGACCAATTATGCAAATATATTCCCTTTTTCCCTAACCAATCAATCTATGCTATTCCTAACATTCCAATTTATAGATATATGTGAATTCCTGTTTTTCTCTTTATATTTTTCCCAGATTTGACATATTTCCTGTAAGTATGAATACTTTTAGGCAAATATCCCTTTTTTCTTAGTCCAATTTATTTCAACATTTTCCAATTCGAAATTTAGACCATATCCTTAACATAAAGCATGAGAATTCTCAGATTTACAATTCAATTTCTCGTTTATTGCACATGACTTTCTTATGTTAGTCTAACAGGTATTTACAGTCAAATTTAAACTAGAACAAAACTATATCAAATTGATAGGAAATAGGTTACCAAAATTAAACAATTCTGAATTACCAAGATTTTATAGGAAACAAATGATATCATATACCATTATATAAAAATATAATTTAAATCATTCATCTATAGTGCGTTTTAAGCACTACTACAAAAGTGGGCATATTCAACACTAATGTGTGTGAATTGTATGAAAAGTGCGGCGAAAGCTATGCTTTCTTTGATCTTCTGCCACAATATTCATATGTTATTGCATTAGACGTGAATGCATTATTGCGATTGGAATTCTAGTGCTGTGATGTGCAACTCCATTTCAAAGCGTAGCTTTATATAAATACAATCCAGGTCAGCGATCCGCGTTATCTGAATAAACAAATAAATAACCGTAGATGATGATTTAATCTAACGGTTCAAGCCAATCTCTGCTTGCTATCTAAAACATTACTCCATCATCCAATCAGTGACAACCCCTCACTGTATTCTTCCGCTATGTGAAATTTCAGCATGAATTTTCTCCCCTAAAGTTTAAACCTTGATTCACATAACCTTCGATTCCCCATCCCATCACATCTATTGCCTCCAATCTCTTCCTGATCCAGGCGAGTCGTTTACCCGTATCTAATCTGCTACACGCACAGGTGTTTTCCATTTGATTTTGGAAACTACCAATTTCAATGTTTCGATCTGAAGAGTATCGGCGCGGACTTGTTGTGGCCTTTCTCCCCTGTGTGATTTATCCAACAAATCCGTATGAAATGATGTCGGAGTAGACGGTGGTATAGTCATTTTCTAGGTATGAGCTAGGTTTGTGTCCTTTGCTTTACTATGAATTTGTTTGTATTCTTTCTAAAGCATTTATGTATATATGAGCTGTGAAACATGGACGCCCTGTCTATTGAATATTAGGAAGGATCGAATAAGTAAATCCATTCCTTTTGAGGTTTACCTGTCCCGTTTTAAAGTAGTATATCCTAGGATTGCCTCTACTTTTGGTGTGGTTGTTCATTTTGTGCGTTTCTCAAGATTAGAGGAGCCACTACGCCATAAGTAATTATGTACTTGGATAGTTATATTTGGGTTTGCAAATTACCTTTCAATGTAAGTCAGTTGGGAGGAAGCATGATCATGAAGTCCAAATATGAAGTCAAAAGTAAGTCAGTTGTAAGCATTATTTACTGAAAGCCTTCCACCTAGATCCCTTCCTTTCAGATGCTAAACATGTATTAGCCTAATCATCATTGTGTAACTCAAGTTGAACATATGCTCAGTTTTGCAAACTGAGCTCACTTCAACATTCGAATTAGTTGGTAAGCAATGTCGTCTTTAGTGCTTCATTTTTTTTCATATTGGAATAGTAGAAAAATTTCATTGAGTTTGTTCTTCTGACTCAAAATCAAGTCTACGCTACTGTTTTCTTCATTATAGCCCTTGTCGTAAGGCTAGGTCTTTGTATTCCTAGAAACATCTTTGATTGAATTCAGGTATGCATCCATATTATGCCTTGTTTGCATTTTCTCTACTATGTAGATATTAACAAGTAAAAGAAAAAGTTGAAACAATAAATTCAACCGAGACCACTCAAGAATATTGCTATAAGTTATGACGATGTCTACATTCCTCATGGTGTATCAGCCCTACTTAGGACAAAGGTATGTTGTGGGAGTTTGATCCAAAGAAATTATGTGAAATGATTATTCTACTAGTGCAAATCTACATTATACTATAACTCTTGAATTTAATTGATGTATTTGCCGATGGCAAGTTACAACAATGAAATAATAGACTTCAATTTGAGTTGTAGAAAAATGCTCCAGGAATGCCTTCAATGCTTTTTTCTGACTAAGAAACATTTGCTGCTATGATTGTCTATTTTTTGAGTAGAATGGTTGTGTAGCGTGGTGTTACACAACCAATTAATTTATGTAATACGTAGTAATAAGCCAAACTGACAAGCCCAGTTGGTAGCGAGCATCAAAAGGCAGCAAAAAGTATCATAAATCAATCATACATAAAACATAACTTAAAACATACCTAGACACCCAAACAATGACATTAGTAGCATCGGTTCAAACCAGATCAGGGCTGGAACTTGCAAAAGATTCGTTAGGGCTTTGCAGCTATGGGAGAGCCAGTCTGAATTGAGCAACAACATGTGATGGACCCGCAACATTAAGACAAGGGGTGAGGTAGTTTGGCCAATCATATTCCATCTCCCTATCCAGTTGAGGAGGTGAAGGAAGCAAAGGTTACGACTGATGAAGAGGGAGAGGTGGAGATGCAGGATGAGCTTAGATCGAAGCAAGTTGGAGAAGTTCAAAAGGCATTGGAATATCCTCTTGTAGTGTTGGGTTAGGTTGGTTCACTGGTAAATCCATCTCTACTTCTTGATCAACTTCCTTATCTACCCACTGATCATTCATCTGGTTCATTGGGGCTTGGTTATCAACATGCATATCATGGTTGGCTTCAGGAAATAAGCTTGGCAAGGGGGATAGCAAAGCAACTTCATTAATTATCACGTCAAATCTTTCATCTTAATCCATTTCCACTCTGTGATCACTCAAACATGGAACCACCTGTTCCTCCATGTTGTCCAAAAAAAAAGTTCATGCCTTGTTCCAAGATGAACATGGGTACAGCACTGAACCTAAATGAGGTGAACCTTGTTAATGAATCGAGCAGCAAAAGTATTGATAGAGCCAATGCCTTCATATAATTGCATTTTCAGGTAGAAAGATCTATGGTCAAAATGAGACCAGTCACAGTTGTCAATTGCAAGCACACGTCTCATTGGCTTCACTATTCTTTAGGAACTCGGGAAAGCCATCGACTTTAGCCCATGATTCCACTTCGAACGCTGGTTCAGCCTCAAATTCTTCATCAGACCATTCTTGCAAATAGCACCTCTAACTTTTGTTAAGACTCTCAACATTAGTGCATGATCAAGCTTACTGTAAGATGGGCATGATACTAAAAAAGAGTTTTTGGATATAACCCGCATATGCCACACATTATGATTCAGAGTCACCTCAAGCGTGTGATGCAGAGATTCAACATTACAATGTTCGTTACGAACAATGGCAGTGATGTATAGCAACGAGTCCTCTGTTGAATTTTTCTTTGAAACTTTCGAAGCTTGAGGTTTAGGGGATGGAGACGGTGATGGTTCTGAAGCTTGAAAGGATACGCGAGGGACCCACCGTACATTGGCACCAATATGCGAACTGGAAATGTTATGCACATAAGACAAAGCATACTGAAAGTACTTAATTGTTGGGCATCGCTGGCACGAGTGACCAATGGTCAATGGACAATTGTTATAATTGTATGCATAACATTTAGTTAAGATGGCGAAATGGTTCTTGCATGCGTTTGGATTGACTAAAATTATGCCACCATTGGTATTGTTTACAGAATTTTTATGTCATTGCTATGATACATTTATATGATACATTCACTTATCAAATAACTTGTGAAAATCAAATTGCAGGACCTGAAATATGGAAAGATACAGTCGGCAAGGTAGATATTTTAGTAGTCAGTTCTAGATCGGGAGGTACAATTTCTGGTAGAATGCATTGTTACTTTGTAAAATGCATTTGACCGTATGTGTTGGCACTTGTATTGAAGGTGGTATGTGTTGGCACTTGTGGTATGTAAAATATTTGAATGGTACTTTTAAATTATGTATTTGATCGTATGTGTTGGCACTTGTGGTATATTTGAAGAATTGGTATGGTATGTAGAATATTTTGGATGGTTTAAATGTGATGATGAATGTTTTGGATGTGTTTCTTCTATGTACGAAACTGGTATTGCAAAATTTATAATTAAAGCATTGTATTTGCTGTAACACCCCACGTCCATTAATGTCACTCACTAAGGGAATGCATTATCTTCCATGGAGTATTATAAGAGTATAGAACAGAATATCACAAGACATATATATAGATGGTACTTAAGAAAATTAAAACTTTATTCATTGCAGCGGAAAAGCAAAACATGTTTGGTTACAACATCAAAACCACATACTAGAATCAAGTACATAAATATCCATCTTGAACAAAATTATTATCAGAGTACATAAAAGTAAAATCATAATCCCACTCCAAATAGCCATAATGAAAAGAGATAAAGCTGAGCATTACTCTCAACAATTCCAAGCACTTCAAGAAGAAAGAAATCCAAGTCAAGCTTCAATGTTTCCTCCCTGAGAACCTGGGGCAGGGGGGGAAACGAAAGAAAAAGAGGCGAAAACAAAAAGGTCAGACATAAAGCCTGGCGAGTCCAGCTACTTTTAGCATGAAAATAAGTAAATCAATATGATAGGAATAAACAGGATGGAAAGTATAACCATGACATAAGGTAAGGCTGGATAACAGGATGAATATAAAAGAATGTCTAGTGCGCTTCCTAGATTTCTTACTTAACTTAATTCTCTGCACCACCTACTAGTAATTCTTATCAAAATGATCCCAACCTCATAATTGGTAGCCCTCAGGCGTATCATCTAGTAAGAGGTATCCACCTCATACAATCCTTGACAGCCTACTTGCCAATAGTAGATACTAGATGTCCCCACACTACCCCTAATCGATCGACTCCCTAACTTGTAGATACCTGTGCGGGCCCAGCTTAGGGTGTATCACTCCCTAAGTGGCAACCCTTTATTGCACAGCTTTATACCTACTGGTGTACAGTGGCAAAATCTTCCAATGTCGGGAACACCTTTTTGCATGCTTAACGAACCCGTCGGAACCTGCACTGCTACACCCTCGCTCCTATTTGACCGCTTATAATCAGCCCAGTAAGCGTGCCCCAACCCTGCCTAGCTCAGGGTTCCCGATACCACTAAGTGGGTTACTGTCTGAAAAGGGTCCCTACCGCTACTAGGTTTTCCCCCAGGGTTTATCCTAACCCAACTTATATTGGTTAAGTGTTGTCTATTCGCCCAGTTGACTTAACCCCACCCACTTATCAAATTAATATGTATTATTGGTTAAGCTTGCATTAACCCTATCCACTTTGTTCATGTATTATTGGTTAAGTTGTCATCTCACACAGGTTAACTTAACCCCACCCACCTAACATGTTTTAGGTATCATATTCATCTTTGATCAACATTAATTAGTTATTAATGCACATACCTCTCACATTAAGTCGATGGCTTGTGGCCGCCGGATGTGCCGGGCGGTTCCGGGCAGACTTAACCTCGTGTCTAAGCATCTTTTAATTATGCCTACGACCTCTCACATTAGACTGACCATTTGCGGTTGCTGGTTAGGCTGGTTGGTTCCGGGCGTGGCTTCTACCGCAAATGGAGTCTAAGCTCGTGTCTCAGCATGCTTATCTTAGCCAATTTATTCCTTTGCAGTTTATGCCAATTTTAGGCTAATTATGTCAATTACCCAAAATTCCCAATTTCATATCATGCCCAACAATTAACATATATTATGCCAAATTTAACATTTGTCATGCCCAAATCAATCCAACGTATATTATGCCAAATTTAACATTTGTTATGCCCAAATCAATCCAACGTATATTATGCCAAATTTCCCAAAGTTCCCTAAATTACCGTTCGTACGTTCATCTCTATGAGATTTAGCCTAGGCTCGAAGTAGCCCGGCTATGAAAAAAACCAAAAAGGGAAGGAGGAAGGGATAAGATAAAGAACAGGCATAATAATAACAATAAAATAGGCATATTATGAACTGATCATGAAGATATGATAAAACTGATAAAACTGATGATAATATTAACATGGGCATATAAGAATCATAAATCTGATGTATAGGCTAAGATAGAATTGATGAGATTCAATCTTATTATCATGTATAATTCCCAAATCCAATTTACTACATATCAGAATTACTTTTATTATTTAAATCTAAAAATAGTCAATGGACTAACAAAGATTGGATTAAGGAAGAGAATTAGGCGTTGTAGTTGTTGTAGATTCAATCCCCTTTACATAATTCCTTTACTTTGATTTTTTGAAGAAGAAGTACTAGTTTAGGTTGAGGCAGCATGGAGGCACCATAAATTAGTGTAGTGAAATTAGGTTTAGGTCAAGGTGTGTTTATATAGGTGTAGTGAGTTAATTAGGGCCTTTAGATTAGGTTAGAGACCATCAGAACCACACAGCTCAAAAGACGCGTCATCCAGCCAATCCCAACAAGACAAGTCATCACAGAACTCTCCAGAATTCTGTGCAGAATCAGCCTCAGCATGGGAGCACTTCCCACGTGCGCCAGTGCATTTTTGTTCTGGCGCACTTCACAAGTGCGCCAGTTATCCCAGCCTGCTTTCTGATTTTTCTGCCCAACTTCTTTCGCCCATAACTTCTTCATACGGTATCCGTTTTACGCAAACTCGGACTCTATCTCATGCAGAATTCCGAGACGAATACAATGGCGTAACCCATTTCACCTAATTCTTCTTTTAAAAATTAATTATTCTTTAATTATCTCTTATGTCATGTTTTTGAATTACGGGGTGTTACATTCTCCACTCCTTAAAGGATTTCGTCCCCGAAATCTTCAAGTTAAGAAGAATGTATCCTACCATCCAATCGTCCATCTACTCATCCATCATCCACAAGCATCCATTGTCCTTAAAATATTTCTAATGCTATATTAACATATGCAAAGTGTGTGTATATGTTCCTTATCTAATGCAAAGATCAGGCGGTCCACTGATTCAGTTGACCTCCTTAATGCAAAACATGATAGTGTCATGCGTCCATTATCTATGCAAAAGAATCCTAATGATACATATCATTTCTATATGAGTGCATAATAATTCATTAAAATGCAACATCCATATGATAACACATTCAATATACATCCACTAATTTAAATATGCACACTCATTCATATGCAATATGAATTGAGCCGATCTAGTGCCTAATGTGTGTGTAAATGCATCCACGAGCAAACAATTACATCCACTTGCATCCACCAAACATAACATATCTCAAACACATGTTTACAACCAAAGGATTTTCCTATCTAAAGGTCGAAGATGTAATCGAGAGGATATACTAAACGATAGAACAAGTATAAACAAAGCGGTAGAAAAAGGAGAAGTTAAGAACATACCCTCAAAAAGGAACGGGTACGACGCACGTATCTTGTCTTCAGTCTCCCAAGTCGCGTCTCCTTTATCATCTCCCATTGGACTTTAACCAACTTGACCTCTCAGTTGCGTAATTTCTTGACCTCCGTTCCAAGGATGCATGTTGGAGCTCGTCTAATCATGGCATCTCGCTCTACTTCCACTTCTCTAAGCATGCTCGGCTCTACTACTTCAGCGGTATCATGTAAACACTTCCACAAATGCGACACATGAAATACGTCATGAACACCACTAAGCTTCTCGAGAAACTTCACTCTGTAGGCCATCTGTCCAATTCTTTCTACAATTAGGAATGGCCCTACGAACCTTGGTGCCAACTTCCCTATAGACCCAAAACGAACTACGTTCCTCAATGGTGATACTTTAATAAAAACCATGTCTCCAACACCGAACTCAAGATCAATTCTTCTCTTATCAGCGTATGACTTTTTCCGGTCCTGTGCCGTCTTCATGCGTCTTCGAATCAAGTCTATCTTTCCGTAGTTTCCCTAATCATCTCGGGCCCAAGCAAAATCTTATCTGTAGCTCCCACCAACAAGTCGGTGATCAGCAAGGTCATCCATATAGAGCTTCAAAAGGTACCATGCCAATGCTAGTCTGATAGCTGCTGTTGTAGGCGAACTCTACTAATGGAAGATGTTCCTCCCATGTCCCTCCAAAGTTCAAGATACATAATCTCAAAAGATCTTCTAGAATCCGATTTACTCTTTCTGTTTGGCCATCCGTCTGAGGGTGATAAGCGGTACTCAAACATAATTGCGTTCCTACCGCCTCTTGCAATCTCTTCCAAAACTCACTAGTGAAAATGGGATCTCGATTGCTTACTATGCTAGAAGGTATGCCGTGTAAATGAACTATCTCTCAGAGATAAACAGATGCCAACCATGTCGCCGTTCTTTTACTCTTAACGGGAATGAAATGGGCGCTCTTGGTAAGTCTATCTACTACTACCCAAATCCCCGTATTATCCTTCCTTGATCTCGGCAACCCATCGACGAAATCCATGGAAACAATTTCCCATTTCCACTGTGGAACCTCTAAAGGGTGAAGCAAACCACCAGGCTTCTTTTGCTCAACCTTGACTTGCTGGCACACTAAGCATCTAGAAACGAATTCAGCCACATCCTTCTTCATTCCGGCCCAAAAGAAAACTCGCTTCATGTCCTTATACATCTTGTCTCCACCGGGATGTATTGTCAGCTTAGAATGATGTGCTTCTTCAAGGATTGTCTTTCTCAAACTCTCGTCTCGAGATACACAAAGTCTCCCATCTCTACGCAACCAACCCTTGTCATCGATAGTATACCTACTAAGATGGCTCGAAGACTCCCCTCTGATGAGCTGGTCTACTATCTCTACTAACTGTAGGTCACCTCGCTGTGCCTCTCCAACCCGACCTAAAAGAATAGGTCGCACTTCTAGTGATGCCAACAAACCGGGTACATAATCAATAAAGGGTCTAAAGTCAAAGGTAGATATGTACTCCAAACTCTGTCGCTCTACGAACAAAGGACTCAAAGTCAACCTCTTTCTACTCAAGGCGTCAGCTACAACGTTACCCTTGTCAGGGGTATATGCAATCTCAAAATCGTAGGATGCTAATAATTCCATCCACCTCTGCTGCCTTAAGTTTAGATCCTTTTGAGAGAACAAGTACTTTAGTGACTTATGGTGTGTATACAACTCAAATTTCTCGCCAAGGAGATAATGGCGCCAAGACTTAAGTGCAAAAACTATAGCGGCTAATTCTAAGTCATGGGTAGGGTAATTCTTCTCATTTACCTTTAACTGCCTTCCACCATAGCATATCACCCTTCCCTCTTGCATCAAAGCTACGCCAATCCCTATCCCGCAAGCATCGGTATACACTGTGAACGGTTTACTCCCATCAGGCAAAACTAAGACTAGAGCTGTCGTCAATGCCCTCTTCAAACGTCGGAAAGCATCGTTACAGTCAACATCCTCTTCAACCGTGTAAGTGGGGATGATATCTTAGCAAATTCCTTGATGAACTTTCTGTAATAGCCTGCCAAACCAAGGAAACTTCTTACTTCTATTGCATTCATAGGAACCTTCCAATCTTGGATTGCCACCACCTTCGCGGGATCCACTGCTATCCCTTCCTTAGAGACCACGTGCCCTAAGAACCTTACCTCCTTCCTCCAAAAATGACATTTGGAGAACTTAGCTTTGAGTTGATGTGCTCGAAGGGTCTTTAAAACTTCCCTAAGATGTAGGGCATGCTCTTCCTCACTTCTAGAGAATATGAAGATATCATCCACAAAGACTACCACGAACTTGTTGAGAAACTCCCTAAACACCGTACTCATCAAGTCTACGAAATATGCGGGTGCATTCGTCAAACCAAAAGGCATGACGAGCCATTCAAAGAAACCGTCAGGAGTCCTAAATGCAGTCTTATCTATGCTTTCCTCAGCTACCCTCAACTGATGAATCCTGTAGCTAAATCTAACTGCGAGAAAACCGAAGCACCAACCAACTGTTCGTACAAGTCATCTATTCTCGGTAATGGGTATCTGTTCTTCTTTGTGAGCTTATTCAGCTCCCTATAGTCCACGCACAATCTAAGTGAACCATCAGCCTTCGCAGCAAAAACAACTGGAGCACCCCACTCCGAGATACTTCTTCTTATGAACCCTTTCTCAAGCAACTCTTTCACTTGTTTACTAACCTCCCTCCTTTCTCGTGGAGCCATGTGGCGCACAGGCAATGCAACTGGCTTTGCATTATCCACCAAGCATAAACAGAAATCTATCTCTCGCTTCGGAGGTAAGCCCCTAACCTCCTCAAAGACATATGCATACTCACGGACTGCTCGAACAGTAGCGAAGCATAACATAACCCTTAGGGTCGTAAGAAATATCGAGAGTATTACCCAAACTAGTCAACAGTCTAACTACCCTCCTGTCACGGTCAAGAATGGCACCATACCTGGCTAGCCAACCCATTCCTAGAATCAATCCATAGACCGTGAAACCAAGCACATAGGCATTGCATTCGAACTCAACGCCATACACAAATATTCTCAAATCCCGACATAACATAGAAAGATGAGCCGTACCCCCAATAGGATTTGAGACTACAATGGGATCCATAACTAGACTAGTATCTAGGTGCAGAGATTCAACAACAGAAGCAGACATAAACGAATGTGAAGCGACAGAATAAAAAAAAGTTCGAACAGGATGATCAAAAAGGAAAATCAAACTTTCATCAGAAATGTTTCTACCTCTCTCTTGCATAGGTGCCATAAGAGCATGAACCTTCCCTCCAGAAGTAGATCCAGTCCTCTGCCCTTGCCCTTGCCTTCTGGGGCAATCCTTGATCAGATGTCATGTCTCACCGCACTGAAAACAACCAGTCTTTTTTATTCTTCCTACAGTCCTTAATTACATAGCCCATTATACCACAATAAAGACACTTCCTCTTGTCACGGGGTTTATTATTCTTTCCACCCTTCTTAGGTTCTACTTTCTTGTTATGTGATTCTTCCACTTCTACCCCTTTCTTTTCACATTTACCTTCTTCATGGATTAAAGCCATATCAACAAGTTTCTCGAAAGCTACCTCCATCGCACGTAAAACCCTACGAAGCTTGAAAGAAGATTAGCCGTAGGTGAAACTGCTGCAGCTACAGATGGAGGTTGGGCACTTCTTTGCCCTCCGACATGTGTCGTAGTTTTAACATGCCTATGGAACTATGGCAAAAAAAAAGGAAAAAGAGATTCAAGTAGAGAATCAAAAGAAAGATATATGGATTTTGGGGATAATGTTTTCCATAATAAACTTTTCTCTTTAAAACATGGTTTTGGAAAATGCTTCTCTTAAAAATGCTTTTGAAAACAGTTTTCAAAATCTTTTATCTGTTCTGGTAACATTCAGCTCTGATACCACGTGTAACACCCCGCGTCCATTAATGTCACTCACTAAGGGAATGCATTAACTTCCATGGAGTATTATAAGAGTATAGAATAGAATATCACAAGACATATATAGATGGTACTTAAGAAAATTCAAACTTTATTCATTGCAGCGGAAAAGCAAAACATGTTTGGTTACAACATCAAAATCACATACTAGAATCAAGTACATAAATATCCATCTTGAACAAAATTATTATCAGAGTACATAAAAGTAAAATCATAATCCCACTCCAAATAGTCATAATGAAACGAGATAAAGCTGAGCATTACTCTCAACAATTCCAAGCACTTCAAGAAGAAAGAAATCCAAGTCAAGCTTTTGTGTTTCCTCCTTGAGAACCTGGGGGAGGGGGGAACAGAAGAAAAAGAGGTGGAAACAAAAAGGTTAGACATAAATCCTGGCGAGTCCAGCTACTTTTAGCATGAAAATAAGGAAAGCAATTTGACAGGAATGAACAAGATGGAAAGTATAACCATGACATAAGGTATGGCTGGATAACAGGATGAATATAAAAGAATGTCTGGTGCGCTTCCCAGATTTCTTACTTAACTTAATTCTCTACACCATCTACTGGTAATTCCTATCAAAATGATCCCAACCTCATAATTGGTAGCACTCATGCGTAACATCTAATAAGAGGTATCCACCCCATACAATCCTTGACAGCTTACTTGCCCATAATAGATACTAGATGTCCCCACACTACCCCAATCGATCGGCTCCCTAACTTGTAGATACCTGTGCGGGCCCTAGCTTAGGGTGTATCACTCCCTAAGTGGCAACCCTTTGTTGCACAACTTTATACCTACTGGTGTACAGTGGATAAATCTTCCAATGCTGGGAATGTAACACCCCGCCTCCGCTAGGGTCACTCGCAAAGGAATGCACTAGCTTTAGAGGGGCATTATTGGTAAACATGCACAGAAATATCACAAGACAGAACATATAAAATAGCGGAAGTAAAATCAAACTTTCATAACATGAATAAATAAGGTCTAAAGCCTTTTACATCAGAGTACATCAAAACCTGTCTTGCAATAGTAAAGAAGCATAAAGACATTTTCGAAAATTATTCCCCAAGTAAAACAGTAAAGTAGCCATAGCCAAGAAAAGTCCAAGCCATCCATGATGACCTTCAAGCAGAAGAAGTCCGAATTAAACAACAGTATTTCCTCCCTGTAACCTGGGGGGGAACGGAAGACAAGAAGCGAAACAAAACGGGTCAGTCAAAAAGACTGAGTAAGCCCTATCTACCATCAGCATAAAAACTAGTAAAGTTAACTGACATGAGAAACTGAGATGAACATAAGCATGATGACAAGATAGATAAGCTAAATCAAAATAACAGGATGAACTACTGAACTCAGATAAACTAAGGTGTCATGATAAATTACGATGTCAAGATAAAACAAGGTATCCCATCGTCAGGTTCCTATCAAGTATAATATCCCCAAGATATCTATCACGTATAACGTCCCATGGTATCTATCCTGTATTTTAGCTCTGCACCTACCATACTAGCATCCCCACCGTATCATGTGTTAACCATGAATGACCCTTACTCAAAAGTCGTGTAATGGTTCATGTCAACCTAATATATCGCATCTATAGGTTACTCAACTCGTATGTTTCTTTCCATGTAAATGTTCAGTTCCTTGCCGTAGACCGTACGGTCTTTCCCATGAGGTTCTATACAACTCCAATGTAATTCCATGATCCTTAAGCTCGTTTGGACTGTTACCCTAGACCTAGCTAGGCTTTCCCAACATGAATCATCGTTTGTGCAACTAGGACTTATGCCACCTAGGACCACTAGTGATTATGCTTACCCATTGCACGTTTTCGTATTTCGGTTTGGGTTCAACCACCCAGGGCCACTAGGAATTACGCTAACCGTCAACCGCGTCCTTTTTCCCACGCATTCATCGTGAATCGTTTTTCCATGACTGTATGCACATGTATCACATCGTGCCATCCGAGTCATGTCACAGGGCAGATCAAGAAATACAGGACTCGGTCGGGAGCTTTCGATTTATCTGCCGATGCAGATGCTAAGGTCTGTTTTTCCTATACGTGGCTATGGTCCCACGAGATCACTCCCTCAACTAGTGAAAGACAAGACAGGATAAATCCTGTATGAGAACACACTACTGGCCAACCCACAATCCTAGCCTTACCGCAACCATAATTAGATAGCAATTATGGTCTTTTGGGTGTTCTCTGCCTTTCCGTACGTACACGCTTGACCAAAGATGGTAGGTAGCCTGACGAAATGCTATCTAGGGCACTACCGTGTATCGTCGACTATCCCCTATCCATCCCCGTCTTTAGGTCGCTCGTATAGCAACCAAGGCATACTCTTGGTTCTTCTAACGCAGACCTCAACCTCTTATGAGCCTAGTATGATCACCTGGTAGCTCACAGAGGGATACCAAGAATATCCTTACGTTCCCCGAAGCCGTTGCTTCGTTACCCAGTTCGCTGGAGCCTTTATCTAAATCAGATAACTTGCTCCTACTCGTGTGCTTAAACGATGACCTACCGTATCGGGTTACTCATCCAATCTATGAACTGGTCCAAAATTCCTTGACTAAGAATTATTACTTAGCTATTCTCCAACTAAGGTTTACCCCTTAGCTTATTCCCGTTATTCTTGTTAATTACAGTTATCCACCTAATTCTCTGAACTAGGGTTTATATAATGGATTAAGTGTCACTTAAGTTCATGACTTAATCCGTCTACAAATCATGTCAAAATTGGCTAAGTATCCAAGTTCAAGACTTAACCCTACAAACCATGTGTCAAGTTGGTTAAGTATATTAAGCAATTCACGACTTAACCTCGTCCAATTATCGTTCTAGATTGGTTAAGTATATATTAACTTGACCCTATCAATTTACTTAGTCAAATCGGTCAAGTGTATTCATGCGATTCGTGACTTAGCCTTATCATGTTTTCACGTTATATTGGTTAAGTATTGGTTAACTTAACCACATCAAATTAACAAGTTAGATTGGTTAAGTATAGGTCACTTAACCACATCAAATCATCGTGTTAGATTAGTTAAGTGTTTAACTTAACCCCCTTAAACTACCAAGTTGGATTAATTAAGTCTAGGCTAACTTAACCCCATCCGATTTCCATGTTTAGATTAGTTAAGTCTAAGTTAACTTAACCCCATCCATTAACTGTATTATACGGTTAAGTGTCATTAAGGAAACTTACTTAACCTTATCATGTGGCATTAATTACTTAATGCACCTCAACCTCTCACATTAGACTTTGTTGTGGTTACTAGTTAAGCCGGTCGGTTCCGGGTAGCTTTACACCACAACTTGGTCTAACCTCGGGTTCAAGCACAACATGACCAACTTCTCACATTGGGTCCTATTGTTTGCAACTACTAGTTAGGCCGGTCGGTTCCGGGTAGCTTTATGTTGCAAACTCAACCCAACCTCGAGTTGGTCACTTTCATGTTTAGTCTAGTGTCATGTTCATATTCAAGTTTTCTTAAGAATATGGGTAGACCTAACTCAATAGGTAAATTCCCAATTCCATAGTATGGGTAGACCTAACTTAATAGGTAAATTCCCAATTTCATATTTTCAAGCATACTTACATGTCAACTTCCATGTTATATTTGAAGTCATGTTTTTAAGTTATATTTTCATGTCATTAGAAATTACCCATAACATAACCCAACGCTTTTAAACTCGCATATACGTTCGCAACAACGTAATGGATTAAAAGAAGAGACTTGGCAAAGGCATGACAAAAATGGATATTAAGCCACAAGTTAATCATGGTGGCAAATGAGGCACAAATGTGTTCATTAACTTGCATGTTACATTCTTAAGCCTCAAAAACATGCATAAACCCAAACTTGGCACATAAGCGAATCATGGTGACAAAAGACATGGAATGATGACTAATAACTCGCATATATCATCATATAAGGGTTACGACTTCATATGCAAGTTGACATAAAGGTTATGAGGGTTCTCATGTTGCATAATGCAACATTTCAACATAAAGGTTGTAGATTTTAGCCTACAAGATCAAGATAATGACTTCATAAACTTGCATGACATGATAGCATGTATCATACTTAATGATCAAACCCAAACTTGCAACATGAACATTTAACTTCATAGTTAATATCTAAGAGTAGGAAAAGGGCTTACATTGCTATGAAGACACAAATCGATTAAATTAAAGATTGAGACAAAGCCTATGCATGCCATCATCCAAAAACCCAAAGATGAAAGCTCCAAATCAATAAAAAAAACCCATCTTGATGAACAAAGATCAAAGCTTTAGCCTTGAAATCAACTTGAGAAGCTCTCATACTAACATAGAGACTCTCTAACACTCACATGATCATGAAACCTCTCACAGAAATGAAGATAGAAACTTTGGGCAAGAGGATGGACGCTAGGGTTTTGAGTGGAGGCCATGAGAGGAGCAATTTTGGCATAGTTTAGTTGCATGAATGAATAATGAGGATTTAGGGGTAGGTTAGGGGCTTATTTATAGAGATTAGGAGTGATTAGGACCTTAGGATTAACCCTAGGATCAACCTGAACCATCAGATTTCGAACCAGGCCCAAAAACCTAGCCAAAACAGAAAACAGGTGCACCAGGCAAAACTGCCCGGCCACCATAAGTCGACACCCAAGTCGACAGGGCTGTCTACTTGGGTCATGCCATGTCGACTCCCAAGTCGACAGGGCTGTCGACTTGGGGTGGCTGGCGGGAATTTTCCCGCCTAGCCTTCTAGGCCAAATTAGAACTCGTTTTTGAACCTGAATTTTCTGAAAACTTCGTCGGACCATAACTTGGTCATACGGACTCCGATTCTCGAAAACTCAGACTCTATTTCGCGTATTTTTCCGAGACGAACGCAATGGCATAGCCCGTTTTACTTGATTCAGAATTTAAAATTAAATTCTGCCTTGATTCTCGTCTTAACATGTTATCGAAATACGGGTTGTTACATTCTCCCCACCTTTTAGGATTTCGTCCCCGAAATCTCCAAGTTAGGAAGAACATATCCTACCATCCATCATTCATCTACTCAAAACATCATCCACAAGCAACCATTGTCCTTAGATGATTTCTAATGCTGTATGAATATATGCAAAACGTGTGTGTACATGTTCCTTAGCTAATGCTAATGATCAGGCCTGAATAATCTTTCTAATGCAAAATATGTATAGTGCCATGAATCCAACATGTATGCAAATAGTCCTAGTCATATAGATACTATATGCGTGCACAATCATTCATTCATATGCAACAACCGCATGATAATACATTCGATTTCATCCATAAACAAGTATAAATACTCGTGCATATGCAATATGAAATGTGACCGAGTCGAGCTAGTATCTAATGTGTATTCGCGCATCCACGAGTAACCACTTGCAACCACTTGCAACCATATCAATCATAACATGTTTCAAATACATGTTTACATCCATAGGGTTTTACCTAGAATTCCCTGAAACAGGGTCGAGAAGATAAACAAGACAAACTCCTTACGGGGTTTGTAACAGAAAATAGGACCGAGAGGATATCCACAAAAGATAGCCTACAAGTAAGCTCTACAGAAAACAGGGATCAAGGATATACTCCCAAAAAGAGATATCATGCACGTATCTAGTCTTTGACCATCAAAGTTGTATTTCCTTGAGCTTAATTCCATTGTGCCTTGACCGTCTTTTAACTTCGCGATTTTGTAGCTTCTTATTTCCTGTTTCCATAACATGAGCTGGAACTCATTTCTTCGTCGCCTCTCGTTCCACTTGCACTTATCCTTTTTCTAGAATACTTGGCGCAAACATGACTGCGTACTCATGATCTCATGCAAGCTTTCCAAAATTCACTAGTGAATCTTGGATCTCGTTTATATACTATAAGGTATTCCATGTAGAAGAACTTTCTCTTGAAAGTAAACAGATGTCAACCAGGTTATCAAGCGCACTTACTAGGGTGATCTCTATAACCCATGCATAAATGAAGTAAACCATCCGTCTTATCGGCGAACACCACTCGATCGGGCTTCAAATTTCCAATAAAGGCACCAAGGGATTCTAAGTAACTAGTCATGACAGAACCTCAAAAAGGTTACACGATACTTCGAGGTGTTACCAAGGCTAGTCAAAAGGTCTAACTACCCTCCTATCAAAACCGAGAGTGGCACCCCCTACTGGATAACCACTTCATCCCTAGAATCCATCCATAGCTTATAAACATAAGCATTATTTCCAAACTCAACACTTGGCATAGACATTCTCAAATCCAAACAAGTCATGTATAAATGGACTGATTCTCCAATAGGACTTTGAGACAAAAATGGGATTCTCTCTTACGCTAGTACTTAAGGTGCAGAGACTCAACTATCGAAGCAGACTTAAATGATACGAAAAACGAAGTCCTAATGGGATGATAGAGAAGAAAAGCTAAACCTTTAACAAGATCGTTACCCTCCTTCCGAGGTACCCTAGAAATGAGAGCATACTATTGCCCTCCCAATGATCTTGTCCTTGTCCCATAATACTTAACTATCCGCCCCGTTTTACCATGCCAAAGGTACTCTCTCGTCATGGGTTTCATTGTTCATCTTTCTCCCTCCTTTGAGGACTAAGCCATACCAACAAGTTGCTCATCCTTAAGCTCGTATCCTTTATCCTCTTTCTCACTATCCTTTCTTATAACGCGGCCACTGGTCTCTCGAGAACCACCTCCATCGTATGGAAAGCACTTTCGTAGATAGAAAAGACTAGTCGCAGTTAAAACCACTATGACTACAGATGGAGGAAAGAAAGGAAAAGAGATTCAATTAAGGAAACAAGGATAGTGCTAATGGCCTTTGGGTAATAGCCTTTTTCTTTTAAAAGAAAATTTTCTTGAAAAATGCTTCTTTGTAAACGATTTTCAAATAGTTTTCAGAAGGTCTTTAAAAACTTTTTCCCAGTCTGGTAACCTTCTGCTCTGATACCACGTGTAACACCCCGCCTCCGCTAGGGTCACTCGCAAAGGAATGCACTAGCTTTAGTGGGGCATTATTGGTAAACATGCACAGAAATATCACAAGACAGAACATATAAAATAGCGGAAGTAAAATCAAACTTTCATAACATGAATAAATAAGGTCTAAAGCCTTTTACATCAGAGTACATCAAAACCTGTCTTGCAATAGTAAAGAAGCATAAAGACATTTTCGAAAATTATTCCCCAAGTAAAACAGTAAAGTAGCCATAGCCAAGAAAAGTCCAAGCCATCCATGATGACCTTCAAGCAGAAGAAATCCGAATTAAACAACAGTATTTCCTCCCTGTAACCTGGGGGGGAACGGAAGACAAGAAGCGAAACAAAACGGGTAAGTCAAAAAGACTGAGTAAGCCCTATCTACTATCAGCATAAAAACTAGTAAAGTTAACTGACATAAGAAACTGAGATGAACATAAGCATGATGACAAGATAGATAAGCTAAATCAAAATAACAGGATGAACTACTGAACTCAGATAAACTAAGGTGTCATGATAAATTACGATGTCAAGATAAAACAAGGTATCCCATCGTCAGGTTCCTATCAAGTATAATATCCCCAAGATATCTATCACGTATAACGTCCCATGGTATCTATCCTGTATTTTAGCTCTGCATCTACCATACTAGCATCCCCACCGTATCATGTGTTAACCATGAATGACCCTTACTCAAAAGTCGTGTAATGGTTCATGTCAACCTAATATATCGCATCTATAGGTTACTCAACTCGTATGTTTCTTTCCATGTAAATGTTCAGTTCCTTGCCGTAGACCGTACGGGCTTTCCCATGAGGTTCTATACTACTCCAATGTAATTCCATGATCCTTAAGCTCGTTTGGACTGTTACCCTAGACCTAGCTAGGCTTTCATAACATGAATCATCGTTTGTGCAACTAGGACTTATGCCACCTAGGACCACTAGTGATTATGCTTACCTATTGCACGTTTTCGTATTTCGGTTTGGGTTCAACCACCCAGGGCCACTAGGAATTACGCTAACCGTCAACCGCACCCTTTTTCCCACGCATTCATCGTGAATCGTTTTTCCATGACTGTATGCACATGTATCACATCGTGCCATCCGAGTCCTGTCACAGGGCAGATCAAGAAATACAGGACTCGGTCGGGAGCTTTCGATTTATCTGCCGATGCAGATGCTAAGGTCTGTTTTTCCTATACGTGGCTATGGTCCCACGAGACCACTCCCTCAACTAGTGAAAGACAAGACAGGATAAATCCTGTATGAGAACACACTATTGGCCAACCCACAATCCTAGCCTTACCGCAACCATAATTAGATAGCAATTATGGTCTTTTGGGTATTCTCTGCCTTTCCGTACATACACGCTTGACCAAAGATGGTAGGTAGCCTGACGAAATGCTATCTAGGGCACTACCGTGTATCGTCGACTATCCCCTATCCATCCCCGTCTTTAGGTCGCTCGTATAGCAACCAAGGCATACTCTTGGTTCTTCTAACGCAGACCTCAACCTCTCATGAGCCTAGTATGATCACCTGGCAGCTCACAGAGGGATACCAAGAATATCCTCATGTTCCCCGAAGCCGCTACTTCGTTACCCAGTTCGCTGGAGCCTTTATCTAAATCAGATAACTTGCTCCTACTCATGTGCTTAAACGATGACCTACCGTATCGGGTTACTCATCCAATCTACGAACTGGTCCAAAATTCCTTGACTAAGAATTATTACTTAGCTATTCTCCAACTAAGGTTTACCACTTAGCTTATTCCCGTTATTCTTGTTAATTACGGTTATCCACCTAATTCTCTGAACTAGGGTTTATATAATGGATTAAGTGTCACTTAAGTTCATGACTTAATCCATCTACAAATCATGTCAAAATTGGCTAAGTATCCAAGTTCAAGACTTAACCCTACAAACCATGTGTCAAGTTGGTTAAGTATATTAAGCAATTCACGACTTAACCTCATCCAATTATCATTCTAGATTGGTTAAGTATATATTAACTTGACCCTATCAATTTACTTAGTCAAATCGGTCAAGTGTATTCAAGCGATTCGTGACTTAGCCTTATCATGTTTTCACGTTATATTGGTTAAGTATTGGTTAACTTAACCACATCAAATTAACGAGTTAGATTGGTTAAGTATAGGTCACTTAACCACATAAAATCATCGTGTTAGATTAGTTAAGTGTTTAACTTAACCCCCTTAAACTACCAAGTTGGATTAATTAAGTCTAGGCTAACTTAACCCCATCCGATTTCCATGTTTAGTTTAGTTAAGTCTAAGTTAACTTAACCCCATCCATTAACTGTATTATACGGTTAAGTGTCATTAAGGAAACTTACTTAACCTTATCATGTGGCATTAATTACTTAATGCACCTCAACCTCTCACATTAGACTTTGTTGTGGTTACTAGTTAAGCCGGTCGGTTCCGGGTAGCTTTACACCACAACTTGGTCTAACCTCGGGTTCAAGCACAACATGACCAACTTCTCACATTGGGTCCTATTGTTTGCAACTACTAGTTAGGCCGGTCGGTTCCGGGTAGCTTTATGTTGCAAACTCAACCCAACCTCGAGTTGGTCACTTTCATGTTTAGTCTAGTGTCATGTTCATATTCAAGTTTTCTTAAGAATATGGGTAGACCTAACTCAATAGGTAAATTCCCAATTCCATAGTATGGGTAGACCTAACTAAATAGGTAAATTCCCAATTTCATATTTTCAAGCATACTTACATGTCAACTTCCATGTTATATTTGAAGTCATGTTTTTAAGTTATATTTTCATGTCATTAGAAATTACCCATAACATAACCAAACGCTTTTAAACTCGCATATACGTTCGCAACAACGTAATGGATTAAAAGAAGAGACTTGGCAAAGGCATGACAAAAATGGATATTAAGCCACAAGTTAATCATGGTGGCAAATGAGGCACAAATGTGTTCATTAACTTGCATGTTACATTCTTAAGCCTCAAAAACATGCATAAACCCAAACTTGGCACATAAGCGAATCATGGTGACAAAAGACATGGAATGATGACTAGTAACTCGCATATATCATCATATAAAGGTTACGACTTCATATGCAAGTTGACATAAAGGTTATGAGGGTTCTCATGTTGCATAATGCAACATTTCAACATAAAGGTTGTAGCTTTTAGCCCACAAGATCAAGATAATGACTTCATAAAATTGCATGACATGATAGCATGTATCATACCTAATGATCAAACCCAAACTTGCAACATGAACATTTAACTTCATAGTTAATATCTAAGAGTAGGAAAAGGGCTTACATTGCTATGAAGACACAAATCGATTAAATTAAAGATTGAGACAAAGCCTATGCATGCCATCATCCAAAAACCCAAAGATGAAAGCTCCAAATCAATAAAAACCCCATCTTGATGAACAAAGATCAAAGCTTTAGCCTTGAAATCAACTTGAGAAGCTCTCATACTAACATAGAGACTCTCTAACACTCACATGATCATGAAACCTCTCATAGAAATGAAGATAGAAACTTTGGGCAAGAGGATGGAGGCTAGGGTTTTGAGTGGAGGCCATGAGAGGAGCAATTTTGGCATAGTTTAGTTGCATGAATGAATAAGGAGGATTTAGGGGTAGGTTAAAGGCTTATTTATAGAGATTAGGAGTGATTAGGACCTTAGGATTAACCCTAGGATCAACCTGAACCATCATATTTCGAACCAGGCCCAAAAACCTAGCCAAAACAGAAAACAGGTGCACCAGGCAAAACTGCCCGGCCACCATAAGTCGACACCCAAGTCGACAGGGCTGTCGACTTGGGTCATGCCATGTCGACTCCCAAGTCGACAGGGCTGTCGACTTGGGGTGGCTGGCGGGAATTTTCCCGCCTAGCCTTCTAGGCCAAATTAGA
Source organism: Allium sativum (assembly GCA_030737875.1). NCBI lineage: Eukaryota > Viridiplantae > Streptophyta > Magnoliopsida > Asparagales > Amaryllidaceae > Allium > Allium sativum. The sequence continues at coordinate 593,019,824 of CM060921.1, read as the reverse complement.
ACTCGTTTTTGAACTTGAATTTTCTGAAAACTTCGTCGGACCATAACTTGGTCATACGGACTCCGATTCTCGAAAACGCAGACTCTATTTCGCGTATTTTTCCGAGACGAACGCAATGGCATAGCCCGTTTTCTTGATTCAGAATTTAAAATTAAATTCTGCCTTGATTCTCGTCTTAACATGTTATCGAAATACAGGTTGTTACAGGGAACATCTTTTTGCACACTTAACGAACCCGTCGAAACCTGCACTGCTACACCCTTGCTCCTATTTGACCACTTATAATCAGCCTAGTAAGCGTGCCCCAACCTGCTTAGCTCAGGGTTCCCGATACCACTAAGTGGGTTACTGTAGCGACCCAGAAAATTCGACACTCGAATTATCGACATTTACACAAACAGTGTCCCACTCAAGTATCGAATCTCCAGAAAGCTAGAAGAAAGAAGTTGGAGGATGAGAAAGATAAGATAGAAATATTAGAATAGAAGAATACGAAGAAGAACAACACACAGAATCAGAGCCTCACATCGCAGCGGAACAAAATATAATATAGAAATAAATCTTTATTGAGAGCTTTGAATAAACTTACAACATCAGAGTACATCAACATCACTGGATAGTTATAATAATCTGCCCTTATATACCACACAGCGGAATAATATCATACGTCTGAATTCTTCCAGCCCATCTCTTCACAGCATTCAATAACCTGAACCTGTACACTCCGGGCTAACCCGAGCATTTACAAAACACCGGGTCAGTCCAGTGAACCAGAGTGAGATAAACTCGCACAGTATTAAGGGTAAATCATCCAATCATGATTTTAAAGTTCGAAATATTTTCAAAAGAAAAGGATAATCGTAAGACCAAATCCACACATAAACACGGACGGTTTTTACCTTACGATAACCCAAAACAGTTTTGTAACCAATATCTTTCCTGATATTATAATAATGTCTAAATACAAGTAAATAACAATCTAGTGGAACGCTTGCATCTCACGCTCCACATATATAGTATACAATCAAAATCGCGGGCGCTTATTGGATATTGGATTCCAACTCGACAAGGTATGGGACCACCTTCCGCTTGTGTATCTCTAGAGGAAAATACACTGGGTTCAACAAGAACGTCTTGCAACCCGACCCTCACATGACCGACCACTCATTTCGCTTGAGTGTATCGAATGTATATCACCGACGGTTGGACTCAAACCACCGTTCCCGAATGGGCAGAATCGATAGAATAACAAGCAAAAGGAATTTCTCTAGACAGGTGATTATACACCCTAATGGGAGCGACCCACATAGCCATGCTGCCTGCCCGATTTTTGTCATCTCCTGGTTGATGAGGCTTGAGGTCAGAACACATCTGATCATCATACACTTTGAATGCCACATCGTCAGATCCACCAAATCACTAATTGACGTCCACAAAAAATATTCTGGTCGTTAAGCTAGAGAGGTGCCCCTCTCTGCCACTAACAGAGATACGTTAGTAAAAATCAACGTACGTGACTCTTAAGAACTACTCTGTCAGACATCCGTCCATACAAGTCATCCAGGAACAGGATGAACCGAAGGTACTCTCCAACTGTATCCAATATAGGAATCACCCCATGGATCAGTAGCGATCGTCCTTGCAATCCACAGTTTCAACCACGACAGAACCCTAGTATATCCCCGGGTCGAATCAGAGATTGTAAGTGGTTCTTCCGCTTTATGAAAAACTATGGTCTTCACATGCTCCATCTCGATCGTCGTCTGATCTTTCTAGATATTCGTATTTATTGGTTGGAATGGTTTTCGAATGTACATTCGATCCCGGTCTTTCCAACCAACAATCGTAAAGGTCAGACTTGATAGTCGGTTATTTAACTATCAAGTAAATCACCCATGAAATCACAAAAATAGATTCACTGGTTTGGTACTCAGCATCACTTGGCTTTTAAAATTAATCGCCCAATTTCTTTTTAATTCCATTACTAGGGAAATCTCATTTCCGTTACTTTGGAAATATTATTACACACTTTCGCCATTACCAACTAGAATCACCCTTGGATAATCCCGCAGTCGTTCAAGTTGGGGTATTTTAATTACCTCACAGACCTTGACCAACAACGTTATTATCGTCAGATGAATACAAGTTGTAATTCAAAAACCGATATTATTATTTCAATTCCTATTATCAATCTCGTTTACAAATCTCACGTTTAATCCTTTCCTCGGGAAATCCTCTTTCGATCCTTTTGGTTTAACTTAAATCCCATCATTAGGTATTTCAACTTCAAAACTACTTTTAAACCCCCATTCCCTTTATAAACTTTGTTTAAAAATTCCTGATTTAATATAAAACCTTTACATCTTCTCCTTTTCTTAATTCAAACATTAAGTAAAATTTCCCATTATCGTCTCCATTTAGAACTCTTATTTCTATTTTAAAAACTCGAGTTCAAAATACAAAACTCATCCATGGCTTCTTTTCAATATTCAAGTATATTTCATTTCAGCTTAGTTACTTAAATGTATTACATTCAAGAGGAGATTATTTAACTCAACATTTAACCTTGCAAATTTATTTAACCCCTTTATTTATTAAAATAAATAATAAATTTCCCTTTTAAAACTCTTACTCAGCTTAACCAAGTATTCATTTGGTTATACCACTACTTTAGAATCTAACTTGGTTTAAAGGGTCGATACCAACGTGATTACCCTTTTTAACTAACTCTATTTAATTCCTTATAAAATTTAAATAACTTCTTTTTAATTGCTTACGATAATTCAAAGACTTTACTGCTAGGTTAATCCCTGCTTTTTGTTTATAATTCTTTTTGACAAAAGAATCCATTTTCATAAACAAATCTCATAATTTCTTATAAACTTGAAATAAATAAATAATTTCTATTTAAAAACCTTTTTCAATTTTAAAATATGTTTATAACTTTAATATCGTCGATTCCCCATCGAGAAAATCCCATATCTTAAAAATCGATTGTTTTCTAGACCATGTGATGCCAATTACCAATCCATACCATCCATCAGCATAAATGTTGAAATATATTTCAACTGTCAATAATAACCAATCATTTCTTTTTATTTGACTGATAAGTACTATATTGATCATCAATCAACCAATTCAAACCATTCAAACAATTTCAAACCATTTCAAACACGTTTATAAAACATGCCCAATCAGGGGAAGTTACTCTATTCGGGTCAAATCATAACTATTGGTATTTTACTGAAATTAAACGATCGTTTAATTTCAGAAATTAAATCAACACTAAATATATATCACTAGCAAACCGTCAATCACTAGCAATCAGAACATACAAAATAAAAACCCAATTTATATAAAATATAAATGGGAAAAGCTGAGTGAGTTTAACTCACCTCGATTTAAATTTGTCGATAATATCTGGTTTTTAATCGAATTAAACTGACGTTTAATTCGAAGAAAAATTCCAGTCACTTCAGATCCGGACTAGGCCTGCTCCATCTCGAAGTACTCGTCTCCACAGTCTCAACGCAACTAACCGCGTTGAAATCTGTTAACGTATGAGTTGGAAATCATTTAAACAAATTTATAAAACAATTAAATTTAAACATGAGTTTTATTTAAATCAAATGGGCCTTGTACCTTTAAATCTCCAGCCCAAAGCCTAATACCCGTTCCCCCTTTAAAACCCTACTCCACCGTATCCTTGCCCCATTCATTCAGCCGCCTCCACAAAGAAAAATCCTCAATCGAAATTGAAAACCCTAGGCCCGATTCATTCTTCAGCCGTCTTCGAGGCACATGGCGTCGCCATCCCCTCCTCCACGCACCCCATCCACACGCTGATCCATCTGTCAACCCGTCACCGTGCTTCGTCGATCCACTTCCGTGTCTCCCAGCACCATGACGAGCGACTCAGATGGTAGCCCTCTCGAATTTAAGCTAAGATTTTAATTACAGTATTTTCTATCTTGCCTTGATTTTTGTTTGGCTTGCTGGGTTTTGCAAATTTGTTGCTAAAACATCCTGTGGCTAGCGTATTTATACTTGCGGTTTACTTGAGATGAGATGCATGTCTATCAACACCCATGAATTGTTCTTTCAATCGATATTCGAACTTGTAATTAAATTTTCTATTCGGATTTTGGGTATAGTATTTTAATTTAACTTGGATAGGTTTTAGGTGTCTGCTATGTATCGTTCATTCAGTTATATGCGTTAGGATCTGTCCTTAGATTTGTGTTCAGTTTTCGAATAAGGTTTTGTAGTTCAGATCTTATATACAACAGTAATGTATATATATAAAAAAGATGATCCCCCTTACTGTTCCTACATGTGACTGTATTTGTTCGATCAGTGTTTTGGTGAATACCTATATAGATATACATATTGATCTTTCCTGTATAGTCTGCTTGAGTTGTTTTAAATCAAACCCACTGATTTGAAAAATACATGCTAGATCTGGAGTTCAAATTTTCAAATATAAGAAAACAGTAAATTAGATTTCCGGTCTATACACATATATTAGCTGTTCTTAGCTGTTTTCTTCATGTATTGTCTTAGTCAGCCGTATGAATTTTTACATTGATTTGGTTTATTGATTTTTCCATGGTTGTTCATATTATATTATATATAGCTGTTCAACTATATTTCTTCTAGCTGTTCATGTTGTACATCACTGTTTCAACCACGCTGACATCTGAATGAATTTTCAAGTCCTTTAGATCACATTTTTGCTTTTATATCTGTTGTATGTTTTCAGTTTTCATGAGGCACATCCTCTTTAGCTGTCCATCCCTACTACCTTAGCTGTTTACTTTATTTCTTTCATTGATTTCAAAATCTGCTGTACAAACATATATTAGCTGTCTTTATGGTTCATGCATGTAAAGACCTTTATTTTGTTATTTTTATTTTTCAATGCAGTTTATTTCTATCATGAATCACACTTTTTAATGGGTTTTCCCCTTCTTTTCTTTCCGCAGATCGCTCTGGACCGAGATGGATTCGCTATCATTTTAAAGACGAGGCATTTCAGAAGTGGATTTTCCAATATTGATTCTTACTTTATTTTATTTTATTTTATTTTTATTCGAACATTTAAAAATGTATATATTTTTCTTCTTCGTAATAATAATACATGTTTCTGTAAATTTGTTGAAAAGTGTATATATATATATAGTTCCATCTGATGTATGAATTCGTATAGATTTGCTTAGATGTTTCTTTTGCTGTTTCTACTTTTGGTTTTCTTTTTTTTTTTCTTTTTTTGACTGATCTTAAATATATATATATACAAGTTGTTCGTGTTCTGTTTGAGTATATTTTGCATGCTCTTATAACATATAAAATGGTTTGTTTACGTTGTGCATTAACATTGAGTTTTTCCGAACCAAGTAAAAAGATATGGTTCATGCCTTCTCTTGATTCTTTCCTTGTGAATTAAATTGGGTTTTTCATGGATCTTAAACCAAGTAAAAAAAAATTCAACCAAATTATTGAATCAACACTTACTTGAGTACATTTCCAAATTTAAATTAGTATAGAGTTCAAAACCCAACAGTTAAATCTCTGCTTTTAAATGGTATTCCATTTATATAAAATAAATCGTTATAATTCAAAAACGTTTCCACATCGACTATTCTAAATTTGAATTAGCCGTACTAACAAATCCAATATTAAATTCCATAAGTGTCCTAAATATAATATTAAATTAAATATTTGATTGACAAAAATACGGGTCGTTACAGTTACTGTTTGAAAAGTGTCCCTACCGCTACTAGGTTTTTCCCCAGGGTTTATCCTAACCCAACTTATATTGGTTAAGTGTTGTCTATCCGCCCAGTTGACTTAACCCCACCCACTTATCAAATCAATATGTATTATTTGTTAAGGTTGCCTTAACCTTATTCACTTTGTTCATGTATTATTGGTTAAGTTGTCATCTCACACAGGTTAACTTAACCCCACCCACCTAAAATGTTTTAGATATCATATTCATCTTTGATCAGCATTAATTAGTTATTAATGCACATACCTCTCACATTATGTCGACGGCTTGTGGCCGCTGGATGTGCCGGACGGTTCCGGGCAGACTTCTGCCACAAGCCAGACTTAACCTCGTGTCTAAGCATCTTTTGATTATGCCTACGACCTCTCACATTAGACCGACCATTTGCGGTTGCTGGTTAGGCCGGTTGGTTCTGGGCATGGCTTCTACCGCAAATGGAGTCTAACCTCGTGTCTCAGCATGCTTATCTTAGCCAATTTATTCCTTTGCAGTTTATGCCAATTTTAGGCTAATTATGTCAATTACCCAAAATTTCCAATTTCATATCATCCCTAACAATTAACATATATTATGCCAAATTTAACATTTGTCATGCCCAAATCAATCCAATGTATATTATTCCAAATTTAACAATTGTTATGCCAAAATCAATCCAACGTATATTATGCCAAATTTCCCAACGTTCCCTAAATTACCGTTCGTACGTTCATCTCTATGAGATTTGGCCTAGGCTCGAAGTAGCTCGGCTATGAAAAAAACCAAAAAGGGAAGGAGGAAGGGATAAGATAAAGAAAAGGCATAATAATATCAATAGAATAGGCATAAGTATGAACTGATCATGAAGATATGATAAAACTGATGATAATATCAACAGGGGCATATAAGAATCTTGAATCTGATGTATAGGATAAGATAGAATTGATGAGATTCAATCTTATTATCATGTATAATTACCAAATCCAATTTACAACATGTCAGAATTACTTTTATTATTTAAATTTAAAAATAGTCAATGGACTCACAAAGATTGGATTAAGGAAGAGAATTAGGCGTTGTAGTTGTTGTAGATTCAATCCCCTTTACAGAATTCCTTTACTTTGATTTGTAGAAGAAGAAGTACTAGTTTAGGTTGAGGCAGCATGGAGGCACTATGAATTAGTGTGGTGAAATCAGGTTTAGGTCTAGGTGTGTTTATATAGGTGTAGTGAGTTAATTAGGGCCATTAGATTAGGTTAGAGACCATTAGAACCACACAGCTCAAAAGACACGTCATCCAGCCAATCCCAACAAGACACATCATCACAGAACTCTCCAGAATTCTGTGCAGAATCAGCCTCGGCATGGGCGCACTTCCCAAGTGCTCCACTGCATTTTTGTTCTGGCGCACTTCACAAGTGCGCCAGTTATCCCAGCTTGCTTTCTGATTTTTCTGCCCAACTTCTTTCGCCCATAACTTCTTCATACGATATCTGTTTTACGCAAACTCGGACTCTATCTCAAGCAGAATTCCGAGACGAATGCAATGGCGTAACCCTTTTCACCTAATTCTTCTTTTAAAAATTAATTATTCTTTAATTATCTCTTTTGTCATGTTTTAGAATTACAGGGTGTTACATTTGCCTTCTTCTAATGTAGCATTTGCCTTCTTTTACTGTTGCATTTGTTTTTTTGCTGATGTTGTATTTCAAGATAATGGTGTTGCATTACATAATACAGTGGTGTTACATTACATAAAATATTATTAATTCCACATGGCACGTGGACCCCACAGCTGACATGGTATGTGACACATAGGAAGCTGACGTGGAGAGCTGATGTGTTGTGTGACACGTAGGCAGCTGACATGGCACCCCTATCATGACCTGGAAGCTAGGCTCTAACTAATGCTTAAGGAAACACTTAATATTGTTGCATTACATGCAAATAGTGTTGCATTATGGCTATAATGCAACACTTTCTTTCCATGGCAGTAGATGGGCAAAAGCGTTGCCTTAGAGGGCTATGGCAATGACCGCGGATGCCACGTCCCTCTGGTGTTGCCTATTTGAAAAAAGAGCAAATACAACACTTTTTCCATCTAAGGCCACAAAAAACTAGTGTCGAGTTTGCCTACTTTTGTATTAGTGAAGGTCTGGATCTGAGTTTATTTTCTGTTCACTTACAGTACAGATATACGAATATATTTGGCCAGAAAGTTTTGGCATATATACCTTCAATCCACTGTATTTGCCTCCAAATCTCGAGTCAGATAACCTAAATCTATTATTTTATATTTTTGAATAGTTTGGAGGAGAAAGGGTCTAGCACCCATTCTGAAAATATGAGTTCAATGGCTAGGCCCTATAAGTTTATTTGTAGATTTCTAGACTAACCATGCTCATTGGATTTCAAACTAATATAAATGACAATGTTATATCAAATAAAGTCGAATTGATGCTACAGTAAAATAAACTGTCAAAATGGGTCGACCCATCCCATACATGGGTCGACCTAGCCACTATATGGGTCACCCAAACGATTTATAGTAAATAGTTTGGTCCTCATGTAACGGCCCGACTTTCGATGACCTCAGAAGTTGTGTCATTATTAAAGAAACAGAAATAAATAGAGAAAAGAACTAATAAGAACATCAGAATCTCACACCGGAATTTAACAAAATATAATATCACTTAATATATTACATATCAGAGTCTGTTACATCATAGAATATTTCATCATTATACATGATTACGGACCCAATACAACATACAAACTTGATACTTAGATATAGATATAACTAGTAAGACGACTCCACGATTTCCAGTCCAAAATACTCCAACAGATTTCCATTGACTACCTGGATCGCTTGTCTACTCATAACAATTGTTATGAGTACCCAAGAGTTTATGAAAAACACAGAAAAATAAACTCTGGGTCATTCAGGGGACTGGTGTGAGTAAATAATTTAAAAACAGTTCGAAAACAATGAAACATAGTTTTTATCTTATAAGAACAGATTGATTTAACTTTAGAAAACCCTTCAAAAGAAAAGATAATAGTAAGACCAGCCTACACATAAAAATGGACGGTTTTTACCTTACTCTAACCAAAACATTTTTGGTATCAAAATCATCTGATATTATAATAGTTTTTATCAAATAAATAACCATCTAGTGGAACGCTTGCATCTCACGCTCCACATATATAATATAAAATCAAAAACCGTGGGTGCTTATTGGAGATCGGATTCCAACTATGACAAGGTATGAAACCACCTGCTGGTTAGTGTACTCTAGAGTGGATACACTGGGGTTCAACAAGGACATCTTGTAACCTGACCACACATGACCGACCACTCAATTAACTTGAGTGTATCGAATATATTGTCACCCTTATGGCTTTTGTCGTGACCACCATAATTCACGGGAGATACAGAATCGAAAGAAGAACAAATAAGGATTTTCTCTAGATTGGTGACAATACATCCTGCTTGGGAATGACCCACCTAGCCATGCTGCCTGCCCGATTTCTGTCATTTCCTGGTTGTGAGGCTTGAGGTTATTTTCGTTCTTCTGACATATCATTCTTCAATCACTTTGGATGCCACACCGTCATATCTGTCAGAACACACAATATATTTTCCCAAATCATTACAAGCATAAAGCTAAGAGAAACGAATTCCTACGCCACCAACATAATATACTTCCGAAAAGTCGACGTGTAAGATCTGATAGATATACGTTGTCAGACACCCGACCATACAAGTTGTCCTGGGACTGGACAAACCGAAGGCACTTTTCTGTAAAACAAAATAGCCCTTGCATATCTCCATCTTCAATTATCTTCACTAATCTCTGGCACGCGACGTATAAATCACATCGAAGTGGAATATTAATTCCGGACTCTTAGAAATGATTAGCGTAATGTCTTCTACTACCAGTTGATATTTAAGAACTATTTTCCATATTCACTTGATCTCAACAATTCTCTAAAGAATTAGTTATCAGCCTAAAATGAACTGGATTAAATATAATTCAGTTTATATACTCTTTATTTTACAAGCTTCAACCAAACAGAATGGTATATGTCTGCACTGTTTAAATTCGGACAACTTGACTATCTTTTATAAATGAACAACTTAAGTGTGTGCGTCGCATACGGTAATTCATTCAAAAATGTTAGCTTGTTTACACAACAATTATTTGCACTTCATATCTTTGTCTCGCTTATAAACTGCCTTCTTATTCCTAACAAACATTAATAATTTAATTTATACTCATTTCTATTTATTTTATTATTTCCCATTCGTTTGATTTTTAACTTGTTTAACCTTCTAAGTCAAGCTACTATGATCCATTTCTCGTCCAATGTCCTTCCTTGCATCGCCCAAAATGTTTGGCTTCTTTTCTTCTCTAAAATCTCTTTTTATTTATTTATTTCCTTTCTTCTCTATTTTTATTTTATTTTCTATTTTATTTTCTATTTTATTTAAAACTGGTTTTTATTTAAAAAAAACTCGTCTTAAACTTCCTTGCCAAAGTACCACTTCAAAACATCTTGGTGCGCGCATGAAAACCCGTCCTGAACCCGTGCTCCAGCAAAGTACCACATTTCCAGAGTATCACTTTGCCAAACCCGATGTCGCACACGCCAGATCACCTTCGAATCCCATGCTGCACTCAGTACCACTTCCCTTGCCAACATACCAAAATACCAAAGTACCAAGGTACCAAGTACCACTAGCCAAAAACTGATGCCGCAACCGTTCGTTCACCCCCTGATCTCGTGAAAACTCCTGCTCAGCCAACTACCACCTGGTAGTACCACTTGCCAAAGTACCACCCCCAAAACTCGTGCCACACACGATGGATCACCATGATTTTCTTATTCCCGCTCCTCCTTCTACTTCTTCACTTCCACTGATGTACACACGCGTACACTTGCACGTGCACAACCAATTGAGATGCCACAGACCACTCGTGACCATCAAGACACATCACCTATCAACCCTGGACCTCGTCACCACCCTTAGATCCGATCATCTGATCTGCTACAGTGATTTCACTGTTTTGCTTCTTCATCGTCGAAATGGGTTCATCGGGGAAACCTTCGACTGACACGTCCTCCAACCACCAGAGCACCTCCGACTTCATCTACAACAAGCCAACGTACTCCAGCTCCTATCGCCCCCTATGCGCAACCTCCAAACGCCACTGATGCAGAGCAGTTCCGAAGAGAAAGGACAGTTTTGCAAATGAACCCATAAACCTAATTCTAACTCGTTTACAAAATCTTCACAATGGAAAATTTATTTTATATTTTTCCTATAATTTCCTACCTTAAACGTTGCTCTCCTCCTTACGACATGGACTTCGATTGCCTTGATTGCCGGAAATTGATCAAAGTTCATTTTCCGATCATTATGGCATATCTTGACAACCAAGACATTAAAAATCATGATATGATTATCAAAAATCATCATTTTGTAATACAATTCTATTTATATACTTAAACCAAGTTTTTAAGTGGTTTGAAATTTCATGATATAGGTTTGGTTATAGAGAACAATGTAGTTTCCTGTTTCTGTTTTATACCTTCATTTCAATAATATTTACTTTGTTTATATTACTTAAGTATGAAACGTATACATTATATCCTTATATTCACATAAACCTAGTGTGAGAATTTGGTAGGATTCTTTTCTAAAAAACAGGTGTTCATGAGGTTATGTGTTTACATAACATAATAGCAGGTTTGTTATCTAAGTTTCAAACTAAACACCAAATCATAGCAATCATACAATATTCTTAATAAATGAAATAGTAGTCTAAAATCAGATGTTAATCAATGTTTTTTAGCATCAACTATTAGTTATTTGTCAACAAAATGATGGTGTTCACAGCAGGAACTTGCAACTTAATCAAACAACATTCAGACGGATGTATTCAAACTCAACCAGTTCACAGCAGTAATTCAAAGAATTAAAAAATTAAAATAGAAGAGGTTCACTCACTGGTTTTAAGCTCCCCTTTGTTCTTAGAAGGTTCCTGCTATATGATTTCCTTGAACCCAATTGTTTGCGTAAGGAAAATATGGGAGTTTAGGGTAGTATTTATAGCCAGGTTTAATTATAAAATATTAGGCCTCATTAATTGATTGCACCACTTATACCCTACATGTTGAATGTTTATAATACATGATTTTACAGCACCTTTCAGTTTCAGGTTCTGTTTTGTAACAACCCAGAAAATCGGAACCAATTTAAAATTTTTATTTTGGCAATTTTAATGAATTTTGAATATTTAAAATGATTTGTTATAAATAATAACGACTAGAAATTTATTTTGAATAGAATTAGAATGTATAAATTTATTTGAATCGAAGTTAGAATATAAATATTTATTTTAATTATTAGAGGAATTGGAAATGGCGCAGTAGTTTGAAAATTCGATTCGAAATTTCAATTGAATGTACAAGATTCAAAATAAACCGGATTTTAGTGAAATAAGAAATATTTGAATCTATTTGAAAATATCTTTCCAACGAATGTGAAAAAACCAGATTTCATAACAGGAATAAAAAGTTATGTCCAGTTGAAAATCCAGAATAGTCGCTATGGAATTTTATATATATATATATATATATATATATATATATGGCAAGTGTTCGGTTGCACCCCAAAAATGGAGCACCCCAAATGCCCCCTGATTTCCACCACCCGTTTATATTAAAGAATGTGAGTGGGAAGTGAGAGAGTGAGTGGAAGGAGAAAGAAGGGGAAATACTTGATGGAGATTGAGGGGCATTTGGGGTGCTCTGGAACCTGCCTCTATATGTGTGTGTGTATATATATAGCCCTTAAAAATAGCGATTTTGCAAACGACCTCCGTTTTCGACGAGACCACTTTTGTTGGATCTGGAATGGAAAGTTATTGCTTGATTGCAATTTTCGTAATTTTTGGAATCAATATGTGAACGTGGCGGATTTAAACATGTTTGGTCAATTAAGTTTGAATTTAATCGACTAGAAAATGTCCGTTTTTCGAACAGTCTCCAAATTTGACGAAATTAATTTTGTTAGGGCCGTAACGTCAAAAAAAGCTAGATTTATTTTTCTAGAATTTTTGGATTCAGTATGTGGCCCCGGTAAATTAAAATGTGCGTTCAAATTCAATTTATATTGATCTATATTTTAATTTTGAGAAAAACTAATTAAAACAGTCGAATTGTCTTACGAAACATATCCTATTGTGTCCGGAATGTGGGTATTTAGCTAGGGACGATAGTCATTAGGTTGGATTTGGAGTTCGTGGCAAAAGCTGATATTATAGGAATTAAAAATAATAAAATAAATTCCTATAAAAAAAACCCAACCCTAATATCCTTCATCGCGCCGCCATACCCCTTTCCAATGGTTGATTTTCTTCAATCCCTTTCCCTTTTCGTTCTCTCAATCCAATCAATAACACCAAAAAATTATCAAACAAAAATTATAGAGTTTTCTGAGAGCTATAATTCTATATGGGTTTGATGAACTGTTGTGGCTTGGTTTGCTCGGATTTGGGGCATGAAGTCACCAGCGTTGAGCTTGATTTGGGGGATGACGAGGTGTGCGAGCGAGCCAGGGTCCCTGGCGTTGGACGGCGGCGGCGAGCCCTCGAACATGGTGGCACTGGATCGTCAGCAGGTGGACCAGGGTGAGGGCTGTGGTGGGTTGTTTCAGGCGATGGTGGGTTGAATTACAACAGAAGGAGAACGAAGAAGATGAGGATTAGGAAAGTAATTAGTGTATAATTTTATTTTAATTATTTAATTATTATGTCAATAATGTAAATAATGTATTAAACACAATATCTTCTTCATACGAGGTCGGAATCAGACGATTTCAGATCCGTTGCGATCGTGACAACAAACACTACACAATGGAGCTGACTAAGATACAAACGGAGCACGTTAGGATTTCAGGCAGATTTTAACCCAAACAGTATTGAAATCAAAAATAAAAAAACTGACGGAGTGGAAACCGATGGTGAGAACTCCTTCCCACTCAAACTTTTTATAGTTAAATATATACTAGGTTGCAGACGGGGCTTAGTAGCTCCTGACACCGTCGTCCACAGACAATGGACGACTTGTTTGATTGTATTGTGTGAAAATTGATTGTGATTGTGATGTAATGGAAAATAAAATATTTGAACAATAATAATATCATTTTTATTGTATATATAAAGTGTATAAAATATTCATGTGATGAATAAAATATTTAAATAATAAAAATATCATTTTTATTGTATAAATGAATTGTATAAAATATTCATATGATGAAATAAATATTTTATCGTTAAAAATATAATTTTTAACGAGTATATGAATGAAAATAAATATTCATTTACAAATCGGACGATTTGATTATGTACACACATTTGACTGATATTGATTGGGACGATATATTTTACACATCGCCTAACTACACAAATAAAATCTGTGTGTGTTGATTGAAAACCCCACACGGGTATTGGGATGATATTGAACATACACTAATCCCAATGTTCAGTTGTATGTCAATCGATTGGTTGACAAACTGTTGTAAGCGTTGATTATTTATATTTAATGCTTACGTAGTTGTGTAATTCACTCTGAATGATGGTTGGCTGTGTTTGATTATTGTTGTGTCCATGTGTGTATGAAATCCATATAAATAAAACTATATGGCAATTGACTGTGTCTGATTCCAATTCGGAAATAACGAATATTTTAAATTAACGAATATTTTAAAATAACGAATATTTTAAAATAACGAATAATGAATATTTTAAAATAACTAATATTTTAAAATAATATTCAGTAAGGGATGAAAATATGATTTTGATGTCCGATTTGGGACGGACACAAAAATATCGAAATATATGAAGCCGTGTCAATTAAATTAACGCCATTTTGGCGTGAACGAAATTTATATCAATTTTATTCATTTTTATCATGAATATCGAAAAGGAAATTATTTCAAAATCTGATATTTTGAAAATAGTATCATTTATATATTATAATGAGAAGGAGAATTCATTTTTGATTTAAAATTGAAAACGAAGTTGGAATCATTTTTAAAACCAATTGATAACGATTTATAAAATACATTTTAGATGGAAATCGATGAAATATATATATATATATATATATTATATATAATATAATGGCCTGAATAGAACGCGCCGCGCCGCGGCAGTTCGCAAATTTCGACCATTGACTTCGAATTAATATTACGGAAGATCCGACTGTTGGATTCTCCTAAAATCGGAACCGTTGGGTTCGTATCGAAAAGAGCTTTCCAACGAATATACGATATTTGAAATCGAATGGTTGGATTTGGAATTATCTCCAAATCAAATTTGGAAAAGGTCGTTGTAAGTGCAGTTCGATGACCGTGTATGGAAATCAACTGTACGGGCCTTGATACAATTATTAAAAATATCAATAATTGGTGTAAAATCATAATAAATAATTTGGAAAGAGTTGGGATGAAAAATTCCATATTTGAAAAGATAAAAATATTTTTTTATTGAAATGAACTAGTAATGAACTAGAATTATAAATCTAATATTTTTAAATAAATAAATTGGATTTGAAATGGTTTTAAAAATAACCAGAATTTCCAATATATGAATTGGAATGGATTTGAATCGAAATTATCTTCGGAATATTTCGATGTGGGGTTCCGTGATTATACGAATATTGTGGAGGAATTTGGAAGATATATATATCGTTATTCCCAATACGATATTTGTTGATTTTAGAATTTGATATTGAATATAAGCCGATATAATTTCTGTTCAGAGCCATATATTTAATATTGAATTGGATTTTGGGTTTGTCGTGAATGGTGTCTTCATTAACACTGTTCTTAACCCCAGTTGAGAAAAGAATAAATCTTCTAATTAAGATTTAGTGAAGTTTTCCAATTAATTAATGTTTAATTGGAATTGAATAAAATAATTGGATTTCGGGTTTGTCGTGAATGGTGTCTTAAATAACACTATTCTTAAACCCCGTGTGAAAAGAATAAACCTTTTAATTAAGATTATTAGTGTTTCCAGTTAATTAACATTTAATTGGAATAAAATGGAATGTGAATTGGGTTTATTGTAAACTGTGTTTAACGACATTCGTTCTTTAACCCGATTTGCAGTTAAATTTGATTTGGAATATATAAATCTTTTATTAAGATTTAATGGGATTTCCCAAAGGAAAGTTTTCCAATTTAATATATTAAATTGAAATTGAATGGAATTCGATTGGTAATAATCGAAGTGAGCTTCTGTGGAGGAAGACTGTTAATATATATGGAATTTAAAAGGCTTTATCGATATTCCATTTATATTATTGGTCGGATACAGAAATTGATATCGATTATATATTGATTTGTTTTTCCGTGAAGATTCCAATTTTATGGAAGACGATTTGGGTTTATTGTGAACCGTATTTTAAATGACATTGGTTCTTTAACCCAGTTAAAAGACAGAATTACATGTATGACATTGATTCCTTTATACCTTATTCGTTGATCTTTTCTAAATATATATCTGTTTGGTGGCAGAGAATTTATTCTCTTGCTTAGCACCCTTCTCTAAGACGTACAAGCTTAGAGGTTATATATAAGCAGAAATAATTAGTACAGTGTAGATTGTCGATGCGGCATGTTTGATTTTTCCAAAGTTAAATAATCATTAATATTGATTTTTGGGAAGATTAAAACCAAGTGGAGTTTTAATGAATCTTTAATTAGATTGAAATGTGAATGTGATAATTTAGATTATCAAATTCGGGAAATGATCGAGAATGGAGTATCACCAATTTTGCTCCAAGCGATAGTTAAATCTTTAATTAGATTTAAACGGGAAATGGTAATTAATTTTACCGATAACACCGTGGTATTAGATATGGAGTATTACCAGTTTTGCTCCATGGGATGAATAGGTTGGGATTGGGAAATTAAACAAATGATTACTTCGGTAAGGTGCGCTAATCCCGACTAGTTTGGAAAACCTTAATATGGCTTGAATTGATATCCAAAGTAAGATTAAAGAATAAATTTAAAGAATTTATCTTTGATAAAATTAATGGGAACCTTTCCCAAATGATATGAATATTTGAATAAAAGAATATTTGGAATTGGAATGAGGGGTATGTTGTGTTTCTATAGCACTTGTTTATTATATACGCGAGTTATTCAGAAAGGCCGGGTTTATACCCATTCTGAATAACTGATTCGACGATAAGTCAATGATGAAGACGGTGGTTGAAGACCGGAGGTCTTCATATCGTTTGGATGATTACTGATGTCTTGATTGGGCTGTACACCCAAGACGAGGTATTAAGTGGTGATCGTCCAGACATACTTGGAGATCTAACGGATATGCGAGGACCTCTCTCCTGTATTGGACATATGGGACGAGGAATAAGGTGCCTCCAGTTTCGTTCAGACCCAGAACGAACTTGTAAATGGATGTGTGTCTGACATTGGATTTTATTCTGTGTTAATTGATTTCTATTAAATATATATCTTTTTGGTGGAGGAGAATTTATTCTCTTGCTTAAAACCCTTCTCTGAGACGTAAGAGCTCAGAGGTTATATATCGATAGACATCAGTCGCACGGCGTGAATTGCCTGTGTGGCATGCTGACATGAAAATGATCAAGGCTTTTGTTGAAAAGCAGGACCTTGTGGTTGATGATCAAAGCACAGCTTTATTATAGCATAACTTTGTGTAGCGTTAATTCGCGAGCTTCACACCTTGGTATGAACCACAAACGGGATGGACGACAGGGAGGACATGTGTTTCTTTCTAGCTAGGAGTGGTGCCATGGTATGGAGCCCAGACATTTTTACTTATGTGGTTGTTGGAAAGCGAGGTACCTCGGATATATCGGTTACTACAGAGCCGATGGATATTGAGTCATCTAGCTCATTTACACCCAATAGGACGGGAAAACGTATTGTTCAGGGATTACTAATCCACTTATAATGTGGACCGGCCCTGCATTTTCCTAGATGCAGTTGCGACTGTAGCCTGAGACATGGTAGGCTATATTGTCTCGAATGCGGTAAGGATGATCCCTTTCCTTGGTTCATGATGGAAATCTAACTTCCAATACGACATTGCGGTTTTGATTGTAGAGCTTAGTATTGGCGACATGATATATGGTACCCATGCCATCTAGGATTGATACATTTATATTTGAAGTTGTTTTATACACTATGCACTTATAATAGTATCAAATGATTTGTTTTAAACGTACCAAGCAAGTTTGGCTATTATAGGGGAAAACCCTATCCTCCGGCTTACGTTGCATTATGTGATGGGACTTGGGTCTTATAATAGCTTCATTTTTCCAAAAAGCATTGTGCTGTTTGTTTATGCACTAGTATTCTTGGGAGGAAACCCGTTCTGTGTTATACGGCGTGGTCCATTGATTTACTTTATTTTTAAAGTAAAGATTTAATAACCATTTTAGTTCTCACACCAGTCACATGACTGACCTAGAGTTTATTGCTTTAACCTAAACTCTGGATGCACCTATTTTCCACACGGGCAGCTAGTAGTTTTGGTTTTGCTTATTTATATTCACAGGATCCTGGTTTACAACTGGAATGATATTCGGAAAGCTCTGTATCTGTGTATCTCTTTCAGTAGTGTTTTGTATTATTTTCCGCTGCATAATAATTTGTAAATATCTGATATCTATCAAATGTATATTATTTGTTCATACTCTGTATATTCTTGTAATCTGATGTAAATTGTTGTAATAAGCAATGAAATATTCTTCTGTTTGTGTTCTGATTTTCGTGTTCACAGATAATCCGTTCTTTCTCTTCTATTCGGAGACCGGGGAAGTTCGGGTCGTTACACGTGGTATCAGAGCTTTGGGTTTACAGAGCTCGAGAACAAGGCACGTTAGAACCAAACGAAAGAATTCATCGGAGATTGGATTAGTAATATCCAATGAGAATGACTCATTAGAGATGGGATCAGTAGTATCCTAGAATGGGTCCGAAGAGTGTTATTTTTTAAAATAAAAATGAAAACAAATTTAGTTTTGAATTTTTTTAACCCTATTAATACGTATTTGAGTATTTATTTTATATTGAATTTGGACAATCGAGTATTTGTGATTTTGCATATACGCGTCATCAACGTATATTTGAAGGCTCAAATATACTAGGTAGATATAGAATCGCACTCTAGTAGCCCGAAGATGATTGAGTACTCATCATCAGAGTTTGTGTTTGAGTTTCGAAAGTGGGATATCTATATATTTCCAATTGAGTGGTGTGAGAACCAAAACTAGATAGGGTTATTGTTGTGACTTGGCACCAAAAATGGATTTATATATATATATAAAAGTTATGTGCTTGAAACGATAATCAACTAATTGATTGCTGATTGTCTTGTTTGATTATTGGTTTGATTAATCAAAATTTTGAACCATTAAGCCAGATTGAATCAAATATTGAACTGACTCGAAAATTGATTGCAATTGCATATATGTACATGTATATATAATGAACAGGTCATAGCAAGGAAGCTAAGAAGAGAAATAAAATTGTATGCCCAACAAATAGGTACATGTTTATCATTTTATTGGGTTTTGGTGATTTTATGAGCCGATTGGCTTTTTCTTTTGGATTGGTGAGGGCCCTGTGAGGCTAGTTACGGTTTTAAATGTCCCCCGTACAAAGGAGGTTATGGCGAAATTTTTCGAAAATTTAGGGTGTTAGCAAATTTTTTAAAGAATTTTAAAATTCTTAGAAACTGAAAAGTTGAAGAATGAAAGCCAAACTGAAAGTTGAGTTGGTTAGTTAAACAGCTTTCAGCTCCGTTCCTTTACGAGGACGAAAAGATTTTAAGTGGGGGAGATTGTAACAACCCGGAAAATCGGAACTAATTAAAAAATTTTATTTTGGCAATTTTAATGAATTTTGAATATTTAAAATGATTTATTTTAAATAATAACAACTAGAAATTTATTTTGAATAGAATTAGAATGAATAAATTTATTTGAATCGAAGTTAGAATATAAATATTTATTTTAATTATAACAGGAATTGGAAATGTCGCGGTAGCTTGAAAATTCGATTTCAAATTTCAATTGAATGTAAAGGATTCAAAGTAAATCGGATTTTAGTGGAACAAGAAATATTTGAATCTATTTGAAAATATCTTTCCAACAAATATGAAAAATCCAGATTTCATAATGGGAATAAAAAGTTATGTCCAGTTGAAAATTCAGAATAGTCGCTATGGAATTATATATATATAGCCCTTAAAAATAGCGATTTTGCAAATGACCTCCATTTTCGATGAGACCACTTTTGTTGGATCCGGAATGGCTAGTTATTGCTTGATTCCAATTTTCAGTATTTTTGGAATCAATATGTGAGCGTGGCGGATTTAAACGTGTTTGGTCAATTCAGTTTGAATTTAATCGACTGGAAAATGACCGTTTTTCAAAAGGTCTCCAAATTCAACGAAATTAATTTTATTAGGGCCGTATCGCCAAAACAAAGCTAGATTTATTTTTCTGGAATTTTTGGAGTCAGTATGTGGTCCCGGTAAATTAAAATGTGCATTCAAATTCAATTTATATTGATTTATATTTTAATTTTGAGAAAAACTGATTAAAACGGTCGAACCAGCTTACGAAACATATCCCATTGTTTCCGAAATGGGGGTATTTAGCTAGGGACGACAGTCGTTGGGTTGGATTTGGAGTTCGTGGCAAAAACTGATATTATAGGAATTAAAATAATAAAAAAATAGAATAAATTTCTATATAAAAAAACCCACCTAATATCCTTCATTACGCCGCCATACCCCTTTCCAACGGCTAATTTTCTTCAATCCCTTTCCCATTTCGTTCTCTCAATCCAACCAATAACTCCGAAAATTTATCAAACAAAAATTAAAGAGTTTTGTGAGAGCTATAATTCTATATGGGTTTGATGAACTGTCGTTGCTTGGTTTGCTCGGATTTGGGGCATGATGTCGCCAGCGTCGAGCTTGATTTGGGGGATGACGAGGTGTGCGAGCGGGCCAGGGTCCCTGCCGTTGGACGGCGGCGACGAGCTCTCGAACGTTGTGGCATTGGATCGTCAACTGGTGGACCAGGGTGAGGGCGGTGGTGGGTTGTTTCAGGCGACGGTGGGTTGAATTACAACAGAAGGAGAACGAAGAAGATGTGGATTAGGAAAGTAATTAGTGGCTAATTTTATTTTAATTATTTAATTATTATGTCAATAATGTAAATAATGTATTAAATACAATATCTTCTTCATACGAGGTCGTAATCAGACGATTTCAGATCCGTTGCGATCGTGACAACAAACACTACACAATGGAACTGACTAAGACAGAAATGGAGCACGTTAGGATTTCAGGAAGATTTAAATCCGAACAGTATTGAAATCAGAAATAAAAAAACTGACGGAGTGGAAACTGACTTTGAGAACTCCTTCCCACTCAAACTTTTTACAGTTAAATATATACTAGGTTGCAGACGGGGCTTAGTAGCTCCTTACACCGTCGTCCACAGACAATGTGAGATGACCCGAACCTCCCCAGTGAGGAAAGCACGAATTGAATTGAGGACAACACACATCGGAATGCAAAGAGAAGAACATTTCATTGTTTATTACAACAATTCCATCAGAATACAAGAATATACAGAGTATAAATGAATAAAATACATTCGATGAATATCAAAAATTACAACAAATTACATAGCAGCGGAAAATAATACAAAACACAACTGAAAGTAATACACGGATACAGAGCTTTCCGAGCATCGTTCCAGCTGTAAATCAGGATCCTGTGAATATAAATCTGCAAAACCATAACTACTAGCTGCCCGTGTCGAAAATAAGGGCACCTAGAGTTTAGGTTAAAACAATAAACTCCAGGTCAGTCATGTGACTGGTGTGAGAACTAAAACAGTTATTAATCTTTATTTTAAAGTTCGGTAAATCAAGGGACCACGCCATATAACACGGAACGGGTTTCCTCCCAAGAATACTAGTGCATAAAACAAATAGCGCAATGCTAAATAAAGAAAAATGAAGCTATTATAAGACCCAGGTCCCATCACACAATGCAACGCAAGCCGGAGGATAGGGTTTTACCTTATAATAGCCAAAGCATGCTTGATACGTTTAAAACACATTATTTTGATATTACTATAAGTGTATAGTGTCAAAACAATTTCAATCATAAATATCAATCATAGGCGGCATGAATGACCCATACCACTATGTCGCCATACTAGGTTCTACAAATAAAACAGCAATATCACGTATTGGAAATTGGATTTCCGTCATGAGCCGAGGCAAGGGGCAAGCTCCTCTTCGATTCGAGACACTCTAGCAAATGCCTCAGGACCACACACAGCGATCCCTTGGATCCTCCAAGGCTAGTCCTCTCTTACTTTTGAGGATTGGCAATTCCTGAACACACGTTTCCCGGTCCTATAGGACCTATATCCGAGGCACCTCGTATCCAACAACCACACAGGTGAAAAGTATATAAATGTCAGCCAGTTTAAGCACTAACACCACCCATAGCTAGAAAGAAACGTCATGCACTCCTTGGGTCCTTATCCAGTTTTTGACTCATACCGAGGTGTGAGGCTCGCGAATTCACGTTATACACAAAGCTACGCCATACAGGCCGTGCTTTGATCATCAACCACAAGACTTTTCTTTTCAACAGAAGCCTTGATCAAATGCCACTTACGCGTGCCACACTGGCAATTCACTCCATGCGACTGATGTCCATCGATATACAACCTCTGAGCTCGTACGTCTCAGAGAAGGGCGTTAAGCAAGAGAATAAATTCTCCGCCGCCAAACAGATGTATATTTAATAGAGATCAATCAACACAGAATAAAATCCAATGTCAGACACACAATCCATTAACAAGTTCGTTTTGGGTTTGAACAAAACCGGAGGCACTTTCCTCGCATATCCATCGATCTCCAAGCACGTCTGGACGATCACCAACTGTTTCTCTCCTCTTGGGTGTACAGCCCAATCGAGATCATCAGCAATCACCCAAACGATGTGAAGATTTCCGGTCTTCAACCACCGTCTTCATCTTCGACTTATCGCCGAATCGGTTATTCAGAATGGGTATAAACCCGACCTTTCTGAATAACCCACGTATATAATAAACAAATGTTACACAAACACAACAAACACCTCATTCCAATTCAGAATTTTCTTTTATTCACAAAATCACATTCTTAGGGAAAGGTTCCCATTAATTTTATCAAAGATAAATTCTTCTAAATTTATTCTTTAATCTTCCTTTGGATATCATTTCAAACCATATCATGGTTTTCCAATCTAGTCGGGATTAGCGAACCACACCGAAGTAATTATTTATTTTATTTCCCAACCCCAACCTATATATCCCATGGAGCAAAACTGGTAATACTCCATATCTAACGTCACGGTGTCATCGGTAAAATTAATTACCATTTCACGTTCAAATCTAATTAAAGATTTAACTATCGCTTTGGAGCAAAACTGGTGGTACTCCATTCTCGATCACCCTTCAGATTTGATAATTTAAATCATCAATTCACATTTCAATCTAATTAAAGATTCATTAAAACTCCACTTTGTTTTAATCTTCCCAAAAATCAATATCTTGTCTTTAACTGGGTTAAAGAACCAATGTCATCTAAAACACGGTTCACGATAAACCCAAAATCACTTTAACTGGGCTTAAGAACGGTGTTAATGAAGACACCATCCACGACAAACCCAAATCACGTTTGATATTAAATACAAGGCTCTGAATAGAAAATATACCGGCTTATATTCAATATCAAATTCTGAAACCAACAAATATCGTATTGGAAATAACGATATAAAATATATCTTTCAAATTCCCATAACAATATCTGTATAATCACGAAATCCAATATCGAAATATTCCGAAGATAATTTCGATTCAAATCCAGTCCAATTCACGTATTGGGAATTTTGATTATTTTTAAAACCACTTTCAAATTCAATTTATTTATTTCAAAAATAAATTGATTTTAATTCTAGTTCAAAACTACTTTATTTTGATAAAAATCTATTTTTATCTTTTCAAATATGGAGTTTTTCAGCCCAATCTTTCCCAAATCATTTCTTATGATTTTACATAAATTATTGATATTTTTAATAATTTTATCAAGGCTCGTGCAGTTGATTTCCATCAATGGCCATCAAACTGCACTTACAACGAACTTTTCCAAATTTGATTTGGACATAATTCCAAATCCAACCGTTAGATTTCAAATTTCTAGTATTAATTGGAAATCTCTTTTCGATAGGAACCCAACGGTTCCGGTTTTAGGAGAATCCGACGGTCGGATCTCCCGCAACGTTAATTCGAAGACAATGGTCGAAATTCACGAACTGCCGCAGCGCGGCGCGTTCTATTCAGGCCATTATATATATATATAATATATATATATTATATATATTTTTTCGATTTCCTTTTAAAACGTATATTATAAATCGTTTTAAATTCGTTTTCGAAACCATTTCAACTTCCCTTTCAATTTCAAATCAAAATTGAATTTTCCTTTATAAATTCGTTTTAAATTCATTTCAAATCGATTTCAATTCAAATCGATTTCAATTCAATTTCAATTCAATTTAAATTCGAATTCATTTCAATTCAAATTCAATTCAAATTCATTTCAATTCAATTTCAATTCAATTTCATTTCAATTCAATTTCAATTCGAAATCATTTCAATTCAATTTCAATTCAAATTCATTTCATTTCAATTCAATTTCAATTCAAATTCATTTCAATTCAATTTCAATTCGAATTCATTTCAATAAATTCGATATTCATAAGAAAAATGAATAAAATCGATATAAATATCGTTCACGTCAAAATGGCACATATCTTATCAACACGGCTTTATATATTTCAATAAATTCGTTATTCTATTCAACAAATGAATATTTATTCCATTCAACAAATGAATATTTATTCCATTCAACACATGAATCTATATTTCTTTCAACACATGAATATTCTCAACACATGAGCACTGTCAACACATGACTATTTTTGTTATTTAATATATTTTATAAAATTAAGGTATCTATCGTTTGATTTTCAAATCAGACTCCAACGGTAAAGTAGTAAGAGATTGATTCCCTAAATATTAACGCCGAAGGCCGAAACCAATATCAGATCAATACCCAGGAAACCACTCATCTTATCTATTTCCAGTTAGTTTCTAATCTTTAAATATGATAAAGATGTAAATTTTATTGTTAAAATATTTCTTTCAACACATGATTATTTATTCTATTCTATTCAACACATGAATATATACTTCATTCTATTCCTTATTTTCCCAAATGGAATGAGGCCCAATCAATTACCATATAATGTTAATTATATGGATTCCATACAACACATGTATATAATCACGACAATAAATAATCAATCATCATCCAAAGTGCACCACACTGTATAAGCATCAAATATAGATATCTAACACTTATAACAGCCTATCAATCAATCGATCGACATACAACTAATCAATCGGGATGAGTGGACTTCAAATATCATCCCAACACCCGTGTGGGGTTTCACATCAACAAACACACATTTTTATTCACACACACACGTTAAAAATAATATTTTTAACGATCAAATATTTTTATAAAAATATTTTATTTCACATCACACAATCAATTTTCATCACAACAAACAAACAAACATACAAGCCATCCATGGTCTGTGGATGACGGGTGTCAGGTGCTGCTAAGCACCGTCTGCATCCTAGTATATATTTTAGCTAGAAAAACAAGATTTAGAGTGAGAAGTTCTCACCGAGAGCTAAACCAAACGCCACGACTCTTCATATGTAGAATATCTCGTCGTGCTCTCCTTTTTTTCACTTTCGTCGCCCGTGTTCACTCCATATATAAAAATCACATTTTTATATTGTCTATTATATAAAAATCATATTTTTATAACTACACTATATGGATAAAAATTCTATTTTTACACCGCTACTATATAGATAAAAATTCTATTTTTACACCGCTACTATATAGATAAAAATTCTATTTTTACACAGCTACTATATAGATAAAAATTCTATTTTTTATAACGGTGTTCATATAATAAAGGTCATATTTTTATAATATAAAAATCATATCTTTCCTACTTCAAAGATGTAATCTTTTCGCTATTTCATTATAAAAATCATTCCTTTATCTCTTCTATGAATTAAAGATCGAATTTTTATTCTTTCTAAAATATAAAAATCATATTTTCAATATTTCTACTTTATAAAAATCACATTTTTATATTTCACATATGATAAAAATCATATTTTTAATTCGCTATATATATAAAGATCATATTTCTAACCTTTACATCATATAAAAATTATATTTTTATCCTTTCTCTAATATAAAAATTATATTTTCATCTTCTTGATTATATAAAAATTATGTTTTTAACCTTTCTACAACTTCGCTTTCATATGATTAAAAATCTTCTTTTTACTTAGTTAAAAATCTAATCTTTTCCTATGAATAAAATCATGACTTTCATTTATAAAAATCTATACTCTCTTTAAAAATTCAAGCTTTCTTCTATATAAAAATTCAAACTTTAATCTATATATCAGATCTTACAACCTATGTTTCAATATATAATTAAAACAAAAAAAGGGAAATAAACAAGTAAAGAAATAGTAATCACCTTACTGCCGTTTTTTGGACTGAGGGGGGGGGGGCTTCGAACTCGCGTAGGTGGAGAAAAGTGGGCGGCGGCAGCAAATCGCCGGTGGTGAAATTGGTGGAGCGACGGGAGGTTGTGGGGGTTTCAGGCAATGAGGAGAAGAAGAGGAGGAGGATGAACGGGCGTGAGACGACCCCAAACCCCGTACTGACGGTGGCAAGGGTAATCCGTGGAATATAACACAGAAATAGATAATAGTAGAATAGAATTAAATAAATACACCAGATAATGAACAATAGAATATACTAGATAAAAGTAATCATCAGAGTTACAAAGTATACAGGATCTTACTTAGTACAAATACAGTTCAGCTATACATAAATGTCTACAGCGGAAAACAAACAAAATATGTACAATAGGAGCTGAACAGCATAAAAAGAGATAAATGATAGAATCCGTCTTCAGCTCCAGCTATCCTGAAAGAACCAGCTAAACCTGAATACAAGGCTGCCCGTGCAGAGAAAGGGGCACCCGAGTTTGAAAGTGAAACAAACTACGAGTCAGTCATGGGACTGGTATGAGAAATCTACTCAACACATATATAATATGGCTAATCACCGGACCACGCCACTTTCGTGGAATGGGTTTACTCCATTGGATTGCCAGTGCTTTAAAAAAAACATTCTTTTAACCATCGCAATGCTTTTTATAAAAATGAAGCCATTATAAGACTCAGTTCCCATCACACAATGCAACGCAAACCGGAGGAAAGAGTTTTTACCTTATAACGACCAAAATATGCTTGATATGAATAAATCAAAGGCATTTGATATTATGGCTAGTGTTTATATGTTTTGAAAACAATTTCGAATCATAACTATCAATCATAGACGGCATGGGTACCATATATCATGTCGCCATATATATATATACAATCAAAACCGCACAGTCACGTATTTGGAAATTGGATTTCCGTCATGAACCAAGGCGAAAGATAGTCCTTACCGAATTCGTGACTCTCTAGCCCGAGCCACAGGACCCAGACTCAGGTGGGCCCTTGGATCGTCAGGGCCGGTCCACCGATGTGGATTGAAATTCCTGAACACTGCGTTTCCCCACCCTTTGGGGTGTAAATGAGCCAACGAATGGCTCCATCGGACCCGGATCGTCCGATCTAACCGAGGCGCCTCGCAACAGCAACAACCACACAGGTGAAAAGTATATAAATGTCAGGGCTGGTAGGTCACTGACACCACCCTAGCTAGAAAGAAACGCATGCCCTCCCTGAGGTCCTTCTCCCGTTTCTGGTTCATACCGGGGTGTGAGGCTCGCGAATTCACATTATACACAAAGCTACGCCACACAGGCGGTGCTTTGATCATCACCACAAGACTTTGCTTTTCAACAGAAGCCCTGATCATTTGCCACTTAGGCATGCCACACAGGCAATTCATGCCATGTGACTGATGTCCATCGATATACAACCTCTGAGCTCGTGCGTTTCAGAGAAGGGCATTAAGCGAAAGAATAAATTTCTGCCGCCAAACAGATGTATATTTAACAGAGATCAATCAACACAGAATAAAATCCAATGTTAGACACACAGTCCATTTACAAGTCCGTTCTGGGTCTGAACGAAACCGGAGGCACTAAATACCTCGCAAACCATTCGATCACCACGTACGTCTGGACGATCACCACTCATTATCCCTATTTCGGGATGCCTCCCAATCAGGACCTCGGTTACCATCCAAACGAGGTGAAGATCTCCGGTCTTCGACCACCGTCTTCATCTTCGACTTTCAATCGTCGGTCAATTATTTGAAATGAGAATTAACTCGGCCTTTTCAAATAATTCACGTATATATAGAATTTCAAATCAATTTATTTCAATGGTTAAATCATACGACAACACCAATTTTGTTCTTTAATGTAATTTTCACACCAAACACATTCAACCATCAAATACCACATAAATCGAGCAAATTCAGTTTATTTCCATTTCATATCGTTTATGATATTTTATAACGATTTATTGCTATTTTTATTTATTTTAAAATAGCCAATTTATTCAAAACGACGCTTCGGGCCATAACGCGGCCGTGGCGCTGTTTTTCTTCAGATTTGATTTACACATATCTGAAAATCTAACCGTTGGATCTTCACACAATTTACATCATTAGAAAGGTCTTTTCAAAGTGAATCCAACGGTTCTAGTTTCAGGAAAATCCGACGGTCGGATCTCCTGGTACAATCGTTTGAAGTTTCGATTTCAAAATACGAACTACAGCGTCGTTATTCGATTATATATAATTATATTTATATATATATATATAAATATAATCGATTCCGACGCTGTTTTTCTTCAGATTTGATTTACACATATCTGAAAATCTAACCGTTGGATCTTTACAAAGTTGGTGCCGTTGGAAAGATATTTCCAAGGCGAACCCAACGGTTGCGGTATTGGGAAAATCCAATGGTCGGATTTCCCGCACTAGTTGTTTGAAATCACGGTTTCAAAACACGAACTGCACGGCCACGTTTTGTTTTAATTTTATTTATATTTATATATTTATATAAATATAGTTCATTCAAAAATTCCTATATTGATTCCACTTCAAATTTTCACTAACGCCTTTAAATTTTGGAAAATTTCACCATAACCTCCTTTGTACGGGAGGGGCTGGGAAAATTCCCAAATAGTCACACGGGCGTCTCATATCAAAAAGAAAAAGAAAAAGCCAACAGGCTCATAAAATCATCACCCAAACAAAACAGTAAATGTGTACCTATTTGTCGGGCACAAAAATTTTATTCCTCTTCTCTAGCCCCTTTGCTATAACCTGTTCAAATAAATATGCATGCACAGATATACAGTTCTTATCACTTATCATTTTCCATTCAACTTCATGTTTGATTCCATTTGGTTTAAAAACACCATTCATTCTAACGTTGCATGCATAGGCAAAAATCATATCATTAGCTGATTAATGAATATTTCGACTCATGCATATTTATTTGAATGAGTTTCTATTTTTAACACTTCACATTTTCTACAATTCATGTATATAATAAAAATGGGATTTTTATTGTAAAACAAATTATTTCAAAACACTATTATTTTATATAGTTTATATAGGTAATAAAATTAGGATATTTCTTATAAAACAATTTCTTTTAAAACGAGATTATTTTACATAGTCCATATAGTTGATAAAAGGTGATTTTTATTATGAAACAATTTATTTCAAAATATGAATACCACTCAACACATGAATTTCAATTCAACGAATGAATATCGATTCAACACATGAAGGTTTTCTATAGTTTCTATATATAGATAAAACTGTGATTTTTATCTTTAAAGCACGAATACCATTCAACACATGAATTTCTAATCAACGAATGAATATCGATTCAACACATGAAGGTTTTCTATACAATGAATAAATATAGTTTCAGCAAATGAAAATAATTCAAACACATGAATTTTATTCAAAATTTCGGCAGCATAACGGCAGGGTAGTTAAAACCGGGACCGTCCCTAGTACGGCTCCTCGCTCAACCTTAAAACCTCGCGGTTTTTGACAATGCGGATCATGCATCTAGTTCGCACGCAGGCGGCATGTATATATTTATTTCATTTCCACAAACTAATCCTATGTGGTTTCAACCAAATATTTGTCAACCACAAATGGGTATTTTTCAACCACAATCAATCAATATCAACCACAGACAATCCCAAACAACCATTCGCTATCAATCAATTTTCACACCAATCACAATCAATAAATATCGTCCATGGTTTGTGGACAAGGGGCGTATATATATATATTTATATATAGCAATTCACTTTTATTTCAACACATATATAATTTTTACAACGCATATATAACTTATACATCGAACATACAACTTATACATCGCTTATACAAGAGGTGTACAACGCTTATATAACTCATACATCGACTATATAATTTATACATCGTTGTTTTCCATATTATTTATAAATTAGAAATCTCACATTGGGTTCCACTCCACCAAAAATAGCAGAAGGCTCAGAAAAATATGCGGTCTCTTCTAAAATGTATAAGACGTCCACATGGTCACGATGTTTCCTGTTTCATCGAATTTCGTTAACGAGCGAAAAAGATACGATTTTTCGAAGTTTGCAACGGTTTTAAACTGTTGAAATCAGTTCAGAAGTTCAAAGCCGTTACCTTTCTGATTGGGTTCGAAACTAGGTTTCAACCTAGCACGCAATACGAGGCACGAGGGGATGATCGGCTAGTACCACGACGAAGTGCTTGGAGTCAGCTTCCAATCGCTGGTGGCCACCTTCAGATCGACGGCCTGGTGAAGACACGGCGGAGCAACGAAGTGGCCGACTTTGTGGGCTTGTATCTCGACGAACACGCGATGGTAAGGGACGAGGCTTATACGGATTTGAAGAGCTCGGGAAGATCTACGAAAAGCTCAACATCGGCCTTGAATTTTATTGAGTGGATTGGCCAGAAATCGAGAGAGAAGCAGGGTGTTCTTTTCCGCCGTGCGTCGATCGGGGAGAGAGAAATGATGTGGACCGATGATAGATTTTTATTTTATTTTATAATTTTTAAAATCTCCAAAATACCCCTTTCGCCCACGAACCCCAATCCAAACCCAACGACTGTCGTCCCTAGTGTTTTACCCCCATTCCGAACACAATGGGATATGTTTCGAAGGCCCATTCGAATGTTTCAGTCAGCTTTCCTTTAAATTAAAATATAAAACATTCAATATTTGATTTGAACGTACATTTCAATTTGCCTGGGCCACAAACTGATTCGAAATATTCCAGAAAAATAAATCTAGCTATGTTTTGGCGATACGGTCCCAACAAAACTAGTTTCGTCGAATTCTGAGATCGTTTGCAAAAAGGCCCATTTCTGGTCGATCCAATTTAACTGTAATTGACCAAAACACGTTTTCCTTTGCCACGCTCACATACTAGCTTCAAAAATTATGAAATTTGAAACGTAGCAATAACTTCACATCCCGGATCCAAAAAAAGTGGTTTCGTCGAATTCCGAGGTCTTTTGCAAAATGGCCAATTTCACGGGCTATATAAATTCCATAGCGACCTTTCTGAAAATTCATTTGGCCATAACTTTTGCTTCCCGCTTTAAAAATTCGATTTTTCAGATTCGTTAGAAAGGTATTCACTAACAGATTTAAATATTTTTGGTTTCACTAAAATCCGTTTTGTTTTGCACCCGGTACAGTCCGATAAAGTTTGAATTCAATTTTTGAAACTGCAGTGCCCTTTCAGGCCTTGTTTATAATTATAATTAATTATATTCGTTTTCAAATGTTGATTCACTCTTACTTTTCATCGCTATTATTTAAAATATTTATTTTAAATATTCAAACTCCATTATTTTAGCCAATTTAAAAAAAATTAAATTGGTTCAGATTTTCTGGGTCGTTACAGGGTGCGTGAGGGGGAGGGGGAAACGACGTCGGCGTTGAGGCGGGGGAGGGCGATGTGATCGGCGCCGCCTTGGGCGATGGCGGGAGGGCTAGGGCACGAGCGCCCTTCTCCTTTTTTTTATTTGAAATCGATCTATTAATCGATATGAAGGGGGGGGTGAGAGAAAGGATATATAATAATATATTATTTTATTTTGTTAATCAATTTTAAAAAGCAACTTTTATTTTCGACCTCGAAACGAGACCCACCGCCTGTCGTCCATACCTAATTACCTCCATTCCGAACACAATGGGATATGTATCATAAGCTGATTCGACCATTTCGGTCAGTTTTCGTCAAAATCAAAATATAACTCTATATATTGAATTTGAACGTGCATTTCAATTTACTGGGGCCACATACTAACAAGAAAAATTCCCGAAAAATATTTTCTAGCTTCGTATTGACGATACGGTCCTAACAAAACTAATTTCGTCGAATTCTGAGACCGTTTGAAAAATGGCCAATTTCCAGTCGATTAAAATCAACTTAAACTGGTTAAACGCGTTTTCCTTTACCACGCTCACATATTGATTCGAAAAATTACGAAAATTGGAATCTAGCAATAAATTGACATCACGGATCCAACAAAAGTGGTTTCGTCGAAATCCGAGGTCGTTTGCAAAATGGCTATTTTTAAGGGCTGAAATTCCATAGCGACTATTCTGAAATTTCAACTGGACATATCTTTTTATCCTCGCTATGAAATTTCAATTTTTCGGATTCGTTGGAAAGATACTCTCAATTAGATTCAAATATTTTTGGTTTCACTAAAATCCGGTTTATTTTGCACCCGGTACATTCAATTGAAGTTTGAAATCGAATTACCGAACTACCGCGCCATTTTCAATTCTATTTATAATTAAAATAAATATATATATTCTAACGACGACGTATATAAATATATACGTTCTATTTCCATTCAAATTAAATTTCTCGTCGTTTTTATTTAAAATAATTCATTTTAAATATTCAAAATTCACTAAAATTGCCAAAATAAATATTTTAAACTGGCTCAGATTTTCCGGGTTGTTACATTCTCCCCCACTTAAAACTTTTCATCCCCGAAAAGGAACAAAGCCGAAAGTTGTTTTACAAATCAACTCAACTTCCAGTATTTTCGTTACAGCTTAAGTTCTTCAACTTTTCAGTTTCTAAGAACTTTTCAAATTCTTCAAAAATTTGGCTAACACCCTAAATTTTTGAAAAATTTCGCCATAACCTCCCCTGCACTGGGGACTTCGGGATATTTCATATAGCCTCCCATGGCCTTCTTCAATCCAAAAGAAAAAGAAAAAGCCAATCGGCTCATAAAATCATCATCACCCAAACAAAACAGTAAATTATGGTAAACATGTACCTATGGGTCGAGCAAACAATTTTATTCTTCTGCTCTAGCCTCCTTGCTATGACCTGTTCAATGTAAGTACATGTATATGCAAGTAATTCCAAACGATTTTCAATATAGTTCAATAAGGCTAAATGGTTCAAAATTTTCAAACAAATAAACAAACAACACAACCATCAATCAATTAATGGATTAACGTTTCAAATTCATAAATTTTGATATATATATACAGAAAATCATGTTTTTGATGCCAAATCACAACAATAAATCTATATAGTTTTGGTTCTCACACCAGTCTATGGAAATATATAGATATCGCACCTTCGAAACACGAAATTAATTACTGATGATGATGCGTCAATCATCAGAATCAGGTCCGTGCGACTAGAGTGTGATTCTATATCTATCCAGTATATTAAAACTTCGAATATACGTTCATGACGCGTATATGCAAAACCTTTATATACTTGATTGTCCAAATTCAAAATAAATAAATATTCAAATACGTATAAAACGATTTAAATTTCAAAACAAAATTTGTTTTCATTTGAAAAATATACTCTTCACACTCGTTCTAGGATACTACTGATCCCATCACTAACGAGTCATTCTAATTGGATATTACTAATCCAATATCTGATGAATTCTTTCGTATGGTTCTAATGTGTCTTGTTCTCGAGCTCTGTAAACCAAAGCTCTGATACCAAACTGAGACGACCCGAACCTCCCCGGTGAGGAAAGCACAGATTGAATTGAGGACAACACACATCGGAACGCAAATAGAAGAACATTTCTTTGTTTATTACACAATGCCATCAGAACACAAGAATATACAGAGTATGAATGAATAAAATACATTCGATGAATATCAGAAATTACAATAAATTACATAGCAGCGGAAAATAATACAAAACACAACTGAAAGTAATACACGGATACAGAGCTTTCCGAGCATCATTCCAGCTGTAAATCAGGATCCTGTGAATATAAATCTGCAAAACCATAACTACTAGCTTCCCGTGTCGAAAATAAGGGCACCCAGAGTTTAGGTTAAAACAATAAACTCCAGGTCAGTCATGTGACTGGTGTGAGAACTAAAACAGTTATTAATCTTTATTTTAAAGTTCGGTAAATCAAGGGACCACGCCATATAACACGGAACGGGTTTCCTCCTAAGAATACCAGTGCATAAAACAAACAGCGCAATGCTAAATAAAGAAAAATGAAGCTATTATAAGACCCAGGTCCCATCACACAACGCAAGCCGGAGTATAGGGTTTTTACCTTATAATAGCCAAAGCATGCTTGATACGTTTAAAACACATTATTTTGATATTACTATAAGTGTATAGTGTCAAAACAATTTTCAATCATAAATATCAATCATAGGCGGCATGAATGACCCATACCACTATGTCGCCATACTAGGTTCTACAAATAAAACCGCAATATCACGTATTGGAAATTGGATTTCCGTCATGAGCCGAGGCAAGGGGCAAGCACCTCTTCGATTCGAGACACTCTAGCAAATGCCTCAGGAGCACACACAGCGATCGCTTGGATCCTCCAAGGCCGGTCCTCTCTTACTTTTGAGGATTGGCAATTCCTGAACACACGTTTCCCGGTCCTATAGGACCTATATCCGAGGCACCTCGTATCCAACAACCACACAGGTGAAAAGTATATAAATGTCAGGCAGTTTAAGCACTAATACCACCCATAGATAGAAAGAAACGTCATGCACTCCTTGGGTCCTTATCCAGTTTTTGACTCATACCGAGGTGTGAGGCTCGCGAATTCACGTTATACACAAAGCTACGCCACACAGGCCGTGCTTTGATCATTAACCACAAGACTTTGCTTTTCAACAGAAGCCTTGATCAAATGCCACTTACGCGTGCCACACTGGCAATTCACTCCATGCGACTGATGTCTATCGATATACAACCTCTGAGCTCGTACGTCTCAGAGAAGGGCATTAAGCAAGAGAATAAATTCTCCGCCGCCAAACAGATGTATATTTAATAGAGATCAATCAACACAGAATAAAATCCAATGTCAGACACACAATCCATTAACAAGTTCGTTCTGGGTCTGAACAAAACCGGAGGCACTTTCCTCGCATATCCATCGATCTCCAAGCACGTCTGGACGATCACCAACTGTTTCTCTCCTCTTGGGTGTACAGCCCAATCGAGATCATCAGCAATCACCCAAACGATGTGAAGATTTCTGGTCTTCAACCACCGTATTCATCTTCGACTTATCACCGAATCGGTTATTCAGAATGGGTATAAACCCGACCTTTCTGAATAACCCACGTATATAATAAACAAATGTTACACAAACACAACAAATGCCTCATTCCAATTCATAATATTCTTTTATTCACAAAATCACATTCTTTGGGAAAGGTTCCCATTAATTTTATCAAAGATAAATTCTTCTAAATTTATTCTTTAATCTTCATTTGGATATCGTTTCAAACCATATCATGGTTTTCCAATCTAGTCAGGATTAGCGAACCACACCGAAGTAATTATTTATTTTATTTCCCAACCTCAACCTATATATCCCATGGAGTAAAACTGGTAATACTCCATATCTAACGCCACGGTGTCATCGATAAAATTAATTACCACTTCATGTTCAAATCTAATTAAAGATTTAACTATCGCTTTGGAGCAAAACTGGTGGTACTCTCTCGATCACCCTTCAGATTTGATAATTTAAATCATCAATTCACATTTCAATCTAATTAAAGATTCATTAAAACTCCACTTAGTTTTAATCTTCCCAAAAATCAATATCTTGTCTTTAACTGGGTTAAAGAACCAATGTCATCTAAAACACGGTTCACGATAAACCCAAAATCACTTTAACTGGGCTTAAGAACGGTGTTAATGAAGACACCATCCACGACAAACCCAAATCACGTTTGATATTAAATACAAGGCTCTGAATAGAAAATATACCGGCTTATATTCAATATCAAATTCTGAAACCAACAAATATCGTATTGGAAATAACGATATAAAATATATCTTTCAAATTCCCATAACAATATCTGTATAATCACGAAATCCAACAACGAAATATTCCGAAGATAATTTTGATTCAAATCCAGTCCAATTCACGTATTAAGAATTTTGATTATTTTTAAAACCACTTTCAAATTCAATTTATTTATTTCAAAAATAAATTTATTTTAATTCTAGTTCAAAACTAGTTCATTTTGATAAAAAACTATTTTTATCTTTTCAAATATGGAGTTTTTTAGCCCAATCTTTCCCAAATCATTTCTTATGATTTTACACAAATTATTGATATTTGTAATAATTTTATCAAGGCCCGTACAGTTGATTTCCATCAACGGCCATCGAACTGCACTTACAGCGACCTTTTCCAAATTTGATTTGGACATAATTCCAAATCCAACCGTTATATTTCAAATTTCTAGTATTCATTGGAAATCTCTTTTCGATACGAACCCAACGGTTCCGGTTTCAGGAGAATCCGACGGTCGGATCTCCCGCAACGTCAATTCGAAGACAATGGTCGAAATTCACGAACTGCCGCAGCGTGGCGCGTTCTATTCAGGCCATTATATATATATATATATATATATATATATATATATATATTATATATATTATATATATTTTTTCGATTTCCTTTTAAAACGTATATTATAAATCGTTTTAAATTCGTTTTCGAAACCATTTCAACTTCCATTTCAATTTCAAATCAAAATTGAATTTTCCTTTTTAAATTCGTTTTAAATTCATTTCAAATTGATTTCAATTCAAATCGATTTCAATTCAATTTCAATTCAATTTCATTTCAATTCAATTTAAATACAAATTCATTTCAATTCAATTTCAATTCAAATTCATTTCAATTCAATTTCAATTCAATTTCATTTCAATTCGAAATCATTTCAATTCAATTTCAATTCAAATTCATTTCATTTAAATTCAAATTCAATTCAAATTCATTTCAATTCAATTTCAATTCGAATTCATTTCAATATATTCGATATTCATAAGAAAAATGAATAAAATCGATATAAATATCGTTCACGTCAAAATGGCGCATCTCTTATCAACACGGCTTTATATATTTCAATAAATTCGTTATTCTATTCAACAAATGAATATTTATTCCATTCAACACATGAATCTATATTTCTTTCAACACATGACTATTTTTGTTATTTAATATATTTTATAAAATTAAGGTATCTATCGTTTGATTTTCAAATCAGACTCCAATGGTAAAGTAGTAAGAGAATGATTCCCTAAATATTAACGCCGAAGGCCGAAACCAATATCAGATCAATACCCAGGAAACCACTCATCTTATCTATTTTCCAGTTAGTTTCTAATCTTTAAATATGATAAAGATGTGAATTTTATTGTTAAAATATTTCTTTCAACACATGATTATTTATTCTATTCAACACATGAATATATACTTCATTCTATTCCTTATTTTCCCAAATGGAATGAGGCCCAATCAATTACCATATAATGTTAATTATATGGATTCCATACAACACATGTATATAATCACGACAATAAATAATCAATCATCATCCAAAGTGCACCACACTGTATAAGCATCAAATATAGATATCTAATGCTTATAACAGCCTGTCAATCAATCGATCGACATGCAACTAATCAATCGGGATGAGTGGACTTCAAATATCATCCCAACACCCGTGTGGGGTTTCACATCAATAAAACGCATTTTTATTCACACACACACGTTAAAAATAATATTTTTAACGATCAAATATTTTTAACTATATAAATATTTTATTTCACATCACACAATCAATTTTCACCACAACAAACAAACAAACATACAAGCCATCCATGGTCTGTGGATGACTGTAACACCCCGCCTCCGCTAGGGTCACTCGCAAAGGAATGCACTAGCTTTAGAGGGGCATTATTGGTAAACATGCACAGAAATATCACAAGACAGAACATATAAAATAGCGGAAGTAAAATCAAACTTTCATAACATGAATAAATAAGGTCTAAAGCCTTTTACATCAGAGTACATCAAAACCTGTCTTGCAATAGTAAAGAAGCATAAAGACATTTTCATAAATTATTCCCCAAGTAAAAACAGTAAAGTAGCCATTAGCCAAGAAAAGTCCAAGCCTTCCATGATGACCTTCAAGCAGAAGAAGTCCGAACTAAACAACAGTATTTCCTCCCTGTAACCTGGGAGGGAAACGGAAGAAAAGAAGCGAAACAAAATGGGTCAGTCAAAAAGACTGAGTAAGCCCTATCTACTATTAGCATAAAAACTAGTAAAGTTAACTGACATGAGAAACTGAGATGAACATAAGCATGATAACAAGATAGATAAGCTAAATCAAAATAACAGGATGAACTACTGAACTCAGATAAACTAAGGTGTCATGATAAATTACGATGTCAAGATAAAACAAGGTATCACATCGTCAGGTTTCTGTCAAGTATAATATCCCCAAGATATCTGTCACGTATAACGCCCCGTGATATCTATCCTGTATTTTAGCTCTGCACCTACCGTACTAGTATCCCCACCGTGTCATGTGTTAACCAAGAATGACCCTCACTCAAAAGTCGTGTAATGGTCCATGTCAACCTAATATATCGCATATATAGGTTACTCAACTTGTATGTTTTATTCCATGTAAATGTTCAGTCCCTTGCCGTAGACCATACGGGCTTTCCCATGAGATTCTATATTACTTTAACATAGTTCCATGATCCTTAAGATTGGTTTGGACTGTTACCCTAAACCTAGCTAGGGTCTTCCAACATGAATTATTGTTTGTACAACTAGGACTTATGCTACCTAGGGCTGCTAGGGATTATGCTTACCTATTGCACGTTTTCGTATCTCGGTTTGGGTTCAACCACCTAGGGCCACTAGGGATTACGCTAACCGCCAACCGCGCCCTTTTTCCCACGCATTCATCGTGAATCGCTTTTCCATGACTGTATGCACATGTATCACATCGTGCCATCCGAGTCCTGTCACAGGGCAAATCAAGAAATACAGGACTCGGTCGGGAGCTTTCGATTTATCTGCCGATGCAGATGCCAAGGTCTGTTTTTCTTATACGTGGCTATGGTCCCACGAGACCACTCCCTCAACTAGTGAAAGACAAGACAAGATAAATCCTGTATGAGAACACAACACTGGCCAACCCACATCCAAGCCTTACCGCAACCATAATTAGATAGCAATTATGGTCTTTTGGGTGTTCTCTGCCTTTCTGTACGTACACGCTTGACCAAAGATGGTAGGTAGCCTGACGAAATGCTATCTAGGGTACGACCGTGTATCGTCGACTATCCCCTGTCCATCCCCGTCTTTAGGTCGCTCGTATAGCAACCAAGGCATACTCTTGGTTCTTCTAACGCAGACCTTAACCTCTCATGAGCCTAGTATAATCACCTGGCAGCTCATAGAGGGATACCAAGAATATCCTCACGTTCCCCTAAGCCGCTGCT
The DNA here is from genome assembly GCA_030737875.1 of Allium sativum. Taxonomy (NCBI): domain Eukaryota; kingdom Viridiplantae; phylum Streptophyta; class Magnoliopsida; order Asparagales; family Amaryllidaceae; genus Allium; species Allium sativum. The sequence goes on along the minus strand of CM060921.1, from coordinate 592,979,899 downwards.
TCGTTACCCAGTTCGCTGGAGCCTTTATCTAAATCAGATACTTGCTCCTACTCGTATACTTAAACGATGACCTACCGTATCAGGTTACTCATCTATTTATGAACTGGTCTAAATTTCCTTGACTAAGAATCATTACTTAGTTATTCTTCAACTAAGGTTTACCACTTAGCATTGTTCCCGTTATCCTTGTTAACTACGGCTATCCACCTAATCCTCAGAACTAGGGTTTACATAATGGATTAAGTGTCACTTAAGTTCATGACTTAACCCGTCTACAAATCCTGTCAAAATTGGCTAAGTATCCAAGTTCAAGGCTTAACCCTACAAACCATGCTCAAGTTGGTTAAGTATATTAAGCAATTCACGACTTAACCTCGTCCAATTATCATTCTAGATTGGTTAAGTATATATTAACTTGACCCTATCAATTTACTTAGTCAAATCGGTCAAGTGTATTCAAGCGATTCGTGACTTAGCCTTATCATGTTTTCACGTTATATTGGTTAAGTATTGGTTAACTTAACCACAATAAATTAACGAGTTAGATTGGATAAGTATAGGTCACTTAACCACATCAATTCATCATGTTTAGATTAGTTAAGTGTTTAACTTAACCCCATTAAACTACCAAGTGGGATTAATTAAGTCTAGGCTAACTTAACCCCATCCGATTTCCATGTTTAGACTAGTTGAGTCTAATCTTAACCCCATTCGTTAACCGTATTTTTCGGTTAAGCGTCATTAAGAAAACTTACTTAACCTTACCAAGTTATCGCGTTGGATTGATTAAGTGTTGGTTAACTTAACCCCATCCACTAGTCATATAAAAATGGTTAAGTGTCATTAGGCAAATCAAGTTACTTAACCTATCCAACCTTGTCATGTTTTGTTAAGTATCATTAGCCTAATCAAATTACTTAACCCATTTGTCCATGTCATATTTGGTTAAGAGTCATTAATCAAATTAACTTAACCCTATCATGTGGCATTAATTACTTAATGCACCTTCACCTCTCACATTAGACTTTGTTGTGGTTACTAGTTAAGCCGGTCGGTTCCGGGTAGCTTTACACCACAACTTGGTCTAACCTCGGGTTCAAGCACAACATGACCAACTTCTCACATTGGGTCCTATTGTTTGCAACTACTAGTTAGGCCGATCGGTTCCGGGTAGTTTTACGTTGCAAACTCAACCCAACCTAGAGTTGGCCACACTTATATTATCTAAGTGTCATGTCCATCATGTTTCCCAAAACATGTTACAAGTTTTCAAGCATTTGGGTAGACCTAACTTAATAGGTAAATTCCCAAAGGGTAGACCTAACTTAATAGGTAAATTCCCAAGCTTATGTTTTTATGCATACTTACATGTCAACTTCCATGTTATATTTCAAGTCATGTTTTCAAGTTGTATTTTCATGTCATTAGAAATTACCCATAACATAACCCAACGCTTTTAAACTCGCATATACGTTCGCGACAACGTAATGGATTAAAAGAAGAGACTTGGCCAAGGCATGACAAAAATGGATATTAAGCCACAAGTTAATCATGGTGGCAAATGAGGCACAAATGTGTTCATTAACTTGCATGTTACATTCTTAAGCCTCAAAACATGCATAAACCCAAACTTGGCACATAAGCGAATCATGGTGACAAAAGATATGGAATGATGACTAGTAACTCGCATATATCATCATATAAGGGTTATGACTTCATATGCAAGTTTACATAAAGGTTATGAGGGTTCTCATGTTGCCTAATGCAACATTTCAACATAAAGGTTGTAGCTTTTAGCTCACAAGATCAAGATAATGACTTCATAAACTTGCATGACATGATAGCATGTATCATACTCAATGATCAAACCCAAACTTGCAACATGAACATTTAACTTCATAGTTAATATCTAAGAGTAGGGAAAGGGCTTACATTGCTATTAAGGCACAAAAGATATGACAAAGCCCTTATGCAATCAAATAGACCCAAAATGCAAGCTCTAACATAAAAACCCTTGAGCCAAAATGATCAAAACCCTTGCTTTATGATGCAAAGATAGAAACTTGACTTGAATGCAAGCTAATGACACTCATACAAGCTAATGACACTCATATGCAAAGATAAAAATATATTTTTATCGAAACGATCTAGTTATGAACTAGAATTATAAATCCAATAGTTTTAAGTATATAAATTGGATTTGAAATGGTTTTAAAAATAACTAGAATTTCCAATATATGAATTGGAATGGATTTGAATCGAAATTATCTTCGGAATATTTCGATATGGGGTTCCATGATTATACAGATATTGTGGAGGAATTTGGAAGATATGTATATCATTATTCCCAATACAATATTTGTTGATTTCAGAATTTGATATTGAATATAAGCCGATATAATTTCTATTCAGAGCCTTGCATTTAATATTGAATTGTATTTTGTGTTGTTGTGAATGGTGCCTTCAATTATCTTCACTAATCTCTGACACGCGACGTATAAATCAAATCGAAATGGTATATTAATTCCGGACTCTTTGAAATGATTAGCGTAATGTCTTCTACTACTAGTTGATATTTAAGAACTATTTTCCATATTCACTTGATCTCAACGTTTCTCTAACTAATTAGTTATCAGCCTAAAATGAACTGGATTAAATATAATTCAGTTTATATACACTTTATTTTACAAGCTTCAATCAAATAGAATGGTATATGTCTGCACTATTTAAATTCGGACAACTTGACTATCTTTTATAAATGAACAACTTAAGTGTGTGCGTCGCACACGATACTTCATTCAAAAATGTTAGCTTGTTTACACAACAATTATTTGCACTTCATATTTTTGTCTCACTTATAAATTGTCTTCTTATTCCTAACAAACATTAATAATTTAATTTATACTCATTTCTATTTATTTTATTATTCCGCTTTCGTTTGATTTTTAACTTGTTTAATCTTCTAAGCCAAGCTACTATGATCTATTTCTCGTCCAATGTCCTTCCTTGCATCGCCCAAAATGTTTGGCTTCTTTTCTTCTCTAAAATCTCTTTTTATTTATTTACTTATTTCCTTTCTTCTCTATTTTTATTTTATTTTCTATTTTATTTAAAACTTGTTTTTATTTAAAAAAAACTCGTCTTAAACTTCCTTGCCAAAGTACCACTTCAAAACATCCTGGTGCGCGCGTGAAAACCCCTACAGAACCCGTGCTCCAGCAAAGTACCACATTTCCAGAGTGCCACCTTGCCAAACCCGACGCCGCACGTGCCAGATCACCTTCGAATCCCATGCACCACTCATTACCACTTCCCTTGCCAACATACCAAAATACCAAAGTACTAAGGTACCATGTACCACTAGCCAAAAACTGATGCCGCAACTGTTCGTTCACCCCCAGATCTCGTGAAAACTCCTGCTCAGCCAACTACCACCTGGTAGTACCACTTGCCAAAGTACCACCCCCAAAACTCGTGCCACACACGCGTACACTTGCACGTGCAGTACCAATCGAGACGCCATTGACCACTCGCGACCATCTAGACACATCACCCATCAACACTGGACCTCGTTACCACCCTCAGATCCGATCAGCTGAGCTGCTACAGTGATTTGACTGTTTTTCTTTTTCATCTTCGAAATGGGTTCATCGGGGAAACCTTCGACTGACACGTCCTCCGACCACCAGAGCACTTCTGACTTCACCCACAACAAGACAACGTCCTCCAGCTCCTATCCCCCCTATGCGCAACCTCCAAACGCCACCGATGCAGAGCATTTCCGATGAGAAACGATAGTTTTGGAAACGAACCCATAAACCTAATTCTAACTCGTTTACAAAATCTTCACAATGGAAAATTTATTTTATTTTATTCCTAAAATCTCCTACCTTAAATGTTTCTCTCCTCCTTACAGCATGGACTCTGATTGCCTTGATTGCCGGAAATTGATCAAAGTTCATTTTCCGATCAATCTGGCATATCTCGACAACCAAGACATTAAAAATCATGATATGATTATCAAAAATCATCATTTTGCAATACGATTCTATTTATATACTTAAACCAGGTTTCTAAGTGGTTGAAATTTCATGATATAGGTTTGGTTACAGAGAACAATGTAGTTTCCTGTTTCTGTTTTATACCTTCATTTCAGTAATATTTACTTTGTTTGTATTACTTAAGTATGAAATGTATGCATCATATCCTTATATTGACATAAACCTAGTGTGAGAATTTGGTAGGATTCTTTTCTGAAAAACAGGTGTTCATGAGGTTCTGTGTTTACATAACATAATAGCTGGTTTGTTATCTAAGTTTCAAACTAAATACAGAATCATAGCAATCATAGTGGTATTCTTAATACATGAAATAGCAGTCTAAAATCAGATGTTAATCAAAGTTTTCTTGCATCAACTATTAGTTATTTGTTAACAAAATGATGGTACTCACAGCAGGAACTTGCATCTTAATCAAAGAGCATTCAGACTGATGTATTCAAACTCAACCAGTTTACAGCAGTAATTCAAAGAATTAAACAATAAAAATAGAAGAGGTTTACTCTTTAGTTTTAAGCTCCCCTCTATTCTTAGAAGGTTCATGCTATATGACTTCCTTGAACCCAATTGTTTGTGTGAGGAAAATATGGAAGATTAGGGTAGTATTTATAGCCAGGTTTAAGTATAAAATATTAGGCCTCATTAACTGATTGCACCACTTTTACCCTACATGTTGAATGTTGATAATACATGATTTTACATCACCTTTCAGTTTCAGGTTCTATTTTGACATTACAACACATTTCATTAAAAAGATTTGTACTTTTGTTTTAAAAATGGCATATATGTTTTGCAGCTAAATCCTTCTTTGGTTTGACAAAAACATACCACATCTTTTCTAAGGTAATGACTATTAAATGCAGCCGATTGGTTTCATTAATCTTTGATCTCTAGTTGACAATATAATAAGGGTACATAGTACTTTCTTGCATGGCATTGTCTTAAGAAGAGTTTTCATGACAGTGTAAAATGGTTTACTTACCCTCTAACTATTAGATATTTTGCTGAGGAGAATATTTATATTTGCAAGTTGTCTTGAGGCTTCTTAGGTGATGAATATTACCTATATTTAGTCCTACTATTTATGGTTAAATCCCATTAAGGGTATTGTCTTTATCCTCTTGCCTTGGTTTGTTTTTATCTACATTTCCATTGATATAATCATTTGACCAAACGTGTTGTGTGCAAGGTCCTATTATATGTTTTCTTGTGTATGTGATGGCCGAATTATTTTACCTGCACATGTTCCCTTATTTGTTCTTGTTTGTTGCATAGTCCTTTACATTGTTAAAGTGAACAAATGTCCCCTTTCATATGTATATTTAGTTATCACTTTCATGTGCATGTTTAGGCTTTTAGTTGCTATATTCTTGCTTTGTTATGGTGTTAAACCATACTTATATATGTTGTTATTTTTACATGTGTATGTTAAAGACTTATTTGCAATTATAATCAATATATATTCATGTTAAGATCTATGTTTTCATGTTGTATACTTATCATGTTTTCAAGATTTTTAAAACATAACTAAGTATGTATATTATATAGTGTATTAACGTTTTTTATACATATGATTCAAATTGTTTTAGCTTGTTAACTAAACATATTTTATTTTAATTTCCTCATTAAAATCAACTGTCAAAAGTTAGAAAAAGTCGGGACATTACACCTCGTTTTGTGAGTGATTTATTTTTTACATGTTTAGTTTGTTTACAAATTTATTTCTTGGTTGTTATTTATTTGTTTCTAAGTTTTATTATATTCTTTTTTGATTTTGATGCAAGTTCAAATTTCAAATTAAAATGTGTAAATTTATTATAATAACTTCTACGTACGAACTCCAATTGGAGCATGTTATATATGTAAGTTCATTAGAAAAGTTATATGAACGCAATGGTATGCGTTTCGAAGCAGAATTCTAAATATATCAAAATGTCTATTTTTAATGATTTCTACCATTATTTTGATCTTTTTTATTATTAAAAATACAGGGTGTTACATTTCTGAAACACAAGGGAATTTGAAACTTAAATAATCTTGAATAAAAATTAGGATTCCTGTGAAAAGAATATTGAAGATTATTTGGGAATTCATTTTGAAGACGGGAGTATCAGAAAAAACTAAAAATATAATTAGAGAGATCTAAATATTTCTATTAGAGCTTTAACTTATAATCTAAAACCCAATAACTTATCTTGGATATCATGAATTTTTTGAGCTATTCAATACTTATAAGTCTTCATTTTCTAACTCTTGACCTCTTTATCTGCATTTTTTTTTTACTTCATCAACATTTTGAATCTATACTTAATACCATACAGTTTCTTAATCAACGGTCTTCTAATAAACTATGCTATATATAACATTGCTATTTATATTTTATATCATTGTCATAAGTGTCAATGGATGCTTTCAAATGCAGCTAGTGCCATATTCACATCCGATGTCATTTTAGATATCGAATATCGCATCCGCGGATACAAATGGGTATCATATAATTATCTGATCCACCAATGACTGATAAATCAAGGAACATGAATAAAAAATGTTAGTTCAGCATGAAGTTTTTTCATCAAATTTATTATTAAATTGTGAAAAATAAATAAATATGATGATGAATAATTTTGAGCAATTAATATGCATTTAATGGGCATAATATTTACTTTCAACTTAATAAAATAATAAATTAGTATATTTCATTATGCTAATATATGAATAAGTTAAACTATTATCATAAAAAAAAGCAAATATATAATTTTTTGATGTGGATGGGTATCTATATCCGCATTCGTTCTTTTAGATGCTGGAAATTTATGTACTTTTCGAACATGGATGTTGACAGATTTCATATTTTTTGGATATCCATTGACAACTTTAATCATAAAGCGTTTTCATCAAAGCTAACACTCATGGTATCAACAATCTCACCATTTGTATAATGACAACTTTATATAAAATGTATTGTTACTCCTCTTCATTTACAAAACCCTCCTTAATCTATGCCTTATTCCCACTTAATGTATGAAAATATTTTGTATATTTCTCATTTTTTTTTCAATCAAAAAATAACTAACTAATATGACTATAACTCCCCATAAGTAATATAGATTTTTAAGAATACTTGTTTGTATAAATAAGAATGAATGTGAATTGGAAATATGAACGAGATATAAGAAAGGATAAATATAGACACTTAATCATCAATAGTAACTAAGCCAAACTATATGTTCATTCAATAACATTTATAACCAACCACGTATACATTTGAATATAATATATGCTAAATCAAAGCAAACTTGCACAACAAACAATCAAATTAAAAAAATCCTTGTTTTAATGGGATTCCTAATGATCGGTGGTTTATGAATAGAACAATAAGGATAATGAAGACAAAAGTTCTTTTTTATATGATGAGATTTCTTCTCGATCGGAACATGGCACTACAACATATCCAACTTCATCATCTTCCCCATTAGTTCTTTTGCTTCTACGTCTTCTTCATCTTCGTTGTTGCAAAAAGTATTATGAGTGGCTATATTACTCATTTTATTCAGTTGATTTATAGTTTGGACAACAAACTCAATATTACTAAGTACATTTTTTATAGGACGGTCATTTGAAACTTTTGCTCTTTTGTTTGGATTTTAAATTTATGAATCATTGGTTTCATTTAGATTATTTTCATTGGTAATAACTTCATTTTGATTATAAATATTTTCATCTTCAACTGATGATTACGAGTTTCAAAAGGTTCATCAAATGAAACATGTAAAGTTTCTTCAATAGTGTTAGTTTTAGTTTCGAATACTCTGTAAGTTTTACTTTTATTTTGTAAACAAGATTAATTTCTTTGTATTATTCAAATTTATCTAAGTCAACTTAAGTATTTAGAATGAAAATTTTAAAATTATAAAGTGTGATACTTAGCCTTTTTAATATAGAATAATTTATATGTGGTTTTCTTATTTAATGGTCTTACAAAAAATTTATTTAAAATACAACATGCAATATTAATTGCCTTCGCCTAAAAGTTTTTAGGTTAATTACTATAATTTAACATGGTTATAGTGCACTCTTGTACTATTCAATTTTTACATTTTACTACTCCATTTTGTTGCAATATTATTGACAATGAAAAATGAGTTATGCCTTTCTTGTTACAAATTTTTCAAAACTTTTGTTTTTAAATTCTCTACCGTGATCGCTTCGAATAATTTTAACCCTTTAAGCGAATTGATTTTGAATTTGTTAATAAAAGATTTTAAATATATAAGAGGCATCACTTTAAGGTTTTAAGAAAATCTATGTAATTGTGAATTAATCATCTACTATTACAAATATATAGGTACCATGACTTATAGATTGTAGTTGCGATGGACAAAAGGTTGAGAAGTATAACTCATATCTTAAGATTTAAAATAACTTATTCTAAGTTTTCCTAACGGACATACACCACATAAATCATTTATTTTTAAAATATTTTTGGAAGTCCTCTAAAAAAATCAATTTTAAATAGTTTAACAATGAGTTTGAAATTCAAATAATCAAACCTTTTGTGTCAAATCTAAGAGTCACTTGATTCAGCTAAAAGGCATATTTTATCATTTGATATTTTTATATTTAGCATATATACTTGTCTCATTTCCTAATGCCATCAAAGATTGGGTTCTATTCAATATCCTAACTAAGACACTTATCTTTAAAGAATTTAATTTTGAAACACCTATCAGACAATTGACTAATACGTAACATATCATGCTTTAAATTTCTAACTAGAAAAACATTAGAAATAGTAGAATTTTTAGAGTTACACGCATTGTCGATGTTAATCACATACCTTTTACAATTATATAGAAAGTTTACTGATCCACCATCTTTGTAAATTATGCCTTTAAATATCAAGATTCCCATCATGTGTCTTGAGCATCCACTATTAATATCCATTTATTCTTCTTGGCTTGTAATGTTTTATCATTGGGTTTTTGTTCATCAAAATCCATGTAACACATCTGTTCCTGCAATTTTTACAAAAGAGGATGTGATTTTTCATAATGAATTGATGCAAATTTATGAAATATCATTATGATGATTCTACATTCTTTCAAAATAGGTGTTAAAAATATTTTAAAAAATTATTGTTAAGATTTTTCAAAAATCGTATTATTAATCTTTGTAAACTAAGGCTCCAATATAAAACGTTGGAATGCAGATTAAGGATCTCAAGGAAAAATTAATGCTAGATGGTGTGAAAAATATCTTTCTAAATTGTACGAATCTTTTTTATTTCTTTTAAGATTATTTGTATGACAATGTGATTAAAAATTATAGAAATAGTCTTAGAAATAGATCAAAGATAAAAGTAAATATTAAAAAGAAAACGAAAAGAGCACACACTAGGATTTTATAATGGTTCAAAGTTACCCTACATCCAGTCCCGTATAAATCCTGTATGGATTTTTAATTTATTGCTACAATACAATTCCGATTCCTAGGCTACGAGGCACATGCTCAAGGGTCCCAGATCTTGAGATAGAGCCACTTAGATTTCAAGTCCACTAGCACACCTTTATAATTTCGATTTAGAGGCAAATGGACACAACCACTAGAATCTCATACCAAAGTGTTGAGCCACATAAATTTTCAGGGCGGTTAAGCATATCCCATTGACTTCAAGGCTAAATTGCATCATAAATGTAGGAGTATGATTTGACAAAGTGTTACAGGCTCTGATCTTTTCATCTTTGGTAACAATTGATCACATAATTTTTGTATAGCACTTTGTTCCTGATTCGAGTAAGAGGGTTAAGAGAAATAGAAGAGTTAATGATATACGATCAAAACAATGGTCCTAATTGTATTTAATGTTGGTTGGATTTATGCAGAGATTTGATATAAAATTGTTAAAAAAGATAGGAGTGAAAGATGAGAGACAATATAAGAAATCAGTTACTGAAATTTCATCTGGCACTGTCATATATGGTAATTGATAGTCATATCCCCTGCTAAAGAGAAATGATGAATAAATACTTCCATTCAAATTTGTTATTTTAGTTTACTGGCAAGCATGTCGACATGTCCTAGGCATTTTTCCAATGTATCCCTATTGCATTTGAATATTTTATTTTATTCTAAATCGCGTTGAAAATATGTTGCTTTATAACATAATTTGCGAAACCATTTAAACAAAGTTCATATGTTTCATAAGGAAAATATGAAACTATCAAGTATGAAATATTAAATATATTTTAAATCAAAATATATATGAAAATATTTAAAACCATATGTAAATAGAATGGTATATATTCAGAACTATAATATTATATCAAGTAATTATAAATATAAAAACATAAAATTTGGTTAATATGTAAAACTATAAATGATTTAAAGTGAATATTAAAATAAAATGTATAATAAGCACTTTAAAAGTATAAAAAATATATACATAGTCAAAAGTTCAATATATTTCTAAAAGATAAGGGAGCATGTTCGAGATTCAAAACTACAATAGATCCAAGAGCATTGGAAGAATTAGCAACAGACTATTTAAGACATCCAATTGGGATTATCTCCAAATAAGATAAGAAATTAAGAAATGAGATAGTCAGATCAGTGAAAGTACAGTGGAGTGATGATGATTGAGACTGTACTTGAGATGCTGATGCCATGATTATGGCTGCTTATCTTGATTTTCTTTCTGTTATGTTTACCTTTACGCTTGTTTGGTTGATATGTGTACCTTATCTTATCTTTGAGGACAAAATTCTTTAGGGTTGGGAGATTGTACCATCCTTAATTTTATTATACATTATTTTAAACATTGTAAATTAAATACAATAATATAAGCTAATGATTAATAAGGGATTTGACTAATTAAGTGGGTTGAGCCATGACGAGCTGACTAATTAGTTTAGTTATAAATGGTAAGTAAGAAGGATGATTATGAGATGGGTAAAATAGAAAAAGTTGTTTCATAGCACTTAAACCCTCAACACCTCTCATACCTCGCTTTATTTTTCATCTGTAAACCAAATCAAAATAAGAAGAATGACCATTACTCTAAGAAAAAGGGAAGGAAGACAAGCTAGAAGAGGGAATCAAAGCTTAGGAATTTAAATATTAAGTTTTCTCATATTCCGATTAAGGTGAATAATGATATTCACTCTTTTTTTGCTTGTTAATTCAGATTTAGGCTACAATCCGAATTTTTGAATGTTTATACATTGATTTGTGCCAGGTTTAGATGATATACAATGCGTATATATAGGGGTTGGCAATTTAAATAAAAAATTAAATACAAATTGAGTGACACAAAATCTTGACCATTGGATTATTTTATTTTTATATAAAAGATGTCATTCATGGGGCAATCCAATGGTGCAAATTTTGTTGTATCATCAATTGTGTATATCTTTTGTGTCCAAATAGACTTTCCTATATATACACACATACACAAACATACATATATGCTATTTTTGATTTAAGTGTATTTTCATGAAGTAATCATATGTTTGATTAGAAGCCCCATCATATGATACCTGTTGACATGAGATTTTATGATGTTGAGAGAAACACTATTTTAGAGGTGGGTTTCTAGTTTTACAATTTTGCAAACAAGTGTAAGTATTTTGTGAATTTTCTAAGACTATAAATTGATTTAATTTGGCTTTTAATTATTTAGACCGATTAAATAACGATTTTGGTTTTGAAATTTATATACAATGAAATATTATATATGAAAAGGGATTTATTACAATTTTAGGCAATTTTCCTATAATTTTTTAATTAAATGCATTTTCTAATCTAGAAAAGCTTAAGTATTTAATTAACTTAATTAAACAAATTGGTTTTGAATCGAGCAGTTGCTTATGTTCTGAATATTTTAAACTCATATCTACGACACAAATCTGAAAAGAAAGATTATTTACCAATTAGATTTGGTCAAATGATAAAGGGTTAATGAAAAGAGTTACTTTGAATAGAGATTTTTCACTTTTTATGATAATAACAATTTGCTATCTTATGAAGCGTTGCTTCTTTTTGCTCATTGGCTTCGATTTGATCCACTTTGATTCGTACATTAGAGAAACGCATGGTATTAAGACAACTTAGTATGGAGTGTTCCAAACCAAGGACCACGCGAAGGGAAGGCTTCAAAGCGGCGCTTCGCATCGCATAAAGAAGTATATTATAAATAGTTTTTGAAACAAACTTACTCCCTTTCTCTTGCATAACTATGAAGCACATTTCTTCGATCCAATTTTATAATTTTGTTTCAAAACATTTAAATGGTTTGTCTCATTGTGTTGAAAAGCCGAAATGTTTTAGGCTCGAAGTGCCTTGTATTTAATTTGAAGTACCCCTATTATTTAGTTTTATTTCACTTTGACACCATAAAGGAGCGAAACCAAATGTTGCGCTTTGACAACATAGATGTATAAAGCTAATCTATTTCTTTTAAAAGCATATAAATCCTTATAACTCATTCGATTTGAATGGTTTCAAATGACTTCGAACAAAACCTTATAAGGGACTGATTTTCCTTCCTTTCAAATGGTTTTGAATAGGTTGGAAGGATTTAAAAAAAAGCTCATTAATACTCGTTCAGATGGTTTTTTCTTGGTTACCATATGATTTGAAGTATATTTGCTTCTAATAATTTTAGAATACCGATTTTCTTTTCTTCAAGGAATATATTTAATATAATGAATTTTTTGGTAAAAGGTTATAAAATTTTCTTGTTTTAAAGATGATATTCAAAGGACTGAACTATAAAGACCTATGTTTTCAAGAAAATATTTAAAGAGTATTTAACCCAATATCTAACTAAATTGATTTATAACCCCTTCACCATAGGATAAATGAGAAAAATAGGGTTATCACCCAGATGATTAGAAAACCAGATAAGAATGGTGGAGGGTTACACCATTGAAGTTACCCGCAACTTCCCTGGTAAGGAAAGTCCGGATTGAGTTGAGGACAAGGCGAATCAGAACACAAACAGAAGAACATTTCATTGTTAATTACAACAATTCCATCAGAATACAAGAATATATAGAGTATGAATCAACATTACACATCATAAAATATCAAAGATTACAATACATTACAAAGCAGCGGAAAATAATACAAAACACAACTGAAGGAGATATACAGATACAGAGCTTTCCGAATATCATTCCAGCTGTAAACCAGGATCCTGTGAATATAAATCTGCAAAACCAAAACTACTAGCTGCCCGTGTCGAAAATAAAGGCACCCAGAGTTTAGGTTAAAACAATAAACTCCAAGTCAGTCATGTGACTATTGTGAGAACTAAAACAGTTATTAATCTTTATTTTAAAGTTAGCTAAATCAAGGGACCACGCCGTATAACACGAAATGGGTTTCCTCCCAAGAATACCAGTGCATAAAACAACAGCGCAATGCTAAATAAAGAACAATGAAGCTATTATAAGACCCAAGTCCCATCACACAATGCAACGCAAGTCGGAGGATAGGGTTTTTACCTTATAATAGCCAAGGAATGCTTGATACGTTAAAACAAATCATTTATTATTACTATAAGTGAAGAAAACAACTTCAAATATAAATGTATCAATCATAGGCGGCATGGGTACCATATATCAGGTCGCCATACTAGTTCTACAATTAAAACCGCAAAATCACATATTTGGAAGTTGGATTTCCATCTGCGAACCGAGGCAAGGGATCGTCATCTACCGAATTCGAGACGCTCTAGCCCGCCCCTCAGGTCAGAGCTCGAGTGACCTTGGATCGTCAGGGCCGGTCCACCAATGTGGATTAAACTTAAATCCTGAACACTGCGTTTCCCCGCCCTTTGGGGGCGTAAATGAGCCAAATGACTCCATCGGCTCTACACAGTCACCGATATATCTGAGGCGCCTCGCAACAGCAACAACCACACAAGTGAAAATAATATAAATGTCAGGGCTGGTAGGTCACTGACACCACCCTAGCTAGAAAGAAACGCTTGACCTCCCTGAGGTCCTCTCCCGTTTCTGGTTCACAACCGGGGTGTGAGGCTCGCGAATTCACGTTACACAAAGCTATGCCACACAGGAGGTGCTTTGATCATCAACCACAAGACTCTGCTTTTCAACAAAAGCCTTGATCATTTGCATCTTAGTATGCCACACAGGCAAACCACTCCATGCAACCGATATCCATCAATCACACAGAATGATTTCCAATGTCGGACACACAGTCCATTTACAAGTCCGTTCTGGGTCTGAACGAAACCGGAGGCACCTTGTACCTCGCATATCCATCGATCTCCAAGTACGTCTGGACGATCACCAACTGATTTCCTCCTCTTGGGTGTACAACCCAATCAAGATCATCAGTAATTATCCAAACGATGTGAAGACCTCCGGTCTTCGACCACCGTCTTCATCCTCGACACCATGTCGAATCAGTTATTCAGAATGAGATAAACCCGGTCTTTCTGAATAACTCGCGTATATAATAAGCAAGTGTTACACAAACACAACATACGCCTCATTCCAATTCAAAATATTCTTTTATTCAAATATTCTTATACTTTGGGAAAGGTTCCCATTAATTTTATCAAAGATAAATTCTTTAAATTTATTCCTTAATCTTCTTTGAATATCAATTCAAACTAGTCGGGATTAGCGAACCACACCGAAGTAATCATTTATTTTATTTCCCAATCCCAACCTATTCATCCCAATGAAGTAAAACTGGTCATACTTCATATCTAACACCTCGGTGTTATCGGTAAATTCAATTACCATTTCACGTTCAAATCTAATTAAAGATTTAACTATCGCCTGGAGCAAAACTGGTGATACTCCATTCTCGACCATTTCAATCTAATCAAAGACTCATTAAAACTCCACTTGGTTTTAATCTTCCCAATAATCACTATCAATGATTATTTAACTTGGGAAATCACATCCTGTCTTTAACTGGGTTAAAGAACCAATGTCATTCAAAACACGGTTCACTATAAACCCAAAATCACATTCAAATTCAATCCCAATTAAATACCATTTAATTGGTATACTTCATTAAATCTAAATAAAAAGATTTAATATTTTTCTCAACTGGGTTTAAGAACAGTGTTAATGAAGACACCATTCACGACAAACCCAAATCACATTTGATATTAAATACAAGGCTCTGAATAGAAAATATATCGGCTTATATTCAATATCAAATTCTACGACCCACAAATATCGTATTGGAAATAACGATATAAATATATCTTTCAAATTTCCATAACAATATCTGTATAATCAGGAAATCCCACATCGAAATATTCCAAAGATAATTTCGATTCAAATCCATTCCAATTCAATTATTGGAAATTCTGGTTACTTTTAAAACCATCTCAAATCCAATTTATTTATTTTTAAAGATAAATGGATTTTAATTCTAGTTCAAAACTAGTTCATTTCGATAAAAATCTATTTTTATCTTTTCAAATATGGAATTTTTCATCCCAATTCTTCACAAATCATTTCTTATGATTTTACACAAATTATTACTATTTTTAATAACTTTATCAAGGCCCGTACAATCGATTTCCATCAACGGCCATCGAACTGCACTTACAGCGACCTTTTCCAAATTTGATTTGGACATAATTCCAAATCCAACCGTTATATTTCTAATTTCTAATTTCTAATATTCGTTAGAAATCTCTTTTCGATACGAACCCAACGGTTCCGTTTTTAGGAAAATCCGACGGTTGGAACTCCCGCTACGTCAATTCGAAGTCAATGGTCGAAATTCGCGAACTGCCGCAGCGCGACACGTTCTATTCAGGCCAATATATATATAATATAAATATATTATATATATTTCGTCGATTTCCTTTTAAAACGTATTTCATAAATCGTTTTAAATTCGTTTTCAAAACGATTTCAACTTCCTATTCAATTTCTAATCAAAATTGAATATTCCATATCATCGATATATATAAATGATAATATTTTCAAAACTTTATATTTTGAAATCACTTCCTTTTCTATATTCATTTTAAAAACGAATATAATCGATATAAATATCGTTCGCGTCAAAATGGCGCATATCTAATCAACACGGCTTTATATATTTCAATAACTTCGTTATTCTATTCAACAAATGAATATTTTCTTCAACACATGAATATATATTTTTATTCAACAAATGAATATTTTTTTTATTCAATACATGAATTTTCTTTCTATTCAACACATGAATTTTCTTTCTATTCAACACATGAATTTCCTTTTATTCAACACATGAATATTTATTCTATTCAACACATGAATTTATTCTGTTCAACACATGAATATTCATTCTATTCAACACATGAATTTTCTTTTATAATATTCCTTATTTTCCAAATTGGAATGAGGCCCAATCAATTACCATATAATGTTAATTATATGGTTTCCATTCAACACATGTATATAATAGCAACGATAAATAATCAACTATCATGCAGAGTGCATTCTACACTGTATAAGCATCAAATCTAAATATTCAACGCTTATAACAGCCTGTCAATCAATCGATCGACATACAGCTAATTATTGGGATTAGTGTATGCCCAATTTCATCCCAACACCCGTGTGGGGTTTCAAACAATCAAACACAGATTTTATTTGTGCAGTTGGGCGATGTGTAAAATTTATCGTCCCAATCAATATCAGTCAAATCGGTGTACATAAACAAATCGTTCGATTTGTAAATGAATATATATTTTATTTCAACACATGAATATATATTTTATTTCAATATATGAATATATATTTTATTTCAACAATGAATATATATTTTTCACATCACGATTAACAGTCAAATTTCACAACACAAACCATCACACAAGTCGTCCATGGTTTGTGGACAACGGGTGTCGGGTGCTACTAAGCACCGTCTGCATCCTAGTATATATTTCAACTAGAAATTAAAATAAAAGTGAGGAGTTCTCACCTTGGGGTTCCACTCCTCCTTTCTTTCAAAATGAAGAAGGCAAATGTCACACTGACTACACTCAAGCGAACTCGATATCCTACATGATTGATTTTCATCAATAACATTCACACGATAAAAATTATATTTTTATCTACCCAGAAATCATTTTTTTCTATAATGAAGATTCCTATCTTTGTATTAATAAAAATCTTATCTTTTTAGTTCTAAAAATATAATCTTTCTATATTTTTGAAATTCATATCTTTATATTTTTCAAATTCACTTCTTTATATTTTTCAAAAATCGCTCCTTTTCAAATTAAAAATCATTTCTTTTATATTAAAAATTGTATAATAAAAATTATATTTTTATCTTCATAAAAATATTTCAAATATACGATAAAAATCTTATCTTTACCCATTCACTTTCATTATAAAAATTCCATTTTTACTTCGCTTTCATTCATATAAAAATCGAATTTTTATCTTGTCACTACCTATATAAAAATCACATTTTTATATATAAGATCATATTCTTCCTTCGAACTAAAATAAATTATATTTTTATCGCTATTTCACATGAATAACAATCGAATTTTTATGTTAATAAAGATCTACACTTTACTATTTTAAAAATCTAAGCTTTTACCCTATAAAAATATAAACTTTTTATTCCTTATCATATATATATATATAAAAACTGAAAATAAAATTTAAATAATACTTAAATAATAAAAACTTACCGTGTTTTCTTTTTCCAGAGGGAGGGGGGAGCTCGCTTCGCGCTGGAGGTGGAGGGAGTGCCAAGGGGCGTCGGCCAGTCGGAGGTGGAGGCGCCAAACTAGGGGCGGGTGGCGCGATGGCTCGAAGGTATCGGGGACCCTATCTCACGAGGCTAGGTTCGATTTGGAGGAGTGATCGAAGGAGGAGCAAGGAGGGAGGGGCGAGGTCGAAGGTGGAGGCCAACGGCGAATGGGGTGGTGGCGCGCCAGGAGCGGCGGTGCGAAGGGGGGCGTCGACGGTTTTAGGTTAGGGTTTTTTTTCCTTTTTTTTCTTCTGAACTAAAATAGACGAGGGGGTGGAGAATGAAAAAGGGGGAGGGAGTTTTATATATTTTATTATTTATTTACTTTAATTCTTTCAAAAGGTTGACTTTTAATTTCGACCACCAAACGAGGCCCACCGACTGTCATCCCTAGCTAATTACCCCCATTCCGAACGCAATGGGATGTGTTTCGTAAACCAATTCGGCCGTTACGATCAGTTTCCGCTAAATTTACAAAATAAATCTATATATATTCAATTCAAACGCGCATTTTAATTTACCTGGGCCACATACGAACTCTAAAAATTCCAAAAAAAAAATTTCGAGCTTCGTATTGGCGATACGGTCCTAACAAAACTAATTTCATCAAATTCTGAGACCGTTTGAAAAATGGCCATTTTCCAGTCGATTAAAATCAACTGAAACTGGTCAAACGCGTTTTCCTTTGCCACGCTCACATGTTGATTCGAAAAATTACGAATTTTGAAACCTAGCAATAAATTGACATCGCGGATCCAAAAAAAGTGGTTTCATCGAAAACTGAGGTCATTTGCAAAATTTCCATTTTTAAGGGCCAGAATTCCATAGCGACTATTCTGAATTTTCAACTGGACGTAACTTTTGTTTCCCGCTATGAAATTTCAATTTTCCGGATTCGTTGGATAGATATTTTCAAATAGATTCTAATATTTTTGGTTTTGCTAAAATCCGGTTTATTTTGAATCCTGTACATTCATTTGAACTTTGAAATCGAATTTTCAAACTACCGCGCCATTTTCAATTCCTTTTATAATTAAAAATAAATGTTTATATTCTAACGTCGATCTATATAAATATATACCTTCTATTTCTATTCAAAATAAATTTCTCGTCGCTATTATTTAAAATAATTCATTTTAAATATTCAAAATTCACTAAAATTGCCAAAATAAAATTTTTAAATTGGCTCAGATTTCCGGGTTATTACAACCATGTACTTTAGCTATCTCCCCTAGTTGAAATTGTTCAATATCCCAATGCGTATGGTAGAGGTTAAGGTGAAGCTAAAAGTATAATATGCACATAACGGGATGCAATGGCATAGGTGATTGATGAGCCCTCCAAACCATTGATTCTTATTCAGCCTAAAAAACTAAGCGGTAGGCAAAATGTTAGATAAGAGTTAAATTTGGATAGACCATATAGTTTGTTTCTAATAACCAGTTAGATGATTTCGGTAAATCTGGTAGGTCAAGTAAGACATATAGTTTTACGATTAAGCAGGAAAAACTATAAATTGAGATAGATAGTTGAAATTACCCATGAGATAAGTAGTCAAGATTAGACAAACAACTAGGATTACACATGAGACAAATAGTCAGGATTAGATGGACAGTCTGAATTACCTATGTGAAAGATAGTTAGGACAACTCATGAGACAAACAATTAGGATAAGACAGGAAATCATGATTACCCATGAAATAACTAGCTAGGATTACCCATTAGAAAGATTGTAAGAGTTTGGTCAGTTGACATGCATGCAAATTATTATTAATGATTATTATGTTTAATAACAATTGTGATTGCAGGTGCAATATTGATTGATTGATTTGGCTGAGGATAATAGTGAGGGAAAAACTAGCTCTGCTCAACGTCGTGGTCTCACTCGATATCTATTTTTTGATTTAGCCTATTACTATTCACCACTGATTGTTTGTCTGATCTGAAACTTTTAGTTTTCCCCTCTAATTCTCGAGTTCTCAGTTGAGTAGCTCTGAAGTAAGATTGCAGGCGAATAAATTTTTCAAGGGCATACAGCAGGAAATCACTAGTTATTTAGGAGTATTTTAGAGTCCATTGTGCTTTATTATTATTGTTTACTAATTAA
Organism: Allium sativum; assembly: GCA_030737875.1. NCBI lineage: Eukaryota > Viridiplantae > Streptophyta > Magnoliopsida > Asparagales > Amaryllidaceae > Allium > Allium sativum. Next base: position 592,959,982 of record CM060921.1, on the reverse strand, counting down.
TTGTCATAAGTAGTACTTTAATCAATCAAGGGAGGCATCTTTAGAAGTTGCTTTTTAAGTATTTGTGTATTTATTTTTTGTCAGAAACGTAGGAAATGATTATGGGATTATGCATGTAATGAATATGAAATTTAAAAAATATTTTGGATGTTATGTTTAAATTTCGTTTCATATTCATACGCTATTGATACTAATATCATTAACATAATCATATTTGGTCACCGTGAATTAGTAACATAGATGATTGTAGCATTTGTAGCGCTTAGTTTTGGACCTCAGAATGAGGGATCTTACAACATACTAGGATTTTATACTGGTTCAGAGTTACCTATTGGTAGTCACATAGATATCTTGTATGGATATTTTTATGTACTGCTAATATGCTATCTCGATTATAAGGCCACAGAGACACCCTTTAGAATTTTAGACCTCAAGGTCGAGTCGATAATATTTCAAAGCTACTAAGCATACCTTTACAATCTCGATTTCATGGCAATGAGACACAACTATAGAATCTTTGACCCTTGGATATAACCACTTGAATTTTTAGGGCTGCTAAGCATGCCAAGTTTATTTTAGGGATCAGCTGCACCACAATTATAAGAGCAATATTTTATGAAATATTACAAAATCAAATCTTTTGATCTTTGAGTACAATCGGTCCTATAACTCTTAAATAGCACTTGGATCTTGATTTGAGTAAGAGAGTCTGGAAAAAACAGAGAGTAAATGATATATAATTAAACCAATGGTAATAGAATTTGATTGTAGTTGAATTTGACAGAATTTTGATATAAAATGGTTAAGAGAAGACATGTGTGAAAGAGGAGAAAAATAATATAATAAAGCGGTTATTAATTTTTTTTGGAACTCTACTATTTACAGTAAATCTACGATCATGTATATTGTGAAGAGAAACGATGAATAGACACTCCCATTCAAATGTCATTTTTTTTATAATTTTATAGCTGGTATGTTGAAATATCCAAGTCATGTATGTTGATATATCCCTAGTGTAGTTGAACATTTTGTTTTGTTTAAAAATTTTCTGATAATACGTTGCTTTAAAAAAACTTTGAAACTTTATAAATAATTTAAAAGATATTTATACACATTGTATGGAAAATATAAAACTATCAAGTTGAAAACACAAAATATATTTTAAAATAAAAGTATACATCAAAGTATTCACGCATACAAGTAAATATCAAAGTATACATCAAAGTATAAATGTGAAATTATAATATTATGTCAAAGTAAATTCAAATATCAAAGTCCACATATGTTGGTGCTGTAGGAAGGCATGCTCTTATCTTGTAAGAGGTAAGAAGTTTGAGGTATACATTGACCACCACATTTGCGTTAATGACCATTTCAAAAAATAATCAAAACATAAAATTATATTAAAGTATAAAACAATAAATGTTTTAGAAATATAAGTGACTATTAAAACCAAATCTATAATGAACGCTATAAAAGCATAACAAATTATAAATATTAAAGAAAATTAATATACTTATAAAATATAAAGGAATTTAAAATATCTGGAATAAAAAATTGGTTTCTTTTGGAAACAATATTGAAAAAGTTATCAGTAAAGTCATTTTGAAAATAAGAATATTTGAAAAACCTTAAATAAATTAGAATGATTCAAAAAGTGCTGTTGGATTTTTGAACTATAACATAAGACTTAATAACATATCATGGATATCTTTAATTCTTGAGCTCTCGAATGTTCATAAGTCTTCAATCTTTATTTCTTTAATCTCTTATATCAACGTCTTTGACTTTATCAACATCTTGATTCTACCGTTGATATCGTACAGTCTTTTTAATTAGTCCCCGTCTAATAACATGCACTACATACTATATGTGTGTATATATACATCTTGATAAAGCATTAGTATTTATATTTTGTATCATTGTCTTAATGTTGTTATCATCAAAAACAATACCCAAGGTATTAATAATCTCCTTTTTTTATAATGAAACCTTTTTATATAAAATATATTATTACTACTCGTGATTTACAAAACTTGGCCTTACTCCACCTTAATCCATGCCTTGCTCTTTCTTAATCTATTAAATATAATTTATATAGCTCCTCCCTTTATATTTTACCGCCAACCAAATAGGAATTAACTAATTTAACTATTGTTAGGGACTAATGTAATGGTTTTTATGAAAACGACCTTTTAACCTTTTTAACTATTATTCTAAAATATATACTAACACTATTGTGTGTGTGTATATATATATATGCATGATGTATATGCTGATGTCTTATGCAGGTATTGATTTTGAAGACTGTATAGTTTAAAGATTCAAAACAACAAATAATAAGAATTCAAGATTGAAGACCCAAGAGTAACAAGAATTCAAGATTTCAAGAAAGATACCAGAATAAGTAATAGAGTCTAGAATTTTTGTCAAAACTCTGTAATAGCACTAATGCAACCACTCGGATTTTTAATAATGAATATTGAATTAACTTAAATATTTTAAAATGATTTATTTTAAGAGTTAACGAATTGAAATAAATATAAAGTGAGAATTGGAATGTAAATTTAATTGAGATTAAAAATCTTGAGTTTAAAGTCCAATTAATTTTTTATTAAAGCTACTTAATATTCTATTTGAACATAAACAATAATAATAAATTATTAGCAGAGAATTAGTGTGTTTTGAAATTGAATAATTATTAATCAATTTTCGTTAACACGTTAAATTAGACAATTTTCAAACAATCTCGGAATTCGACCAAACCAATTTTATCGGGTTCGAAATATTGAATTATTGTAGGAATTCAAATTTCGTAGTGATTAGGCGCTTTGGGTGGTCAAGCGGGCGTGAAACGTATGACGTAAAGACAAGTGAATATTTCATAATAAAATCACCTATAAATAATCTTTATTCCTTGAAAACCTAACTCTCTTTCTTTCCTTTTCTTTTTCCTGTGAAGTTCATTTTGAGCCGCCACCATCTCTTTTCTTCAAAAAAGTGAATCAAGTCAGATTCTTAACGACACATGAGAACTTTACATTTTTATACTTTGATGTTTGTGTGATGAAAATCCTGAAGATCGACATTTTCATACAACCAAGCTTGGGTTGAGTTTCGTTTAGGATTAGAGAAACGTTAGGCCATGGAAAGGGGGTAGCGGGGTTGCTGGCACGAAGGGAAGCGTATGGGGGGTGTTCATGGTGGTGCGACTACCTGTAGATGGTCATGGTTCGTTGATGACAGTGCATGAAATACTGCAGGTCACGATTGAGAGGTGGGGATCAAATTTAATTAGAGGGTGCGGAAGGGTGGACGTTGGTTTACTATGTTGTATGGTGGTGGTCGGGATGTTGATAGATGGCCGAGGTGGAAGCAGGGGATAGTCAAAGGGTTGGTCAAGGGTACAGGTTTTTTGATTGGAGGAGGCAGGTTGGATTTTTTAAAGAGGAAATTATGTTGTAGTGACAAACAACCGTGTCTAATAAGTTTTCAGGCCACTTAAAAAGAAAAATAAGTTTTAAGGACACCCGCTAATTTTCTATATCCTACCCGTTATTTCGGCGTCTATATTTTTTTGTTTCAAACCAGTCAACTAAAACTTTTCCAAACCCTACGAATTCCTTCACTTCGACTTTAAATTTCCTCAGTTGCTCAGCACAAATCATCAAAATTCATCACAAATCAGCACTAATCGCAGTTGCTTAACACAAATCGCATCAACTAAGCAGAAATCGTCACAAATCGCAGTTGTTCAGCAGAAATCGTCACAAATCGGAGGTAATAACCATAGACCTTTGAATCGCAGGCGTTTATCATCTTCAAACTCCATCCGCTGTAAATTCAGCACAAATCGCAGGTAAAAACCCTAATCAAAACATTTTTTACGGTTGATGTTTTATATTTGAAATCAGGCAAGTCGGTAGGTCCTGATGACATTCCTATTGAGGTGTGGAGATGTTTTGGAGATGCAGGGATAACCTGGCTAACTAAGTTGTTTAATAATATTTTCAAATCAAACAAAATGCCAGATGAGTGGAGGAGAAGCATTTTAGTTCCAATCTTCAAGAATAAAGGAGATATTCAAAGTTGCACAAACTATAGAGGAATTAAGCTTATGAGTCATACAATGAAGCTTTGGGAGAGATTTTGCGAGCAACGTTTGAGGAGGTTGACAAGTGTATCTAGGAATCAATTTGGTTTTATGCCTGGAAGGTCAACCACCGAGGCGATTTTCTTGGTTAGGCAACTCATGGAGAGATACAGGGAACAAAAGAAAGATCTTCACATGGTTTTTATTGACTTGGAGAAAGCTTATGACAGAGTGCCGAGGAAGGTTATGTGGTGGGCGCTAGAAAGGAAGAGAGTGCCATCAAAGTATATTACCCTTATCAAGGATATGTACGAGGGGGTTGTGGCTAGTGTAAGGGCATGCGATGGTGAGACCAGAGACTTCCCAATTAACATAGGGTTACATCAAGGTTCGGCTTTGAGCCCCTATATTTTTGCATTAGTGTGGATGAAATCACGAAAGATATACAAAAGGAGATCCCTTGGTGTATGCTCTTTGCCGATGATGTTGTGCTGATTGATGAAAGTAGAATAGGGGTCAATAGACAATTGGAGTTGTGGAGGGAGACCTTGGAATCAAAGGGTTTCAGGCTTAGCAGAACTAAAACTGAGTATATGAAGTGTGAGTTTAGCGGTGCTAGGTCAGATGACGGAGAGGTCACCTTGGCTGGTAGCGTAGTACCCAAGAAGGAATCGTTTCGATACTTAGGATCTATGTTGCAGTTTGATGGAGAGATTGATAAGGATGTTAGTTTTAGAATTCAAGCAGGATGAGTGAAATGGCGGCTAGCATCTGGCATTCTCTGTGATAGGAAGATTCCTCAGAAGCTTAAAGGAAAGTTCTATAGGACAGCAATCAGGCCTGCAATGTTATATGGTGCAGAATGTTGGCCTACTAAGAGGCAACACGTGCAGAAGATAAGTGTAGCAGAGATGCGGATGCTGCGTTGGAGCTGTGGGCATACCAGACGAGATCGGATTAGAAATGAGGATATTCGGGAAAAACTTGGAGTTGCACCTATTGAAGAGAAGTTAGTCCAACACCGCTTGAGATGGTTTGGACATATCCAACGTAGACCATGCGATGCTCCTGTGCACGTTGGAGTTATAGGTCGTGCCGAAGGCCCAAAGAGAGGTAGAGGTCGACCTAAAATGACATGGGAAGAGATAATAAAGAGAGATCTAAGAAATTGGAGTATATCTGAAGAGCTTGTGGTAGATAGAAGTGCATGGAAGTTGGCAATCCATGTACCAGAACCTTAGGATTTTATATATATATATATATATATATATATATATATATGTTAATTATTATTATTTTTAGATCTATTTAATTATTTTAATTTTAATTTTTTTTAGGACTTTATTTCACTTTTATTGAACCTTTTTACTTTAATCTGTTTGGTTATTTTAAAGTCTTTTTATATATTATTATTAGTTATTTTACCTTAATTTTGGGTTCCATATCTAGCCAACCCCAACTTGTTTGGGATATATGGCTTTGTTGTTGTTGTTGTTGATGTTTTATATTTGAAGCAAATAAAGCTTTCTACTTAGTAAATCAGTATATATTACAGATTACCTCTTGAATAGAACTGTTATTTCATGAATAGAACTGTTGTTTGTACCCAGTAAACCCTAATAGAACTGTAAATCAATATATATTACAGATTTCTGATTTGTAATTCATAATTAAGTTGTATTATGAATAGAACTATTGTTTGTACTCAGTAAACCCTAATATCAATTAGTGATTAACGACTACTGATTCGTATATAATACTTTCAAGGAATAATTATGTGTATAAAAATACACTGTTGTTGGCTTATTAGTAATTAGTTTCATATATAATGTAATTTATGCTTATAAAATGTTTTGTTACTAAAAAGGATAAATTCCTTTATCTTTAGAAGAAACAAGTTTTTTTTTTCTATATTAGAAGATACATGCATTTTAAACAGTGCTTATATACACCAAAAATTACTTACTGGAGACAATCTACATTCATGTTCTCATCCAGAACACATTTTGCAAGTTTGTAATACCTACAGGTTGAAATCATAATACCTACAGGTTGAAATCAGTGTATTAATATGCAAGTTTGTAAGATTGAGTAAAGAACGAATTATCAAAATGTTTGTTAGAAGTTGTATTGATGAATTTTTGTATAATATTTAAACTAATATACTGATAACCTTTAACTCGAATATGCTTAGGTTCAAAGTATGGTTATAGTAATTGTTTAATACTCCAGGTTTGTGGACACAGGATGAAACAGTAAGATATCACCATTATGTCTATTCAGTATAGCATAGATAAAGGAGACTTGACCAATGTTTGTGATTCATTGTTAGTGTATATTTTATCGATATTTCTCGCTTTATAACTTCATCTGCTCAATAATGTACTTTGACAATATATAGACCAAGATGCAACTAGATTATATGTAACACGATGTTGACTACGGTCATGCCATTGTGAGTTTCTTTTGTACCTCTTTGTCAAATTAATATCATGTAGCACAGTCAAGCTCACACTACTAAATTCTAATCGGTTCGAGTTTAATGCACTTTAAAAGCATTGAAAGACGATGACATTTTTAAAGAATATTCATGTTAAACTATATTAATGCAGTTATTATTATTGTGATCATGTTCTTGTTTATTAATTTTTATACATTATGACATTATTATTCATAAAAATACTATTTATATGCAGGATAACATGAGTACGAGGAGTTCAGTCAAAGCTGATCAAAGAGCACAATGCGTATTTATCAACTTTAATGGACACCAATGTTTCAATATACGACATCAGAATAATGCTTTTTGTGATGTTCATAGCCAACCAACCCAAACACCACAGATTTCTCAACAAACACAACCGATTTCTCAACAAACACAACCAACCTCTCCACAAATCTCTAAATAAACAACACCAACCTCTGCACAAATCTCAGAACAAATATCAGCAACCTCTCAAGAAACACCAGTTTTGTCGTTCTTTGATTTGAACAGCTATTTATTTATGTCACGTGTGTGAATGTGTGATCTTCCTGAAACATGATGCTCCTATGCAGAAAAGCGTGTATTGTATAATTAACTCTATAGTACATGCTAGATATAAACATATAGATATAAATCAACTATTGCTTCATTAGTTCTTATGTTGCAGTCATTTTACTAATGCAAAATTTTAAACCTGTCTATTCCTCAAACCCTCCAGCTAAACATAATTATCATCTTTTCATAATGCAAACACAACCACTTAAATTTTATTAAAACTGTCTAGTCCTCAAACCTTGGTTTATATCTAGCTGGAGAATCTGAGTCCAGTTCGAAACATATCAGGTGAGGAAGATGGCTTTAAAGTGCCTAATTGTAATTAATATATCCTTAATGACGTTTTAAGTGCTTAATTATGATTAATATATTATGCCCAAATTTTTTTATAGCAAAAGCCTGGGGAATAACAGAATGGTACCGAGTCTTTCATATACCACCTTGGTAAAGAAAATTGAAGTTGCCTAGTATTAGTTAAACGTGGGCCTAATTACTCGTTACAGTGCAAAATACTTTGCTCGGATCGTATATACTTTGTGCCTAAACTATGGTACTATGACTAATTTGGTGTACATTAACAATACATGTGACTAACAAAAGTTAAACTATCGTAAGGGAAATCAAGTGTAATAGGGTATTAACAACACACGTGACCCTGGTTGTGTTTGCATTAGTAAAATTTTGCATTAGTAATTTTTTTACAAATTCTGGATTTATTAAAACTGTCTAGTCCTCAAACCCTCCAACTAAACATAATTATCATCTTTTCATTCAAAGCCTTAACCATTTTCCAAAATGTTTATAATTTTACAGAAAAAATGTTTTTAAATAACAAAAAAATGTGTATGTTGAACTGTTGAAGGTAACTTTTAAACATTCATACACTATGTTTAGTCTTCAATTGAGAATGCCAATAGTAATTTCCTCATCACTATATATCTTAAGTGTGGAAACCTTTTTAGTAAAATAAATAAATATGAATTAGATGTTTTAACATATTTTCCAAAAGATAAATAGTTTTATCATCTTATAAATGATTACAAATTGTTATTGATAAATAGTTTTATCATTTTCCGAAATATTAATATTTTCACAAATGATAAATAGTTTTATCACTTAATGATAATGATAAACATTTTTATCATCTTATAAATGATTGCAAATTCTTGAATTATTAAAACTGTCTAGTCCTCCAACCCTCCAACCGCACATCACCTGGTTTAAAAATAGTTTGTGTGAATATATCAAACCATAACAAAAAAATGTGTATGTTAAACTTTTAAACATCCATGCACTATGTCCAGTCTTCAATTGAGAATGCCTGCACTATGATCACATGCGCACAAGGGCTTCCTTGTCTCCAAATCCAGTTCTCTGTCCTTGTTGTGTACTCATACTGATGTTTCATACAATATCTGCATTACGATAAATATAATGAATAGGTGGGGTTCATCACGTTTGATCATTGCAGCATTTGAAGAGGGAAGATTAATTGAACCATTTAGGGTGCGTTTGGTTTTCCATTTTCGATCCATTTTCAGTTTTTAGTTTCGAAAAACGATGAAAATTTGTTCCTTTTACCATTTTGAAAAACTCGTTTTGAAAAATCAATCATTTTCAGAAATAGGCCCAATAAAGAAAACCCAAAACAGTTTTTTTTATTTTCATTGTTTTGAGGCCCACCTAAAAACGAAAAACGCATCTGAAAACAAAGCAAACGGCTAAAAAAACCCTCGTTCATTTTCTGGCCGCACTTTCTCATTTCTCCGATTTTGATCGAACATTCAAAATTAAGGTAAAATTGCAAATTATTATTTCTCTCGTACCTTCTTTGATTCAGTTTACGTAATCGATCAAGTTTTTTGTTTAACAGCGCTCCTTCTCTTCAGCGGCATGGATTAGGGTTTTAACTTGGATTAGAGTTGCTTCCTATTCATCTGTTATAAGGTAAAATCGCAACTAGCTGTAGCTCCTTAATGATTTCGGCGATTAGGGTTTTAACATTTAGGGTTTTGTGCTCCGTTCTTTGTCATGACCCATTTACATCACTGATGTGGGCGATTTATTGTCTTCCGTCCAGGGTTTTGTGCTCCAAAGAAATTCTCAGGTCTTTAGTTCAGTTCTTCCACACTGTTCGTGTCATTCAGGTACATATGTAATACCCATTAGCTGGTTGTATCTATCTATTAAATAATAATAACAACAATAACAGTAAAACAGATGACAAAATCATGTAGTCCTAAATTTGAAATATGACAAAATGAACTTGTATTATATTCACATGTGTTAGTGTGTAATCCACGCATTTCATACGGTGATATTGTAAAAACACCGTACTTCAAAAATTGTTAGAAGTAGAATTTTGTTATGCAATGCACGTACTAAAAATCAACTAAAAAATAAAACTTTAATTATTTTAATATATTCAACTTTTTTTAACTGATTTATATATTTGAATGGAAAAATATATTTGTCATCTCATTAATATGGATATGTATACATATTGAAATTGTTATTTTTAAGCATTTAATGGACTATTTAATGAATCTTATTTCCTTAAATTTATTGAAATAACAGAAATTTGAGATTATATAATTAATTTATATCTGTGAACTTGAATGTAAATTAACCGAAAAGACTTCATAAGAACTTTGTATTTAATTGTATAACTCATAAAATGTAGGTGGCTAACTGGAAACCGAACTGTAAATTAAAGCAGTTTTTTTTTTCTTTTTTTGGTAAAATAAAATTAGATACTTAGATGGTAGTACATATTAGTACAAATCTTAGGCAGTATACAATACATCGCATGTCAAATATATGTTCAAATCACACTATGCAAGTTTTGAATCTATAACCTCCTGCATCAACGCCAAAATGTTTAACCACTTAGGACAATGGTGTTGGTCAAATTAAGCGCTTCGACTTTGATACGAGAAATAACAGGTTTGAAACATGGATAGCGTGATTCAAATATATATTGACATGTATGTTTTATGTACTATCTAAGACTTGTAATGCTAAAGTGTAATGTATTATAATTTGATTTTTTGAAAAAAAGTTATTCTTGTTTGTTTATATAGAATTAGTTATGCGTTTTGTATATTTTTATTGTTTATTTCAGTAATTATGACAATAATACAAGCCAATTATGACCAACAAATAGATTAAAGTGGAGTATAACATCTTGGCATTTTAAATATCATTAACAGCGTTGAAGAAGACTTGTTTTGTTTTGTAATTGTCAATGGTTGGATTAACTTTCTGTTTAATCATAATGAATATTGTGAAAACAAATCAAAAAGGTTTACAAATCTAAATGAGCTGTAATCATTTTTCTTAAAAAATCCACTGATTAAAAAAGGAAAATTACACAGTAAGATACAAAAACTTAGAAAATAGCCACTAGCATATATTTTTTTCTTCCAGTTCTTTGTTTTTGTGTTGCTTGTTTCATTTTGTGTGTTTGTCATCTTTTATCTTCTAAAAAAAAGGGTTTGCATTTGAGTTGGTGTTTGTTTAAACTGCATTTCTGTTTTGTTTGTAGTGTTTGTGCATTCTGTTTTTAGTGTTTGTGCACTTCTGTTTTGTTCTGTTTTTATTGCAAATTTCTGTTTAAACTGCATTTCTCATTTGAGTCTCTTTCCCTCCTGTTCTCTGTTGGGAACATTTAAAAAAAAAAACATAGTGGTCATATTCATCTCATACCATAATTTCTGTTTTTCTCTATTACAATTATTTTCTGTTTTTGTTTTACAATAGTTTTACAGTTTCACAACTCTTCAATCTCCTCACACAGATCCTCTGTCCAGTCTACCACAAACTGCCCAAGCTAAACTGATTGCCACTGCATTGCCACAAACCACTACTGCAACTATTTGGTACATTACTTGCTTATATGCTGTTATTTAATTTTCAATTTTCTGCAAGCGTTACGTCCAACAATTTGATTTTGGTTTGCAAGTGTATTATTCGACTGTTGCACACGCGCCACTCACTAGTCCATGAATTGCACACGCGCCACTCACTGGTTCATGAAAATAAAGACAACTAAGACAACTAAATGGTAATGATCCAGTTTTCCCAACTGGGTGGTTCGCTCACTTAACTGTTTATCAGCCACCTTTTTTTGAGAAGCATCAGTTTCACGATTCCCAATTTTATATTTTTCAGCTGTAGTTTGTTTTAGTGTAAAGCCGAGTTATTAAACAGTATTTCGACATTTATTTCATCTAAAATTTCGATGTAACTTCTGTTTTAAAGAAAAGACTAATGAATTGAATGGTTCTTCCATAGATTTTATTTAGGCACTGCTTTTTGCTATTCTAGAATCCTAGCAATTCAATTTTACAATTTAGTACTGAATAATGCATGATAGAAGTATACGTATGTAAGTATCATTTAGATTGCAAAGATAGAATGCATATATTTGTGATATTCAAATACATTTCAGTAAGAATTTGTTTTGGTTAAACCATGTTGCTGTTTTTCCTTTTACTGTCATGTTCATGCTCTTTAAAAAAGCTTTTTCTATACTACTTCGCTCTTCTATGGTATGTATATATTATATGTAGAGCCATGTTATACATTCAACATATGGCTTGAATTTGCTTCTTTTTTTTTACTCTAGGCATGAAATGAGTCATGCACTTCCCTGTTTCATAACACCTGCAGCATATTTTTATTACTATCTTTTGTTTTGTTTAGACTTTGCAAATTTATGTTTCATAACCCCTGCAGCATATGTTTAGGCTTGAATTTTGAAAGATGTCTGTATTTGTAATTATTTTCGAAAGTAAACTTATTTTGGAATAGAGAGAATTTTGAAAAATCTGTTTTCACATTGTTGGTAAAGATAAGATATGCATTTATTTTGCAATTATTTTAGAATCGGCGTCCTGTTTGCAAAATTGGCGCCAATTGGAGGTTAAAGAACTACTGTCCTCGTGTTCATGAGCTGTGATTAATTGTATATACTGATTTTTATTGGTGAATTCAGTATTTCATGTCTACCTGCCCCTTTGATAGTGTTATCTGTAGATGGTATTGACATAGTGTTGCATGGTTCACAAACAAAAAGATTCTTTCATATTTGCCTGAAACCATTTTGTATATCTAAGGAAACCTGTGCTAAATCATTTGTTTCCATATTGGCCAAACGTGAGTGACTAACATGCAAACATTAAATCACACTATTCATACTAACCTCAATATTTTTAAAGTATGTCCAAAACATTTCCTGTTACTTTTAAACTGGTTTTGAAAAAGCACAACTACCATAATATAATTAAATAGGCCTAAAACTGTATTCTGGGTAAACTTGTGGGTTTTGAGACCACCATAATATAATTAATTACCCATATGACTGATAATTAAAACAAAATCATAATTCTTTGTCCATATGACTGATATTTTATGTTGCTGATTATATAGCACAATTAGCATGGTAAAGCATAAAGGTCAAACTATGCAATGATGTCCGAACTGACTAAAAGATACAATCACTGATATTTTGAAACCAGATTCTTTAGATGGAGACTACATATGGTCACACCTTACCATGTAACCGTTAAACTCTCAGTTGGTCAGTTTAGCAATTCCAATGCGTATAGCTTTGTCGATTTTAAAGCAAAACATTTGAAGTTACGCATTTTTATTTTTATTTTATATAGCAGATATGCTCAGCATTTTTTTCCCTCCGTTAGACAGAATTCATATTTATTTTTGACCATTGAAAGAGAATTTGGATATCCAATTATATTTTGATACAAGTTAGCTGGTATGATTTTCGTTCGTGTGCGAAAACTGTAATGTTGAATGAACCATTTTATATGCTGGTCTGATTTTGATACAAATTCATAGGTTGCCCACTGTTCTTGCATATGTTATTATTTTTGTATGCTGCCATTTTAATACAAAGTCATGAACAAGAGGTTGTGAAGTTTAATGTTAGTCAATCGGCCCAAATGGGATATGTTAGAGATCAAATAGCCACATGGATGTGGAACGAGTATGTAACAACTCGCCATTTATAGTTCAGGTACAATTTTATTTCAATTTCAATTTAATAATTCATTCCATCTTTATTTTAGTAACATATTTGAGTTGTTTAGGTACTCTTATTTTTATTCGTTTTTATGCTGTGATTCAGTAAATGTCTTACTTTTGTACTATCGTTTGCAGATGTAACTTGGAAGACATTAGAAGCACGTTGCTTACAAAGTTTGTGGCTTATATAAATATCATATTGTTATGATAGATGCTTGAGTTGTTCCATTTCAACTTTCTTTATCTAGCTTATCTCTTATGTTATATTTAAAACCGTATTATGAACTTTTTTATTGTAATTTTATTCATGTACAATTCGACCTTATGTAGTTTAAAATATTGTATTCTCTTTAATGTTTAATCATTATGTTTAGAATTCAGCTTATTATCTTTCATATATTATAGTTTTTAATTAGCAGCTTGATATATTTATAGTAGTTTTTATTCAACTTCTTTATGTTTGAATTCTTCATTTTGTTTTTTGTTCGATTTACAACATGTAGTATGTTAATGCAAACATGAAAAATGAACAGTATATATCATTGGGGGCGACTATTTGAATAATATATGTTTGAATTGCCAAAATGAAAACTCAAATTTTCGAAATTTGAAAACTATATTTCAAACCAAACGCATTTTCAATTTTTAGTTTTGAAAACTTGTTTTCGAAAAAAGGATAACCAAACGCATTCTGAGAAATAGTGAAAACATTCAAAATGGAAAATTGAAAACAACCATGAAAACTCAAAATTGAAAACTCAAAATTAAAACCAAACGCACCCTTAGTTTTTCTTAATTTCCCTTTCCATTTTCTTTGCCCTATTTTGACGCTTGCTTATTCTTCCCCGTGATTTATGGCGGCTTCAGCTATCAATTTCTCGCATTATTTTGCCTTTATTTGGGTGTGCACTGTGCATAGTCGATGTGCATGTCTGTTTGAATGTTTCCACTGCATTTTCTTCTTTCTGCTGCCTTTTGTCTTTTCACTATTGAGTGTTCTATTATGATGCTATGCTTGCATTCTTTCTTTCCTTTACAGGTGGTTGCACTTTTCTTTTCAAAATCTGCTTCACCGAAAGAGAAGCAAAATTCCTCTTGCTTTCGAAATTTGTCTTATGATCAATTGTCAAGTATAGTAATAAAAAGTTGGTGGAACCTTCTAGTCTGACTTTCATTTTATCACACATTAAATGCACAATGTAATCACACTAAAAGATCTATACTGCCCGACACTGCGATATAAAGCAGTTTACAGTTTTGTTTTACAGATTGAGTCCGCCAATGAACACGTATGTTTATATTATTTTCTCAAACGCAGATCAGGAAAATATATTGTTATATTGCAGGTATCTTCTTTTTTCTTAATCGCAGATCAGGAAAATATATTGTTATATTGCATGGATGATTATCTTTCAAATGATAAATAGTTTTATCGTCTTTTTTCAAAGCCTGTGATATCTTACTGCTGGTACTTGTTTAGAATGTCTTTTGAAGTATGAAGTCACTTATTTTACAGCCTCAAAAATAGTTTTTACTTATTAGCAACTTTATTACAGCATATTTGATTTCTTCATTAAATATTTCACTCATTTGTATAAAAGGATTCAACTTCAGAATTCACTGAAGCTGAGCATAAATTTCTGAATTCACAGACAGAACTTAAACAATCTTCTTATTCTACAGCAAAAAATGTATCAATAGCAGACTTGGATAAAAACATTGATACAGAGTCGGAGTCCGAGTCCGAGGATGATGCAGATCAATATCAAGTGACACATAGAGATAGCATAAAATATAGTGGTTCATATAGATGTAACTTGGAAGCTATCTTTAAGGTAATGACCAAGATAGAAAAAAAAACATTTTGTCTTCTACTGGATTGTCTTATCTAAACAAAACCCTCTTCAGCAATTTCTTTCACATATTTCTGGGTGATAAAATGCAAAGAAAAGATTTTAGAAAAAGTGCGAGAAGCTTAGACGAAATAATAACACCATATGTGAAGACTGAAAAAGCATTTATAATAGGGGGTAATTTGCTAAAATTGACCGAAGAAGATGTAAGTTTGATTCTTGGTATTCCTTTGGCGGGGAAAGATTTATTTCTAGTTGGGATAATAAGTAGAAGTAATTTGGACGAAGAACATACAGTTTTTCTAAATAAGCATGTTGAAAGAGACAAAAGAATAAATAAAAAAACTTTAAGCAAAAGGATCAAAACAATGATTGATAAGAAAATCGGAGATGAAGACTTGATCAAGTTACTTCTTTTGCTATTGGTTATCACATTTCTTTTCCCCAACAATCGATCTTATCTACAATGGGGATTTATTCCAAAATTGCTTAATTTGAAAAATATGAACTCAATATCTTGGGCAAAAGCAATTCATGGACATGTCTCTAAAAATGTTGAAAAATTTGCTAAAGATCCAAGAAGCATGCCTGGATGCTCAATGATCTTATTGGTATGTGTTATTACTTGTCAAGTTACTCTTGAATACTTGAATTGATTTATAAGTAATTGATTTTTTTTTCTAATTTGCAGTATTGGATTTGTGAAAAAACACAAATCATAGCAGCCCAAAAAGGATATGAAAATGCAAGTCCACGAATAGTAAAATGGAATTTATCATCGTTGAAAAGCATATCTATTAAATCTATCAAGCCGAAAAAGGTATTTTTTTTTTTAATTTTTATATTTAATGATTGAGTGTCAATATGTGTAAATTGTCTGTGCACGCTGTGAAATTCAGTTTGGTTGTTAGATTGTTTTTGGATTCATATGCATTTTGTTCTTTGCATTTTCCTTCTCGCTGTTTTTCCACAGTCTTGTGTCGGTCTATCCTCTTCCTTAATTATAGTCAACTGTGCTTCGATTTTACTGCATAAAGAAAATTGCATGTGATAATTAATTATCATTTCTTCCAATTCAGTTTCTTCTTTGACAATTATATTAGTATTGAATGAAAATTTTGCACCAATATTAGCCTCTGTAGTCCATTTGTCTTATCACATAGTTTTTTTGTACTGATTTATGTCAAGGTTTAAGTTATTATTTCCAAAATTTCACATCTTTCTATTAAATTTCCTTCCAAGCATGCATATTTCATTCAATATGTTTCATGAACTCCATATCATTAGGTGGCAATTTATGTTTTTTGTATATGTATCCATGAATATAGTAACAGTATTTTTATCGTACTGAGATATATAAGTCCAACAAAATTTGTGAGTGCGGAAATTGAAGTAATTGGTTTAACTAACATTCAAACATATTTATTGGCAAGTCTTCAATAATTTGTGCTTACCATTGATCTTTTGATTTGAAAAGAGAAATAACATTTACAAAGTTTGTGTGTGCAGAAATTAAAGTAATTGATGTATTGTTATACCACAAGGATTCAATTCTTTCATTTAATATCAAATACTCTTATTTGTGTAAGCTACTTGCTATGTTTTGGATTTCGTCATTTAGCAAAAGAAAATTATAACTACGGAAAAGTAGTGTTAAAATTATTGGTGGTCTTGATCTTCTGTCATTTGATCTTCTGTAATTAGCCATACTCACGTTGTTAGACCAGACCTGAATTATTCGCTACCACCATCGTCTTTTTAAACATAAAGAAATCTAATGAATATAGAATCTATGTAAATACCATGTTTCCATCAATTATATTTCACAATTGATTAGTCTTAAGATTTTTAAAAAATAATGTGTATTACCTTCTTTTTACACTTATTTTAAGATAAAAACATGTATCTTTCCACTAATGATAAATAGTTTTATCACTTAATGATAAATGATAAATAGTTTTATCACTTAATGATAAACGATAAGTAGTTTTATCATCTTATAAAAGATTACAAATTCCTGATTTATTAAAACCGATTTATCCTCCAACCTTCCAAATGAACATCACCTGCATAGACTTATACAAATTTATCATCTTTTTACATCAGCAATTTTTGTAAAAAATAAATAATTTTATCACCTGCATAGACCTATAAAAACAAATACAGCAAAAGATAAATAATTTTATCTTTTTCAATTTCTTATGCTTTTTAGATACAAAAGATGTAGAACTATATTTTTTTTTTATAATATACAACTTATTTAATGCCATAGTTAGACAAAATATAGAATAAAGTATAGTTGACTTTACATGTCCATCATGAAAGATGTATTACTCCGTTTTAATATTTGAATACTTTTGGCCTTGTACTTCCCAGCTGTTAAATGGTTTCTAGCTGTCATTACACTTCTAGTATACTTTATTCCATATATAAATTTCCCGTCAACTTCTTATATTTTCATTTTTGTACTAATATTTTTCTTTTGCTACTTCAATTTATACAATCTGTTATGACAATTATAGAAAATTTTGGCATCTTTGTGAATGTATTTTTCACTGTATAATTTATGGAACTTGATCTCTAGCTTTTTCTACAAAGAACGATCCGTTCAATGTTCACAACTAACTGTTTTCTTATGGAAAAAAAATCCAAAATTATAATCAATCTCTAAAAGCATGTTTGAATCAATATGTTAAGTCTCACTAAACTCATAGGTACCTATGAAGTAAATCATGTCATGATCTATTGTACGTGAGAATAGTTAATGAAATAAGAGATGTTTCATTAGCTTGAAAGTAGTCTTTAAGTTTCTCTGAGTTTTTTTTCTTTTTTGCCACCACTAAGCTACGTATCATGTATTTGTAATAGTTTTAAAAGTGACATATATGCGTGGTTTAGTTATGGAAGTGGTCCAAAATTAAAATTTGCCAATACAGATACTATATAAAAACCATTAAGTGACATATATGCGTGGTTTAGTCATGTATTAAAATTTAAGTGACATATATGCGTGGTTTTGTTAAAGAAAAGTAGCAGCGCCATATCAACAATCCGTCTATTGTGCTTTCTAATATGGTAATAGATATTACAATATGAAACTATATAAAAACCAAGGTTAACATCTTTCAGCTAAAAAGTGAGTTAGAAAAATGATACATAGTAAAATGATTTTAGTTTTCATCAAGGTGATATGCAAATTAGTAGCTTCCCTGTACTATGCATGTCAATTGAGTTAGTAGGACTAGTCTGAATCACTTGGTGGTGTAGACAAATAATACACAGTTCATCAACTATTGTATTTGTTATTATGATGAACAAGGATGTTGCATATTTGTCATTTATGCTTAGTAGTTTCGTCTACTCTATTAAAATATACCTTCTTAAAACGTTTTGTTGGGATTTCTTCGTAGAATTCATTTCTGCATACCTGAGAAATTACAAGGAAATCAACTACTTATGAGACTAAATGAAAATTTAAAGTGGCTAGAATATAAAATAACAATTATTTATGTTTTAGTTGTATGACCATGGTAATTAATGATAAATGATAAATAATACAATGATACCGTGATCAGAATATAATGATAAATAGTTTTATCAATTAATGATAAATGATAAATAATTTTATCACTTAATGATAAACAATTTTATCATCTTATAAAAGATTACAAATTCTTGATTTATTAAAACTGATTTGTCCTCCAACCTTCCAACTAAACATCACCTGCATAGCCTTAAACATATTTATCATCTTTTTGCATTAGTAATTTTTGTATAAGTAATTTTTAAATAAGGACATGTTTCAAAATTACATCATGCTTTATCTTGTTATATGTTTTCAGATTGCCAACAATTCAAGAAAATCATGAAAGATGAAAAAAATCTGCTGTTGCAAGTGAAAAATAGTGTGCAAGAGGAAAAAAAGGATGAGAATGATGAAAGCTATCTCTGAACTCAAATAGAAGACAAAGATAAAGAAATTACAATCTTGAAAGAAAAAGTACAACAGTTGGAAACACAATTACAAGCTGAAAAGAAATTGAGAGTAGAATTCGAACTACAGCACGACTGAAATTCCAGAAAAAGAAATTATGTTCAGTCATATAAACAGCTCTAAAAATTTCCCATCCTTTGAAATACTTAATTCTCAAGACATTCAAGCAGTACGAGAACAACCTGAACTTAAAGAAATTGAAGAAAATAAGGAAAGGAGAAAAAGGAAAAGAAAGTTTACTAAGGCAAGTTCAATGCAAAAGAGGATTAAAGAAAAAGTACGCAAGCCAAAAAAGGATCCGAACTATGTATATCAAGAGGAAAAATAGAAAAGAGAAAAAGCGAAAACAGAAAAGCAAAAGTGCGCAAGTCTAGAACTCATAGATGTGGATACTCTTAGCACACCAGAACATACTGGGAAAAGCAAAAGCAAAAGGAAAATAGAAGATTGTCCACTGTTTAAGTTATTGCCTGAAGACGAAGTAAAAAACCATAACCAATTTCTTCAAAATAACCGGAGACATAAAGTAAGCTTATATTCTTAAATTAATAAAAGCCATATTCTTAAATGACAACTTTTTTTTTCTTTCCAGCAAAGAGGTTTATAATTCACATGATGAAAACATGATTGTCATACATAGTGATATGCTTGAAGATGTTATTTTGGGTGATTACACTGCTGGCCAGGTAAGTATTTATTATTATTCAAGTCATCACTAATTGATCCAAGAAACATACTCTAAGGTTCCTGTACTGTCTTTTTTGAATGAATGTTCTTTTTTTAAAGCAAGTATTTGATTATTTTGAATGTTTTAGACTTTGGCACCATAAATTAATTACACTTTAGTATACAATGCTTAGTTAGCATTAGAATTGAGCATGGATCAACCAGACTGATTTAAGCGGAAATGATATCAGACGTTCATGACTTCTTACAACACGCTACAATGAAATCCTAATTCTGACTAGTCACATATTGTTAGACGTTATTTTCATGCCAAACACTTGTTTATACTGGAATAAAGTGACAGTAAATCCTTGAAATTTGTATGCTTATATACCAGAGAAAAGTTACAAATGATCATATCTATTTATCCAAGTTTTCAGGGGAAGCCTATGTAGGACTGATGTAACACCCCGTAATTCTGTTACACTAAGATTCACAAATCAAGGCAGAATTAAAAGTTAAAATCAAAATCAAGGGACGGGCTACGCCATTGCGTTCATCTCGGAATTCTGCATGAAAACGAGTCCGAGTTTGCGTAAATCGGAGTCCGTATGAGGAAGATATGGCCTCCGGAAGATTCAGCAAAGTTCAAATTTCAAAACAGGTCAGGTTCAAAATTCAAATCGGACCCAGAATGGGCTGGGCGGGAATTTTCACGCCCAAGGCACCCAGGTTGACTGGGTAGTCGACCTAGGGGTTGACCTCCCCGCTTTTTCCAGCTTTCTGCACCTGGTTCGTTCTGATGTATTTGGTCACGTTTTCTGACCAGGTTCGTCCGCCTAACACTATATAAACCGCCCTGGTCTTCTTCTCTATTCACAATTCTTTTCTATCCTTATGCTGCCTCTGAGAAAATATATAAAAATAAATAATATATATATAATAAATCAAGACGAGGAAATGCTGCTAAAAGATTTTCAAGAAAAGATTCAAGTCAAGCTAGGATTCAAGAGGAGGTTCAGACGACTTCAACGACTGTTTTTCTACGAATCATAGCAACGCCATCTTTCTATTCTAATCTAATCTCTGTAAGTCGGTTACTTTTTAGATTTGAACGTTTTTCTCTGTTCGTGACATGAAATTAAAGGAATAAAAGAATATGCCAAATCTCTCTCTCTCTCTATTCGAATCAGTGCCTATACTCTTGGACCTAATTAAGAACTGTTATGATTCGAGGACAAATAAGACTGTGACTATGAAACTATGGTCCTTAGAACCATATGCCTCTTTGACTATGAACATTGCCTATGACTATGAACATTGCCTATGACTATGAACACTGCCTATGACTGTGACTGTGACTATGAGAATTATTTCCCTGACTAGGCCTATGCCTTTGATTAGGAAACATAAACTATTACCTATGACATAACAAGGACACTTGTGACTAAACACCTATGATTCATGACTAGGAAAGTGTTGCTTAAGTTTTTGACTGTGAAATTGGGTCTAAACCCAATTATCTACTCTGTCTATTCTTGGTTTTCTTTGGTTTTAAACCTTGGGAATTTACCAATTAAGTTAGGTCTACCCATGTTCTTGAACCTACGTCTCTATTCTGTCTATTCTTGGTTTTCTTTGGTTTTAGACCTTGGGAATTTACCTATTAAGTTAGGTCTACCCATGTTCTTGAACCTACGTCATTATTCAACCCTTTTTATGCCAGTTATTATGTCTATCTTTTGCATAGCATCTTTGGTTCATTCCCTATTTTCTACGAATCTAGATTTATCTATAATCTAGATTGAATTACGATTATATGAACGGTGGGAATACGATTTGGGCAAAATATGAAATTTACTAAAAACATAGTTATAAACTAGGAAATTGGCATAAATTGGGAACATGTATTATGGTATGTTCATAGGAATGCAAATTGGGTAAATTTGATATGAATTATAGATTGTCTAACCTGAATCTAGTATCGACGTGTAAATCTAGCATTTACATGAATAGTGAACTAGAGTAATAAGTCTAGTTTGACATGAATTAGAATTGTTGAATCGGAATTGGATTAGCTAATTTGGCACGGTAAGTATATTAGCATAAATTAGAAATTGGCCATAATTGGAAGTAATTGGCAGGTTTAGCAAAATCATGGTTAGTGACACTTAATTTGGTATAGTTTACATACCAAAAAGCATAAATATGATTTAGAGGGAGAAATGGGCCATAGAAATAAATGTAGACAATTTACAGAGTAATTGGGAAATAAGTAAATTAGGATTAATTTACTTATAGAATTTGTCCTAAATGAGAAAATACAAATTTAGACAAATTAAAGTTTATTAACGACATCTCTTTTAATAACACACCAGAAAGTTCTAGGGTGACAGAGAGGATAGTGTCTAGGCTTGGGTTTGGAAAATACAAGTTTCCTGCTCCCCCTGGCTATCCCTAACTGATCCGACGAACGGGATGGTTACTTTCAAAACTTGATTTGAAAATAAATTGAAACCCTTTGAACTTAGAAAACACGAATATGCCTAACCCGAGGTTAGACTTAGTTGCGATGTAAACCTGCCCGGAACCAACCGACACATCCAGTATTCGCAACAATATCTATCTAATGTGAGTGGTCGCGGCTTTAATTTATTTAGTTAAAGCTAGAACAAGAAAGGTAGGGTTAAGTTTACTAAGACACTTAACCGGTTCAACATGATAACTAAACTGATGGGTGGGGTCAGGTTCAGACTGACACTTAACACAATTAAGCTAGAATGGGAGGGTTAAGTCCATAGGATCACTTAACCAACTTAACACAGTTAAGCCAGAGTGGGAGGGCTAAGTCCATTGAAACACTTAACCAAACTCAAGGTAGCAAGACAAGATTTGTAGGGGTTAAGTAAAATCTAATACACTTAGCCAAATTAACATGTTAACTAGACTAGAGGTTGGGGTTAAGTAAATATACTTAGCCAATTTTATACGTTAGTTGGGCTAGACCGTAGGGTTAAGTAATCTTGAACACTTAACCATCAGATTGTGATAAAGGAATAGGGTTAAGTCTAAAACATGAAGGGATAATACTTAACCATTAATAATAACATGACAGTTAAAACAGACGGGCAAGGAACACTTAACCAATACAGGATGAATGGGTAGGGTTAAGTAATAAGAAATACTTAACCAATATAACTTGGTTTGTGGTAGGGTTAAGTCATCATAAATTACTGATAACACTTAACCAGATTAACAGGATGAATGAAGAGGGTTAAGTTGGCTTGAATTGACTAATGACACTTAACCAATCCAAATTGACGGGAAAGGGAACTAAGTAGTAAACCTTAGTCAAGAAAACAACGATTCTGGAAACTAAGTGGTAAATCTTAATTAGTAAAACTAAGTAGTAATTCTTAGTATAACACGGGAAGGAGCGAATGTCCGTCTGAGCAAAAAGGAGGCTCCAACGAATTGGATTACGAAGCCCGAGGCTTCGAGGGGACGTGAGGGTACTCTTGGTATCCCTCTGTGAGGCTGCAGATGATCCTCCTGGGCTCACAGAGGTTAAGGTCTGCTTAGAAGAACCAGGGGTATGCCTTGGTTGCAATATATGGCAACCTAAAGACTAGGATGGACCGGCGTGATTCGGCGAGAAAACGGTAGCCTTGTGATAGCAACTCGTCGTCTACCATCCATCTTCAGTCAATCGAGATACGAGAAGCGGAAAGGCGGAGAACTCCAAAAGACCATATACTTGCTATCTAGTTATGGGTGAGGATGGCCATAGGATAGTGGGGCACCGGGGGCCGGCGTATAGTTCTCATTTTTCAAGGTGTGCCTTTCATTAGTTGAGGGAGGGGTCAAGTGGGACCATAGCCACTGAAATAAAAATAGGCCTTAGCATCTGCATTGGCTGATATCTGAAAGCTCCCGACCGAGTTCTGTATTCCTTGATTTGCCCTGACACAGGACTCGGGTCGCACATTACGGGACATGTGCATCTAGACAAGCGATAACGATTCGCGATACATGCGTGGGGAGGTATAGGAACATATACCACTCTAGGTAGTGTGTCCTAGACTTGGGGGCATCGTTCGATAGGTAGCATAATTCCTAGTTGAACTAGGTGGCATAAATCCTGAATCCGAGAAGCGTTCAGCAGACAACGTAAACTCTAGTTGAATCTAGAAGGCACTTGGTAGAAAACCCTAGATTAAATCTAGGTAACAAATAAATAAATGGATGCCTGAAGGCGATAGAAAATACAGGGATTGGGATCACGTTAGCGTTACTAGTTGGTACATTAGTTAGCTGGTGTAGAGATATAGAAACCAGTATAATAAGGAAATAGCGAAGCGGCGAAAGTATTAGAGCATATCCAGTTCATCTTATCTTAGTATATCTTGTGTCAATTTTGTCTAATCTTGCTGACCCTATCATCATGGTGTTATCTTGTATTCAGTTAATTCATGTCGTTTTTTTTTCCATGTTCACATGCTAGAAGTTACTGAACTTACTCGGGCTTTATGTCTGACTCTGTTTTTCTTTCGTCTTCTTTTCTTCCGTTTCACCCCCCCTAGGTAGTAAAGGAGGGAATAGTTTAGCTCAGGTTAAATTGGACTGCCACTCTTTCCAGCTTGAAGAATTGTCGAAGTTTGCTTGGATTCTCTTTTCAGATGCTATCGCTGGCTTTTGCTAAAATCGGGGAATATAAATGTTGTTTTTATGCTTCTTTATTTTGTAAGACAGAAGATACTCTGATATTGTAAAGAAACCATTGTACAAATCATTTTATCAATAAAGCAAAGTTTTATTTTCCGCTGTTTAATTTTTGTCTGTCTTGTAATTTATCTGCATCTTTTACCTTAAAATGCTCCACAGGACTTAGTGCATTCCCTTTGTGAGTGACACTAACGGATGTGGAGTGTTACATCAGACGTAGATGAAATAATTTGTATGCATCAGTAAATTTTGTACAAGTAATTTTTATTTGGCAAACTAGGAAAGAGTGAACAGCCAAATACTCTAATGATAATTTCTGACAGTTTACTATTTGAAATACTCTAATGATATTTTCTGTCCAGATTATTGATTATTACTTGTTTAGAATAGCCAAAAAATTCGATATCAGTGCAAGCTTAGCTTACTTTAACACCACAATGACGGTAAGATTTATTATTTAAATATACATCTAACAATTCATTAATGATGGTAAAATCAGTTTTGTAAACAACAATATTTGTTTCTTTTGACAGAAAAGTGTCACTTCAAATGTAAAAAATGTCAAAGAAGACCTCTTTATTCCAGCAGTGACTCAGGCACTACAAAACCCGCTATGTTGTATGATGTTATTTCCCGTCCATGGTGATGCACACTGGACACTTCTAACGTTTGAACCTGAATCTTCAACATGGACGCTTTATGATTCTCTGTGCAGCTTAGCAAGAAATGGAAGAATGAGCAGCAGACATAAAAAACCAGCTTTAAAAATTGTAAGCCATTTTAAATTTTGAATTTTTCCTTGTTACTTGAATCATTAAATTTTCTTAATATAATCAACAACAAAAAATGGTCAATCATATACACAAGAATCTTCAAAGTGAAGAAACCAAGGAAAACTTAAAAAATTCTGCTGTACTTTCAGTAGGACAATGTGCTCAACAATATAATGGGTAATCATATTTATTTGTTTTCTAATTTTCATTAATTTTGCTTTATTTCATTACTATTTTATTCTTTACTACACTAATGATGAAAACATGTATCTTTGCACTAACGATAAATAGTTTTATCACTTAATGATAAATGATAAACAGTTTTATCATCTACTGATGTACTTATTTCAGTTATTGTCTGTAAGGTCATATATACATATATAAAGTGCATAAACTAGTGTACAATATAGAACATCATATACAAGGTGTACATCAACCAAAATTGCATTTGAAGCCCAAGCCAGGCTCATAAGTAACACCAAAGACACAAAAAACATTCAAGTTATATGAAAAAAAGGAAAAAATTGAAGTTATGATTATTAATTATGCTCTAATGTTAAGTTTTTCTCTGTAAAAATGTTATTACTTACACTTTTTATTCTCATTTAAACTCCCTAATTTTTTTTCTTACAACAGATATGACTGTGGAATATTTGTTATGATGAACTTAAGAAATTTGGCGCAAGGAAGAAATCTTGTTGCAAACATTCCTCAGCAAGATGTTGATGATGTAAGAGAAAAAACTGCGTCCAGCATATTACATGATGAACCATACTGCTGGACAATGGATAAATTCTGCTCTTCAACTTGAATGCTTTGTTTGTAATTCATACTACTGGATAGCACACAATAGACGCCAGTTATTAAACACACGATGGATTTATTTCTTTGTAATTAAACACACGACAGTCCTGCTGGACAATTAGGAATTTCAGTCTGATATAGGTATTTCAGTTCTAGTTAGGAATTTCAGTTCTAGTTAGGAATTTCAGTCTGATATAGGTATTTCAGTTCTAGTACATTGATGTAATTTGAAATTGTTGATGTTGATGTCAAAACGTTGATGTGGATCCTAGAATATTGAAGTTGCCTAGTTTTCAACGTTGTTTTACATCAAGAATTTATATACTCAATTGAAGTCCACATTTGTTTAATCTGTTGTTTTCATCTCGTTGGTAGTTATGCTTGGTAGTTATGGGACCTGAGACAGTATTGTTCAAAGTACAAATTATTCCTCTACATGCCTATACATTGCAGTTTTGTTGAAATTATAGAAGTGTGTAATTAGATTGTAACAAAAAGGAGCAAAACGTTCAATTGTGCAATTTACTATCATTAACCATATATCTTGCATGATTGTTTTAGTTCAGTTTGAAATTATAGAACTGCATAATAGTTCAGTTTGAATTGGCAATGACAACAGTAATTTGCAGATCTGCACATAACTGATACCACTTATTCAAACTAAGATAAATACATGATATGTAAGGCACGTTCAGCTCAAGATTATTTCATTACAAAAATTTCTTGTGTGCTTCTCTCTTATTTTTTTTGCATTGATTTTAATTTGAGAAGACAATGTGCTAAAGTTCATTAGAAAAATCAACTGCCAGGTAGTTATTCAAAATATATGGGTGGAATCGCAGCGCAATAGAGTCTGTAGACTTAAGTAACTCAAAATATGATATATGATACCTGACAAATTTGGGGACAATAAGTGTGCATTTGAGATTATTTAAAGGAAAAGGCTAACATGTTTGCAGATTATGTACGTATTGAGAGCGTGCAATTATTAATCCTTAGAAATGATCCACAAACCTACTTTTTTTTTCCCCTTAAGTATACTGCTATGTGTTTTTAATACCCATATCATAAATCACTGTGCTTGAAAAACTTTTGTTTAAATGCTTGTCAGACGAAGTCTTCAGATAATTGGAATTTGTATGAAAAGCTTACAGCATATGTTTTGGAATTTATACATTTGTCAAAGATTTGTGTATATAGGAGACCATAAACCTAAAATTTCTTAATTATTTTCTTCTAACATTACTGATTTATTGAGAAAAAAAGGTCATTTTGGTCAATATTCAATTCTGTTACATAACTTAATCCGCATTTGTTTAATCTGTTGTTCTCATCTCGTTGGTGAAGCTCTAACGTAAAGAGTAAACAATACCTTTGTTAGTAGTTATGGAACCTGAGACGATATTGTTGAATGTACAAATTATTCAAATTCATCTGTACATTGCAGTTTTGTTGAAAAAAATTAGATTTTTCCTTCAAATTCATCTATGGTTGCTGGTATTAAAAAATTTGAAGGGTTGGTTGACCATTGAAACTGAGCTGAAGTGTGGCAAGTAGCACTAATGAAATTTCCATAATGAAGTTTGTCTGAATGGGTTATGGGTTGCATCATGAGATTTTGAAGCTATTGAGTTTGGGTGTTTTGAAAGTTGAACCGTACATCTGATCAAATTTTATCTAATTCAATTGGTGTCTGTTATTGTTTGAAATTGATAATTTGTACTAGTTTAATTTGTACACATTATAGAAGTGCATAATTAGATTGTAACAAAAAGGAACAAAAAGTTAAATTGTGCAATTTACTATCATCAAGCATACTGTATCTTTATAACAAATAAATTCCTATGTGTTCATTTTAAGAATGAGGTCTTATCTTGTTGAAGTATATAAGAAGTTGCACGTTGATCCCACTCTCGGAAAATTTATCATTTTAGACCTGTAGTATTATACCATAACTGAACCAAAAAGATAAAGTAAGTTATCATTTTATAAATTATTTTAGACCAAATCATTTAAGACCTGTATCATTCTAGACCAAATCATTTTAGACCTGTATCATTTTAGACCTGTATTATCACATTGTTACATTCACAAATAATTATTTTAAAAAAGATAAAATAATTTATCATTTTATCATTTGGCTCCTTCTTGTTTTTTCGCACAAACTGTATTCCCACTGTTCAAACATTTGGCTCCTGCTTCAATTACATAAATGGTTCCAGACTTTAATTGTTCCCATCACACTGTTACACCAATTTTTGCTTTTTCTGTACATCGTGGTTCCCCAGTTCATGCTTCATTCAAAACTTCCTTTTGTTCCTTCATGTCTTCATGCCTCTCCAATATATTTTTTTTCCAACTTTCTCTCTATTTTTTTCTTTTCTTTGAAACCTGCTTGTACCAAACTCATCACACACTTCTCATATTCACCTCCTTTCCACCTGAAACCCCCTTCATTATAAGACTTCAGATAAGACTTATATATGATAACGGTGCTCAGTTTACATCTGTGTGTAATAATGTAGTAGAAGATAAGACTTCAGATTCCAGTACAAAGCCTACCAATGAGAAGTCTCAAAATCTGTAAAGGCCCGCAAATCCGTGCTATCCGAGTTGACTAAAAACACCACACGTCCAACTCAAATAACACAGAAATACGACTCATTATTAGAAAGAAGTTAGAGGATGAGAAATAGAAAGAAAGAAATATTAGAATAGAAGAAAAACGAAGATCACAGCTCACAGCGGAACGAATAAAATATATTATATATCATAAGCTTTGAAATACAAATCTGTTTGGTGCATATATACATACCATCATCAGAGTACACATAACATTTGATTCAGCGGAAGTAACTCTAAATAACTAATGATGAAGCCTCCTGCTTCAAGCTCCTCCAAGTGTATCTGTAAAAGCCTGAAACACTTGACTGCCCGTACAAATTTGGGCACCCAAGAGTTTAGGAAAAACAAAACAAAATAAACTCTGGGTCAGTCATGGGACTGGTGTGAGTAAACTTCAACTACTTGTTTAACTTTCAAAATCCTTTCAAAAGAAAAGATAATAGTAAGACCAGCCCACACATAAACACGGACGGTTTTTACCTTACTATAACCCAAAATACTTTAATATCAAATCCAGTGATATTATAGTAATGTCTACATCAAATAAATAACCAATTAGCAGAACGCTTGCATCTCACGCTCCACATATATAGTATAAAATCACAAAAACCGCATGGCGCTTATTCGAGATTGGATTTCCAACATGACAAGGTATGGAACCACCTTCCGACTGTGTATCTCTAGAGAGGAATACACTGGGTTCAACAAGAACGTCTTGCAACCCGGCCCACACATGACCGACCACTCATTTCGCTTGAGTGTGTCGAATGTATACCACCAACGGTTGGACTCAAACCACCGTTTCCCGAATGGGCAGAATTCGATAGATTTAGAAACAAAAGGAATTTCTCTAGATAGGTGATTATACACCCTAATGGGTGCGACCCACATAGCCATGCTGCCTGCCCGATTTTTGTCCTTTCCCGGTTGTTGAGGCCTGAGGCTACGCATACTTACCATTCCTTGATAACACAATCACTTTGAATGCCACATTGTCAGATCCTTTAATCACTAGTTGAGTTTGCACAAATATTCTGGATATTATGCTAAGGGATAAATCCGTTGCAACCATATATATTCATACAGACCAACCCATTTGATCATTGGAAATACTCTGTCAGACATTCGTCCATTTACGTTCGTTCTGGGACTGAACGAAACCGAAGGCACTATTTCTATAAATAGAAAAGCCCTTGCACTTCACTCCGTCTTCAATATATTCAGCATACTTGGTTCGCAACGCTTATGCCAATACGGAGTGGTTCTTCGGATAATAATCCAACCGGTCTCTCCATATTGACAACGATGGTCAAAAACTTCGATAGTCTGTGATTTAACTATCGAATAAAAACAAGTGTTCAATCAACATATCAAACCAATCACTGGGCCCTTTAATTAATATTTCATTAATTAAATCTCTTTTCCATTTCTCTATCAATATTTGTTACCCAAATATTTCAATAATAAATCTTGGCCCTTTACGCTATTTTTGATTTCGTTTCTTTATCGAATTCTATATATATCGATATATAGATTTCTAATTGTCAAATTTCTTAAAAATATTCCAACTCCTTAAATTCCCGGAAAAATTCGCCATAACCTCCCCTGTATCGGGAGCATCGGGAAATTTCAAATAGCTTCCCGGTATCTTCCTCAATCAAAAAGAAAAAGGAAAAGCCAAGCGGCTTGCCGATACGGCGCATAAATCTCATATATGAATTTAAACATGTACCTTGTTGTCGAGCACATAAATTTAAATCTTCATATACTTCATATCTAACCTGCTTACACATGTTCACCTGTTTTCAATTCAATTCAACTCAATCCATTCGTTTGAATTCAAATTTGAATCGTTTGAATTCGGTTTCGCTTAATTATTCTTTAATTAGCCCTTTTGCCTACTTCACTTCTTTGTTTGAACATAACATGTTCAAACAAAATATTTAACTCGTTCATAACCAAATTGAATTTCAATTTCAATTCTAGTTTCCTTTTTGAATATAATTTCCAAGTCGAATTCACTTATTTAAAGCTCAATATTCATTCGAAACTCATTAACTAATTTTTATTTGAATTAGTTAACTCTTTTCAATAAATCAAAAATCTGATTTTTATTTCAGAAATCAACTCATTACTCCACTGGAGTTCACATATATTTTATAACTCACATCTGGATTTTTCTAAATAGAAATTTCGATTTTTATTTGCTTAAAATCCTTTAGTTTAATTAAATAAACCGTTATGGTTTTATAATGGTTCTGGCGCTGTTTTTCTGAAAATTTGATTTTGACATAACTCAAAATCTATACGACGAAATTCATATTTTTCTCTTTCATTTGGAAACTATTATCAAACTGGTCCTGACGTTTCTTGTTTCGAAGAATTTCGACTTCAATTGAGTTCTGTATATTCGATTGAAGTTCGAATCGCTATTTTACGAACTGCAGCGCTGCGGCGAGTTCGTTTTAATTATATTTATAAATATAAACTTTTAAACTTTCGTTAAATGAGTTCAACTCCATTTGAACTCCATTCGAATTTCTAATATCCAAACTCCATTTTTCTTTATTTGAATTTCTTGATTCAAATTCCAATCTCACTTTTGAATTCTATTTTCAAATCCCGATTTCTTTGATATTCAAATTCAGTACTTGAATTTCTATTTCAAATCTCTATTCGAACTTCATATTCAATTCTATTTGAGTTATATCTTCAAACTCTATTTCGATTATATTTGAAGTTTATATTCAATACTTCTTTGAATTCTAAATTCAAATCCATATCCAATTCTCTTGAATTCGATATTTCAAACTTCATTACAATTCTACCTTGCAATTCTATATTCAAATTCATTTATTCAAATTCTATTTGAATTGCTATACTCAAATCCCATATTTAAATTCTATTTGAAATTCAAATATTCACTCTCCCTTTAAATTCTATTTGGAATTCTAAATGTTTCAAATTCCACTTTCTCTTCTTTGAAATTCCAATTACATTTCTTTTATTTGAAATTCCATTTTTGAATCTCCTTAATCCCAATCTCATTTGAATTCCTTTGAATTCAAATCCTATTTTCAATTCCCTTGAATTCAAATCCCATATTTAAATTCCTTTGAATTCAAGTTCTATATTTGAATTCCTTTTGAATTTCTATAGTCAAATTCTCTTTCAATTATATTTGAATTCAAATTTCATTGCAATACTATTTTTTTGAAATTCTATTTTCAAAGTCTATTTCAAATTCTCTTTTGAAAATTCTGTTTTGAAATTCTATTTCAAATTCTATTTGAAAATTCTATTTCAAATTCTCTATATTCAAACACCATCTGAATTCCCTTGAATTCAAATTCTATTTTTCATTCAAATTTCGACTATTCAAATTCTATTTGAACTTCTATTTGAATTTCTAATATTCAATCTCTTCTTAAATTTCAAATATTTAAACTCCTTTTAAAATTCGAATGTTATACTCAAACTTCATTTGAGTTATATATATAAAAATTTCATTTCACATCTGTTTTGAAATTTCATTTCAAATTCAAATTTCACACTTGTATTTCTATTTCTGAATTATCGAATGATAATTCTTTTCACTTCATTTATAACTTCGTTATAAAAGAATTATTTCTAAACTTTGTTTAAAAAGAACTACTTGTTTTATTTTTCAAAACAAGTCTATATTTTCATTTAAAACTCAAATTCTATTTAAAAATAGAATTTCCTTTTTAAATCTCCAATATCCTTTTTACGATATTTTTAAATATCATTTCTTAAGCCCAGTGATAAAACACACAAAGCAACCAATTATTTATTTTTCTAACACATCATATATAACAATGTATATGCAAACAAATAAACAAACAGATAATATATTTTTGAGGAATCCAGTTGGATTCCTCCAACCTGTTTCCTGCATCCACAGATGTTAGTATATAAATAATACCCATTCTGCTTCGTGGCAGAATATCGCGGTATAGAAGGTCATCCACTAATCATAGCGTGGGGCGTATAGGGTAATCATCCGCTATGAAACTGCGGGCATCCGCTAATGAGACTGCGGGAATCCAACCAATCAATCGACCCAATATATATATATATAGCCTAAATAACTAATATATATAAAACAAGCAGAAAGCATACACACAAGCAACAGACAATTGTTTTTAATGAAATAAAAATAATTCTAAAGGTGAGTGAGATTTACTCACCGGGATTTTCATTTCTGAATATCCAATTAAACATTGTATCTTCGCGGCTGCAGATCGACTTGGATAATTATTTTCGTACCTATGATTAATTTATTTTAATTTAGAAATCAAACTATTATTCATTTAATTTAACTACTGCAATGATTAAATAAATTATTCTATATTTATTTATATTTCGAAAACTTATACCTTACTGTCTTTGTAAACTGCTTGACCAATTCCCGAAACAAGTTCTTGGTCGGCTCCAAAACTAAAATCAGCCTCAAAACTGCCATAGGTCATTGCGACATTTCCCCGAACACCTTACATGCAGTACTCCATTGCCGAAGTTCACAGTCTAAACTCCTAATCACCACACTGTCGTACCCAGTTCAAACCATCTCAGCCTTTCCCTTCAGCTACCAGATGATGCGGACTTCCATGGTTCGCCAAACCCTTGTTCTTCTCTTCCAGTGGCCATCTTCCTCGATGCCAAGCCCTCACTCCTACCCCGGACATCGCAAAATCACCGCACCTTTTTCAATTGAACCTCAAACTTCCTCCGAGTTTGCCAGACTCAGGCGCGAGCCTGCTGATGTCGAGTTCCTACGAGTACCCCTTTCTGCCGTTTGCACAGTTTTGAGCTTCAGGGACTTCAGGGTTTTGTTCGCTCGCGTTTCCCCCTTTGGTATTCGTCGTTCACCTCTATATCGACATCCGTCTTCAATCTCCATCGCGATGGTCGCGGTCAACCCTAGACCGAGCTGATATCCATTGAACCATCTACAAAGTCTCAGACCTCAGTTCTTCAGTGTTGAGGCGCTTTGATTTCATAGGAAGGAACATACTGGTTTCGATTTTGAAGAATTTAAACACAGAAGGGAAGAAAAGGAAGGCGAAAACTCAGACTTCTTTCGTGAGTTCAGGGGAATGGTTACTTATATGTGCGAGAGCAGACAGGCCATTAAATTGTTGTTTCTTAGGTTTTGAAATAGTGAGACAATTTTCACAGCTCGATGAAGGAAAACAAGCTGAACGACAGAACAAGGGTAGGTCGGCTGATGAGGATTGAAAAGATTTGATTTGAAATTTATTTATATTAAAACCAAAATATCTCGTCGCCCCTAACTTGAAACCCTGAACCGCTATTTAACCGTAACTACTGATGTTCTCGGATTATAACGTTATTTTGAACTCCACGGGACTGATATTGAAATTTACATTCGAATGTAATTATAAACGGCCATATTAAATTGAAAATTCAATAAAAATATCATTTATATTATCAACTAAATATTTAAAATAATATTAAATATTTAAAATAAATTATTCAAAAATCTGGGTCGTTACATTCTTTCCCCCTTAAAATAATTTCGTCCTCGAAATTGCTAAGGTAGGAAACATGGTACAAACTCATTAC